>OY540854.1:0-1200000 GCA_961205895.1 Mythimna pallens
CAGAGGTAGAGAATTATAAAAAAAAACCTCACCTAACCTAACCTACATTACATGACTATTTCATGACGATTCTAATAAACCCAATCACGGCTAGGATAGTTACGTAGGAAAGATTAGTTACGTAGTACCAGTGCCTACCATAAGGCTTCATCGTCATCATCAGATCAGTTCGATGATACCATTTTCAACATAACTATATAGATCCATTAATTTATTTGTATAAATCATAGTTGCTTAACTATCTTAAGTGTGTTTACTATGTGAGTGTGAAATTTCATTTGCCATTATTGGTCTTCTTCATCAAATGATAATTTTTGACTGTAGAGTGTAAATGTTTGACTTTTTAATGAAAATACCAAAATCACTATATGGTTGCCTATAATACTTGAGAAGTTCCCTTAAATTTCCTCAAAAATCTTGTCATCAGAAATGGATTTTCAAAAAAAAAAAACCGGTCTAGTTCAGTAGACCTATGAAAACAGTTCGAGCCCCGAATTGAGTTACGAAGATTTTTCCGAATCGCAAAAAAAAATTTTTTTGTGACATAACTACAAGTTTACAGTTTTCAGATTTTTTCGTATACTCGTGCTATAAGATCTTGTTTTATGTCAAATTACAGGATTGTAGGTCAACGCAAAGTACCCTATGAATTTTGTTTCCCTTGAGAGTGTCGAAATACACTTTTTTTTGCGACATAAACGGCCGTATCTTGTATTTTCGTTAACTCAGGAATTTAATTTTTTCAAAGATTCAAAGATTCAAAAGCATTTATTTCAAATAAACCATTTACAGGCACTTTTGAAATGTCAAGAAGTCAGTTAGTCAGAAAAAAAAAAATGATGCTAATTGCACATTCCAAAGCGTAGATCTCTATGGAGAAGAATGTGCAAGAAACTCCATGGACACTCTTTTCAATCATGTTTTGTAATTCCAAATATCACTGTTACATGTTTCTTGTCGTTATCATGTGAGAACAATGTAAATACAGTAAAAATAAAAACTAAATATAGATATTACAATAGCAACTGGCAGCTAAGAGATGACCAGTCTCAACTGACAGCGCCCGTTCACGAACATGACGCTAATATTAGCACCACTCAGCTCAACCGTTTTGAAGGGAACCGAATGATCCAATACATGCGCCACCATCAGTGAGACATTTAAGTGAGCATGACAAACTCTCAACTGCCGTGCTCATTTATGTCAAACAAGTCCAATAGTAACATAAAAAACCATAAAATAGCTCCATGGTACTCACATTTACAAACTTTGAAAATAAATGCTTCTACATTATACAATACTTATAATATTTTACAATTCCCAAAAAAAAAAGCATTAAAAAATAATAATAATAATTTCCAAACTAATCAATTTGTATACCTCGGTGGTAGAGGAGCTGGACCAGCATTGAGCCAAGCATTTTTATCTTGAATATAATCCTCCAACTTATAATATGCTTGCCTGCATAGTGTGCGTTTAATACAAGATTTAAATTTCGTTTCATTGTGTTCTAATATTTGTGGAGGTATTTTATTATAACATTTCGAACAGTACCCCATGAAAGAAGAGGCCACTTTAGCCAGTCTAAAACCTGGTTGAACTAATTGGTCCCTATTTCTTGTAACATAATTATGTCTATCGCCTCTTTTGCTAAAAAGATGAAGATTTTTTCTAACGTACATGATGTTTTCATAAATATATTGACAAGGCACCGTCATGATGTTAATATCCTTAAACAGTTCTCTTAGAGAATCGCACCGGCGAAGATTGTAAATAGCTCTGATAGCTCTTTTCTGTAGAATAAAAATTGAGTCAATGTCTGCAGCCCGTCCCCATAGTAAGATACCGTATGACATGATACTATGAAAATAACTAAAATAGACTAGTCTAGCGGTATCAACATCCGTAAATTGGCGGATTTTTCTAACAGCATATGCAGCTGAGCTAAGCCGTCCTGCAAGAGATGTTAAATGAGGACCCCATTGTAGCCTTGAGTCAAGCGTAATCCCCAGGAAAACCGTTTTATCGACAAATTCTAGCTTTTCATCGTTTAATACTACGTCACAATCACTACTTTTGACATTAGGTAAGGAAAATCTTATGCATTTAGTTTTTTTCCCGTTTAAAACTAGATTATTAGCAGTGAACCAGTTTTGGACCTGCAGTAGGGCGTAATTTTCGTCGTCAAGATTATTAGTCCTTCTATTTATCTTAAAAATCAAAGAAGTGTCGTCAGCAAACAACACCATATTAAGTTTATTTTCCAACAAATAGGGTAAATCATTAATATAAACTAAAAATAAAAAAGGACCTAAAATTGAACCTTGGGGTACCCCCATTTTCACATTTAATCCCGACGAATTGACACCGTTTATTTGAACTTGTTGCTGTCTGTCAATCAAATAAGATTTTAATAAGCTTAAAGCTGTTTTGCCTAGTCCGTAATGCTCAAGTTTCAAGAGTAATGTTTCATGAACCACGCAATCAAACGCCTTAGACAGGTCACAGAAGATGCATGAGATGATAGCATCCTGTGCCTCTTCCCACGCATTAAAAATGTGTTTTAGTAAGGAGACACCAGCGTCAGTTGTACAACGTCCTTTGGTGAAACCATACTGTTTATCGTGTAAGATGTTATTTGTGTTAAAATGATTAAGCATTTGATTTAACATCACCTTTTCAAATATCTTGCTAAAAACTGGCAACACGGACACCGAGACACATACTTTTCACAGATTCATGGGACCGCAGACTTGATTGTAATGGTTTTAATTTCAACTCGATACCTCTACGCGTTTCCGAGATAAAGGCTTTTGACATACCGACAGACAGAAGGCCGGACAACAAAGTGATCCTATAAGGGTTCCGTTTTTTCTTTTTGAGGTACGTACCGTACTGCTTTTGCGTGTAGTCCATCCAAAGACTGCCGGTATAGAAGGACGTGCAAAATGCCCTAAATAGAGCTATTTTGACGCTCTCCGAACACCGAGCAAATCTGCGGGCTATCATATTAGCACGAACAGACAGCGCCCTACGTTCCCTTTCGATGTCTGCATCGTCCTTCAGGTCAGAGGTTAATAAGTGTCCAAGATATTTAAACGTATCAACTTTCTTAAGAGGGCTTCCGTTGAGCTTAATTGCAGGCAAGTAATCTGGACACCCCCTCTTGGCCCGAAAGACCATGCACTCGCTCTTGTTCGTATTATACAACAAACCATGTTCTTCAGCATATTTTTCACAAATGCCAATCAGCCTCGACACTCCGCAGACGGAGGCGCTCAGCAGCACCATGTCGTCTGCGTAACTGATATTGTTCAGGCACACACCTCCAATATGGCAACCGACATGCGTGCTGCTGAGCCTCTTTATCAGCGCATTAACATACAGATTGAAGAGCTTTGGCGAGGTCAGCCCCCCCTGCCTCACGCCGCACTCCAACCTGTATGGGGTTGAGTGAGTCCCCGACCATCGAACAACATTGACCTGATTGTTGTACCAATATTGAAGATCAGTTCTTCCGGTACTGACGTTTTCTGCATTTTTTGCCACAGCAGATTATAACAGACCAGGTCAAATGCCTTCGACAAGTCGAGGAAGCAAGCAAAGACAGGTGTACTTCTATCAGTGTAGTACTTGACAGTCTGCTTTAAACACAAAATAGCTGTTTCTGTAGAGAGACCGGCTTTGAAACCAAACTGGTTGTCATCTATATTCAGGTACTTATCTACTACTGAGTTTTAAGCAAACCGTCAACGCCTTTCGAAATAACAGTTGCCAAAGAAATAGGCCTATAATTGCTCTTATCACTAACATCACCAGTTTTGTTCTTAATAATTGGCACCACCACAGTTTTCATCATTCGCTCAGGCAGATAAGAATGTCCCATGCACAAGGAGTAGAACATCGCTAAGACTCTGGGCAAGTGATGACCAGCCTGCTTTAGGTGTTCAATACTTAAATCATCGTGGCCTGGAGACTTTCCCCTCGACATAGACACAATGACATGTCTTACCTCCTTTGCCATAAAACGGATTCTTGACTCCTGACCACTACAACCAGTACTGTTTGTAAACTGTAACGGTCCCAATGGTGACGAAACAGTGAATTGCTGTCTAAACAACTCGGCAATCCCTGCGACATCAGTAGCACCGTTGACACTCACCGGCAGACCCGGCCTACTATTGAGTTTATCGATGGACTTCCAAAAATTGCAGAAGTCGCCCTTAGAATGTTGCGATGCCAGCATATCCATTTTAATTTGATCACTATTGTTCTGGCACCATCGTAAGCGCGACTTAAAAATTTTGCGACTCGTTTGCATCTCAAACCAAACCCGCCCCTCACGCGGTCTACCATAAGACACCCGCTGCTCAAATTTTAGCCTGGCCTGCCTGTGAGCATCACCCACGTGCTTATTCCATCCCATTACTGGTTTTCTATTTGGCACATGATTTATTTCACAAGCTTCAGAAGCTGCCTGGCATAAAACATTAACAATGTCATTATACATTTTATCAAGAATAATTCTATGGTCCAAAACATGCACTCAATTCAATTGGAAAATCAATATTTATTTTAAATTATCATTACAAAATTTAGTAAAAATGGCAATTTGTTTAGGTTCTCTATCCCCCCATTTTATTTTATTACATGTCAGATTTTTATTATTATTCGAATTGTGCAATTTTCGTTTGATTTCATTTTTTTTAAGTTGCATTGTACTAAAAGAGGGAAGTGATCGGACCAGAGTACGTCATATTTAATATCTACATTAACAACAGTGGACATAGCTGCTTTCGTAGCAACACAATGATCCTGCCAGCGTCTCGAACCATTCGCATCGCTTACAAAAGTATAAGTGTCAAGGTTTATTCCCAAAAGTTCTATGTCGGCACATAAAAACTCTGATTCCCGACAAAAAGAAACTAATTCATTACAAAATTGATCATTGGGATGCGAATTAAAGTCTCCGAGTAGAAAAACAGTTTCGATATCGTTATTCTTAATTATAGCACTCACCAGGCTGAGGCAGTCCGTTAAGTTCGCACTATTATCCGTCGGTATGTACACACTGAACACTAGAAATGTCCTTGATTTCATGCATACTTTAACGGCACTTACTCTCGGGTTATCGCACTGCACTACCGAAACGTTATCAAAAACACTGTTCCGCCACAGTAGTGCAACTCCGACGTGGGGGCGTCCTCGTAGCATGCCGACCGCAGTGTCAACCGCCGACGTCCCGGTGCACCCGAACTCAGCGTCGATTTCACTCAGGAATGAGATATCGTGAGACAGCAACCATTTTTCTCGCAGGGCAACTATATCTGACGTGCTACACAGTTGCCTGACACTCTCCACCGGACGTTTTACACTCTTACAGCTATAGCTTATTAAGTTATACATAAATATTTATTTTAGGCCGTTCACAGTACCGCTATTTGCAGTGTTCATGTGATTTCTCATTTTAAAATTTACGAATTTTCTGAAAATAATTCCCTCGGGCCATAGTTTGCTGTCAAGAAACTTTCCCATTTTATTTTCCGAAACAAAGAATTTGTATGCTTAAATTCTTTCGGATATTTAAACGATATACTCTCCAGCGTGATCACCTCGCCCGTTTTATGATACACATAATCAGCAATATCTTTCTCCGTCGTGTCTTTATGCACTTTAGTAATGAAGATTGGTAATGTTTTTATCACAGCTTTGAATTTCCCTTCATTGTCGCTGGCGGTACCGGCGGTGCCCAGGTATCAATAGCTCATAGTATTACGCTTTTTGCGGTTTGATACTTTTTCCCATCCGTCATTATTATTATTGCTGTGCACTGGCTCATGTACAAATGGCACGGTCAAGGCTGCTGCCGTCTGCACAGCTGTTCTTCGCTGCGGTGACGTTACGCCCTTCTGCCTCGCATCAGCCGAGCTGGCGGCGGCGGTGAAGGCGACCGAGCAACAACCCGCGACACCGGTTACGTCTCGAGGAGAGGGGCCGCGCTCGACCGCTCGCTGCGGCAAAACAGCTGACTGAGTGTTGCGGTCGGAAGTTTCTACTTCTACCTCATTTATTTTTCTAAATAATTGTTTGTTATTGTCTAGTATTTGTAACGAGGATTCATCGATACAACATTCATCTATAACTGATGAAAGCTGATGAATTATTAACGTGGGATAATCCAACGGGTCCGCTTTCCATAAGCCATCCGCATCGTTTCATGTTCACTTAACATACAGAAGGCGGTAGATGTATTAATGAGTCATTTTGTAATCTCAATATCTCCGTTTTTAAATCTTTCAATTATGTCTGCGTCACATATACTTCTTCGTTTAAGTAAAAAACAAAATAATTTGTAAATTGATCCATATATGACGGAATTCTGAGGGAACAAACGTAAAAAACAACAGGATTGAGAACCTCCTCCCTTATTGAAGTCGGTTAAAAAAAAATACATCCACCATCTTAAATAAAAATGATGGACATATTCGTAGCCACAACCCTCAAAAATGACTATCATATCAAATTACTCAATTAAAGTTGTTAAAAATATTATTTTTAGTTTCAGTCTGTATTAGTAAATCAATATCCATCCAATTCTAAAAATAAATATGTTACTCGTACTTAGTTTTATTTCAAAAAGTATCAATATTTGCAGTCGCAGTATACAGACCGGCACAGGCTACGACGTATTTACTTTTTCCAAGAAAGGGATACAGCCGTCCTTTTACTAGTGCATCCGAGCGCGATATAATGCTGGAAGCCGTGCGATCAATGAAAAATGTATGAAGAATTTTTTAAAGTGATTTTATTTTGGTCATAAATCATAAAGTTGTTTATGTAGGTTCATAATAATTAGCTATATGTATAAGCTATATTATTTCATGATTTTTAAGCTAAAAATGTGCATTTAGCTTACGCGAACCTGTTCAGAATCCTTTTTTTTGTAATTTTCTTCGATTAAAGCGTTGGTAAAATCGTATTTAGGTATATGAAAATTTTATATGAGACCATAATATTTTTTATGCCATCCTGGAGATGAATATATTATCTTTTATTTTATACCATGAGATCTTCATGGTTATGATTCCTAGTGCGCTTCATAACGGTGCCCGAAAAACCAAGATATTTGTCAAAAAAAGTAAAAGTCCTTAGTGTAGTTCCTCAAAAACAGTAACTTTCCGGGGTATTTCTGTGCCGTTGTTTTAGAAGGGAAATCATCAAATGACTTCTCCCGCTCTTTGTGGAGAGAGAGAGCGCGTCAGACTTACTGAATACAATCCACCTGTATCCCTTCAATATTCTTTGTAATCCGACGGTAACCTATGATGTAGCTGCAATTACTGACAACGTGTACGTGAAAATTCGCCACTTTTGTTTAAACTGGACCGAAAAAAAACTATTCAATATTTTTTACTTCTATCAAATCAACAGTCTATTAAAACGCAGTCACGTGGGCGAAATCGAGGGCACAGGAAATACAGTTACGATAAACATAATTATTATTGCAAAAAAAAAATGAAATACGTTTACTAACTCAGGAAACCATGATAAAGTTATCAGTGTGCGAAAAATTTTATGTCAAAATAATGACAAACTTTAATCGGGATTTACCCACATGAGGTTGCTTATCAAATAAACTTCGTTCCAACAGGAAATAACTACATGGCACCAATCAACACTTTGCTTTAGAGATGGGTTGTAACAGGTTAAATATGATATCTGTTATCACTGTTACTTATAAATAACAGATTCAAATATCTGTTATTCAATAACAGCCTGTTATTTTTGTACGTCTACGTATGCTTATTTAACCTTTCATATGCCGTAATTAGAGACCCGCACAACGGGCATTCAATGAGTTAAATCTCAATTAAATATCTTCTTTTTGATAATCACCTGTTATTTTTGTACGTATACGTATTTAAATCTCAATTGAATATCTTCTTTTTGATTTTCTCCGAAAATCCGATTTTCTACTTTAAATAAGTCGAAAATCAGATTTTTAAGACTTCAACCCCAACATAATGTAAAAGATTAGACAGAGAATGAAAATAAACTTATTTTTTCCAACGTAGGTACACTAAGTACCTACCAAAACTATAAAACGAATAACCTAAACTTAAACCACCAAAAAAATTATATAAACCTAATGAACACTAGGACGCCGTAAACGAACACTGAGAAACAGAGAAATCTTTCCGAAAATTTTAAAATTACAATTGACCACTTTGCTTTCGTTTTAGAACAAGAAGAAAAATTCAAAATTTATAAAATGTCAATAAAGAAATCAGCCTAATAACTTTCAGTTAAATATGATCGTTAAGATTACATCGTAAATACATAAAACATTTTTCAACCAATCAAAAGTCAAACCATAGTTATTAAGGGCGTCCAGACACGATCAATGTAATTGTTTTTGATAGCTTGGCAAACTTAAAAAAAGTTAATTAAATAAATAATGCTATATCTGTCAACAAATAACAACAAATTTGGCAAATTACTCTCATTAGTATTGATTTACATACTGGTTGGTCAAAAAATCATGAATTCCTTGAAAGTTTTTTGATTTATTCTGTTGAACCAAAAAAATAGATATACGATTATACAATTACAATTCACTTATTTTCAGCTATTTAAATTTAATTTTGACGTGACAACGTCTTATAAATTGGTTTGCCGGGTGACACTTCAAGAAACTGCGTTACGCTCCGCTCACGTTATGCGCTCACAATGAGAGCGAGTGAGAGGCACGCGTCCCTTCCACTCGGGCATGGTTAGCCCGCCTAAGAGCGAGAGAGACAGACATAAAAAGTGAAAGGCACGCGTCCCCTATTATTTCATCCTTCTTCCTACTATACGAATGAATATTCACATTAAAATTATTTTACCACTCAAAGTCGTTGTCACGTAAAACTTTCGCCCGTATACCGACTTTACAGGCAACCAATTTTTTTATTGGTTTCGTGTTGCTTTTGCGTTGGCAGGCTTAAGACAATTTTTTAATAATTATTACGGACCCATTTTTTTAAATTGTATCACAAATTGCCACAAAGAAAATAAAATAAATTATGTTTTTTTTTTTATAATGGTCACTGGTCAGTAACAGGCCATGTAACAGGTAATACAACTAAATTTAAGAGTCACTTTTTCGTTACTATTGTTCTTGTAAGACCACCAACTATATTTTAGGGTTAATAAATACTAGCTGCTTCTCGCTTTAGCGTAGTTTAACGCTTTAGTAAGTGGGAGAAGTAAACATATTACGAAATAAATAATAGGTGTGTCTCTTTTTAGCAAAGGTCATTATATAATGAGGAAAAGAGAGAATGAGTATATAACGAAGTAACAGCCGTGCGTAGCAACATGTAGTAACCAATAGTCTGTATGTGAATAACAGTAAATGGCCTATTACACTACTCGATATTCAGACAGTCTTAGTCGATGTCGCGTAGTGTAATAAGGGTTAGACCGGTCTTACTCGGAACAAAAACAAGACAGTCTGAATATCGTGTGCTGAATATCGCGTAGTGTAATAGGCCCTTAACAGCCGCGGTAACAGTGTTTGAGGGTCTTTTATTAAATTAACAGATAAAATAAGTTGGTAGGAGCAATTGTTATTTGTTATTTGTAAATATCTGTTACTTCTACCTGTTACTATAAATATGCCTCACTCCTACTTTGCTTTAATATGCTTCGAGCTGTCACCGGGAGTGGACGTCTCATCTGCTAAAACAACCTGTCAGAAGAAGATGCATAGTGCGCGTGTTTTGGCGTTGTTAGCACTGTTTGTGAAACATGTGCACTTATTCTCTTGGGGTAAGTGAGAGTTATTTTAGTATCTATGACACTACTTTACAACATAATTTACCCCTATATGAGGCCAATGAAAATCGATAGAGTATTATTAATGCTTAGTTGGATATTAAAATGAAAAAATGGGGATCTCAAATTTTACAAATATTTGTTTTTTTATTTCGAATTTTTTGACAAATTTAAAACCAACGAGTCTCAGTGAGTGCGCACGCGACGTAGTACAGACACGCCTAACCTTTGACCAGTGACTCGCGAAAAGGACAATGACCTCGGTTATAGTCAAGTGTGTGAATTGTAATATTGTTATAAATGAAGTTTTGGCATTTCTTAACAATATTCTCGGATTTATGGATGAACAAAGTATTCACCAACTGTGTTCTACTGCTTTTTTGGCGGAAGATGTGAAGAAAGCTAAGTCATTGCTTTTTGATTCGCTACCCAATGCGAAAAAGATGCCCATACGACGTAGAGAAGGTAAGAAAAAAATAATCTGCCTTATGAAGACAACAAACCCCGAGGAGTTCTCAATATTCGTCTCTAAGGAGTTACATAAACTTCCACCGGTTACATTCGACCACGTCGATGTGACCAGAATGCTAAAGGATATTCTAAAAACGCAAAATCAGCTAAGTGCATTGGAAGAAAAAGTAATAACAGGTGATAAGTTCGAGCTACTTAAACGGGAGGTAAATGATATGAAACACGCATCATTATTGGAAAATTTGTCAACCTACGTAAACAGAAGAAGAGGGGCTTGTTTACACACCAGCCCACTAGATAGTGGTCCCGTAGGCCTCCAGTATGTTCCAATAAAAAGAACAAAGAAAACAGCTGATTCTTTGAGCAATAAACATCAGGCATCGGTGAGTCATTCATCAGTGATTAGTAACGGCGAAGATGATTTTGTCTCTTCTTCGCCAACAAAACGATGCGACGGAGATTCAAGGACACGTGGAGGCGCCAACAGCAACTGTGGTTTTGAAAAGTGTGAGCGAGAGTGGATGTCAAGGACGCGGCGACCTTGAGACACAGAGCACAGAGTACTTTGTAATATACTGACACAGAGCGATACAGCGAAGCATACGAGGCGCGTGGAGGCCACCGCGATCACCGCGGTTTCGTCAAAACCAGTTAGCCCGCCAGCTACCTGCGCACTCGCAGCAGTGGGGACGGCTGCCAGTGTCTATCGATCATCGGCTCCAGCTACAGCGTTGTATGAAAATGGACCACAAATGGGTGAAGAAGGTATGAGTACGCGGGATATGGATACGTCAAACTTTCAACGTTGCAGGCTTAAATTTGAGCGTTGAGTGTTTTTCACATGGCCAATTGTATGTTGCTCTTTCAAGAGTAACATCTAAAGAAAACATGTTTTCACCACAGCAGCTCAAACAAGTGGGTTTTGCTGCTTGAAAACAGTGAGCAAAACTCGATTTTGCTCACTGCGTGAGACAAAGTAACTTTTAAATTATTTATTTTTTAGCCATACAATTCGAAACATACGAACTGCACTGTACTCTGTCTCTTTCTCGCCCTTGTAAAAAAGCGAGAGACAAAGAAAAACACGTTCGGAAATGCGTAATAAATAGAAAATATTTGTAAACTTTGATTATATACTTGTCTAGATGCCACATTGGCCGTACTAAACGGCCCAAATAAAGTCTACTAAAATTGGTAGACTCGCTTCTCCCTCACGTCAGTGTCATTTGAAACAACTAAGGATAATGTGCTCACGAAAAATAATTATGCCGGGTTTGTGCTGTCAGACTGTGCCGTAACTATGTGGGAAAACAATATAATAACACTAAGATCACTTTTCATCGGTAAATTTTGTTATTTAACCACTATTATTATAGAAAACACGATTTTTTAATTCGTTTTTTTGTATGTTATTCCAATTAGCCAGTGTTGTCAGTTTATTACTAGGGAGATTTGGCGAAACTATGGGAGACAAAATACAAATATCATTACATCATCTTTCGATCAGGAGAACATTATTATTTTAAAAATTTCATTATTTATTTGATCAGTAAATGATAACTTATCTATACCTACAAAAAAAATAAATAAACCCATGACGTCATGCAATAAATATTTTTTTTTAGTTTAGTTAGTCTAATATTTTGGGTTTCAGATTTTTGCTGAATTGGGCCTTTTTGTTGCAGCCGTGAGGCACACATTCCTATATAGTAGGAATGTGTGCCTTACATCGGACTTTATTATTTTTTATTTGTTGGTTTTATGTAATTATATGTAACTGGAGTATTGTGTGTCTTTAAGTCTGTGCTAAATAAATGTATTTTCTTTATTTCTTTAATCTACAAAATAATTATTTCATTCAACTTAATTTGTTAAACTTTCGTAATAATAAATAATTTTAAAAAGGAAAGTTAATAATTTTGAGCAGGCATCCCTCAACACGCACACCTTGACAGCTTGACGACAATAAGTACACGTGCGGTACTCAACATGTCACGCAATTTGGGGACAGTTTTAGCGCGTCGTATGTTTGCATTGCTCTATCTAGACAAGTTTATAATCAAAGTTTGTAAAATAAAAATTTGTTTTTTTTTTATAAATAAATTATTGAATTTTAAATTTATTATTGTATTTGAACAAAAATAAGAGTACCTGAGTACTTATAGCAGCAGATAAAACTGGAATTTAACCTTTAAATTATTATTTCTAGTTTCAACATTAACTGTTTTAGAACGTGCTTTAAAAAAACAGCGGAAATAAAATAGTGACTAAGATTAAGAATGTTAAAATAATTGTAAAATATGAGCAAAACTAGCGACAGAGATAGTATTTATTTTAATTGAAATCATTATTAAATCTATTAGGTACTGTTATTTTTTTTTATTTCCCAAGTAATATGTGTTCTCGCTGCTGAAGTGAAAAATTATGTGTGTAACACGAGAGCAAAACTTTTTGCATCTCGTGCCTTTGAATCCGCTCATTAGCACTAGCAGCAAAAAACAACTTTGCTCTCTTGTTGCACAAATAACTATTGTATTGTCTAATGACAAAAAAGCTGTAAACGATACAACGTTCAATAAAGACATTTTGTAGTATTTATTTAGTATCAGTATTACACCCGTGCGAAGCCGGGGCGGGTTGCTAGTAGTAATTCTACACTAATATTATAAATTAGAGGTAAAATTTGTTTTTATGAGGTAGTATCTGAAAGTACTGGTCTGATTGCTAAAATGTTTTCACTGATAGATAGCTGCTTAACTCTTGAGTGACCAAGGCTATATTTTACTCGTTTGTACTTTACGTGGGCAACAACTAATGCTTAATAAATATTTAAAAAAACTGACGTGCAGGATTTATAAAAATATTTTTCCGAGACGTAGATACCCAAAGTAATGTAACCATATAATAATATATTTCCTTTCATGGACAAAACTCATGTAATGAACTGGACCGAGCCCAGGCGCCAACAACGCGTAGTGTTCCTCGCGCTCCCCAAAGAGATGTCAGCAAACCGTAGGGGCCAGCAGGGACGATGCCCGCTAGGAGCGCGCGGAACTTCTGAAAAGGAAACCCGTGGTCTTAGGTAACTGAAGGACAGAGATGTGGTTTTAGTCAGTAAAAGTCTGACACGTCCTTTCGGTTCACGCAGAGTGGGTAAGGTAAGCTGAAGTAGGGTAGTGTAACCTGGCTCCTGGGCTCCGACGGAGATCCCTAGCCGAGCCGCAGTAAATTTATAAAGAAATATTATCAGGTCAGGGAGGGTGAAAAATGAAACCAGTACACTTACTTGCGTGCAAATATAAAATTTATTTCACATCACCCAATGTGTGGGTACATAAGTTACATTATAAAAGGTTGACAAAATTCCCTAAACTTTAATAGCAAAGTTAGTTCTCTAACCCACCTCGTGTCCGTACCGAGGTGTGTTACAGAACCAGCATGAGAATAAGTCACAAACTCAAGGTCGCTCGTGAAGGATCCGTGAGGTGAACCGTCGTGACTCCACAACAATCGTGTAATTATAGAAATTCTAGGCCGTGCACAACATCTAAGATATAAAAATAGGGGATCAACCCAAGAGACACAAACCTATCTAATTCCTACTCTCTCTCTCTCGGAATATACCTACAAAATGAGTTCCAATCAATATAATATAGTTAGCGTAATCAAAATATAATTGGCAGATCTAGTTAGCATCTCCAAACTCTAGTTAGCGTATAAAATCTAGTTACTAGTTATCGCATCCAAACTAGTTAGCGGAACAGAGCCCCTTGGGGTCGGTGACGAGATAAGACTCCGTCACCACACGACGAACGAGCCCTACGGGGTGGAAATCCTCTCAGGAACAAAAAGGAGGGAGGCCGTCAAATACCTGATGTGCTTCGTTGGTGTCGATCGAATTGGTGTGGGTACCGTCACTTGGTCCAGCACACCTTCGCGGCACACGCCTGATCCAGCCTTGACCAAGGTCAACTCCTGACACAGCGGGGCAGCACGTCTCAACGGCGTTCCTGACCTTAGGCCAGCCAATAGAGCCAAATCTAGAACAATATCCGCCCCAGTCAGAAGCCAGAACTAGAAAGCTTCGATGGGAAGTAATTAGTATTTGAAAATTATACTCACAATGATTTTAAGCAAAACCCCATTTGGTGATTAAACTCAGAGGGTCGCGAGAAGGAGGCGCGGCACGCTGTATTCCTTCGAATTGTGTTGTCTGCGTGTGAACTCTTTCGCGCCGCGCAGCCGAAAGTCAGCTAAAAATCCACCCCCAGAATACTACCTTCCTATCTCATATATCAATACGTTCCACTATAAGTTGATACTTGGTGAATTAATTAATATTTTAATTCTAATGTGGGAATGTTTCTGCTTCTTTTCCCTAATTAACCCACTGTTTTATTTTTATGAATGTTGCTTTATTTATCACAAATCAGTAGAGTGAGGTATAGTGGGGTAGAGTAGAGTAGAGTGGGGTAGAGTAGAGTAGAGTGGGGTAGAGTAAGGTAGAGTAAGGTGAAGTAGGGTAGAGAGGGGTATAGTGGAGTAGAGTAGGGTAAAGTATGTTAGAGTGAGGTATAATGGGGTAAAGTTGGGTAGAATAGGGTAGGATAGATTTGGGTGGAGTAGTACTTTTTTTTAAGGTGGAAAATCATCCAATGACATCTCACGCCCTTGGGTGGAGTGGGAGAGTGTGTCAGACTTTTACTGACTTAAAACCCAGTCCTGTTCCTTTAGGCAAAGCCTTCGTTCCAGGGCCCCGGGATTCTCTTTCGCACAACCCACGGCTCCAGTGGGCTTCGGCCCTGCTGGGCCCCTACGGTTTGCTGACATCCTCTTGTCGCGCGTGGAACACTACGTGCCGTTGACATCTTGGGCTCGATCCGGACGGTTACCAGACGGTCGGACGGCGAGCTATCTATTGCTCGCCGTCAGCAAGCCCGGCGTAAAGTAGGGTAGAGTATGTCAGGTAAAGTAGAATAGAGTATCAGTTGACGGGAACGAAGCCGCGGGCAAAAGCTAGAAATATAATAAATCTAATATTTTACAATAAATATATTTCTATGTTTCAGACATCGTCGTGGGCGGAGACACACAACTAGAATTTTATTACAATGGCGCGCTGACGCACACGGAAGTTATACCGTCGGCTCATCGGATTACTTCAGTAACTTACGATCCAGTGCACTACAGGGTGCTGTTTGCCGACGATCACGCCTCGTCCGCGTCAATATTCAGCTTTGACCTGTCAACCAGGAAAACACAACATTTAGTTACGAGAACAACGAACTACTACGTGAGGCTCGTCTACGACCCCGTCACACAAGCACTCTATTGGAGGGAACATCCTAGTATATACTCGTTTTCATTAAATCCTGCATCTTCTGACCAAGCTGATGGGAATCTTTTAGTTACGTTGGATCACAACTGCCATGATCTCGCCGTGGACAGCTGTGGAGGGTACGTTGCTAGTAATACAATCATACACACCGCCAACACTAGCGGAACATTCACGAGAAGATCGGAAAACGTTTTTGTACTGAGTACAGTTTTTATTTGTTTCATAAAAAAACCAAATAATATACTAAATCTTATTTTTACTTATAATATTATAAATGTAAAAGTAACTCTCGTCTGTCTGTTACACTTTCACGGTTAAATTACTAAATCGATTTTCATAAAATTTGTTACGGAGATAACTTCAAGCCCAAGAATGGACGTAGGCTACTTTTTATCTGTCTTCCACTTCGCGTCCGCTATAACCAACGTTCACGCGGGCGAAGCCGCTGGCAGAAGCTAGTAATATTATAAAAGTGAACTGTAAGTTTGTTTGTATGCACTAATCTCAGAAACCACTGGTCCGAATAGAAATTTTCTTTAACAGTTGGATAGCCCATTTAATGAAAAATATATATCATTACGATGCGACCAATGGTAGCGGAGCAGTAACCAAAGACGCGGGTGAAACCCTGGAGGACCACTAGTCTTAAATTCAAAGAGAAGGAAGAGAAGAATGTGGAAGGTCTAGTGCTCCTCTTTGAACGATTCTTTCACCATTTGAAAGGTGCCCATGGGTTGTGCGAAAGAGAACCCCGGGGCCCTGCAAAAAGGCAAAGAAGGAACAGGAGTGGGTTTTAGTAAGAAAAAGTCTAACACGCTCTCGCGCCCCGCCTGAGGGCGGGAGATGCAACTAGATGATTTACTACCTAAGAAATACTGACTCTGAAAATTACGACAAAAATGCGTCGTAATTTTCAGAGCCAGTATTTCTTCGTAGGTGCACCTATTGAAAAACGTCGCTTGATACACGTGGAGATTTGTCACTGCAGAACTCGGCTCCGTAACACCCTCGCCTGTACAGCTCAGGTGAATTTCACCTCGGATGCAATGACAAACTTTCTCCACTTGTATCAAAATGTACTATTCAACTACAAAGTTAAGTTTATTGTTCAATACAACTTTTTTGTCATGTATGTTATATTCGTGGTTTTCGGAACGGGTAACTACGGAACCCTACTCTGTGCGTGGCCCGACACGCACTTGGCCGGTTTCTTCTCGTATATTTGTTCTGCGATATCTTTGGCAATAACGTGCTGAGAGATTTGGCTCATTGTTGAAGATCAACAGCGCATTGACCGGAGGCTTGCTTAGCGCCTAGAGCTTGGCGCGTTGCCTGGCAAGTAGCGAACTAGATGTACTACTATTCGCTGGATGAGAACTGTTCGTATCCGGCCGCACTGCGCTTGGTGCCTAGCGCTCTCTCGCGAACACTTCACTTTGATATCTGCTAAAGTTGCGTCACATGACCGCCCTCACTCAACTACCCGACAGAAATCGGCAAGCTGTAAGATATTAGTGGTACCAGAGCGAAGCCGGGCGGCTCTCTAGTATAAACGTAAGAATATCGATAAACTTGCTTATAATGCATATATTACGAGCAGAGCACCGCATGACACCAGTAGGCTAAAGAATTTTCATGCAGAACCTATGTATTCTAATACTCAATAAATAGCGTCAAGTAACAAAGAGAATGGTGAGTAACAACATATTTTAAATATAATATCAAAATCTCAATGTGCAGAGTATTACACTAAAAAGTTTTAACAGATAAAATTGTCGACTGGTACCCATCGACATCATCATCACTTCGCGAACTGCCAGTATACGTCATTTGTGTAATTACCTTGTAGTGGTGTGTGGGAGGTGACGCGCTTGGATTGTAAGGGACAATGGAGTCTCTATCAGTGCACCCTGTTAAATGTGAAAATAACTCTATCTGTTATGCTTTCATGCTTAAACTACTGAAACGATTTTGATGAAATTTGGAACAGAGCTTAAAACCCAAGAAAGCTTGGAACCCAAGAAAGTACATAGACGCCCGCAATAACCGACATTCATCCGGATGAAGTCGCCGGAAAAAGCTAGTTCTAAATATTTTTAATTTTTTAAGATTCTAAAATTAAATTGTATTAAAAAAATATATATCTATTTATGTTCCGCTATATTTGCCGTTGTGCATAGGTTTATGACTCAACTAAATACTTTTTGAACTTTTTGAATATATATAGATGTTTACAATTTACAGGTACATTTACTGGATCACAGACTACGAGATCGAGAGGGCTCGGCTGGATGGCTCCGAGAGAGAAGTTGTGATAGCCGACCATGTTAACTATCGACCAAGCTTGGCCATCGATCAACAAACACAAAAAATATACTGGTTTGAGAAAACACATAGACGTGATGAGCAGTTGTCTATTGAAAGTGCAAATTTTAATGGAAAGAACAGAACAACAATAAATTTTGTAGGAAACGATAAATATCCATTTTCATTGGCCGTGTCAAAAGACTCCATCTTCTGGCAGAACTTTAGTGAACAGGGAATCTGGCAATTACCAAAGTGTTCATCACAAACTGTGGCAAGAAAACTGCACTCGATATCTAGCTCATATTGCTTGTTATGTCATCGTATCGCAACCAACTACACGATAAGGGAACAAACTCAGGGAATAAAGAGTTGCGCTGCTCTCCGGGGTCTGAGTCCGGACGACTCGCAGAGTGAGTCCACAGTACCAGTCTGTCAGAACTATTGCTTCAAAGGAGAGTGTAGTGTCAGTGCTGAGGGACAACCTACATGCAGGTAAAACGTGTTCATCTCACAGATGTTCAGGGTCACCTCACGATGCATGAAGCAAGCGAAGCCACGGGGTTTATTCGAAGTCTCTTATATGTATATGTTTTTGTGTAGTTTCGCTAACTCTAATAATTCGCGCCGCATCGCTTCGCGTCTCGGTGTGAGCTGACCCTAATGTTTCTCATTGACGGCAAGTTAAGCGACGCCTAGATAGGTTACATGCATAACGGTAACAGATCCTCAATCATCACGTCATCACCAGCTTCGAAACGTAAACTTACAATTCCTTTAACAGTGAGTGAAGGGCCCAAAGGGGTAAAAGTCTGACATGCCCTCAAGCACCGCCCTAGAGCGGGAGACATCGTTGGATCATTTCCAACTTATAAAAAAAGAAACAACAATTTCGATGTTTAATGTGTCTTGTGAACTGTGGAAGAGTTAAGCATAACCTACGTAAGAAAAAAAAACACGTAAATAATTACTTTGTTATGTTAACAAAATATTTCAGTTAAAATTGGTTTATCATCACCTTGAATCTGTACAGAACGACTGTTAATTAATTGGCAACTTTTACTACAGGATCAGCCCTTTTCTACAAATACCTATGAATTTAGTATAAGTTTTCATAAATTGGTAAAATGTAAGAAAAAGCCGATTATTTTTTAGGAATTTTACGGTTAAGTCAATAAAACACTCCATTCTGGAATTTAACTAGTTTCATAGGTAAGTTTGTACGGAATCCTCAGGGCGCGAGTCCAACTCGCACTTGCCCGGTTTTTTGTTAAATAGTTTTACAATAATTAGATAATTATAGTACTTAAATTTTACTGGCGTGTCTTTTTATTCTGTTACCATTTTAGAACATTTTCATTGTTTCAGCTGTGATAACTCTGGGGCCGATAACTCTGGGGAAGGGACAGTCACAGACAAGAGTAAGAAAGTTTTTTGGTTACCTATCATCATAAGTTAGAAAAATATTTGACCTAATTTCATTTCACCTAAAACTTTAAAAATATTTTCGTTTCGTTTTTTTTTTATTTCATTGAAGTCACGTCTGCCACTGTATCAGTTGACCTTTTTTTTTCGTTACTCCGACGTTTCATTTGGTCGAAAAACTTTTCACCGATGTTACACTAAGTCGAAATAACATTTGTTCGAAGTATTATGTTTCCAAACATTAATTATAATTATTTTTATGTTTTAATTACCATATTTTCATTTCACCAAACGCCTAGAAATGTAATGTCTAGCATGATGTGAGCAGTGGTGGCCGAGTGGTAATGGCCCCGACTTACTCATGCAACAGGCATGCAACATGAAGCAGGCATGCAACATGCAAGCAGGCATGCAGCATTATTTCTGTCACGGTTCCAGCGCTGCGGGGTTTGGGCGGCCCCACGCGAGCTTATACTCGCAGATGGTTTTAACGTTCGTTGCTGGCTTCGCCGTTGCTGCCTGCCTCTACCGCGGGGCCTTCAAACAACCTGCTTCTCAGCTCGCGGGCCACTCTACCCCTCTGCAGGTTTTGCAGCGATTCGTTTCTGTCACTAAATTTTGTAGCACAACATATATTGACTTTTTATGACATTATTTTAATTTAATATTGAAAATGCTATCAAGTACCGTCTATATACTCGTATTTGTGATCAAAATTCCGTAAAATTTTGTTTTGTTGTTGTGAAAATATGGCAAATAAATCATTTGGCAAATGAAAAAAGTTCAAAAGAGGCTTCGGCCAATAGTTCGGTAAAATAATACCATGATACTTCGATGATCTAAAAATATGTCAAATAATGCATATAGCAAAAAAGACGTCAATAGTTTTCGGTGAAAGGAAATTCGAACAAAAAATTTTCGTAAATGTAACCGATCACTTTCCCGAAATTTTTTCGGTGTGAACTTATTTTAATAAGAAACAATTAACTAGACTTAGACTTTTCCCTCTAGTGTAGTGACGACCACCAGTGATCTAGGCTGATATTACAGGTCCGTTTGTAGAACCTCCACTCGACTCACTTGCCATAACAACGGAAGAAAACCTTCGATACATGTCAGTGAATACTTAACCAGCTTTATGTTCTGTCAGTTCAATGATTTGATGTGGAATTGAGTCACTTATAAAATTCTTTCATTCTTTTTTTGGTTTTCTCGAACCTTAATAATAATCTTCTTATCACATCACTCTTTATAGATGTGCCACTGGTTACTCTGAGCGATGCAGTCAAGTCTGCTTAAGTCGCCGCGAGCTTCAACGGTTGCGGAGCTCGTTCGGAACGAGCGCGACATGTGAAGCAGTCGAAGAGTGCTGGTTCACTTCTACAAATTAATGCTTTCAAAGTTCAAGGATATAAGTTTGATGTAGTTAAAGTAGTGTTTTAAGTCATATTTTATATTTTAACTAGCAGTTTATATTGTAGTTTTACGTTATCTTAGTTCAATACTCAGAAGCAAGCTCCTCCTGCCTCCGGCCGACTAGCCGACTGATGGATGCGGTTCATGCATCTCAAACATTGTTTCTTTATAAATTGTGTATTCGTGTGTGCATCTTTTCAACTCAATAAATAAGTAAGGCGTCATCTTAGTGCCCTTATCCCAAGTATTAGTTGTCATTAAAATCTCACTTTCTTAACAAAATGTCATGCTTCGAAAACATGTAATTATAAAGTTATGAGTTATTATAAGTTAAGAGGGCCCTTCCCGGTCCATCTGTCATCAACGTGAGTTTGGTTTAAAAGCTTGTTGTTTCATTCAACGCAGTCCAACGCAATGTTTGATAAAGAGGCAACGCGAAAAAATTTAAAAAATATTAAGAACCCCGACACAAAAAGAAAGTAACAAATAAGTTATTAATTTGCTCTTCCAGTCTTTTAAGTTCATTATAAGAATCTATAAATATTAAAAAAATGAGCGTCACTAAGTCGGGGGACCGCTATTTGTTGATTGCCTCCGAGAGGGCACGGCGGTGACAGAGCACCGCCGTGCCCTGGTTTAGGCCATGGTCTGGACCAAGAGGGAATGGTAAGCGGTCGCCTCCAGCGATGCAGTGAAGCTAGCGAACATCCTCACGCCCCCGTCACCGCTCCGGACGTCGGCAGTCTGAAAGCGATTACCGCCCACTGAAGGCGCGGGCTTGTGGACGATAAGCAATTATAGGTAGCTTGCTGTCCAGTAAGCGCCCGCCGAGTCGTCGACGGCGCATAGTGCTCCACGCGGGCTCAGCAGGGTAGCATCAGGGATGCTCGCGAGGGCAGCGAGAATTTTTGAATGAGTCACCGTGGCTTTGGAACTCAAAGGGCAACTGAAGGACGCAGGTGGATTTTAGTCGGTAAGTCTGACACGCTCTCTCGCCTCATTCTAGGGCGGGAGAAGTAATTTGATGAATTCGCATCACAAAGTAGGGGCGAACCTATCCGCCCGACCGCGACCTGGGGATCGAACGTAACGAAGCAAATAATACAACTCATTTAGTTTGTTCCAGTTTATTTCACGACAGCAATAGATGATATATTTACATTCCTGTGCACATGGATTTGCACAGGAACCCTTATTTTAATACTTATGATATTATAACGACCTAGTTTGACAGGTGACAAGACAGAATGGAAGAAAAAACGTGTTGCGCTGACCCCAAGTAATATGGGATAAGGGCAGGAAGAAGAAAAATTAATCTAGCCTGAAACCTCTCATAGATCGACGGGACAGTAAACTATAATAATAATAATCTTTATTTAATCTTTTATACAATATTGTTACTTGTAACAGCCACAAGTAAATCTTAAACAAAATATAAATATGCTAATTCCCATCGAATAACTACGAGAATAACTAAATTATCAATTTTTAAGGACTTATGGAAAATTATCTTTAAACCTAGAATTATGTACTTCTAGAATCTGCTCCGTTCGAAGACACGGAGTAGATTCTAGAAGTGCTTCGGTGACTCGATCCTACCTTTATACAAACCTGATTAAATTCTTCCTGTACCTACATACATCCTTGTGAACTCTTTGCACACACTCACTTACCATTCACATTCACTCACCACACACACTTATTTACCTCACACACACTAACTCACTTCATACTCTCACTCACTCACTTACCGTTACAGGCTTACTGACAACTTTTTGTTTTTGTTTTTATCTCAATTTGAATTTTAATTATTGGTATCTTTCTTTTTTTTTACTATTTTTCATGTATTCATATCCATTGCATAAGAACTAATTGTATTTCTCCCGGGAGAGGGCACTGGCTTCTGTAATACAGGTTAATCACCTAGCACAGGAGCCAGGGACTTCAATAAAATTGTATTTAAACGTCTTATGTAAATAAAGATTATTACTATTATTATTATGTATAAGTAGCGACTTGCCCGAACTAGGTTTATAAAACCTGTGTTTCGGGTCATCCCTTAACAAGACTAATGAATAAGGGCATGTAAACAGAAATAACAACTTACGAACTAAACCTTACAATCATACTACAACTTGCAATAGGTTCTCTGTGTCGGTGTAATTGAGATTCAATCGATACTCCGATAACACAACTATGCTCTCCGATAACATAACTAACGATAATATAATTTATGCTATATATATCTAATAATTTATTGAGCTTGTTGTACAAAAACGGCCCCAAACATACATAAAATCTATGAGCAAACGCATGTCTCCTCCAAACCCAAATCTTTCCTTCTCCTGGTTGACGGTACTGGGTCAAAAGGAAGCTCAGAGTGCTGATAAAGTACGATGTGCAACATAAATAGTTGGCGTACTGTTAGTCACTTACATGCTCTGTATAGCTGGTGGGTTGAAAATCTAAAAGGGCGGAAGGGTGACACCTTTAGAACTGCTCTTTGAGCACGTTCTAGAGGAAGTAAGATAGCCCTGGTAGTTCCACCCGCTGCCGCGCCAAGTCGCGGCATGGCGGAAAGAGCTTCGGCGGGATCTCATGGTGGAATGGCGACAGCGACTGTCGCTACCCAGTACTGGGCACGCCACAATTATGGTGGTAAGTCCCCTCTTTGAGGAGTGGCTGGAAAGATCACATGGCGTCCTTATCTTCCGCATGACGCAGGTCCTCACCGGACATGGTAAGTTCGGGAGGGTCCTACACCGAATTCGTGCGGAAAAAACGCTTGGGTGTTGCCATTCTTTGGACCGTCAGGAGAACACGGTAGAGCATATGGTAGAGGTGTGCCCCGCCTGGGCAGAACACTGCCGTGGCGTATTTACAATCTGTAGATGGCCAGAACATACCCATAGGAAACTGCTCGCGTATACATTGTAGTGCAGTTTTTAAATTTGCGATTACAGTGTATACAAGAGTAGTACGCAAGTACTCGCTTATACTTCGTAGTGACCTAACTACCTAAGCTTATTCTATAATATACAGTACCAGTACGAATATGGACTAATCGTGCGTAGATCGGAATAATCGCGCCTGGATTAGGTCATGTTAGAATAGTGACCATTAGAACACAATGGCGAGCTATCGAAGCGATCATGTGCGAAGGCGAGCGAGCGCAGCGAGAATGCCGCGCCAGCGTCCGCAAAGCGCCAGATTCCCCTCTAATGTTAGTGAATCATTTGGGCTCCCAGCTTGCACTTGATGATTACTTCAAACTTTTCCGAAGATTCAAATTCAAACAGATTTTCTTTGTATTCAATTCACCACATTTACTCAGTAAAAACTCTTGCAGAGTGTCTTTGATAATGGCTTGGTTAGTTGATCTTTTGGGACTGACACGACCAGGAAGAGATCAGGCACAGGAACAACGGCTTTATGTGCTTTTCGAGGCACGGGGGTGTCACACCAGCTCCAAGCTCCAAGCAACCACAGAGAATTTACTTATGGAATAAACCAAAAATAAATTTTACCCGACCTAGGAATGAGAAACCCCACGCTCCTTTTGCTTAACTGCTCAATTGAAAAAAAAAACTCTATAACTAGTCTAATTAATAAAATGTGTAATAATAAAAATAGAGTAATTAATGAAATGCACGTATTATTTAACGATGATAATATATTTATATAAAAGTCTTACTTAATCTAACAAAAAAGCAAAAGAATTAGTAGAGAACTGAACACTGATGCGCGAAGAAAACAGAATAAGTAAAGAGCAAGATAGACGCACGAGCACTTGACCGTGTGACGAGCAGTTACTGTGCTTATGGCAGCTCTCATAGTTTTAAAATATAAATAAAAAATACAATTTGTATGCGTACAACATTAAACCCCACGTTATTACATAGAGATTTACTGATCCTTTAGGGTTGCTAGGATTTACTTCCTAAATGCCTTTGTACTAAGAAATAAATGTGGATTGAATTGAACTCATTGTTATATGTATCGATCAACCAAACGATGGAGTGGTGAACGCGTGCCAGCGTTGGATTTACAGAGGCTAGTAGCAAATAGAGGTCAAGTGTGTACCTCGCGTACATGAACTGTTCGAGGAAATAAGTAACACAGAGTCTAGACAATCAAAGTTATGGCGGCACACGTAGAACAGAGTGAAAACTTTCAGATATTTCCGTTTTGACTTTAAGGTCAAAAATCATACTTTTTTAGAAGCAAGTGATGTAAGATTTTTTTCCGATATCATCTAAAATTGATATCGCGAAGGTATTTACGTCGTACTAGTTCTATTATTTCATTATATTTGACGTTAAAAGGGTTCCATATAGGGACTGTATATTCTAACGGTGGCTTAATTATTGAAATTATTGACTTAAATAAGTACAAAAAGGAGTTAAGTTGACGAAAACCCAGGAAGATCTCATAGCAAAACCAGACATGTTTGGTAGGGCTTATTAACAATTTTTACTATTTGAACATCCAGAAAGATCTTCGAATCTAGCAGAACATCAAGATTGCGGAGAAAACTAGCTTTATTAATAGGCGTATTAGCAAAACGATACGATAGTTGAACTCGGTAATATCGATGCTTCCGGCAACAAATGTCGTAAACGCCATTTTGGCGAAAATGAGTTAAGAATGCAGCCCTACTTAATTTTTGGCGCTGCGTCTATCTAAAAATGTGAAAAAAATATTCGCCTAAAAAAAATACTTTTACACCCAAAATTTTTACTAGTATAATCAAGATTTTTTAGAAAAGAGGGTATGTATAACTCATATTGCTTAGAACCGAATAACCGTGCAGGTCGTATAATACAACGTACAAACAGCTGTCGGTCGTAAAAACATGAATACATAATTAATTGTAATTACACCCCACAATCATTTTTAAAACGTAAGCTCTGCTGAGAAACAATTGTCGTAATGTCACTTGTTCTTGGAGAATTGGTTTGAAAATTGAATTATGTAGGTAAAGCAGTTGACTCCAAAACAGTTATATACGGATAAACTACCAATTACCGCAGCTAAATACAAAGATCTGCAACGATTGTGTGATCAGGGGACAATACACAAACGGTTTCATGCCGAATACAAACAGCTTCCTTGTCAGTCTCATAATGTCATTGATACTCTTCGACTGACGAGGAAGATGAAATTTCTGATTAATTATCTTCTATCAGAAAATCAGGTCTTCAAATTTTCTGGTTAATAATCTTCTATCCAATGACAGAAGATTATTAATCAGAAATTTGAAGACCTGATTTTCTATAACTCGTCGTCGTATTATGTTTTGCATCTACTTTTTTATTATCTTTTCGATAACACTTTCCCATTTTCACCAACGACACTAATAGTTAGGTAGACCATAGTACAGAAGCTTTCCGAACAAACAAGATCTAGAAAGATGACCTACCTAAATTTTTAAGGGCGTTGGTGAAAATGGGCATTGTTTATTAAAATTATTAGAGCAGTAAGCTTGGTAGAATGTTTACTTATATTTTTTTGTAATTCATTATTAATACGTTTTAAAAAAATATCGTGATTATAAAATCTTCTTGAAATCAATGAAACAAAATGATTACTTAACATTTTGAATTATGTCTGGCTGGTTAGATACGCCGTTGGAGGTAGAACACTATAGGCATCTTGTAACAAACGCTTGATTAAATTATACGGGACGATGCCTATAATATACTTACTTAAGTGTATTTTTATACCTTTAGGACCTGCCAGGTCCTAAAGGTATAAAGCCGCGACACAAACAATGATGATAAATGATGATTGATGTACAAGATCCTCTAATGGAAATTTAAGTGATTGGTTTAGACATTTTTTTACTTTGAATTTGTATTAGTGCCTTGCTTAACCATTATTTTGATTAAACGATGATGGTCAATGAATAAAAAACCTTTTTTAATTATGTCAATTTGTGTTTTATTTTATTGTTTTTATTACAAGTAATGAAAACTCAACTTACAGTCTTAAATTCATTGATTTGCTTCAGATATTTCCATGTTTGTTACATACCATCGCATCAGATCGTGGTGTTTACACTCATTTTTATTTCAAAATATGGTTTTTAAAACCAAACCCAGAACTATTGTATTTAAAAACTGGTGCATACTTCTAACTTCCGTTAGACAAATCGTTCTCCATTGATTTGTTAGTGGTCGTAAATACCAACTTCTTGAATTTTCTGGGGTGTATGTCCAAGCTAACTTTTAAAATAAGGCTTTGACATAAATAGCAATAATATATTATGAAACACCATCGTATTTTACGTATTTCTTGTATAGAACACAATTTTACAACTTTTAAAGTTAAAAAGATATAAGCCAAAAACGAAATTATTTTTTGTTTTTCGTTGATTACCAAAAGTGCTATTTTGGTGTTTACGACCTTTGTTGTCGGAAGCATCGATATTTTTCAAATGATAAATGTTTTAACATGACACTTTGGGAGTCTAAGGTTAAGTTTATTGGAAGTCTTTTATGTCATTAACGTATAAAATATATAAATAACCTGTTGAACACAATAAACTGAATCCAATAAACTTCAACATATAACAAGCTGCCAAAGGCGATAACAAAACTTAGCGACGGAAAATTTATGCGTGAAGACACGCTTGTTTGGCAATGACTACTGCAGCACATGTGGCCCCCTGGTAACTCACTCACTCACTTGTTATTATGTCTATTAACTGTTCCATCTTTGTTTTATTAAATAATGTTTTTAACACATTGCTTTTACAATATTTTTTAAATTATTTAAACTTCAACTACCTTAAATTCATTAGTAATTTATTTTTCACCACAGCAGCTCAAACAAGCAGGTTTTGCTGCTTGAAAACAGTGAGCAAAACTCGATTTTGCTCACTGCGTGAGACAAAGTAACTTTTTTTTTTAGCTATACATTTCAAAACATTCGAACTGCGCTGTACTCTGTCTCTTTCTCGCCCTTATAAAAAAGCGAGTGAGAAACATGCCAGATTTTGGAATTCCACCACAAAGAAAAACACGTTCGGAAATGCGTAATAAATAGAAAATATTTGTAAAATATAAAATTGTTTTTTTTTTATAAAATAAATTATTGAATTTTAAATTTATTATTGTATTTGAACAAAAATAAGAGTACCTGAGTACTTATAGCAGCAGATAAAACTGGAATTTAACCTTTAAATAATTATTTCTAGTTTCAACATTAACTGTTTTACAACGTGCTTTAAAAAAGCAGTGGAAATAAAATAGTGGCTAAGATTAATAATCTTAAAATAATTGTAAAATATGAACAAAACTAGCGACAGAGATAGTATTTATCTTAATTGAAATCATTATTAAATCTATTACTATTAATTATTTTACAACACACTTGCTCAGAAAGTGACTCTTATTGCACTGCACTTAGGTATATAATGGCACTCGTTACCAACCTGTGACATTTTGATTACCATTACGCAGTAGTGCTATAATGTAGTTAAAACCTTTTTGTTCAACCTCTTTGTTCACAAAACAAATTTTGAATACGAATTAAATTCCCGTTCAATAGTACCTATATAAATTAGTGTCTTATTTACTTATAATATTTCATCCAATTTACAAGTTAAAATGGACAAATTTATCATGTACAAACGATTTATTTAATAAAAAACATTTAGTAAATAATTCGTACCTTCTTATTTTTATTTTTTTGTAGTCTTTGGCCGCCATTTTCAGATGCGCGCTGATTTTGGCGTGTTTTTTTTAATCCAGTGAAGTTCAGTGGCTGTATTACTTAATTAAGTAAAATTAAATAATACAAAATCATTAAAATGTTACATCCGTATACTATCTATTGTCACTACGAAAGACATTATCGTAAAAACTTTTCACGCAAGAAAACATAAACGGTGCATAAACTTAAGACTAGGCAGTATGATCAAAATACCTTAGCCTTCCTCTAAGGGTAAATAAAATAAATGATGCGCGCGTTATGAAAACAGTAAACAGATTTTTACCGCCATGTCACAGAAAATTTTACTAGTTTTACTGTTGTTTTCTTCACAAGTGTATTGTAAAACGTCGTATGACACACATGAGCAATTAGTGATTACCGTTCTTGGCTCTCTTAAGACCCTCGCCACGGCTCGGGTCTAAATACCGCCTCAACGGTAATCACTAACATTACACACTTATATCATAATGTACTATTATTTCCTAAGTAATATGTGTTCTCGCTGCTGAAGTGAAAAATTATGTGTGTAACACGAGAGCAAAACTTTTTGCATCTCGTGCCTTTGAATCCCTCCCCTCGCTCAGGATTCTACTTTAGAATCACTCGCTTACGCTCGTGATTCAATCAAAGAATCCCTCGCTTGCTCGGGACTCAAGCTTAGCACTCGCAGCAAAAAACAACTTTGCTCTCGTGTTACACACATAATTTTCTACTAACAAAAATATGGATCTGTTGTATCTGAGACAAATAAATTAAATAAAAATAAATACTTTTTAAGAAAAACATCGGGACGAATTATCAATTTCTGTGTCTTGTCCACAATCACTTTCATAAACAGCATTTACCTCTCAGGAAGATAATCTCCAACATAAAGTATTTTGATTGCGTTAAGCATCGACTTATATAGTACATATATATCAATAGCGTTAAGTAATAATTGACCTACAAGAAGCTAATTGTTTTTGAAAGTTTAGACTCATAGTTAATGAGTACATGTCAACGGTAGTTTTGTCCGAGCAAAATGACTATTTTCTATGGTCATTTTTTTTTCGCCGTCCTGAGCTTCCACCAATGAGTTTAAAGTAACGAGCTGTTGGCATTCATCGAACATATCATCGACTACATGGACGAGTTCAGCATCCTGCAGATCTGCAAGTTCTGATGACGTTCTGGTCACGTTGATGTCACTAGGTTGCTGAAGGACATAACATCCCTGAAAGTAATTCTGGCCGAGGTATAATCCAAGCTGGAGGTGTCGAATACCACCATAGGTGCACTGCATGCCGGAGTAGAGTTGATGCACTACGCTGTTTCGGAAATTAGAGAGCTTATTATTAATCACTCGCCATATGGTATAGTATGTAAGAACAGAGGATGGACGTTACCGAGATAGGTCTGTAATTAGCCGAGTCAGCCCGACTTGGGCACGGTTTTCACGTTAGCTTACCTCCAAGCCATCGGTACTTTTCCAGCTTCTTGAGACTTAATTTCCCCCGAGGGGAGGAAATTAGCTTCACTTGTAACTTCAAATGTATGTAAGAAAATCTTGAAATCTTAATTTGACCCACTTCCCGGTCTTCGGTCTTTAGGATGAAAGGGTATGGTCCACCATTCATAGAAACTTTGGCCTGACACTGACACTGTTGCTATACCAGCAACAGTGGACATATATTAAGACAACTTCAATTCATAGTTTATGTAATAGTAAACCTGTTACAACTATTACAGGTTTATCTAAAAGTTGGGGGAAATGAGTTAAATCAGTTTTAATTTTTATATTGCTAGAGTCAAAATGGTGGCTGTAGCACAGCAAAATAAACAAACATTTATTTATTCATTTGGTTAATCATTTTCTTCGTCGTTTAAATTAGAACAACGTCTAAAAACATTATGTATGTGACTTCTAAGTATTAGCATAGTTATTCATCAACAAGTATCATTCAACATCAACATCTGTAGTATTTTATTTACAAATTTTTATTTTTGTAACTAAGTATTGGTACAAATTAAATAGTTCTTACCTGCCGTGGATAAACCCATTCTTGTATCACAGATCACGGATTTTAGCAACTTCCAAAAATGTTGTCTCATTTGAGTAATATATAAAGCACAATTAACACAGCGTTGGCTACTGCGGGTCGAATATGGTACATACGAGTCGGTTTCCATCTGTCGGACGCTGGAGTTATTCAAAGAAGTAGAAACCGAGTCCGAGATAGAGCGGCCGGGGTCATTGTCGTACATAGCAGATTCAGAATCCATAGGCAGGCTGGGATCGTTGGGAAAAGCGAGTGCAGAGTTCATTATGAAAGCGAATAGTAACAATAGCAAATAGTCACATACTGAAACAAATAGTCGCAATTCAAATGCTACGCGGCAAAATGTGACCACTTTTTGCCGCCACTTTTCACCCCATTTGGGTAGGTTAAGGTCTTAAGAACATACAGCCACTGAACTTCACTCAAGAAATCCCGCCAAAACACCCAATCAAATCAATCAAAATCAATTTGCATTTTTATCAATGGACCAAATGCATATTATTGATATAATAAATGATGTTTAAAAAATGATGTTCTGGTCGATTATTAAAATGAAAATTCTATGCAATCTTTATTTTAATTATTACGCCTAAAAAAATAAATAATTGAAAACAAAACTTCGAAATGGTTGCAGGAACCAAGGAAACACTGAATAAATGAATTTACTTTTGTTTAATATTATTTTTCCGAACTTTAACTGACGTGATATTATTTTAATAATTATTTCTAGTAATTGTTAAGATTTTTAGTATAAATAATAATCTTGTCCACGGCATTGAAAACCTCTGGCCGTATCTGGTCCAGCCCCTTTTGCACACGCTCTGAGTTCTGATGACAATACATGACTAGCTAAGAAACGTCATTACAAATACAATATGACGGCCTCTCCAAGATGGCGGATGTTTGAAAAACACCCCCATGATATGGGTATCAAATGATAGGGTTTGCTGTTAGGAAAACGAAAAAAATAGTCACGTGACTTAAATCCAATATGGTGAACGTTCAAGATGGCGGACAGGCTATTTGAAATGCACCCCCATGATATGGGTATCAAATGAAATGGTTTGCTGTGCGTGCTAAAAGCGTGTTTTTTAGTTTTTTAAACTATTATTTTTAACTGCATGGGAACGAGGTCACGGTTAGCAGCAGTAATTTTTTTTTTATTACTATTTTTACATCGATAGAAATCAGTGCTTGACTGCTGCGACCCCACCTGATTGTAAGCAGTGATGCAATCATTGGTGGTGAAGCGCACTAGTTTATTAAGAGCCTATTTATTCATTCTAGCCTTGAAGATACTTAAATTATAGTAGGACGGGAAGACCGCAGCAGGCAAATTGTTACAGTTCTTCGATATACGCGGTATAAACGACGAAGCGAAACGCATAGTCCGGACCGTTGAAGTTTCAACAACGTAAGGGTTGATATGCGGAGTATCCTTGCGTGATCGAATCAGGAATCAGGATATCCGCAAGAGAACCAAGGTTACCGACATAGCACGAAGAATCGCTAAACTAAAGTGGCAATGGGCAGGACACATTGCTCGCAGAACAGATGGCCGTTGGGGCCGAAAGGTTCTGGAATGGCGGCCACGTACCGGAAGACGTAGCGTTGGAAGGCCTCCTACAAGGTGGACCGATAACTTGGTAACGGTTGCGGGAATTCGATGGATGTGAGACGCACAGGACCGTTCATTGTGGCGACACTTGGGGGAGGCCTATGTCCAGCAGTGGACGTCTTTCAGCTGAAATGATGATGATGATGATGATAAAGGGTTGATATGTTACTGTAAAAGCTCGAACTAAAGTAAATCTTAAGATTTTCCAATAAAACCTAAGATTTACCGACATGAGTTGGTAAATGTAAGTATTTATTATAATGGGACGATTTTTTTGGGCTTTTACCATTCCAATTCAGTACATGCAAGGTTTTACCAATGTGGACTGGTAAATGTTGGTTTTAGGAATAAGACAATGATTACTTAATTCTTCGTAATTTATTTCAAGTAAATGTTAGTCAAAAACTTAGGTATAATCCTTTTAACGACAATTTTCCGACAACTTCTCGAAGACTCACTTCTTTACCCTTAACAACTTCTTCTATCTTTATAAAATCTTCAGAGCATGAGGTAGACTGATTCTTTGTATAAAGTTGTTATAGTACTCCTATTTTGGTATCCAGTTGGTAAAACTCATTGTCCTTTACATCTATCACAACTGCAATAATGCTTTTCGGGTCAGTTTTAGCTCTATCAATATCAGGTACTTTCAGTATTACATTTTGGCCAACTTTCACATTTGGATATTTATCAGCTGACATGGCTTTAATTTTTTCAGCTTAATTTTTCAAATAAAATTTTGCATTTTTTCTTATTGTCTGAACTAATTCTATTTTCCTTAGTATTGGATCTTGTTCAGTTTGAATAGCGCTTTCTGTCTCTGAATCGGTATGGTTTTGAATCGTTACATTGGTATCATCGGTTATATTTATGTGCTTCCCTGCCTTTGCTCCATTATAATCATTTCGTTCTCTTGTGTTTTGTTCATATCATTGTCACTGTTTACATCCCCTTCTGATTCATTATCAACAAGTTTGTCTTCCTTGTCCTGTTCAATTATATTTTCGTCATTTTTTTTTATGGGATTGCAAGAAATTCTCCAAATCTTCTCCTGATCTTAATGGTCCAATCATGTCTTTAGGAATGGCTGACGTCGCAATAGCCATTTTCATTGGACTACCAAACATTGCTTCGTAGGTGGTGCATTCCCTCATGATATGCTCTATTTTTCATGGCTTGGATGAATTTCAAGCCTTGTGGCTAATTTGATAACTGATTGATTTCCATCCACGTGCTGAGCATATTTTCGATGTCTTGATTGACACGCTCCACTGATCCTTGACTTTGGCTATGCCTTGGCTTTCTATGTACGATTTTAACATCTGGCTACAAAGAGCATAAATTTTTAATTATTTGATTACTGAATTCCCTACCATTATTGGAATGAAGGATGTTAGGCGGTCCAAATATCCAATAGATGACATGCGACTTCAGTTGCAAATTTGAATTTAGTGAGATGGTCTTGATAAACTAATATAAATTTATGCATTCCGTTAAGATTAGTATGTAAATCTACAAGATTTACTTGACAAGGTGAGTTCATTTCACTATGAAGTATAGGCTTGATGACAATGCCCTTTTTCAAAGTCTTCTGTTTCTTTTGACAAGGTTGGCATAGCTTCGCATATGTCACAATAGCCTCAACTGTTATGTTTTTATACTTGCGGTTACATTCCTTGAGCATCCTCATTCTTCCACCGTGTCCAAAAGCAACATGCGTTTCTTCGAGAATGTTAAATAAATCGCCGTAACAAACATAATACTTGATTTCTCCTTTTACTTCCTTCATCGGTGCAATTAGCTTTTCTTCACCGCCTGTTGTCAAAATATCATAGCGCTTTTACGCCTTTTATGAACCATCTTCCTTCTTTTTAACATTCTTTGCAGTTTTTACTTCCTCTAAACACTTTGCGTATTTGTCCATATCGAGATAAGAGTTATTATCTTTCTTGTTTGCCACAAGCTTATCCATTATTTCATAAAATCTATGTTTTATACTCATTTTGATACACAAATCACTTTTAGACAACAAAAACACAACTAGAAATCAAATTATCGTGCGTGTTCAAACATGTCAAACGAGCGACTGAGGCGCGCGGAGACGGTGCGCGGGTAGTGGGGGCGCTGACTACCCACGAGTACGAGTCGACGCGCTGAAGATGTTATGACATGATTTTTTTTCAACATTTACCGTGCCATCAATGTAAATCCTAAAATTTACCAATTGAATGGTGGTAAAAGTTCGAATCGCAAACTTTTATGGACATTTACCATAAGTAATTGGTAAATCTTAAGTCTTACTGGAAAATCTTAAGATTTACCATAGTTCGAGCTTTTACAGTAACAGATACACACCGTACGTCGGGTGGTCCGATGGTAGAAAGGAGATGGCAGAATCAAGTCATGCAATTCCCGCGCACACTCCAAAATACCGGAAGGCTAAAAGACTAAAAGGAAATAGAAAATAATTTATGAATCTGCGGAGTCTACCTACAGTATTCCCAAATTTAAATTAAAAAAAAAAACCTACATAAAAATAATAAACCTATAAATAAAACCAACAACAAAAATAAATAACTTACAATAATATATCGTATATTAAATCAAATTAAAAAAGAGATGGTTAATAAATGTTCAAGGGCCTATTACACTACGCGATATTCAGCACACGATATTCAGTCGTATTTTTTGTTCCGAGTAAGACCGGTCTAACCCTTATTCCACATTTATAATCGTTAGCGTGTAATAACATTATTCAAACTATAGAAAGTGCATCATATTGCTTAATTAATTTATATATAGAGAAAAAAATATATTTCTGGCACTGGCGGGCGTCTATAAGCTGCGACAACTACTTACCATCGGACTACTTATCCGCAAGCTAGTTTTTCACTTATTGGTATACATTTAAAAAAATCAAAAAATTTGTATGACCCAATTGTAATTCAATAGAGCCGTCTAGGTGCTAGCATTCATCGGTATAAATAATATTTCACGAACTACTGGTATATAATAACTATATTTTTTTTCAAAAAACAAAGTGGTAAAATCTCATGTTGGTTTGTTCCGCATAACGGTTTGCTTGAGGCGCGATAGCGTTGCGTACTTGAGTAGAGCGACGTACATGCGCGAGACAGCGCTGCCACCCGCCGTCTAATGTACTTATCTAAACCAGAGCACTTCGATTTTGTTAAAGTGCTCTTAACATTTTAATCAAATAGTTACTTGTGCTTGCGTTTCACCTATTTTTAAATAAAGTTAAGAAACTTTTTAATAAAAACAAACAATTAAACATTCAAAGTGACTACCCTATTGCTTCAATGGGGTCGTAGGTAATTATTTTATACCGTGTCTTAGTCTATTTCTTGTGTGACGCTATAGACTTTAACTGTCTGAATTGGTCTGAATATCGAGTGGTATAATAAGCCCTTAAATGTGGTATACACATTAAATGTAGACCGACTGAGGTGTGGCGTCGGGACACACTCGATCCGTTCCCGAGGACGAGTAGACGTCATTCTGAGGTTGTGCCTGCTTACTGATAATTTGGTTGTTTCATTTATAACCCAAATCCCTAAATAGTGATTATAGTGAACACCACATTGGTGGTGCAGGGCAGCGTGTCTTCAACGTAATCTTAATCTTGTTATAAGATGTAGGTCTAAGAGTATGTAAAGCATGTAGGATTTGAACTTCCTTCGCTTAGTTCTATAACCAACTAGCGGTCCCGGCAGACGTTGTTCGGCCCAAAAGCGGGATTTAGTAAAAAAAAAAAATTACCCTACTCTACCCTACTCTACCCTACTCTACCCTACTCTACCCTACTCTACCCTACTCTACCCTACTCTACCCTACTCTACCCTACTCTACCCTACTCTACCCTACTCTACCCTACTCTACCCTACTCTGCCCTACTCTACCCTACTCTACCCTACTCTACCCTACTCTACCCTACTCTTTTCTTTGCTATAAACCACACGGAGCCCGAGACCTTTCCAACGAATGTAAAACCGTGGAAATCGGTCCGTGCGTTATGGAGTTATAGCGTCAGGAAGGAAAACCCGATTTATTTTTATATTAACCAATAATAATAATAATCAACAATCAATTGACATCAGCCCCCAAGATGTAGCTCGTGAAATCCGTTCGTTGCCAAACTGGAAATCTCCAAAGCCGGATGGACTGCACAATTTCTGGATTAAGTTGTTTACAAGATTGCACGCTCCCTTGGCATATCAGTTCCAGTCTGCCTTAGAGTCAGTGTCGCTACCCCAGTTCCTAACAACAGGAATAACCCACCTGCTCCATAAGTCAGGTAGTACTACGGAGCCTAAAGATTATAGTCCGATCACGTGTTTGCCGACGGTCTATAAAGTTCTTACATCCATACTGAGAAGCAAAATTAATAGTAATATTGACAAAAATTTAATCATGTCACCTTCTCAGAATGGATGTAGGAACGGGTGCCGCGGTACTAAGGAGCTGCTCCTCATTGATATGACCATTAGCCAACAGGTTCGACGTTCCCGAAAGGATCTGTCGACATGTTGGATAGATTATAAGAAGGCCTATGACTTTGTTCCTCATACATGGCTCATGAGGGTGCTGGAATTGTATAAAATTGATACAACACTACGCACCTTCCTGATCATCTTTTTACTAAGATAAGTGACAGGCACAATTTTAATACTAGGAACAAGAATAAATTAGATCAACCTCGGTTCAGATTGGCTAAAGTACATAGTTCTTTCATGGGGTACTGTGTAAAGTTTTATAATAAATTACCAGTTGAGATTCTACAACTGAATGAGTCCAAATTTAAAGCATGCATTAAACGCACACTACGTAGACAAGCGTATTATAAACTGGAAGATTATATCCTTGATAAAAACGTCACTTTTACCTTCAAATTAGTTATTTTTTAAATATATTAAATATATATAAATATTGGAAGAGATACTATTCCCCTTTTTGTATTGTTGTTTTTTATTTTATTTTATTTGTTTGTTTCAATAGAGCTTATGATAATTTATTATCTTTTGTATTTGGAAACAATAGCATTGTATAATGTAGAAGCACTTTGTTTTTCAAGTTTTGTGAATGTGAAGTACCATGTAGCATTTTTATTAGGTTACAACTTGTTTGACATTATGAGCATGGCAGTTGAGAGTTTGTCATGCTCACCCAAATGTCTCGCTGATGGTGGCACGTGTTATTGGGTCATTCAGTTCCCTTCAAAATGGTTGAGCTGAGTGGGGCTGATGCACGCATCACGTTCGTGAACGGGTGCCGTCAGTTGAGACTGGTCATCTCTTTGCTGCCAGTGACTTAATTTCAATTTCTATTTTTTAAATTAGTTTTTATTTTATTTTTTATTTTAATTATTATTACTTATCTACATTGTGCTCACATATTAGAAGCGATAAGAAATATGTAACCAAGATTTATGTAACTCATAATATGATTTAAAAGAGTGTCCATGGAGTTTCTTGCACGTTCTTCTCCATAGAGATCTACACTTTGGAACGTGCAATTTAGCTTCACTTGTATTTTTTTTGACTGACCGACATTCTGACAATTCAAAAGTGCCTGTAATTGGTCTATTATAAATAAACGTTTTTGATTTCTGATTTCTGATGTCGTCTATGAGGCAATGGAGTACGGTCCTCCGCTATCCAGGATGTCGACATACCCAGAGGAATAACGAACCTGTAAGGATCGAGCGAGGTATATTCCAGGGAGATAGTTTGAGTCCGCTTTGGTTCTGCCTAGCCTTGAATCCTTTAAGCACACTGCTGGAGAATTGAGGTCTAGGCTATCGGTTGAAGAGAGGCGGTCAGGTAATATCTCACCTACTTTACATGGATGAACTGAAACTTTTTGCCCCCTACAATCTGCAACTGATGGAGCTACTGAAGGTTACTGAAACCTTCAGTAGTACCATCAGGATGGAGTTTGGTGTGGACAAATGTGCGGTCATGCATGTATAGCGAGGGGAGGTTGTGGAATCCGTGGACACTCAAATCACAGATTCCATAAACCTGAGATCCCTCTCTCCAACCGAAACCTATAAGTATTTGGGTATGTCGGAAGCACTAGGCATCAATATCACTGACATGAAGCAATCGTTGAAGGAGCGTTTCTTTGGACGCCTGAGAAGGTATTCAATAGCCTTCTATCAGGCGGAAACAAGGTGCGCACCTTTAACGGTTGGGTCATGCCGGTATTGATGTACTCTCTCGGCGCACTCAAATGGACTCAAACGGAACTTGACGCCCTGGATAGGAGGGTCCACACACTGCTGACTGCATACCGAATGCATCACCCACGATCGTCGGTGATGAGATTGTATATCCCGAGGAAGTGTGGGGGTCGAGATTTTTTAAATAACTTAAAGCTAAGACCCTCGAGGTATGCAGCCTCAAGGAATATTTCCTAGCTGCCAACGTAGCTATGCATCGAGATGTAGTGGCAGTGGACAAGGGAGGAGGGGGGTGAGTACCCCGCTCTCCCTGGCTAATGAGAACTGGCGTAAACCGGTAGTGCTTGACACTAACGATCGCAGGGAAGTATGGCAGAGCAAACCGAAGGTTTTGTCTGTGCAATTATGGACGAATTTATCATGACGAATAACTACCAGAGATTTATTGTGAAGGACGGCACGGTTGACATAATAATATGTCGGGCATGTCACCGTCCGGGAGAATCAATTCCTCACATTATCTCTGGTTGTTCTCGTCTAGTTAACGGAGAGTACTTGCATAGAAACAACCTTGTAGCCAGGATTATCATATCACTTTGTACCGGGATCGGTCAGATCTAACAGGACTATTGTAGCCAATAAGCCTGATATAGTGGTGGTGGACCGAAGCGAGAGGCGTGCAATGATTGTTGACATATCTGTTCCGCATAGCGAGAACCTCGTGAAAGCCGAGAATGATAAACAAATCAAGTATATTGACTTGGCTCGCGAGGTTGTCGACATGTGGGATGTGGACTCGGCGATCATTGTACAGTCGTGTCGGGCAATGGCTTAATAGCCAAGAGCCTCGACCAACACCTTAGGAGGCTCTCGTTAGGCGACTGGATCTGGGCTTGATTCAGAAAGGAGTACTCCTGGACACGGCTCGTATTGTTAGGAGGTTCCTTTCTCTGGAGCCCTGACCGCCGGTAGCTTGGACCCTGTTCCCGATACCGGTGGGACACTATTTTTTATATTTTTAAATGTTTTTTTTTTTTTATTTTGAAATATTTAAAAATATAAATTATATGTAATGATGAATAAACGAAATAATAATAATATATATTTATTCAGACTTAAAATTTGGTTAAATAGTTAAGTACATAAAATATTAGGAATAATTACAAAGTTATCGCTATGATAAGTGCCTGTACTAGGATAAACCGGTACAGGCGGTAGAAGCTCTTACACTATGGTATTTAGGACAATAAAATTCAAAACAATATTTAACACTCAAAGTCTTTAAATAGGGAAAAATGAAATTAAATTATTTATAATATTATAAACCTAGTTTACTTAAACACTAAAAGTCACAATTATGTTATTTCATATTATTCTAAAACTGCTTCTTGCACTTTATTCTATAATTACACACACATGATTTTGTGTCAGCAGAAATATTAATTGGGTTAAAGTCGAGGTTGCGATAATACTAAAAAGTTATGTTTACATTGGACAAATATGTTTAAATATATTGAAAAACGATGGTTTGTAGGTCAGCACTTGGAATTTTGAGACAGCAGTAAGCGTTACACGGAAGTCTAGCCTTGAGTATGACACTCTAGGCGCCCTCATAATCGATAGGGTTAATATATCTGTATTCCGCTATTTTCCTAGCAGGACACGCAGCGTCTCCCGTTTTATGGTTGGAGGGCTTTTTGAAACGAGAGCAAGTTGCACATTTCGGTGAGTCCGCTTTTTTTGAGCACTCGGACAACGGGTGTCCTGAGCATCTCGTAACCATGGTGAAGTCCCTGACTGGGCAGGTCGTCCAATTTATGAAAATCCTTGATTGGGAAATTAGAGCTCCTCGTATGTTGGCTGGTACTTCAACCACGTAGTTACAAGTATTCGAATCTTTTTTCCCGATTTGTGGCTTAATTTAAACATGGTCAAAAAGGACTCCATGGGAATCGTTGGAAACTTTTCGGGTACATTCTGTTCGTAAATGCACCTGAAGACTTCAGTTTCAGTCAAAGAGGATAGCACTCCTACAACCACGATCCGGGGTTTGCGCTTGGTGGGTTCGTCGGCGGTAAGGCTGGATGCAGATTGCTGGACTGCGTACTTAATTTTATCCACGTCATCCTTTGTCTCTGTACTGATAATAACGCTTCCGTTTTTAGTCTTACGGACACCACGTATATGCAGCTGGACTTGATCTGGTCGTATCATCTTTTGCACACGGACTTTTGTTTCGTCACTGGACTTTAATTTGTTGTTGGGATATATGGCCACAGAGTTTAAATTGGTTGGTCGAACGAAATCATTTGACTCCTTCTTCATCATGTCGGCAAACGAAACAGTACCAGAGTCCTTTATCGTCATCGTGATCGTATCGCATCGGTCCAAGATGTGGTCCGTCAAGATGCATTTTTCCATTAGATCTTCTTTGAGGATGCGCGCTTGGACTGCTTTCTGCTTTAGCGATTGATATAGAACTGCCATCTGTGAGGTGCCAGATCCTATTTTACGGCACAAGGTTGAAATTTTCAAATTCTGCTCCGAGTTGAGTTTACCATCCGAGGCAATTTATAACAAACCTCGTTTAGATGCTCGGTGTTGAAACAGCTTCGATTGAAAGATCAGATTGGGCTGGATTTTGGACTTCGCTGGAGATGCGGAGAGATTCACTCGATCTCTTGAGAAGGGGCTGTTGTCCATTTTATTTATAACTAGTTCACTTATTCTAAGTTACACTGATATTATTTTATGAAATTAAATATTGCTACTGAGCACGACTGTATGCTATGAGTGCAGACGAATTATTCATCATCATCATCATCATTTCAGCCGAAAGACGTCCACTGTTGGACATAGGCCTCCCCCAAGCGTCGCCACAATGACCGATCCTGTGCTTCTCGCATCCACCGCACTCCCGCGACCCTCACCAGGTCGTCGGTCCACCTTGTAGGAGGCCTTCCAACGCTGCGTCTTCCGGTGCGCGGTCGCCACTCTAGAACCTTTCGGCCCCATCGGCCATCCGTTCTACGAGCAATGTGCCCTGCCCACTGCCACTTAAGTTTGGCGATTCTTCGGGCTATGTCGGCGACCTTGGTTCTCCTGCGGATATCTTTATTCTTTATGCGATCACGCAAGGAAACTCCGAGCATAGCCCTTTCCATTGCTCTTTGGGTGACTGTAAGCCTTCTGATGAGGCCCATTGTAAGCGACCATGTTTCAGAGCCATATGTCATCACTGGCAACACGCACTGGTCATAGACTTTCGTCTTGAGACACTGTGGTATGTTGGACGAGAAGATACCGCGCAGCTTCCCGAACGCTGCCCAGCCGAGTCGGATTCGACGATTGACCTCTTTCTCAAAGTTAGACCTACCCAACTGGATTGTCTGTCCCAGGTAAACGTAATCGTTTACAACTTCGAGTGCAGAGTCTCCGATCTTGATCGGAGTGGGTGCTACATGGTTATTTACCATGACTTTGGTTTTATCCATGTTCATTTTAAGACCCACTCTTTTGGAAGCTCTACTAAGGTCATCGAGCATTGTACTGAACTCCTCCGTAGTTTCAGCCATGACTACTATATCATCGGCAAACCGAAGGTGAGTGATGTACTCGCCATTGACATTAATGCCTAGTGCACTCCAGTCCAGAACCTTGAAGACATCCTCCATTGCAGCCGTGAACAGTTTCGGAGAGATGACATCTCCCTGCCTCACGCCCCGCTGCAGAAGGATAGGTTTCGAGGTCTGGTCCTGAAGTCGGACTGACATTGTGGCGTTTTCGTACAAACACTTCAGCACTTCGATGTACCGATAGTCAATCTGGCACCGTTGGAGAGACTGCAGTGCAGCCCAAGTCTCGATCGAATCAAAAGCTTTTTCGTAGTCCACGAACGCTAAGCATAGAGGCAAGTTATACTCCTCTGTCTTCTGTATAACCTGCCGAAGCGTATGTATGTGGTCTACGGTGCTGAAACCTTTTCGGAAACCGGCTTGTTCGGGAGGCTGGAAGTCGTCGAACCTGCGCGCGAGACGATTCGTGATGACTCTGGAAAACAGCTTGTAGACATGGCTCAGAAGAGAGATGGGCCTGTAATTCTTAAGCAGGGCATTGTCGCCCTTCTTAAAGAAAAGTACCACCACACCTCTGCTCCATGCCTGTGGCGTCTTTCCCTCAAGTCTGACGGAATCGAACAACCTCTGAAGGGCCCTTAGGATCGGTTTTCCACCCGCCTTCAGGAGTTCGGCTGTAATTCCGTCGTCACCCGACGCCTTGTTGTTTTTAAGCTGCTTCAGAGCCACCCTAATCTCGTACAGGCTGACGTCCGGGATATCTTCGGTATAGTGCCGGGTTAATCTAGCTCTTGGGTCGTTTGCTAGATTCGTTGTGGGTTTTGTGATAGATGTGTACAGCTGTCCATAGAATGCCTCGATCTCTCCCAGAAGCTCTGATTTGGCGGATATGACTCTGCCATCGTCGGTCTTCAGTTTCGTGAGCTGGCTCTGCCCTATAGACAGATCCCTTGCAAAAACCTTGGAGCCCTTATTCCGCTCAATCGCATCCTTAATCCTTTCGGTATTAAAGAGGCGGAGATCGCGTTTTAAGGACTTTGAGATCCGTCTATTGAGCTGCCGCTAGATGCACGCATCGTCTGAAGACTGCAGAATCATCTCACGCCTCTCTTTCATGAGTTCGAGAGTTTAGAGAGATCAGAGAGCTTTTTCTTCCTTGTACGACGAGTCTTAAAAAACTTAGACCCGACCGTATGGACAGTTTCCACGAACCCATCGTTGTATTCGTCCACAGAGCCACCTAGGCACTCGAAACGATTGTGAAGTTCGAGCTGAAAGCTCTCGGAGTTTTGAATCTGGATCTGTGCTGGACGGAGCGTAGACCTCATCAGTCGAGATCGTTCAAGCTTGATATTGATATTCAATGTGCCTCTTACCATGCGGTGATCACTTCCAGTTTTCACCGCGTTGATCACAGAGACATCATTGAATATTTGCTTCTTCGTCGACATGATGAAGTCAATCTCATTTCTGGTCGCACCATCAGGGCTTTGCCAGGTCCACTTCCTACGGTCACGTTTTTTGAAGAAGGAGTTCATCATATAGAGGCCCTCCTTCTCCATAAAACTAGCCAATAGGTGTCCCCGGCGGTTCCGGTGTCCAAATCCAAATTGCCCCACTCGCAGCTCATCACTGTCTCGTTTACCCAGTTTCGCGTTAAAGTCCCCCATGACCACGGTGAAGTGAGTCTTAGAACCATGCATGGCTCTGGATATATCCCCATACATGGACTCTACTTCGTCGTCGGGGTGTGTCGAGGTCGGGGCGTAAACCTGTATGACCTTCAGCGAATATCTTGATGATATTCTGAGTATAAGATACGCTACCCTGGTCGACACACTCTCGATCCTCACCACATTGTTCACAAGGGACTTGTGGACGATAAACCCGACACCACCCTGGGACTGCTGGTCACCCTCCCGGAAATAAAGCAGGTTACCGGATTTGAGAATTATCGTGTCCTCCCCCTGTCTTCGGACTTCAGATAATCCCACAATACTCCATCGTAACCTGCTCAATTCTTCCTCAAGTTCGGTGATCTTCTCGTCGGACCGGAGTGTACGCGTGTTATATGTTGCCAGGTCCAGTCGTCGGTGTCTAAAGGGGTAGCCGGATCCCATCCGGAGATTCTTCGCACCCCTTGCCTCGCCGTAACCTTGACCGCTACCGGAGTCAAGGGTAGACGGACTGCCGGGCACTAGGGGCCATTGTTTGGTTGTGCTTATCATTGGGGGGATTTGCCATAATCGCCACGCTTGGCATGCGGGTTGGCGATCGCAGTTTAGTTGTTGGAATTCACAAAGAATGCTGCTGCCCATTCTCTGGTATGTCCCTTAGTCGCCTCTTACGACACCCACGGGAAGAAATGGGATGGTGTTATTCTTTACGTCCGAACACCATACGGAACTACTCGATGAACGACGAATTATTCAATGATCTTTATTTCGGTACAGACTGTAATAAAACATTAATTTTTAGACAATCGGTTGACTCGGTTATCAGCGTGAGCACTGAACCTCAAAAGCCTAGGGATCAACATTGTACATTGGCGTGGCATGTAAAAAAACAAAAAGTCATAAACTAAAAAAACAGCTCTACTTACTCTTTGACTAAAACAACAAAAATTCAGACAAAAATGTCTAGCGTAGTAGGTTTCGGCATTTTGTAATTTTGTGAGACGCTTGTAATTTACTGTATGATGTCAGTGTGGTGATGGCCGCGAAGTACTTTGTGTGGGGCGAGGGTGTATGGAGGGAGGTGGACGTGGCGTCGGGCCGCGTGTCGGGCTGGCGACGACGCGCGCGCTTTGTGTTCCTGCGGAGCGGACGCCTGCTGGTGGCCCGGCGCCGGCCCGTGCTCGGGCACTGGAGTCGCTTGCCAAGGGGCAGCCTAGCGCCGCCGCCGACGGCCGGAGACTCGCACACCGCAGGTAAACAACACCACGTTCTCGGTCGTAATAGCTTTCGCGCTCAAAATGTATCATTGATGATGTTGTGACAGGCTCGCTGAACCAGCTGGATACGAAAGATTTTATTTATTTATTTAGTACATCACATGAAATCTCTGTAAACAAAAGCTCACGAAACTATCGTGTGAGTGACAGCATAAGTAAAATTCTTTACATGAAGGACTTACAACTAATAAAACCAGACAAAAAAGGAAACCATAATCATTAGAAAGCTAATAATAATTACAAGTCCTCATGTATAGACAGAATACATTAAAAATAGTGTGAGCACAAAACCAAAAAAAGTTTAACTTTTTAGTCAAGTAGGATACAGCATAAATCCTTGGTTTGCACTTAAATGAACCATTTACAGGCACTTTTGATATGAAAAGAGGACAGAAATTATGCTAACTGAACATTCCAAAGCGTAGATCTCTATGGAGAAGCAAGAAACTCCATGAACACTCTTTTCAATCACTTTGAGTTACAAATATCTTGGTTACATGTTTCTTGACAAGTTGTTGCCACTATTATGTGAGAACAATATACTTTAAAATAAGCCACTCAGCTAAGAGATTACCGGTCTCAACTGACAGCGCCTGTTCATGGACATGATGCGTATATTAGCACCACCCAGCTCAACCATTTGGAAGGGAACCAAATGATCCAATGCATGTATGGTTAGACATTTGTGTGAGCATGACAAACTGACAGTGCATAAGTAGCTGTGGACATGTGTTGATATGGCTGCAGCAGAATGACACTGTTTTTGTTAACCTACATATATGCAGATACGCACAGAAGTATCAAATGTCCACCAAGAACAGTTCAGATTATTTTATAATGTGAGTGAGCGAATGAGCCTTGCCTTGCCAATGCCTTACATGTGACAGTAGTGTTTCTTTTTTGTTATTACGCTGTTTGCGACTATTTTGCTAGTGTTACGTTGAGACGGAGAATCAGAGGGGACCACCATTGAGCTTTTACCGTCGTGGTAGATGTTAGTAAGCTGGAAGGACAGACACAAGTGTTAGTAAAGACACATTATCTAATTTACAAACTTATCTATGATATGATATATATACAACACATAAACTACAAAATACAGAATAATTATGTACACATTAAAAACGCACCAATTAGAATTTTAATTTATTTTCATTAAAAAATGTCACCAAAAAGTTCATTCATTTGAAAGAGAAGAAGGTATAGCATCCATTCTAATATTCTCGGCTTGGACGTTCGTTGGCACTGTTGCAGGAACTGGTACAGACGCGGGAAACGTGACGCGGGAGTTAGAGCGCGATACGACTGTAACGCGGGTTTTTCAAACACGCGGTCTTGCGTTTCTTCGTTCTTCTGACTTTTTGTAGTCAGCATTCCTCCTTCCAGTTTGGCACCCTAGCACTATCTATGCCCTAACGGCCCTATCAGACCTACTACTACTAATAAGACAGAACAAGGGCAGGAACATGATGATCTATTCTTGTCACACCACACATCCATCTTACCATTCTTCATTCCATTTACAGCTATTCTGACTTCATCCATACTAGTCATTCTCACTAACCCCACATTCACTGGCTTATTCTCCCTTATACGTCTTATCTGACAAACATCTCTTGCGTTTCTCTCTCGTGCTCTAGCAAGCCAGTATAGATCTTTCTGGCCTGCCAGACTATCCAGTATATCGTATAGCTTGTCCTGCGCTTTTGCTTTCGCTATTGCCATGGCTTCGTAGGCTTTTTTCTTTGAAGCTTCATATTCCCTCTTTTTTGCTGACTTTAAGCTAGAATGTTCCGGATCTATATGCTGTCAATCCTTAAATTTCCCCTTTTTTTCTTCAACACATTCTGTATATCTATCGACCACCACCATGTATTTCCATCTATTGTACCCTTTCGGCTCTTCTCTCCCAAAATATCTTTCGCTTATATATTTTTACATTATATGACTGGTCTGTTGGTCTAGTGGTTAGTAGCCCTGACTGAAACAAAATGAATGCACTAATATTATAAAGAGGTAAAGTTTGTTTTTTTGTTTGTAGGAGGTAATCTCTGAAAGTACTGGTCTGATTGCTAAAATTTTTTTACCGATAGAAAGCTGCTTTATTCCTGAGTGACATAGGCTATACTTTACGTACGTGGGCGAAGCCACGGGAAAAAGCTAGTATAGGAGTATTGAGGTAGGTGTACAAAAAAAAGTGCAACAATCATTGATGTCTTCAAGGCTAGACTGCAGGCTCCTAATAAACTAGTGCGCTTCACCATCAATGATTGCATCACTGCTTGCCACCAGGTGGGAACGCAGTCAAGCAAACTTTTTAGGGTGCCAACGTGACCCTACTACTAAACCTCCACTGCCTGGCCATCCGTCTGTTTCTATGTCATAAACCATAAGAGGCCGCTACAAGTATTAATATAGTTAAATGGAAAGATGTTATATACTTAATATAGTATCTTAACTGCAAGCGCGACTGCTGAGCGTGGGGTCCTGCATTCAATTCCCGGTTCGGGTAAAAAGTCGTATAGGAGTTTTCCATTATGAATTACTCTGTAGCTGTGCAGAGTTTGGTAGTTGGTGGTGTACCTATATGTGCATATACAAATGAATAAACGATAATAATCATTTTATTTTCAGACATAGTCCATACATTACACACAAAATTATAATTAAATAAAACATTAAAATAATCAAATGAGATGTCATTATACACATAAAATTAAATTCAAATCAAAATAAAATAAAATAAAAATACTAATAAAATAACACATTACGTATGTCAACAATAATTACAATAAATTTCACACACAGAATTTAATGTCACAAAGTCAAACTATACGAGGGGAGCCGCTAACATGAAGCTGCATCCACGTCTGTATCAGGGACAGGTCCCACCGCTCGGACAACACGCTCAGGAGACGGTTCGAGCTGCTTCGTAGGCGACTTAATAGTGAAGCGCTCCGCTTCCTTATGATTGCGAAAAAATCATCCGTCCGCGCGTCAGCAAACATTGTCGAAGCACTACAAAACAGCGGAAGCCCTAAAAGTAACCTGAAAGCATTGCTGTACTGCATACGCAGTGCGCTGTACGCCCGCTGCGTAAAGTTGGTCCACAGGCTGCACGTGTAAAACGACTGGCAATATGCCTTAAATAGTCACCTTCACAGGTGTAGTACATCGCGCAAACCTGCGAGCCAACATATTACACCGGACAGAGTCAGTGTCACATAAGTCGTCAGAAACCCAATGGCTCAAGTATATAAATTGCGACACCCTTTTTAAAGGAATGCCGCAAAGAGTGATAGGAGGTACAGAAGAGTAACATTTGGTACCGGCTTTGAAGATGATGAATTCACTCTTTTTAGCATTATACCTGAGTCCATGGTTCTTCGCATACGACTCACAAATGCGCAAAAGTTTCCTTAATGCAATAAGGCATTCTCTACCAGTCAACCTTTGGGTTAAAAAAGACATAAAAAAAATAATTAATATCTTCTGCGTACTTGGCTAATTTCTGTTAAGAGTGGCCACCGTGATGGAAACACGGTCGGGAGGATATAGTATCTTCACTGTGGCCTTTGTGCTAGCATGTCATCTGATGTCTCTTCCTGCAGCAAGTCCGAGAGCCGCGCGCACAGGCGCGAGACCCCCGCGCCGCACGAGCCGCGCCCCGCGCCCCCCGCGGCCCTCGCCTGCGAGCACCACCACTGCTGCGTGCACAATGGGTGACTATCTCTGCTTGTTCTCGCCTCGTGCACCACTTATGAACGTGGTAGATGCTCTCTAGCACAGTTCCTTGGTTTCCTAGTTCGTTGTATTAGTTGAAAGCTTACTGGTGTAGTAGTACATTGTAACGCATGTCCTTGTGTTCACTTAGATGTCATTTCACGTGAAGTTGTTAGTAGTAGACAGATCAATCAAAGCAAAGGTAGCGGTGTGGCGTCGAGGTGTGTCACGTGCGCGACAAACGAGCGGCGTCATTGCAGGTGCCCCGGCCGCGAGCCGCCGCGCCGCGAGGCTGCCACGCAGAGCGCGCGCGACGCCGCCACCTGCACGGAGCCCGCCTACACGCTCAGCGTCAAGCACGACCCGCCCGCGTCCCGCGCCGCCCACAGCTCCGGCGACGAGTTCGCGAGCACGCGCGCGCGCGGCCCCCACGACGTGAGCGTCCTGCTCGGCAAGCACGTGCAGCCCACCACGCCGCCAGACAGCGCTGCAGACAAGAAGCGCCCCTTCGGGCAGGGTATGACGCGCGGCCAGGGAGCGCAGCGAACTACGCGAGCCCGCACCGTTGCCAGCAGTGACAAGACAGACTCCACGTCGGCAGACGAACCACTGCAACGGAGAGCGAGGGGCAGCTCATACCGCCAGGGCCCCGCCGTGTGCAAGGAGCTGATCGTGTCGGAGGCGGACATCCTGGCGCTGCGCGGCTTCGTGGCGCGCACGCGGCCCTCGGCGCTGTACCGCTTCGACGCGGACGACGACTACAAGCGGGCGCTGTTCTATGCCATCAACCCGCTGGTGGAGCTGGAGCGGTGCGCGCGGCTGGAGCGGCTGCTGTCGTCGCGCTCAGCGGCCGCGCTGCCGCACTTTGCGGCGCGCCTGGGCCTGGCGCCGCGCGAGGACTGCGAGGCGCCGCCCTCGCCCGCGCCGCGCCGCTCCACGCGCCCCGAGCCCAAGTGCTACCGCGAACGTAGCGACTCTTCAGATACCGACAAGGTAACTACACTACGTCTGAAATGGTTGTGAACCGTTTCCTAACCATGCAGAAGACGAGAACTGACTAACATAAGAGCCCATCAATGGCCTTATGTGTCGAGCTCTTGAACAGTTCCACAAATGTACAAACATACCTAGTCGCGAATAGCTGCGCGCCGCTCCCAGCCACCGCTCTGCCACACTAACAGAAGCACGTAGATTTGTAAATAATAACAACTGTTAGAGATACAAGATAGAAAGTGACAGACAAAAGACTTTTGATTTCAAGGAGAACAAGGAGAAACACTCTTCTCTGAATAAAGAGCGAAGCGAACCGCTCGGCGTCACGAAGCAGGCGCCGCGAGCGAGCGGACGCGCCGCCAGGCTCGAGGAGGTGGCGGTCATGAGAGCGCCCATAACTAATGGCGTCGCCAGGGTTGCTCCGAGGGCGAAGCGCCCCGCGGCCGCAGCACCCGAGCGGAGCAAGCAGAAGGCAGCGCGCGAGAGTGAAGACAGCGGCGTCGCGGCGACCGTGAGGGACAAACCGAGGCCGCCGCCTATGAGCGACATGCCGAGGCCGCCGCCCGTGAGCGACATGCCGAGGCCGCCGCCCGTGAGCGACATGCCGAGGCCGCCGCCCGTGAGCGACATGCCGAGGCCGCCGCCCGTGGGCACGCACATCATCAGCAAACGGTAGGTAGCCGGTACCCCGGAGCCGCATCCGGCGTACTCAACGCTTTCACTTAATTCAGTTTTCTCAGTACACGATAATCCCCAGTTGTTATTGCAGCCAAGTTTGACGTATGATGTGTGCAAGGCTTTCGGTACAGTCACCACTCCGTGCTACTTTGTGAAATAGAGTTCACTTGTATTTGTGTTCGCATTGCTGGCGTTGAATGTTGTGCTATTGTAACTAGAGTGCATACAGACCGTACATGATAGTTTTACACACATGCAATGCATTCATTATTGCATGTTTTTTTTTTTTTAATTTTGAAGCAAATTATTTATTAGCTATTAAACAATAATAGGATTTTGTAAAATATCTCACTCCTTCATTAGCGACGAAGTTGACAAAAAAAGGGAAGTCCGACATAATACCCCGTCGTCAAAGTCCAACGCGCTCTTTGTTTATTTATTCGCGTGGTTATTTAAAATTGTAATATCTTTGCTTGTTTTTCGATCAATTTTGATTCTGATTTTTCTATTAGTATTTATTTTTGTATTATTACCAATAAACTGATTCGATATCAAGTATTGTCTTGTAACATAGCCATACTGGCTGATGTTCCTCGTTAAGTCGGGAGTTCCTGCGGGCGCGAGGCTGGGCCCGGGTGTACTATCGTGCGGTTGTGTTGCAGCGCGTCGCGCGCGAACGTGAAGGAGTACTCGAACCTGGAGGACCACGCCATCGTGGCGTGGGTGTCAGCGGGCGCGCGCGCCTCGCAGGTGGGCGGCAACCGCGTGTGGCGCGAGCTGCAGGAGCAGTACGAGCGGCTCACGGGGCGCGGTGAGTGTCGTGCGCGCGCGGCGCGTCGTGTGGGGCCGGACTGACGTGTGTGTGTCCACAGCGCGCTCGTGGCACTCGCTGCGCAACCGCTACCTGCGCTACATCCTGCCGGCGCTGGGCGCGCTGCACCTGCCGCCCGCCGACGTGTCCCGCCTGCGCGCCGCCGCCGCTACCGGTATGTCACACCTATCTACTCGTAACATAACCTTGCCCATGCCCCATATCATTCAGAGTCGACGGGACATATTAAATTCTGTTCTATTGCTCTCTTTTCTTTCACATCACTCTTCACACAATCCATCCATCTTTTCTTTGGTCTCTCTCTCCTTATCCATTCATCCACACGTACACTCATATTTCTTTTAGTAACATGCGTTTCATCCGTCCTCTTCACACTACCATACCAAGACAAGCACTTCCCCATCAACATTTCAGTCACTGGCGCCACTTTCAAACTTTCTCTATTATACTCATTTCTCACTTCATCCATTCTCGTCACACCACACATCCATCTCAACATTCTCATCTCCGCTACATGCAATGTTTTTACATCCGTATTTTTTACAGCCCAACATTCTGATCCATACAGTAAGACAGGTCTTATCACGGACTTGTAGATTTTACCCTTCAACTTGAGGGGCATCCATGAGTCACAAGTTGTTTCCAGTGACCCTTTCTTTTCATCCATCCTGAGTTGACAGTGTTATGTCTTGGTTTACTTCGCCATGATAGCCTTCCGAAAGTCGGAGCAGATCAGTATGGGCATCCCAGCGAGAGCTAAGGCCGCAGGACTGGAGAGACTGCCGAAATTGCAGAACCAGTGTTATGTTTTAGTTCTGATCAATTTTAGCTCTCCAGTCTATGCCACCACACCTCCAATCTGCTCTGGACATCTAGGCCACTCTCGGCAACCAGCACAATGTTATCGGCAAACAGCATACACCAGGGAGCCTCTTCCTGGATGTCCGACGTCAGAGCGTCCATTATCATCAGGAAGAGGTAAGGACTGAGAACTGACCCTTGATGTAAGCCGACAGCCACAGAAGCTGCCAGTGGTGCCCACTGTAGACCGGACTTGGGTACTGCATCGACTATACATTGCTCGGATCAACTGCACATACTTCCCAGGTACACCTTAAGGGCCCACCACAGACCCTCACGAGGTACCCGTCGTATGCCTATTGGAGGTCAATGTACCATGTGCAAGTTTTCAATGTGCACCTCTGTATTTCTCGCATAACTACAGAAAATACCATCTGTTGCACCCCGACCAGGCGTGAAACCGAATTGGTTCTGTTAATTTTCACTGTCTTCTCTCAGCCTCCTTTCAATAATGTTCTCCCAGGCTTTCATAGTATGTGAAAACTTTATTCTATAATTGTAACAAAACACTCCTAAATCACAAAGTAATGCGCCTGGCTGGGTTTGAACCCGCAACCTACAACTCGTCAGGCAGGACCGTTACCGCTGCTCGGCAGGCGGCATGTCCTAGACCCAAAAATTCGAAGACATGTGACATCCACCAACCCGCACTGGGCCCGCGTGGTGGATTACGGCCCATTACCTCTCCTAGAGACGAGGCCTGGGTCCCAACAGTGCAATGCGTGCATGATTAATGTTTCAAACGTGTGCCTACACGAGGGCTGGCGTCACTTTGTGTAAACACACGTCCGTCGTTCCTCGACAGTTACGTGGGTGGTATACAGGGTGTCTTTGACATCGACGCACAAACGAATACCATTGATCCAGTACATGATTCTGCCCCCCGCCGTGGTGGAATTTTTTGTCGGTTTTTTTTTTTCTAAACTGTTTAAAATTTATAAAACATTTTTAGTGAAAAAAATGAATGAATTACTTTAAGTTTTTTTTTAGTAAAAATATCATCGGGGTTGTTTAAAAAAGTACCGATTTTTTTAAATTAGGAAATAGCCGACGGAAAATTCCACCACTTGGGCAGAATCATGTAAGTACTGGATCCGTGGTACAAAGACACAGTGTATTGGATTGTTTACTGTGATTTGACATTTAATTTTATTCAGTATCAATACAATTGTATATGCTATTCTTTAAAAAAAAATTTGCAAAGAAATAAATGTATGATTGAACATAGATAATATACCTTGCAGTGAACCAGCAAGTGACTGAAATGTCTTAGGTAATTATTTTTTTTTACTTGAAGACATCTTTAAACATTGCTTCCATAATAGGAGGCAATTAAAAAGTACCAATGATAACAAAATCAGGGGAGACAGTGGCTCGAGCACCCCTGAGAAATAAACAGTGGGTGCCGAGCACCCCTGAGAATGGACATCACGAAACAGATCAGTTCGGACCTTTTAGGTTACGTATAAATTATAATATTTCTTGTTAATAAAAACTAGTTTCATTTTTACACAATGGTTTCATTTTACATTTTTATTAAACATAATTAGTAATTAAGTACGCAGTATGTAAGTAGAACATATATTTATTTGTCAGTCGATCAGTGCGCATGTCTCTTCTCACACTCGTCGCCGCTGTCGGGTCATCAAATGAGCATGAGCACACATGAGGTCTTCTAAAAGCCGGCGCCCCTGGTTACATGTCTATTGTCTCTATCCAAAATTATATTCTTCCACTGGATAGCTAAAGTAGCAAAGAATTGGGCACGCTAAGTGAGGACTGTGACGCATCGCGCGCGGAGGAGGAAGCGCCGCCATTTTAAGCCTTTGTTTCGGAGAAGCTACGACCGACGTTCGTTTAGAATCGTCAGCTCTCGTCACAACCTATCGATTGCTCAAATGGAACACTAGGCTTCTGCCAGGGGCCGCGTCCGCGTGAATGTCGGTTATAGCGGACGCCAAGTCAAAGCCATAAGTAGCTTATGTCCTTTGGGGTTCAAGCTTACTCTGTACCAAATTCCATCAAAATCGGTTTAGCAGTTTATCTGTGAAAGCGTAAAAGACAGACAGAGTTACTTCTACATGTATAATATTAATATGGATTAGTGAAAAACAGTTACAGTGAATATAAAGTGTTAAAAATAAAAATTTCGGCCTAACACGTAAAAAAGCCAAATGCAGAGATCGTAAACAGTTGGAAAGGGCTTCTCAAGAGCAATCAAATGATAGCAATATAACACCATTCGACCGAGTGAAGCAGCGGTGACGGGAACGTACAAGAATGAATGCGGCCGAACTGATCAACGACGGTGCCAGCGTTACGTACACGTTCGAGGGCCGAAACTGTGTAAAGCGGACGCCAGCGACGAGTCCCCGTCGCGGAAACTGGATTATCACCTGCGCAGTGTCGCTAGTTCAACTGTAACGGTGTACATGTAGTCATGTCCACGTAGAACTTTATTGCGTAGCAAAACATTTTTGTATGGGACTGCGCGGGCGTCCTCTTTACGCAATTTCAACCTTGAGGTGGAGTGATTCCAAGAGGCCATGTCCGTGGTGAGGATGTGGCCTTCAGCAACTATTACAGAACGTGGAACACTGCCGGGTCGAATTCTAGCCTTGAGAGGCGACGCGCCGTCGAGTATAGTCCAGGTGATACAAGTAAATTCTACCAGCGTGTGTTTGGTTCTTTATGAAATAAACCTTAGTAAAAGTTAGTTGCGTGTTTCTTTCTAAGTGCCGGGACAGACAATCTAACAGGCTTGCCTTTGCCGTGGCCCTCGCAATCTAACATTTCGCCTCAAAGAAATGTTAGCAAAATTGATGGGGCTTAGCTTTGCCGTGGCTTTCGCAATTGGGTTTTACTGAAGGAAAACTGTGGGTTTCAGTTTTTGCAATTGCAGGAGACCGTGCGGTATCCCCTTATCATCCGAATGGTCATGACCCATTTAATAAATAAAATAAAAAAGCCTTTTATTTCCTACAGAAAAAATCTAGTTTACATAAATTAAATGGTTTTGTTAGTATAAGATTTTTTTTTATTAATAATGTTAGTGTTGAAGTTTAATTGATTTATTCTGTAGGAACCCCTCTGCGGGTAAAGGCCTCCTCCAAATTGAGCCAGTTTTCTCTGGATTGCGCTATTTGCATCCAGTTTGGACCAGCTGTCCGTTTATTTTAATTTCCCATCTGTTGCAAGGTCTCTCTTTCTTTTGCCCACTGGCCCCCTCCATTCCGTGACTCTTTTTGTCCACCTTTGATCTTGCAGGCAAGCTATTTGTCCGACCCACTTCCATTTTTATGTTAGAGCTTGTGCTGCGTATTTTTGTATGCCTTATTTTATTTATTGTTTTTATGTTTAGCATACTCCGCTCCATTCCTGGTTGGCACGTTTTAATTTTATTTCTATCATCTTTGTTAAACTTCCATGTCTGGCAGCCATAGGTCAGGCATGGTATAAGACAAGAGTTCATTAACTTAGTCTTCAGTTTGATTAGCGTGTTGCTCTTAAATATTTCTTCAAGGCTCCAGTATTTATTCCAAGTTAACTGCGCCCTGCGCTCGATCTCCTGGTAGTTGTTTAGTCTGTCAAAGCTTATTTGTTTGCCTTGGTAGATGTATTTTTCGGTATAAGGGAGAGGCTCCTTGTTGATGTGTAATTGTATCTTGGTGCTGTTGGTTATTACCATAGTTTTGGAGAGGTTCATTTCTAATCCGGCGAGCTTGCTAGCTTTGTTTAGTGACTATTATGTGCTGTAGATCTTTTCCTGTCTCTGATATCAGCACCAAGTCGTCGGCAAAACGTAGGTGGTTTAAGAATTTAGTTTTTACTTTTATACCGCACTCATTCCAGTCAAGCTTGCTTATTATCGACTCTAGAGTGGCTATAAATACTATAGGTGACATTGGGTCTCCCTGTCTTACGCCTTGACCCATTTAGAGATGATCAACCAGCGAGCCGGTCGCTTCTACAGCGACGGCGGCCCATATTGAGCCATGGACCGCACAACCCCCGCGTAGAGACTTCGGCAGGAGGCGTCTAGTCCCCCCTAGATTGGGTGGGACGCATAAGTGCAGCCCCAGCCCGCTCCAATCTGGAAGACGGACGACGGAAATGCTTCTCGAAGTTCTGCCGACTGTCGACGATGTGAACGGGGGGTGTGAATGACACCGTTATTTGGGATCCCGACGGCTATGAAAACACATGCCCTCGGGCTTGTGCAAGGCCACCTCGATTTCCGACTGCTGGTTCCTCTCAACGAATGTCGCAACCCCGCGTGTCGTAATTTCAGCCGCCGCCTAGTGTGACCTCCCTTACGCCAGAAGCGTATCGTCAGCGTAGCAAACTACGCTGACGCCGCTAGGGGTTGTCGCTCAGAACCCAGGCGTAATCGATGTCACACAGGAGCAACCCCAGGACCAATCCCTGTGGGTCGCCGCGCGATGTCTCTCGCAGGTTCCACTCTCCCCGGTGACTAGGGTAGATGATGGCCCTATCCGCCAGATAGGCCTCGATCGTCGTCGGAGCGAATTCATGGGCGGAAAACGCTCCGTTCCCTTGTGAACGGGGACGGAGCGCTCACCACGCCCCACACGAGCTCGCGTGGGGAGCCCTGGGTGGGGTGAAGTTCATTCCGTAGGGGCATCCCCACTGTCTTCTCGGGCTAGATTCGTGGATCGCAGTATCTCCGCTAGGAGGGCGAGCGTCTCCGCACTATACCCCTCGCACGGCTCCACCTCCCTGGCCAGGTTTACGTACACCACGCTGGCGCCGTCGTTGATCCGTTCGGCCGCATTCATTTTGGTACGTTCCCGGCACTGATTCACACGGACGTATATTTTATTTGGATTCGATTGCTCTTGAGAAGCCCTTGAGTATACAATGTCTGTATTTGAATTTGACTTTTTGCAAGAAGGGCCGATGTTATATGTTTGTGACCTCGAAATAGGGAATACGCATGCACTTATGTGCTAAATCAAATATTTAATTCAACAAATATGAAATAATTTAAAAAATATCGTCATCAACAACGAAGTCATAAAGCATCGATAAGAAAGAATAAACCGACATGGACTTTGACGTCATAGTGCATCACGCCCGTACGGTCGCCATCGAAAACGGTGTCTTGGCGAAAGACACGGGTATATTTGTTTAAAAATGTACCTCGTTGATGTATATCTCGTTTGCTTTTCTACCATATTAATTGATAGTTATCATAGTTAATATTCCTTTGTTGTATATTTACTGATAAACTGGTTAGTTAACAAATATGTATTCCATGCGTATTCCCTGTTGTGAATGGAGTTTATGGTCGTGTTCCGCTGTGCAGGCGCTATCAAGAGGCAAAATCGCGCGGGCGCCCCCCTGGCGGCGCGCCGGCCCTCCATATACAAGTCTCCGCCGCGCGGCGCCGCCTCGCGCCTCCCGCGCGCCCGCACAGACAGCGACGACGATACTGACCGTAAGTATTACTGCGCAGGCTAAGGCGGGGGCGAAGCGGAACAAAGCTCACGCTTTAATCTTCGTGGTTATGTTTTCTATAACCACTCAGAAGTAGAAGCCCTGCGGAGCGGGTCTCCATCGAGCTATCTCGGCAGGTAGGGTAGTGTTAAACTAGTGTAATACTGTACCACCGTGCTCGCTTATTTCATGAAAGGTCGGACCTTGTATAAAATTTGACACTCCTAGTCCCAGTGATTATTTCGGCTGTGCGTTGATATGTCAGTCAGTCAGTTTCTCCTTTTATTTAAAACGGTTCTATCTCATGTATTGTCATTTAATTTCGTAGACACATTCTAAACCGTTTCATATGACCGTCTGCTAGGTCCACCTTCACCGAAGCGCCGCTCGCTGCGAGTCCGACCGCTCGACTCCAGCAGCAAGGAGTCGCCGAGCAAGGCGTCTACCAGCAACAAGGACGAGAGCAGCAAGGAGTCCGCGAGCAAGGCGGCCGGCGCCAAGGAGCCTGGCAGCAAGGCGGCGGAAGGGAAAGAGCTGAGCAGCAAAGCGAGCAGCAGCCGGTCGCCGCGCTACTCGGAGGTGACGCGTCGCTTCGCCGCGCGGCGCCGGCGCGTCGCGTCGTCGTCCGCGTCGCCGGCGCCGTCTCGCTCGCCGTCCCCGCTACTAGAACCGAACACAAGGTCGCGCCGTCTCTTCAACCCCAACGCTAACGTGTGATTTCATTATTAATAATTACGCAGGTCGTTTGTGTTGCACAAGATAATGTCGCTCAAGTAACGATCTCGAAGTCCGCGCTCATATTAATACACAAGCTGTAATGATGCACCATTCCAGCTTGTGTATTAATATGAGCGCTGTTGTATAGAAAAGAATATGTTTTGCAATTTCATATTAATTCCATTGTTTTCAGTTATTTAATTCCAATTAGTATCGTAAAAAACATAATACATGTTAAGAGAATCGACTGATCCATTCGTTTTGTTATGGTAGAGTAGACATTGCGAAACTGACAAAAAAGGCGATATCCCGTACCTAAGTATGGGATATCACTTCTATTATTTCAGGTTTTTTTTAATGATGTTAGAGTGTTAGAGCGGCCGTACAGTACGATACAGTCACTGTTAGACGTGTGATATGCGGCATTTGGAAGATTTTCTCATCTATTGAGTGTTAGTACAATATTTGTGTGTGAAGAGATGTTTTATCCGTGACAAGACCTGTCCAGCCGGTCCAATACATTTCACGTTCAATAAGAAATGTGTAAGCGGGGCCACTCATTCATTACGTAAGACGATGTTTGTAAATTTTAGAATAGGCCGAACCCTCCCACTGCTTAATATTTATTACGTAAGAATCTAAAAGAAAAAAAAAATATACGTTTGGTTGCTTTTGATGTTTAAAAAGTAACAATTTTTAGGATCGTTTACAAGTGTGTCGTTTACGCAAACAAGTAACGTCTAGTTCACAAGCTGGGAGGCGCGGTGACGTTCCATGGAAATAGTTTACCTGTACGCATCCGAGCGCACATCGGCACTTTCAAATTTTAACTTTGCGTATTTTAGCGATCTTACGTAAGAAATATCAAGATCCCTCCCAGCCCCTTGTAAGAAAAAATAAGCCGTGGTCGATCCCCCCGCCCCTCTAAATTGTAATCGTAATAAATGAATGGCCCCTAATTATTATTTTAATTTTGTAAAATCATCAGCATGTTTGTGGAATTAAAGCTGTTATCAAATCAAACGGGCGCACAAGTTGACTGTACAAGTAACGAGCTAGTCCGCACATGAGCATATCATCATGAGATAATTACGTGATTAGTAGCTGCATGGACGACCAGCCGCTATTAGACTGGCCCTTCTGCCTCCCCGCGTGGGAAGTTGGCGTGATTATATAAATAATTACATATACGAAGAGTCAGAAGTCACTGTTCAGACTGTAATATATTTATAATATATATTCATTTCACAAAATGAGGTACAGTCTAAACAACTAAATACATTTAATTATAATATTGTAGAAGACGCGTGCCAACACGCCTCGTCCGTTCGCAGGCGAGTGTTGCACAGCTATTGTGGAGCTCCGCAATTATAAGGTTTAATGTCCAGGGACTGCAGCTTCATAGACACGTATTCGTTATTATATGCTTTTTTTTTTTCAGTGGGAAAATCATCCAATGACATCCCCTACCTGCTTATTGACTAAAAGCCCACTCCTGTTCCTTCGTTGCCTTTCATACCAGGGCCGAGTCTTCCTTTCAGAATCAGATCCTTGGCCCCAGTAGGCTTCGACCCTGCTGGGCCCCTATGGTTGCTGACATCTTGAGGCGCGCGTGGAACAGTACGCGTCGTCGACGACTTGGGCTCGGTCCGGACGGTCAGACGGCGAGCTACCCATTTCTCGCCGTCCGCAAGCCCGCACCTACAGTGGCTGGAAATCAGGATCGTAGTCCCGGCGGCTGTGGCGCGAGCGAGGGCCATTGCTTCGCGCGTGCACATGCGGCCTCCTCCTTTGCTAGCATTACTGCTTCGCAGAAGGAGTCGACCGCTTTCCACTCCTCATTATATGCTTGGTTTACGCCGGGTCACGGCTTACAAAAACTATAAAACTGTCGACGGAATTTCATAATTTAGTATGTAAGCTTCACGCAGGCGTACACCAAGCGTGTAACGACGAATACGCGTCTGAAGCTATGCGTCCGTAGACAGTAGGCCTAAGGCGATAGGCGAAACTATCGGATATCCGCAACCATAACCGAAACTGATAGAAAAGTTTCGGATGTTTTCGTTTTAAGGCGAAAAATAAGTTGCTGTAATGATATTTATTTATATGACTACTATTACTATTATTATTACGTAATTGCGCGTTTTGTTTTTTCCAAGAAAAACGAAGATATAGAGACCAACATTTTCAGCTGAATAAATTTTATAAACACGTGTGTACAGTACGTCAAGCGTTTTTCAAGGTCATTCAAGTTGAATTACCGTATATACAGTCCCACTCTCCAGGTCTTGACCCTAAAAGCCCGGGCGCCTTTTGAAGGTTTTCTAGAGACAACAAAAAAAAAAAAAAAACCAAAGCTGCAGCTGTAGACGTATGAGAATTTTCAAGTTTCTTAACCATTTGACCGTCAAGACAAAAAGCAAAAGCGTGCTTTTAGCGCCAGAGAGCAACTCGTCGATTTCATCCTTTAACAATACAAATAAGAAAAACAATACTTTATTATAAGATTTATTAGCGTTAAGGTCTGTATGTAGTCGTGACCGTGGCGTGCAGGACACATTTTACTTGGTCACGGTCAAAACTTCAAACCCAAAAATGAGGGCTAGGGTTTTTTTTATTCGCTTCTCAAGGGGTGAATGCTAAATGATACCCGTGGCCCTAGAACGCAGTGGCCGCAGTCAGTAAAAGTCTGATATCCCCTTGCGCTTCGCCCTAGAGAGGAAGAAGTCATTAGATGATTTCCCACCTTAAAAAAAGAGGTGGATTTTGGTTTGGAAGCTCGTTATTCCTCGCAATGAGGAATTACGTCGGCGAAGAACTTGTATAGAAATGAAAAAATACACGCTCCTCTTCAGGCGGAATCTTAGGGTCAACGCTGCATTAAGCAGCCCTTAGAGGAATATGGACTGTCGGTTTCTCCTCTGTAGTTAATATCAAAATCAATAGTAGAACGTATTTGTCTTGTATCTCTGCGGCTGCTGCTGATCTTCAAAGTCGGAATGTCGTCGGCCGCCGTCGCCCCGTGTCGTCGGCTGCAGTTACCTCTGGCAACATGCCGCTCGTTTGTATAACCTCTAAGTGAAGACTGACGCATCGCGCGCGGTAGTTTTCCCAGTTTTCCCATTGTAAGCGACCACCGATTCCGACAATCCACATTTAAAAACTTAGCTTTCAAATGCGGTTCAGATATGACCACTCCCGTAACATCCCTAGTGTGAGCAGTTTGTTCGCTGGCGTAGTGTCTGTTAGTATACGAACCAAAGTATCGTTAATTCAGAATCTTTACTGAACTTTGTATTTATAAGTAAGTGTCAGTGGAATGTACGTTACAACTTATGAGTGTGTAATTTAAGTGTACAATGAAATTTTAGGTAATTTTAGCAGATGTGAAAAAAATATTTTAATGCCGGATAGACTGCTGTAATGTAACACACCGTGAAAGAATCTGCCGTACACATTGGCGCAACGTATCATGCAATGTAACAGAACTCCCATGGTGTGAACGCGTTACGCGCGCGACCCGTGCAGACTACGCGCGCGAACAGAGCGTGTGAGTGCGAGGAGAGTGCACGCGCCCGGCCACGCGCATGAATTGCTTCTTTCATGTTACGTTGCAGCGGTCTGTACCCGGCTTAAGATTCTGTTTTCGCGTTGAGTCGCGCCGCGGTGTGGGGGGCGCGCTCACTGATGTATCTGTTGTAAGATCAATGTGTAACTTAAGATGAATGTCGTTTACTTTATGTTCAGAGATTATGGAGATATTTTTTAATAAAAATTGTTTTTTTTTTTACATTTTGTACTTTCATTTTACCTTCGTCATCGTCAGGCTCCTCGCCCGCGGCGACTTTGTGTAGCGATGCGGTCGCGCGCTCGCTTCGACATAGTCGCGGTGCGGTCGCTAGCTGTTTGCACGTAGGATACTTTTTATTGAATGATTTTATGCTATGACGCGGGCGAAGCCCCTGGCAGCAACTAGTTTAAATAATAATAATCTAATTGAAAGGTACGAGCGGAGCTCCGGGACATCAAATACAAAAGTCATTATCAATCTAAGCTGAGAGAATGCACTGAACGTCAACAATGTACATAAAGACTGCCTGTGGTCCAGCAAACTTCCAGCTGAGAACGCTGAGCTAGTCGCGTCCGCTTCGCTTCGCTCGTCGCCGCACTACACCCACGTGCTGTTGGTCACGTAGGCCACCGCAATACAATATCGATTGTTTGTTCATCTGTGCCGTATCGCGCTTCGCGATTACGTTTTTATGTAAGACACCGTGTTAGGTGGGTGGTGTATGCAAATAAAACTTAGAGCGGGAGTAGTAAGGGACACTTTACTGTCTCGGGGACACATGGTGTACACACAGCTGGCACACAGGGCGCACGTCGGCACGTCATCTGTACATATCACTGTTTACTTACACTAACGCACATACACTATACACGGTACAATGAGTTTCAAACAAGAATAGGATCGATTCTGCGCCATGTTGTGACGTCATAGCTGTCAAATCGAAGAAATTGGATAGGGTGAACAAAACAAGACATTTTTAAACGAAATTTGTTTAACAGAATCCACTTCTTCAATTCTGTTCCTCTCTGAGTCACTGTGTGAAGTGTCTGAGTAGTGGCAAATGGGTAAAGGCGAATTGTTACTAACAATGAAAATATTATTTTTAACTAATTATGACTCCAACAATATATTTAGTTTAAACAATAACGCCTTTACTTCGCCTATATTTATATTTAACTAAGACTCTGTTAAATAAGTAAAAAAAAAGTTATTGATACGCAAATAAGTTTTCTTTGCAAATCGTACTTTTTAATATCAATATTTGACAGATCGAGATCATTGACTTTCCTATTCTTATTTGAAACGCATACACTTGACACTTGTACAGCCACAGTCTCGCCGAGCGGCCGGCTCGCCGCACGACAATCGCTGGCTTCATTTCGAGACTTAAACACTAATTTATTTGACAAATAGACAAAAATATATGCATCAAACACTTTCATCTTAATATGTAATTTTAAGATAGATGAGATGTTGACGATTCAGACACTATATTCGGACACACTGTTTAGTAGTCAGATCATCATCATCTTCCTGCCCTTGTCCCGTGTTATTTGGGGTCATATAATACATGGGAAAAAGCGTTACCAATATTATTTTAGGGTGGCAACTTCGGGTAGTAAATTTCTTTATATAGTAAGATAAAAAATAATTGTAAAATTTATATTCGAAACAGCTTCAATAATTTTGGTGGTGTCCGAATCATCAGTGAAAAAACATTGAAAATAAATAAAATGTGTCGATTCGGGTAGTCTCCGAATATATTGTGTCCGAATCTTCAGCAACTCAGATTAATTTACAAAAATGCGACGTTGGGACTTGGAAAATTTCACAATTTTCTTGAAACTTAGATTAAAAATTGAATATGCCCGTCACACTTGTATTTGTTAACTAAAGTTCTCTTTACCCATGTTAAGTAAATATTGCTTATTTACGACATGATGACATAACTCAAAAATAATCTGGCCAAGTGCGAGTCGGACTCCCACATGAAGGATTCCGTACTACACTATTAATATCCAGCAAGAAATCGGCAAAAAAAATCACGTTGTTGTATGGAAGTCAAACATTTTATTCTATTTTTAGTATTTGTTATTATAGCGGCAACAGAAATACAATCATCTGTGAAAATTTCAGGTTCATGAGATACGAGGCGCTTATGTCAAATAAGTGTTTATTATTTTCTATAAATTAAAGTAAGCCACCAGCTGTCACCAACAGACAGACGGACAGTGAAGTCTTAGCAATAGGGGTTAGTTTTTTCCGTTCCCTTGTGTACGAAATTCTAAAAAATTGGTTGCCTGTAAAGTCGGTATACGGGCGAAAGTTTTACGTGACAACGACTTTGAGTGGTAAAATAATTTTAATGTGAATATTCATTCGTATAGTAGGAAGAAGGATGAAATAACACTTTTTATGTCTGTCTCTCTCGCTCTTAGGCGGGCTAACCATGCCCGAGTGGAAGGGACGCGTGCCTCTCACTCGCTCTCATTGTGAGCGCATAACGTGAGCGGAGCGTAACGCAGTTTCTTGAAGTGTCACCCGGCAAACCAATTTATAAGACGTTGTCACGTCAAAAAAAAATAAGACGCAAATGAGGATCAATCATAATAGCAAACCCGACTTTTACTAAGTACATCGTATGTGTAATAACTTATTTAAATCCTCAAGTAATGGTGATTTATTTATTTAGGTTTTCTGAACGGCTACTTGGAAACGCGCGCTCTTGCTGGACTGTTTGCGATGACGTCATCTGTCTTGATCCGTGCGACGAACGGCTTGATCGTATTCATTCGCCGCCGGTGGAGACCGATCATGACAGATGACGTCACAGCGAGTCGCTTCATTCTCGGCTTCATTCATGGAGTTTCTTGCCGGTCATGGAGTTTCTTGCCGGTTCTTCTCCATAGGAAACGACCAATTTGGAACCGTGCACTAGCTTCTGACGTTTTATAAGTGCCCATGTAGGCCTATGTGAAATAAAAAAAATTTGACTTTGCCGAGTTTCTGGAACTAATACACTAAAATTGCTGTATCTTCATTTTTGGTCCGATTTTAATAATTTCTTCACAGTATTTACAGTTTTTTTTTCGACGCTCTACGTCTGCATATTCCACAGAAATCATGATTGATCCTCATTGTAACGAAAGTTTTATTAATACGATGTCGTAAAATTACAGTAAGTATATTATTATTGAGTGATGTCATTCTTGTCGCAAATGAGCGATATGAAAGAATTTTAATTTACAAATACCTTCATCAATGACGATGTTATAGAACTTCAAAGCTGATGAGCAGAGAGACAAGTCCGACACGGACTCCGAGTCCTACCTACCACGCCTGAACAGACGCCAGAGGAGACGGCGTACGTATACTCGTAGATAAATAATTAATCAAAATTGTTATATCTCGTTTGTATTTCGAACAGTTTTGATTTTGTCTTCACTGTTAGTATTTTAATTTCAGTACTGAGACCCTACCACGAGTTCTCCTACACCAATAATTTAATTAGTACAAATACCTATAGGGCTTATTAGCAAAGGTAAATAATATTATAAAGGTAAATAAGATAAATAATATTCCTAAACAGCAAAGTTATAAGCGTTTGTTTATATCCCAAAATGTCACTCAATTTATAGAAATATTGGTACAGGCTATTGATTATGAAATGGCGTTAAAAATGTAAAAAACAATGCGCGTAATATTTTCTAGTAGCAATTGTTATGTATGATTGATTCAATTATAAATTTACCAATTATGAAAAAATATCGTGGACAATTTTGGGATTTCGTTTTTATTACTTTTGACTACACAAATATGATCAGTAACGGTAACGGATAGAGCCCCATTTTATTTTTGTACTCATTAAAAATAGTGGTGTATAGCTTCATACCTCTTTGTCGCTCGCCTGAAATGTCAACAAGTCATGGTGAGGCCTCTAGATATTGTAACAGTTCGTATATCCCCGTGCTGTAGCGCGGACACACGCCACAGCAGTAGCGGCAGCTCCGGCGGCACAGGACGTGTCTCGCGACCAGGCTAGCTCACCATCAGTGGTCCGCGCAAGTAGCACTACTTCTACTTCCCGGAGAAAGGGTTCGTTGACCCCAACCGGCAGCACTAACGCCGAACACTGCTTCCTATACACTAAGTGGACTATATAAGACGAGTTTACTGTACAAGAGCCTTCATTACAGCTAACACTTACTGCACTAACGTGTATTCAGACAATCAGTTCTAACTAGTTATTCAAATGTAGTTAAAAGTTCTTAGCACTGTTTAAAACTATTGAAACGTATGAACTATCCCCGGTGTGTGGGCGACAGTGCTGTTGTGACCTCCACTGCGCGAGGCTCACTCCCGCGCTGTCCGACAAACGAGTAGAAATTGGCGGCCAAACAGAGGAGCTCCTTCCCTTTCACTCGCATCTTCCTCATCAATACTGTAAAACTTTTATTTGAGAACAATAACTTTCAAATTATCAGAAATCGCTCACCTACTCAATTATTGGCACATCTATATATATATAAAAGGAGAAACTGACTGACTGACATATCAACGCACAGCCGAAACTACTGGGACTAGGAGCGTGAAATTTTGCACAAGGCTTCCATGTTATGGCGTAGGCGAGCATCAAGAGAGGATTTCCCAAAATTTACCCCCAAAGGGGATGAAACGGGGGTCCAAAGTTTGAATGGAAAAAACCCACTTTCAAGCGGACGAAGCCGCTGACAGAAGCTACTCTACAAATAAATGCGCAATTAAGTTTTAACGATCTAAGTGTTGAAAAGTGGATAATTTATATCCTTGATTGTCTATTACGGCCTACACTAGTAGCCAACATCACTCAAATTCTAATATAAAATGTAAAATGAACTTAAAACTTCATTTTAAATATTTGCAGTCTTTTTCTTATTTCTTTATTGTACATAAAAACATAACGTAACATATGGAGATACAGACAGTTTATGTCAAGTCACAGTTCAATCGCTCTAGGTAGCATAAATTATTTAATGTCCCATTTTGTCGCACTGTAGCTCGATCCACCTCCCCTATACCGCGTATGCTAACGATGCTCAACGCGCTCGTGGAGACCAACCCTGGATTGGATTTGTTTGCTGATGAATGGAAGACGATATTATTAGAAAGTTTGCGATTCTGTGAGAAGACAGAGTGAAAGGATTAACGTATTTTGGTATCAATGGCTATTTTGCTGTACGAAATAAATAAAATAAATGTACAAATCCGAGCTTAACTCAGCATTGAATTTTCTCCAAGCAAACCTTTGAGTTTTAGAAAGAGAACATATTCGAGGGTCCAGTGCACAATATAAACCTGCGTAACTAAGTCTAATATATAATTAAATTATACATACTAATATTATGTCAATAATGAAAGGAAATGCTCTTTAAGTTTCCTCTTGAAGACATCTGGAGAAGGGTTATCGCAAAGAGTGTGGCAGAGAGTTCCAGAGACGCGCTACAGTTACAGAAAAGGAGCCATCATAGCGGCTAGAAGTATGACGCGGAGTACGAAGGAGAAGAGGTGGTGCAACAGAGTATACCCCTGGGGACGAGGTACTCAAAGCTTTCACGAAGTTATTGACGAGCATTAGGATTGTGATTGTGTGTCTTTGATCCTAGAATCTGTAAAACACATTTATGGTGCGTACAGCTAAGAAGTTCCCTGCCGGAGTCTGTGTTTCCTGATAGCAAGAGTGAATATGTTACTTCTCGGCAAGCGAGCTCCATCTTCATCGCTTACCATCAGGTGAGATGGTGGTCTAACGGGAGCCTATCAATAATAAAAAAAATATGAAAATATGTACATGTGCCAATATATTGGTAGGTGAGCGAAATGAGTTTCACTTGTCGGAGTGAGAGGGAATGATTAGCGCCGTCATTTGCAATGAGGCTTGGAGTCGGCGCTCTCGGTAGCTGATGGAGGCGCCTCGCTGCAGCGCCACCTCGGCAGCAGCTCACACCAGCTCCAGCACCTTGATGGTGCCCTGCGAGTTGGCGGCCAGCAGCACGTGGCGGTCGGAGGCGCGGCGCCAGCACACCGCCGACACGAACTCGGACGGCTCCTCGTCGCGCCGCTCGCGCTCCAGGAACCCGCGGACGGCGTCGAACCTGCACGAGTGGAACACGTTAGCCCATCACAATAGCACCCACTCGACTAATAAATAATAACATTTTAAAAGAGATCACTATGCAAGCAAGCAGCAACAACTCAAAATCAAGTATCGAGCAGTAGCCCATACCAGACACAACATCCGTCTGGTCGGAGCTTTTCGACGGAGGTCGTAATCACGTAAAAAGGAAATGGATCTTGGGTTGGCCGCTCTTAAGTGGCAGTGGGCAGGGCATGTTGTTCGCAGAATAGATTGTCGATGGGAACGAAAGGTTCTGGAATGGCGACCGCGCACCGGGAGACGCAGCGTTGGACTCATGTCCTGATGAAGGACGCAAGAATCTTCTGGATATTAGAGGCACAGAACCGGTTGTTATGGCGATACTTGGGGAGGTCTATGCTAAGGAGTGGAATTCCCTGCCGGAGTCTGTGTTTCCTGATAGCTACAACTTGGTGATCTTTAAGTCAAGAGTGAATAGGTTACTTCTAGGCAAGCGTGCTCAATCGTCGGCCACATCATCGCTTACCGTCAGGTGAGACAGTGGTCAAATGCGTCAATAATAAAAAATGTCAAGTGGACGTGTTTTGACGGTAACGATGATGTATACAAGAATATTTTTTTATCACCTTCCATATTTTTTTTGAGAATTAGGTGTCATTCAAACATTCCATTTTTGAAATAAAAAAGGTAGGTAATTTTTTTTACAAAAAAAAATATGATAGACCTTCCGTAATTTCAAATTTGCGTGATCACCTAGCGAAACGTAGATATTGAGGGAAAGAGCATCCGGGAGCTGCGGGCACCGCGCGGCGAGCCTGCTGGCGTGGGATCTGGAGACAACAGTCCTTGCACAATTTGCGTGTAGAGATGCAACGCCGGGACGAAACTCCGCTGCCGTAACAAATCGCGGAATGGCGGACAGAGCTCCGGCGGGATCTCATGGTGGAATGGCGACAGCGACTGGCGCAACCCAGTGCTGGGCACACCACGATTATGGCGTTAAGTCCCCTCTTTGAGGAGTGGCTGGAAAGACCGGTGTCCTTACCTTCCGCATGACACAAGTCCACACCGGACATGGTAAGTTCGGGTGATTCCTGCACCGGACTCGTGCGGAAGAAACGCCCGTTTGTCACCATTGTGTGGACCACCCGGAGGACACGGTCGGTGGTGCATACGGTTGAGGTGTGCCCCGCCTGGGTAGAGAACCGCCGTGCCCTCGTGGATGCGGGCGGCGGCAGCGATCTCTCGCGAAGGGCCGCGCGTACAGGCCATGGTCTGGAGCGAGGAGGAGTAGCAGGCGGTCGCCTCTGCGAAGCAGTAATGCTTGCAAAGGAGGCGACCGCACGCGTAAGGGAACGCCCCTCACGCCCCAGCCGCCGGGATTCCGATCCCGATTACCAGCCACCGTAGGCGTGGGCTTGCGGACGGCAAGCAATGGGTAGCTCGCTGTCCGGCCGTCTGGTAACCGTCCGGACTGAGCTCAAGTCGTCGACGGCGCGTAGTGTTCCACGCGCGTCTCAAAATGTCTGCCAACCGTAGGAGCCCAGAATGGTCGAAGCCTACTGGGGCCATGGGTTGTGCGAAAATGAACCCGAGGCCCCTGGAACAAAGGCAAAGAAGGAACAGGAGAGGGTTTTAGTCAGTAAAATTCTAACACACCCTCTCGCTCCAACCAAGGGCGGGATATGTCAATAGATGATTTCCCACCTAAAAAAAAAAGCAGCCATTGTCGCCCTGAAGAGTACCACCACACTAGAGGTGTGGTGGTACCTCCAGGCCTGGGCACTTTAGCCTGCAGTTCAAAAGGCTGAATAAAAAACAACAATTTCCATGTACTTAATCTATTTTTTTTAGATAAAGTACTTAGCAAAAATAATGGCCTATAATAGAATAAAACGTATTTAGAAAAAACTTGAATAAAATAATGAATGATATGTTAATTACGCCTAAAATCACACTTTAGTTCAGATTTTGATAGAACAAAAATATTTTTCACTCAATTTGAATTTTGTCTCGCCAAAGTGAAATTTATCATATTTTTCATTTCAATGGAAATGAAAAAAGAAATTTAATCTACTCGGCCTAGAAACTAAAATTTTAATAAATTAAATAAATATACTGAGTTTATTGCATTCAAAATATCTATTCAAATTAATTGATTACATTGAAAGTTTTAGACATCGTAATTACTACAAATTTTAATAAAACAAGCTTATGAATCAAATCTCGTCATTTATTTTTAAAATAAATTAATAGAACAAGTTGACCTACTGCCTGCTTACCTTGAATGCGACACTTCCAGCGACGCGGCGACGCAAGCGCACGGCTCGCTTTGCGACAATCGCGGGCAACTCTTTGTAGCGTTAAATGCCTATTTCGCTTGGTCTACCTGCCCTTAACTGTATTCAACTACTTTTGGATTACTTTCTAAGGTACAGTACAGCCGACGTAACTTGGCGAGCCTGAACATAGGCTCTGCGATGAAGTTCGCACGTACACTCGTAAAAAAAAACTGTATTTGACATCATTTTTTTTAAACCAAAATACGAATAAAAAAATACTAATACAAGGACCAAGTACAAATAAAATAAATATTAAAACTCTTTGAGACAGAAAGCTATAAAAATAACTTATCAATTAAAGAAACAAATCTAACACTACACAAAAAAACTTAACAATATAATAATAAAAACCAACGAAAACTTTTGTTTACCGCCTGTGCTCAAGACAGACAGCGCCACGAAAATAACACAACTACTAACGTGTGAGTGAGATATATTACTGCGTAACGAACATTGCCGAATAAGTACGAAGCCTTACGAAGTTACCGAAGAGAGATAATACGCGTGTCTGAGGGCCTTGTTTAATCGATTTATTTTTCAAATTGATTTAAATTAGCATAGCATAGCATAGTCGGCTTTATAATGTTCCCACTGTTGGGACTCAGGCCTCCTCTCTAGGAGAGGGAATGGGCCGTAATCCACCACGCCGGCCCAGTGCGGGTTGGTGGATGTCACATGTCTTCGAATTTTTGGTTCTAGGATATGCCGGTTTCCTCACGATGTTTTCCTTCACCGTTTTGAGAGCAGTGGTGATGAAATAAATTACACAAAGTAATGCGCCTGGCTGGGTTTGAACCCGTGACCTACAACTTGTAAGTCGGGGCCGTTACCACTCGGCCACCACTGCTCTCTGATTTAAATTAAGCTATAAAAATATATTTATTCAATTTTTTATGGAGGTTTAAAATATTCTCAAACAGTCGTTACTCTAGTGATCGTTTATAAGTGATATTTAACTAAATCATGTCTTTCAAAAAAGAAAATAAAATTTTATTAGTTTTTTTTTTTTATTAAAGTCGAAATTTCTTTTACTAACAATAACATTCACTATGTTTGTAAATGTATTTCGTTCAATATCTCATATAAACCAAAATTAATGAATTTCAAATCGATAAAAATCGATTAGGATATTTGATTGAATAAAGGGTCCATTGTGTTTACATAGAGTCAATCTCGTCGCCTAGACCACCGCCCCGCGCACGTCGCCTCATGCCGCCATTTGGTTTCTAAAAATCGTTCGCGAGCAGCATTCTGCGCAGAGTTCGGGCTCTCCAAGATATGTCGGCCGTACTGTAGCCGCCAGATAAACTTAGAATAACTGTCATTGATCTTCCTACATTTGTTGACATTCTTAATTTAAAAAATGTAAATATAGACGGGTATAACAGGTTGAAGGAAGAGGAAGAAGAAGGTTTTAGGGAGATATTAAGAAAAGGTCGATGCGCTTTCGCTTCCAAGTTTATCTGGCGCTTTAGATAATCAGTTTTTTTTTTTCGGTTAGAAAATCATCTTATGACATCACCCGCTCTTGGGCGGAGCGAGAGATAGTGTCAGACTTGTACTGACTAAAAACCCACTCCTGTTCCGTCGTTGCCTTTCGTACCAAGGCCGAGTCTTCGTTTCAGAATCAGACCCTTGGAGGAGAATCCCTGCTGGGCCCCTACAGTTATTAACATCTTGAGGCGCGCGTGGAACAGTACGCGCCGTCGACGACTTGGGCTCGGTCCGGACGGTTACCGGATGGTCGGACGGCGGGCTACCCATTTCTCGCCGTCCGCAAGCCCGCGCCTACGGTGGCCGGTAATCGGGATTGGAATGACGCGTGAAGGGGGCGGGGCAAGGCTCGTGAGGGGGCGCGGCGCGACGACCTGTTCCATCGGTTCGTGTATGTCCGTGTATCCGCAAGCATTGTCATCTCTTGGATAACTTATTGATGCCTTATCTCAATGTTTTAGTATTAAGTGATACCAAAAGAAAAATTTGGAAGGTGGTAAAAAACCTTGGCTGTATAGTAAGGAGATCACCTGTAGGCGAGCAGCGGGCGCGACAGGCCGGAGTAGTAGACGTAGAGCGCGTTGTTCTCGGAGCCGCACGCCACGTACTTGCCGTCCGTGGCCAGCCCCACGAAGTTCTTCTCGTTGGCGTGGCCCGTGAAGGAGCGCACGCAGCGCGGCGACTCCACCTGCCACAGCTTGAGCGCGCTGTCCGTGCTGGCCGACACCAGCGTGCGCGCGTCCAGGAACTTGACGTAGGACACGGCCTTGCGGTGGTCGCGGAACACGGCCAGCGGCTCCCGCGGCGCGCGCAGGTCGTAGTAGTGCACGCAGTGGTCGGCCGAGCCGAAGGCCAGGTGGCACGACGAACGGGGGTTGAAGCGCACGCAGCACACGTTGAACTTGGCCTCCAGCGTGGCCACGCTGCGCTCGGCGTTGAGCGCCCACAGCTTGACGCGCGCGTCGTCCGAGCCGGACGCCAGCAGCCGGACGTCCGCGCGGTTGAAGTGCACCGACCAGCAGCGCTTGTCGTGCTCGTGCAGCGCGCGCGTGCGCTGCCCCGTGCCCGCGTCCCACACGGACACCGTGCCCTCGTAGTCCGACGACGCGATCACGTTCTTGTGGTACGCGTTCCACGACACGCACGAGATCTTGTGCGAGCACTGCATCTCGGCGCACGGGTAGTGCACGTCCACGCAGTCGCGCACCACGCTTTCGTACTCGAACACCTGCACACACACACGTCGTACACAATCACTATTACACAAGGACAGGCTGTACGACAAGAAGCGAGCTCATAGCCAAAAACTGGACAGAAATCCAGACTCCTCAGACATTCCAGATAAAAAGCCAACAATAGTTTGCACGATTCGACAATCGAACTCAACACCTCATGTTCAGCAATAGTATATCTCATTTTTACTCACTATAGTCTATTTGCGTTAAGGAAATAGTGATTCATCGATGCAACTGCAGAGTAGTGACGTATTTATACTGGGGTAAAATATTCACACACACTTATACTTTACTTTCATCTCGAGAACATGATGTGCGGGAGGTGGTGCTAGCGTACCTTGATGCGCTTGGTGACGCCGGCGATGGCAAAGAACTCCTCGTCCTTGTCGAACTCGATGGTGGACACGATGGTCGAGTAGTTGATGGCGTCGCTGCAGTACGACAGCGTGGCCAGCGGCCGCAGCGCGCGGTAGCGCGTGAACGCCAGCAGGTCCTCGCGGAACGCGTCCAGGCCGCGGGGCCGCAGCGCCGCGCGCGTCAGGCTGTCCGTCACATCGCTGGGGCCCAGGGCCGCGCCGGGGGCCCCGCCCACGCCTGGGGCCCCGTCCGGAGCGCGCTGGTCGCCACCTGCGGACATAACACTTTACTACACGAAACTACGGTGTTCGGCGGTAGACGATACAACGCGAAAGCGAAGCGATGCGGCGCGAATAAAAGAAATAATTGCAACAATTTTACTTGATTATTTTTAATGGCAATTGTAGGACAGCTTTAGAATTATTTTTTTTTAATTATAACTTGATTCAGTTTTTAAGAATTTACGGGTTTATTTATATTTCATTTTATTTTTATTGTTTAGTTTAATTTGATTTTTAAATTAATTAATTTAATTTATTTTTTAATAGGCAGAGCCGCCGTGTCGCGTTGAATTCGCTCACGTAGGACGTCGCGTTATGAACTTATGCGGTATCATACGATAATCGACAAATTTACCTTAGATATCCACGAGCGCTGCCGCTATCATTTCAGTAAATCACTCCACAATAAAATTGACAATAAAGTGTAGTGTTAATATCTCACCGTGCGTGGCCACATTCCTAGTGTCGGCGGGCCCCTGCGGCACGTGGTCGGCGTCGGGCGCGTTAGTGACGGCGGGCCCCTGCGGACTAGTGGCGGGGCCCGCGGCACTGGGCCCCGGGCCGCAGTCGCTGGAGAAGGCGGCGGGCGCGGGCGTGACGGCTGATGAGCCGGGGAAGTACAGCTCGTCGGCGCGGTGCGCGAAGTAACACTGTGGGGAGATAGTGACACATATAATAATTAAACACATATACTAAGGGTTCCGTACAAACTTACCTATGATTAGTTCAATTTCCCAATGGACTATCGAAGATTTTTCAAATCAAATAAGAGAACAATTTTTTTTTAAATAAATTGAGTGCTTTAATTTCTTTTAAGGACTTTGGAATTTTATTGTATATCTTGATACACATTATATAAGGCCCTGTATTGAAAATAAATAGCTTTGAAACCGGTGATGCTAGATCGTTTTAGTGTCGCAAATTTCGTGGCTGGGTGTAATGATCCCTATTTAAGGGGAAAAGTGACATATTTTTCTTGACAAACAGACATATTTCAAAGATATACAGAGACGTGAGCATAAGGACGTTATGTTTAATAAATTGTGGTCTACAGCTGTCCATACATCCTATATTTGTTAAGATGCGTATGCATCTTTTTTGTAGCTTTAACAGTTTGTCGGCGTTCGTACTATTACCCCATAGCATTATACCATAACGGAGCTATTTTTCATCATTTCGAGATAGGACCAAACTAAACTAGGTTAGAAACTGTCACGGTAAGCACGGTGAGTCTATCATTAGTAAGAATTTAAGTTGTGGGTCATGTTTTACGATTGCATAAGTCGGGGCCATTTGAAGCCTGAGGGCTCCATATCATTGATACAGCTGACACGAAGGTAGCTATGCCACTATTCATGTTAGGTAACACGTGATAGGTTGACGCTGTGGGTGTAGCAGCCAAGGTTCTGACTCCGCCACCCGCGAGGCTCGCCTCCTCCGACGCTAAGCTCCGAGGAGGCCACCTCGTGTTACCTGCACGAAGTCGTCGAAGTGCGCGTGCAGGCGCCGCCAGCGCGCCGCCCGCGAGGCTCTCCTCCTCCGACGCTAAGCTCCGAGGAGGCCACCTCGTGTTACCTGCACGAAGTCGTCGAAGTGCGCGTGCAGGCGCCGCCAGCGCGCCGCCCGCGAGGCTCTCCTCCTCCGACGCTAAGCTCCGAGGAGGCCACCTCGTGTTACCTGCACGAAGTCGTCGAAGTGCGCGTGCAGGCGCCGCCAGCGCGCCGCCCGCGAGGCTCTCCTCCTCCGACGCTAAGCTCCGAGGAGGCCACCTCGTGTTACCTGCACGAAGTCGTCGAAGTGCGCGTGCAGGCGCCGCCAGCGCGCCGCCCGCGAGGCTCTCCTCCTCCGACGCTAAGCTCCGAGGAGGCCACCTCGTGTTACCTGCACGAAGTCGTCGAAGTGCGCGTGCAGGCGCCGCCAGCGCGCCGCCCGCGAGGCTCTCCTCCTCCGACGCTAAGCTCCGAGGAGGCCACCTCGTGTTACCTGCACGAAGTCGTCGAAGTGCGCGTGCAGGCGCCGCCAGCGCGCCGCCCGCGAGGCTCTCCTCCTCCGACGCTAAGCTCCGAGGAGGCCACCTCGTGTTACCTGCACGAAGTCGTCGAAGTGCGCGTGCAGGCGCCGCCAGCGCGCCGCCCGCGAGGCTCTCCTCCTCCGACGCTAAGCTCCGAGGAGGCCACCTCGTGTTACCTGCACGAAGTCGTCGAAGTGCGCGTGCAGGCGCCGCCAGCGCGCCGCCCGCGAGGCTCTCCTCCTCCGACGCTAAGCTCCGAGGAGGCCACCTCGTGTTACCTGCACGAAGTCGTCGAAGTGCGCGTGCAGGCGCCGCCAGCGCGCCGCCAGCGCGTCGCCGCCCCCCGCCGCGCCGCCCGCGAAGCTCTCCTCCTCCGACGCCGCGCCCAAGCTGCCGCCTGCACAACACTCACACGTTAGCGTCATCATTAACGGGACGTTCACTTCGCGTTTACTCAACGTTGGCGCTTTACCACTAAAAACTCGCGACGTTAACGTCGCGTCTGCGCAACGTTGGCGCTTTGCAGACGTTGGAGAAGCGCCAACGCTCGTAAAACGTCATCGGGATAGCGGCCTAAGAAGTAAGAAGGGTCCGAGCAACGAACCCTGAGGCACTCCGCAAGGCACCCAATTGGAATTGATCATTTACAGCAAATTATTGTATATAATTATTGATTACTACGGCATGAGACCTGTTATTAATATAAGATGATAACCACCTCAGGAGGTCCCCACTTAGCCTTTAAAATTTAGCTTTTTTATCACGTGTTCAATCCGATCAAATGCTTCGTTATAATCAATGTAGACCACATCGACCTGACTGCCGTCATCCATAATCCATCAGTAATAAAATCATCGCGTCTGCCACCTTGCCCACCTCCAGTTAACGAGGCAGCCCCACTGCACCTGTACTATACATACAAACGTACCGTCGACGTGCGCGGCGGTGTCGCCCACGCTGCCGGCGAGGTCGGCCAGCTCCCGCTTGAGCGCGCGCACAGCGTCGCCGGCGTCGGCCTCCTGCGCCGCGTCCGCCGCCTCGCCCGCCTCCGGCAAGCGAGCCAGCCCCACTGCACCTGTACCACACATACAAAAATGAAACAACCGTATTCTTATACTGAATAACAAGATTCACAAGGACTCTGAGCAACTTTTACGATAAGTCTAACCCTGAACTTGAACTTCGAGAGTGACTAGTAAGTCACCGGTGAAGCTGATACTCGTAGATATTGCTCGCAGTACGAATGGTTGTGGGGCAAGGTTCACTGTGTGTGTGTGAGTGTACAATCACGTGCCGGAAGACTCGGCATTGGAAGGCCTCTCATAAGGTGAAATTCGCCGGATGCGAGACCCATAGGACCTGTCGATGTGACACTGCTTGGGGGAAGCCTTTGTTTCGCTAAAAATGTAGGTAATAATAGAGTTTACTGTTACCTTGCGCCGTGTCCCTGAGCACGGCTGCGACATGCTCCATATCCTTGCGCACAAGCGCCGCCTCGCGCGCTAGCTGCTCCAGCTGATGAGCACGGTGCTTGTGCAGCTGTGCGAGGAACTCGTACAGCAGTCGGTGGTGAGCTGCCGCGCACTCGGCCTCCAGGAGGCGTTTACGGCGTGTTAGCAAGTCTAGCATGGCGTCGACGTCCGCGAGGGGCAGCCTCCTCGCCTCGGCTGCGACGAGCGCCCGGACGCACGGCCCGCGTGGCTGCTGCACGGGCTCGTGCCGGGCCCGCACGCGCCGCCGCGCTACTAGCTCGTTGAGCAGGAAGTTCGGGAAGATGTGGTCGCGGGACGCGAGTGCGGCGCCGCATTTTGGACAGCGGCGGTGGAGTTCTACTGCCTAGGGAGGACAGAGACTTCACTCAATCCACATAATCACAACCGACATCGCGAATTTGTCTGCAAACACTGGCTACAACATAACCACAACGCAACCGCTTCGAAATTTGTAGTTACTATAAGGGCCTGCGCACACTTGAGACAAGACTGTCTTAGATAGACTTGCCTACGACGTCGCAGACTTATCTACGACACCGCAGATTTGTCTGCGACAAAACTGTTTTGCTCTGACGAGACTACTAGAGAGGAGGTACGTCCAGTGTTACCAACAGTTACTCTAACTTACCACTAGAGTCAACTTTTAAAAACACTAGAAAACCATTAACAAAAAATTATCCCACACATAAAATCGCATAATTACGCCGCTAGACTGTTTTATCTTGATGGTGTGCGGCGTGTCGTAGACAAAACAGTCTTGTCGCAGACAAGTCTGGTACGTCGTAGACAAGTCTGTCTAAGACAGTCTTGTCTCAAGTGTGCGCAGGCCCTAACGTCGGTGCAAGAAGCTGCAGCTGTGATGTGGTGAGGTTGTGATTTGTCTGTATAGAGCCTGAAACACTGGGAGAAGCAGTTACGTACCTTGCTAATACAGGCGTAGCAGAAGGAATGGCCGCATCGTGTGACGTAGGCCTCGTCGATGAGCTCGAAGCAGACGGGGCACAACAGGTCGCAGTCCTTGTCCTCGAGCGAGCCGCCCAGACCGCCCAGCGCACCCGCCCCCGCGCCAACGCCCGCTCCCGAGCCAGCTGCGCCGCCCGACATGCTCGCCTCTCTGGGGAAATCATGAAGCCGAACTAATGAACAATGCTAAGCTGGATACACTGCTGTAACGTAACATGCAAGGAGCATTTCATAAGTGTGGACTGGGCACGCGTACGAACCGAACAAGTAACTACTCATGTGAGTAAAAAGATAAACACAATAGAGAAAATAAATAATAGATATGGTGGATAGGTAGATAGTAAGAATAATAAATAATAGTTGAAATGCGCTGTTCTCGCACGTAGTGTGCACGGTTCGCGCGCGCAAGATGTCCACACTCTGGGAATTCTGTTTACCCGTTTATACGAACACATATAACAAACTTGAACATTTGGTTTGTTCGTATGGACGGCATTTTCGAACACGAACGCGAACATAGTTCGAATCGAGTTCACGCACAACAATCATGAACTCTCCTAATAGCCATGGCGGCGTCGTCGTTGGAAGTGGTCGATTGTGAAGTAGCGATAAGGTTGTTGGTGTTCCCATTGATTTATGAAGAACACCGTCCATACAGAACATACTAATAGCATCGCCACTAAAATGTTTGATGAACAGAGTGTTCGATGTTCGTTAGTGGTACACACGTGTGAACCAAGTGGTTACGTATCATGCAAGGAAACAAATTTGTTCGTGCGTGCTAACACGGCTTTACGTTTATTTTTAATTTTTCGGCAGGAGTGAGAAATCGTCATGGTCGCCCAGGCTGCCTCACTGATGAGCCAGTCTGGGCAGTGTCAGACTCCTATTGACGAAAACGACACTCCTGCCTTACATTTAAACCACGGACATGACGTCCGGGCCCTTGTTTGATTTATTTATTAAAACTTCATGCAACACAAAAGTACAAAGGCGGACTTAATGCCTTAGGCATTCTCTACCAGTCAACCTAGGGTGGTGAAGAGAAAATGTGGCAGGTGCATAAAAATACAGAGGAATATTAAGAGAATAAAACTTCAAAAGTATGTATACATATATACAAAATAAACATACATATATAATTTAATATAATATATACATATATATTTATATAAAGTAAAAGAAAGGGGTTATTGAGACGACTTTACTAATTGTGCAGAAAGTAATTTCGCAACATCCGCTTAAATTTATACATTATTTGCTTCTGGGCACCTTTTAGCGATCACAATAAATCCCGTCCACACACGGCTTTACATTACAGCAGTCTCTACCCGGCTTAACATTGTTATAACTGCATAGAAACAAACACGGATTCAACCCTCACAAAAGGTTCCATAGGTTGTCCGAAAGGGAACCCTGGGGTCCTGGGACGCAAAGTAAAGAAGGAAGAAGGAAGGAGTAAGGAAGGAAGTGTGAATTTTAGTCAGTAAAAGTCTGACACACCCTTATGCTCCGCCCTAGAGGGAGAGAAGACATTCATGATTTCCTAATTTAAAAAAAAAATGTAAGGCCTCATAAAAGGTTGTAGTTACAGATAACTAACTGCAACCAGAAAATCGAGCAAGTGCGAGTCGGACTATGAACTTGTTTATGATCAATACAGTGCACTCCTACAAAGGAGATATTTTCAAAATGTATATAATTTTATACAATGTGCACCTCGTGGGCAAAGCCGTGGGGCGAACCCTAATAATAGGGTCCCGTTTTCACCCTTTGGGTACGGAACCCTATTAAGTAGCATCATCAACATGAGTGTAAAAATGTGACAGCACATGCTTATCAGGGTTGCCATGCTCATCGTGCCCACACTACTTGATCTGCGCTTAGGTAGGAACCTTGTAGAAATAAACTATGTCTGAGGCCCGAAAATATTTCTAGACTAGGTAATACATATTATGTTTATGGCCCGAAAATACTTCTAGGCTAGGTAATATTATGTCTGAGGGCCGAAAATACTTCTAGGCTAAGTAATAAGGAATGCATTATCTATATATATAAAAGGAGAAACTGACTGACTGACATATCAACGCACAGCCTAAACTACTGGGAATAGAAGCGTGAAATTTGGCATAAGGTTTCCTTTTATGACGTAGGCAAGCACTAACAGAGAATTTTGCAAAATTCACCCTCTAAAGGGATTAAACGGGGGTCCAAAGTCTGTATGGAGAAAACTATTTTCAAGCGGGCGAAGCCGCTGGCAAAAGCTAGTTTATTATAAGTTATAGATGTTAATATTAATAAGTTAGGATAAGCGCTTTTATCGCATTGGGGATAAAAAAAAAACCTGTAAAGATAGATAGATAGATATATTCTTTATTGTACACCAAAAATGCAAATTACATTAGGAACTTAATATTAATATAGTGTCACAATGGGCGGTCTTATCGCTAAAAGCGATTTTTTAAAGACAACCTTAGGATGGATTTGATAGAGAAGGAGAAAAAAGATACGCAGGTAGTTCGATAGATGTAAGATGAAGAAAATAAATAAATAATCTATATTATATATAAAAGGAGAAACTGACTGACTGACCTATCAACGCATAGCCGAAACTATGGGGACTAGGATTGTGAAATTTTGCACAAGATTTCCTATTATGATGTAGGCGAGCACTAAGACAGGATTTCCCAAAATTCACCCCCTAAGGGTCGTCCAAAGTTTGTATGGAGAAACATAATTGCACGCGGGCAAAGCCGCTAGTAGAAGCTAGTTAAAAATATTATGTCTGAGGCCTGAAAATACTTCAAGGTTAGGTAATGTACTGTCTGAGGCCCAAAGAGTTGTTATGTTGTAACAGTGTGATGGAGAGCAAGGTTGGAAGCAGCTATCACAAAAGATGTTTTTTCTGCTATAGATCTTCAGTGTGGGCCTTTGAAACAATTTCTACCTAACCAAGTAGTAACAGCATGGAACAGGCTTCCAGGAAGTGTTTTGAACGCTCCCACATTGAACTGCTTTAAAAATCTGTTGGGCAGAGTGAACGTCTCCAAACTATATAAAAAACACATGCATCAGCTAATAGCTGCTAGTGTGTCTTATCAAATAATGATGTCTATTATTTTTTTAAATGATATAACCTAGTGCTTAACTGTAATCCTATCTAATGGCAAGCAATGATACAATCATTGATGGAATGAATTCATTCACTCTAGCCTTGAAGACACCTAAATTGTAATCTGACAGGAAGACCGCAGCAGGCAAACTTACTAGTGTTTGTCTTTTTTTTTAGTTGCAATTGAGCCGATTTTGGGAATCCGATGGATGCGAGAAGCATAGGACCGGTAATTGTGGCGACACTTGGGGGAGGCCTATGTCCAACAGTGGACGTCTTTCGGCTGAAATGATGATGAGCAGATTTAGACTATTCTGCCAATGTCACATTAGGACGGCAGCCCAGTGAGACCCACCGTCAAACTTTGTACATTGTGTAAGATGTTTTCCTAAAACGATTACATATGGATGGGATGTCCACCATGTACCAGTATTTTTGTGATAGTAACTAATTTTGTCTAGCAGAATTACTGAAGATTTAAATCAAATTCTTTCAGTATCTTATATTTCAGCTAAGGGTTCGATTTTTCAATAGGAAATATTATTCAAGAAACCTATATGACGGTTTGCATTACACTTCTGCACAGAAAATATATCAAACCAATGGCGGTTTGTATTTATTTATTTATTTATGTACACACAAACACATAACGTTAAGTTACGTTTGTATTTATCTGATGATTGAAAAAGCCTTTCATTTACAAGTTTGGGTGCTATTATTTTCATCATCAAAATCTAATACTGTTTGTAGAAAAATGAGTAATAAGAACTTGTTCCTATTCATCAAATTTATTTTTATATTTTTAACCTTTTAACTGCTTGCATCGGATTGGACATCAACAAGTGTATTAGTGTCCTGTTCGGTAGTGTGGTGTCCGGTTCAGTGTAGTGTGTTTGCAACTGGGTACTCCATCTTGTTTAGCTTTTCAATCCTCATAGGTGACAGAAGAACTGACAAGTTGGAGTATTTCGTCATGGATGTGCAACCCTGGCAGAATAAATGCAAAAGTGTTTGTCAGATATATACAACAAAAATCATGCTTTTTAAATAAATAAAATTAAAAAATCTAAACCTACACTAAGAACCCACCCCAGGTGCTCCTGGCGCCAAGTTGCCTATGCGCTTGCACTGCACCACAACTAAATAGCAATGGCCAACATTTAACAAACTTCTTTTCTTTTTTGTTGTAATAGTGGTTTTAACCTTTCAAATACTGTAATTAGAGATACAATACGTGAACGCCAAACGCTGGCGTTCACGTATTGTATCTCTTTTTTGTATCGCTTGGGGTTTAATAAATTAAAAAGCTGTTTAAACACATTTAAAATTAATGTAGTTCTTCAGATTACGATAATAAGACCTCTCAATTTAAAAATCACATAACAGAATAATTTCTGCAAACTTTCTGCGAAGATAAAGTCACTAAAACACCATATTGAATATTGCTTGAAGTGTTTACATTTTATAATCTACCTTTTATGAAGTGTTCCTCGTCGCAGGTAGAGTGTAGGACATCGGGACGCGTGTATTTATAGCCAACAATCGATACCCACTGACCATAACATGCTCAATTACATACAGCTGACCTATATCTAATAGAGGCGGTTACACGTACATATGACTGATGTGGGCACTGAGCGCGATGAGTGAAGGGACATGCTAGGGTACTCCGCACGCCCGCAGGCTGTTCGCGCTCTCAGCACCAGAGCCTCAGGGCTTCCGACACCGCCCCGGTTCAACAGCGGGAAAGTCCTCCACCACCCCACTTGTTCACATGAACTACTGTTTAGACTCAATGTTTCACACACAAAACACAATTCAGCTCCGAACCCCATCGTTCAAAATTACGATTTTATGCATTTTACTACGATTTTTCATCAACACTCGCGTATCGGCACTCATTGACGTTTGACAACTTTAAAATTGCCAGAAGAAATATTTTAAGTGGGTCAGTCCCTGGTCGACTCGGGGTCAAGGACTTATAAATTGTGCCACGATGAAGGTCACACCTGAAACGACGTGGTAACAACAAAAAATTTAAAGTAAATCTGAAAACCAAATTTTTAGATGATTTTTGTGCTAATTTTCTAGTATTTTAATAATAAATTAGAAAAATATTTATTTGACGTGTAGTGACATCTAGCTGAATTTTATCGAACCACGTTAAAAACTGTTGGACCGACACAGATTCAACAAGAACTGTTTGACTGACAGTTGAAACGCCATTTTGCTATTATTACAGGAGGTTGCATTATCTGTTCGTCAACAATGTAAAGTGAAATGTTTGCTGGATTTATATAGTGAATGTAATGTGAAGTTAAGTTTTAACCCTTAGAATAAAAACTAGGGTTATGGAGGAGTCCAACGAGGAGCTCAGGGTCATTCCCGGTAAGTGTAGTGCTGAGAAATTAATGCTCGAAAATGTGAGTGTAAATCGTGCGAGGTCGTGTAATGTTAGCTTTCCCGATTTCAGAGCTCTACTTTCTGATAGCGAAATTTCTATCGGGCGGACCCCTGAAAGAGACTGCAAAGGTAAATTGGCTCGAAATGTGATCAAATTATTGTCCTGTATAGTTCAGTGAGCTAATTGTGACCATTTCTGTTGCAGACTTTGCTAAAAGAGCTCGAGACTATTGAGGTAGGTTTGAGCTTTTCCTAGTGCCGGGTTTGAGCTTATATTGTTGTTTTGGTCGCGGACGCACGTGGCTGCGGCTGTCAAACGCGCTGAAACTTCGCTGAAAAGTTTTTGTAGAGTTCGCGCTGTTGCAGGTGCTGCCCCGACGACTCGACTGGGAGGGACGCGAGCACGCCCAATCTTACGATGAATTGGTAAGTTTAGCGGACTTTTGCGCTCAAAACTTTGTTTATTTACGTTTTACCGACTGTTTAGCGACTAGAAATACATAAATTGTGCGAAAACGGCGAAAAAACTTAAATTGTGTTATGCTTCAAAACGATCATGAAAATACGATAGAATATCGTGAAAAATATTTTCATGGTGTTTCAGTGATAAAATTAAAGTTTTTGGCTAATTTGCGAAAAAATTGTTATATCATGCACTATCGAGAAGGAGCCGTGTCGTAATTAGAAGAACTTCTGTCTCGTTTCTTCACACGCTTCGGCGGTTACGTCGCATGTATTGTCTCGTTTTAGCGTTCGAGTGCAGTAGTTATTGGCCGCAATTGGTCGGCTAGAATCCGAGCGCGGCTCGAACAGTCACGAGCATTACGTGACGTACAATGGCGCCATATTTCGAAATTGTATGAAATAAAAATTTACGTATTTTATAGGTGAACTTGCGATTTTTGCTGTTTTTTCTGAATGAAAAAAGTTGATGACAAAAAAAAAAATTTTGATTTTTAATTCAACGTAATCTTATTAATTTCTAATAGGAAAAAATAAGGAATCTCTTTGAACTTTTGAGCAACCATGATGTTGCATTGAATGTTCTAGGTAGGTACTTGCTATCACAATAATCCCTGTAATCACTACTTAACAATGAGTCTCCTACTTATACTCCATTCACTTCTGCATTAGACAAAAGAGGTTCATAGAAGCAGGTGTGCAATACATTTATTTTTCGAGATAAATTCAAACAATTTTAATAAATAATGATTATATATAGGTATATAAGTTGATTATAATAAATTCCGCATCAATCTTAACTGTAATAAAGCACATTGTACTTTAATAACAAAGTGTACCCTAAAACAACCTTTTTCTAACTTCTGTCAAACAGAGTAGTAAGTGATTGTATCTCACTTAGTTTTGTAATCACAATACTTAATGTCCTGTTAGATAATTGCAGTTGTTATGATCAAATTCATTCTTGATGCCCTGCTTGTACTTCTTGCTATCAAGAACGCTAACTCTTAGGCCGCTTGTACTCATACGTTTTTTTGTCAACAAGCTTTCACAGTGATCTATACAACACTGACGACCGTACCTGCACACGGCGAGGTTTTTTTTCCGTGGGAAAATCATCTTATGACATCCCCCGCTCTTAGGCGGAGCGAGAGATAGTGTCAGACTTTTACTGACTAAAAACCTACTCCTGTTCCTTCGCTGCCTTTCGTAATAGGGCCGAGTCTTCCATTCAGAATCCTTCCTCCCAGTAGGCTTCGACCCTGATTGGCCCCTACAGGTGCTGACATCTCCTTGAGGCGCGCGTGAAACAGTACACACGGCGAGTTAACAGTTGCTTTTCATGTCAAAAATACGTGTGTGTACAAGCGGCCTTATATGATGGATTACCTTTTGTGGATATGCAACAGCACCTTCATTTCTGCTGTCAATATAAAACAGCAATGAATGATCTTGTTCATAACCAAGTCATAGTAACGATTTTATCTATGTAAAATCTTCCGGAGGACACGGTGGAGCATACGGTAGAGGTGTGAGTTTACATGTTTCTGAATGCAGCCATGATCTTATCTTATCTTATCTTGTGTGGGGCTGGCCTTAAAACCAGAGCACTTCGACCCTTCTGGATCTTTTGTGCTAGTCCCCCTCCCTTCTACTCAAACCCCAGCCTTCCGTGCACCTTCGTCATGAGTCCCAGTATGGCCTTGATGGGGCTGAGCCTATAGTCCTCTGGCCTAGGAAATGGTTGGCCCAGATACTCTAGACTTTTGGAGCCTAGTGCTGCACAGTCGCACAGTAAGTGTAGCATATTCTCCTCTGCCTCTCCACAGATCCTGCAAGTCGGGTCGCTTGCTAGTCCCATGTTGTAGAGCTGTTTGTTGGTGGCATAATGCCCCGTGAAGGCTCCTGTGATTATTCGGAGCTGTGTTCTGCTGTACCTCCATAATTTTTGGGTCCAGGCCTTATCTATGTCATTAAGAAATAGCTTTGCATGCTTTTGGCCTGTTGTGTTGCGCCAGTGTGTGCTGTGTATTTCTAACGCAGCCCTTTTCAATGCTTGGTTGATGACCCTTGGTGAGAGTCCTATGAAAGGTTCCGGTCCTTGTAAGGGTGTCTCGGATCCTTTTCTCGCTAGAGTGTCGGCTCTTTCATTGCCTTCTACTCCTGTGTGACCTGGCACCCAGATCAATCTGACCTTGTTGCGCCTTCCTAGCCGATTAAGTATTTTAATACAGTTTAGTACGAGCCCAGAGTCCACTCTATTGCACGTGAGTGCCTTAAGTGTTGCTTGGCTGTCGCTTAAAATGTAGACAGTGTCCCCTTCGGTGCCTCTGTCTAGTATTTCCTGCGCACATGCGATTATAGCATAGGTTTCTGCTTGGAATACCGTCGCCAGTTTGCCCAAACTTAGGCTGAGATTGCAGTTGTCACTATGTACCCCCGCTCCTGTACCGGTGTTCATTTTAGAACCATCCGTGTACCATACCTGGTTCTTCCCTTTGTGGGGTTTCATCCCATCTTTCCATTCCTCCCTACTCGGAATGTATATCTTAAACTCCTTTTTGAGATTTTGAATGGTATGTATTTTGTCACATCCCATGTCCATCATCCAGTCAAGTTCCCTGTTTGGTCTTGTGTTTGTATGGTTGGTTTTGCATCCGGAGTTCGTCCAGTGCCCCATACTTTTAAGCCTATGAATGGCCCTCCTCGCCTCTAGTTCCACTTCAATGTGTAAAGGGGTGAGATTGAGCATCGTTTCCATCGCCGCAGTTGGCGTGGTTCTAAATGCTCCTGTAATGGCCATGCAGGCAGTCCGCTGTACTTTGCTTAGGGCCTGTCTGCAAGTTGCCAGCTTGGTTCTGGTCCACCATACGATGCTCCCGTATGTGATCAGCGGTTTCACCATCATGGTGTATATCCATTTGATAACCTGGGGTCTAAGGCCCCATGTCTTCCCATAAGCAGAGCGACACATGCCAAATACTCTTAGAGCCTTGTTTGCTGTCGCTTCGGCATGGCTTTTCCACGTGAGTTTGCTGTCTAGAATTACTCCTAGATATTTTACTTCTGTGGACAACTCTAGTACGGTGTCGTAGAGCTTTATGGCACCCATTGTTGTTAGGTCCCTCCTTCTGGTAAACGGGATGATCACCGTTTTGCTTGGGTTGATGGATAGGTGGTTGAGTTTACACCACCTTTCAACCATGTTTAATCTCTCCTGTATGATCCCCGACACAGTGTTGGGAAATTTTCCATTTACAAGTATCACGAGATCATCTGCATATCCAACCGTGTACGTTGGTCCTTTGTTCAATTCTATTAGCAGCTCGTCTATCACCAAACACCAGAGCGTTGGCGAGAGTACGCCTCCTTGCGGGCATCCTCTTGTGACATGCGCCCTTTTGGTCTCACCTAGCAGTGTTGATTCTATAACTCTGCCCTTCAGCATATTGTCCATCCAGTCACAAATGGTAGGGTCTATGCCATGTTTCTCTGCAGCTGTTCGTATCGTTCTAAAAGTAGTGCGATCGAACGCGCCTTCTACGTCGAGAAAGGCTGCTAGGCATATCTCTTTGCATTCTAGCGCCTTTTCGGCACGGCTTACGACCTGGTGTAGCGCAGTTTCTGTTGACTTACCAGGCTGATATGCGTTTTGCATCCTGTGAAGCGGTTGTTTTTTCAGCGCTCCCTCCCTGACATGCTTATCTACAAGCTTTTCCAGAGTTTTTAGGAAGAATGATGTCAGGCTTATAGGTCTGTATGACTTAGCGTCCTCATAGTCCGCTCTTCCTGGCTTGGGAAGAAATATTACTTTCGCCTGTCTCCACGCCTTTGGTATGTAGCTAAAGGCGATGCATGCTCTGTATAGTCTACCCAGATGCGGTTCTAGTATGTTCCCCGCTCTTTGTAATAGGGCTGGGTACACTCCGTCTGGTCCCGGGGCCTTGTATGGCTTGAAGCTTTCCAGGGCCCACTTTATGCCATTCTGCCCTACTACCTTTTTCGCGGCGTCCCAGTCGGCTTTCGTTGTTTTTGACTTAATGTCGTCTAAGCTTAACGAGTCCGCCGTGTCGGTAGCTGCGAATGAGCCGGGAAAGTGCGTTCTGAACATTATCTCAAGGGTATCACCTCCAGACTCTGTCGGTTTGCCATCCCCATCCTTGATGGATGTCAGTGGATTCACCTTTGCAGTGGCCATAGCCTTCGACAGCCTCATGCTATCTGGAATGCTGCCAATGCTGTCGCAGTGGTCCCTCCATGCCTTCCTTTTGGCCCTGCGTACAGCCTTATTGTATTCCGTTAGCTTTATAGCATACATCTCAAAATTTTTGAGAGCCTTAGCACGATTGAAGGCGGCCCTAGTTTCCCTCCGTAGCCTAGCTAGGTCAGAGTTCCACCATGGTTCCTTTCTTGTTTGTACTACCTTTTCGGGGCAATTATTTGTCCAAGCGCTCAGAACGGCTTCGGATATTCGCCCCGCCTCAAATTCTACGTCAATTGCTGAATTCAGCTTTCCCTTGGGGTCCCCAAGTTCCACTTTCAAGTCTTTCGTGTACGAGTTCCAATTGGTGTGTCTTGGGTTCCTCCTTGTTACCAGTTCCCTTTTCCATCGGGTACTGTACTTGAAGCAAATATACCTATGGTCTGAGAGTGAGATCTCGTTTGGTACGTGCCATTCGCTTATGCGGTTACTAGCCCTATTAGTAGCTACTGTTAGGTCAATCACCTCCGCTCGTCTAGCATTGACGAACGTGGGCCTGTTGCCATTATTTATAATTTGTAAAGGTGAGCTTACCAGGAAGTCCAGCAGTCTTTCACCTCTCCTGTTATTGCCGGTGCTCCCCCAAGTGACGTGGTGTGCGTTGGCGTCGCAGCCTATGATCAGGTCTAGGCCCTCCCGGCTGCAGTGTTCCACGAGTTCCCTCAGGTTCGTTGAGATGGGGTCCTCGGCTTCATACGGCATGTATGCGGAGGCTAGTATCAGCGCTCCGCCTCCCTCCTCCTCTCTTAGAGGGACCCTGATGGTTGTCAGGTCCCTGTAACAGAAATTGTGCAGGGGAATCGCATCTAGGCCATTTCTGACATAGATGCAAGCCCTTGCATTTAGGTCATGACGTTGGTAGTGTACAATACCCCCAGTCCTGCCCAGGCCTCTAATCTCCCCTTTGTAAATGTAAGGTTCTTGTATTAGAGCTATGTCATATTTTAACATGTTTAGCTCGCGCGCCAGAAGGGCAGTCGCAGCCTTATTGTGTTGTAGATTGATTTGTACAAACCTTATAGCAGCCATCTTATTTCCTGTTACTGCCTGTCCACCCCCGCCTCCCCGTCCTCGTCTGAGTCCGGGCAGTTGGGGTCCAGTTTGAGGACTGCCAGTCCCGCTAGGTCCCCCGCGCACGTCGATGGTGACGACGCGCGGTCCAGTTCCATCGCTGGATGGTAGTCCTCGTACTGTTCTGCGCCGTCGCTGGCCCGCTCTTCAGCGAGGAAGGCTTCTTCCTCCGAGCTTAGGACCACTTCCTCGACGCAGGCCTCCTTCACCTCCCCACTAGGGGCGTCCGGTGCAGCCGAGGTCGCTGGGGGTTCCTTGGCCTGTTCCTTGGCCTGGTCCTCCCTCCTTCTATCCGCGTCCTCCAGCAGTTTGAACTGGCTAGGCCCCAGTCCTGAGTGGAGTGTGTAGCCAGCCTCCCTGATGGCGTCCGCGGATACCTTGTCCATAAGGACAATCCGGCGTGTCGTGGTTGGCTCCACGTGAACCTTCAGCACTTTCCACCCATCTGTGTGCAGTGCCGGGTTGAAGCGCTGGAGCAGCCTCAAAGTATTGGCGAGGTCGGCGCCCTTGAAAGTCTTCGACTTCCACGCCATCTTGATCGGCTTCGGAAGGTCCTTTGCCTCCAGCACCCGCAGCTTGGTGCCACTGACCTCCCGGCCATCGACGGCGCGGAGCCACTTAACCGCGTCGGGTCCCTCGCAGCTGACGTGCAGCGCCCCTCCGACCATGTTCCCGACATTCACGCGGGGCAGTGGATCCGGGGTCTCCATCAGCAGCTTCCACAGAAACTCCTGAATCGGACCCAGGGTTCCCGCCTCCAGCGCTTGGTCCGGGTGGGACGCGTGCACGATCGCCATCTTCGTCCCCATAAGAGCGTCCTTATAGGATCCCTGGGTTTTGACCTTTTTAGTGTCATTACCCGGTTCCTTGGCCTCATCACTCACCTCACGTGTCCTTTTGACAGGTGCCGTATTACCCCCTGTCGTTGCAGCCTGTCGCTGCAGGTTTTTCAACCTGCGCTTAGCGCTGCCGCTCAAGCGCCGATGGTGCGGCCCCGGTGCCTGCGTCGCGGAGTCCCCCGCTCCCGTCCCTCCACTGGTCGTTCCCTGTACAGGTTCCGTCCGTGGCGGAGGTGTCGGTATGCTGGTGCCCCCACGACCCGGCAGCGGTGCCCCTGCCCCAGAGTGCCCTTGGGCGCCACTCCCTCCTTGCGGAACCCCCATACCGGTTTTCCCCCGTCCCTTGCAGCCCTTACGGGTCACAGTGGTCCAGGAGTCGAAGCCCGATACGGGTACATCCTGCTTGGAGGCAGCGGCCCCCCTACCTGCTATCGCCTTAAGCCTAGTCCCTGTAGTCAGGTCCACGGCCATTTGTGACACGCCCTTTCCGGTCTTGTCACCTTGTTTTTGTGTTAATTTATCCATACTTTTTGCTTTGTAGTTTCATCAGCCCGGCTCCTGACCCACCATCGAGCCCTCAACATCGGGGATGCTTTAAAGCACCAAGGTTACCGAGCTGATATAGTACCCGTGAGTGCGTTGTCCGCGAGCTTCCAGCAGTCCACATCTGCCCCCCACAATAGGTGTCAGTGCGTACCTGCCTTCCGCTGCGAACCCCATCACTCCCGAGTACTCACCTGACGGCCGTCTGACCGGACGTCGCAGCCGATTGACCATGATTGGCTAGACCATGGCCGCCCGTTTAAGGAGAAATCCAGACCAAAGTGGCGTGTTGCCTTCAAGGGGTAAATACAACCCGACCCCTCTCAGGCTCAACCACCAGGACTCCTTCATCCCCCCGTACGGGTCACCGCGCACGGCACAAACACGCGGGAGGTCATTGGCTATCCACCATCTGCCCTGTTGATGATGGACACGCAGAGACATGACCTCTCCATCCCTGCATTAAAGCGCCCGATGGTTTCTGTTACGTCTATTTCTTAAGGAACTAGACCAATAACGGGGCGGCAACCACGAGAAGGATAACCACCAGACTGACCTCAAGGATCTATGCGACTGTTGCGCTCTCCCTTAAAGCCCACGCCCCCTCACATCCTCTGAAGGAGTCCGTGAGGTAGGCCAACCTCTATGCTACCATGTGAGTCATGTCGTTCAGTAACCGCGAAAGCACACAGATTGGCCAGCCCCGAAAGCATGCATGCATGGCAGCCATGATACAAGAGTTATTCTAGTGTGGGACAAAATTTATTTAAAAAAAAAAAGTGTAGATGATGTACAAATAAACTTTAATGGAAGATAACAACTTGACAAGAAATCATTTAATTTTTTTGTGCTTGACAAACAATTTTATTTAGAATATTTATATCAAGGTTAGCGGACCAGAAGGTTTATGTTGGCTCAAAACGTAACAACACAAAGGAGATGGTTAGGTTTAGGTTCTATGTTCAGGGTTCAGCCATAAGTGGTGTTGCAGGCATCCCAGCACTCAGACGTGTCATGGCGGCGCCTGGCCTCGGTATGCGAGCGCGCCGTGTCACTCGCGCGCCTGGCGCCGGCCGCGGCGGACGTGCCGGACGCGCAACCGGACGCCGACCGCCTGGCCGCGCGCCTGTCGCTGCTCAGCGAGACGCTGGTGCGGCCCAAGCCGCTGTATGCATCACACAAGCAAGACCATACCTTGGGTAAGTGATATGTCCGGCCGTCCGGTAAGGATCGAGACCAGGTTGACGGCGCGGTGCGTTGCACGCGCGTCTCAAATATATTTTTTAAATTGATATAAACCAGTGCTTGACTGCGATTCCACTTGATGGTAAGCAGTGATGCAATCATTGATGGTGAGGCGCACTAGTTTATTAAGAGCCTATTCACTCTAGCCTTGAAGACGCCTAAATTATAGTTAGACGGGAAGACCGCAGCAGGCAAATTGACAGGGCCAGTTATTGCCGACGCCTGCCAGGACTGTGGATTTTTCCGAAGGAGTTTTTGTAGCCCTCGCAACTGAAGGAACACTGTGGGTTTAAAAGTAAAAGTCTGACAGTTCCTCTCGCTCCATCTAGAACGGTAGGTGATAGTTGGAAAAGGTAAGTGATATGTGAGTGCTCTGCGTAATATAGTAGTCTGATGAAGAGGTTATGAGAAGTTAGGTTGGTATATGCTACCGAGAAGTTCAAAGTTAAAGTAAAGTATTGTAATCACTGTCATCAATTTATTACATCACCACTGCTCTCAAAACGGTGATGGAAAACATCGTGAGGAAACCGGCATGTCCTAGAACCAAAAAATTCGAAGACATGTGACATTCACCAACCCGCACTGGGCTTGCGTGGTGGATTACGGCCCAATCCATCTCCTAGAGAGGAGGCCTGAGTCCCAGCAGTGGGAACATTAAAAGGGTGATTATGCTATGCATGTACAATCCAATAAAGATTGCTGCATCTCATAGGCCGGTCCATACGTGACATGACTAGGTTTGTTCTTGAAGAGCAACCCATTGCTCTACAGTGTCATGCTAGCTGATCACTCTCGTTGAGGTTAGAAGAGGGAGCGCGACAACGAGTGTAGTCGGGGCCCTCGCGTCACATCGCCGCTTCGTCTCGTCTCGTCTGCTCTACGGCTGGCGTCGGTTTTTTGGGCGCGAGGTGCGAGAGGGGAGACGAGGCAGGCGCAGCGTCCACGTCTACTACTACCTTGTTCTTTTTATAGATGTTATCCACCATCGCTTTCTTCTCCAATGCTTTGTAATATTACAGGTATGGTATAAGTTAATAAAATTCATATACGCATAAAGTCGCGGCACTTGTCACTTCGAGTACGTCCATTATGCTGGCGACACAGAGAGAAATGAACAAAGGGTGTGAGTGAAGATGGATATTTTCTTGTGTCACCTCATGTTGTCTCGCCTCGCTTATAATTCGTCGAACTTCGCCTGGCCTGACTTCAACGAGAGTGAATAGCTAGCATTAGATTATATAACTGATAGAATGTCAGTTTGTGACCTCAAGTCAGTTGGCAGGATCTTGGTCATTTGTCTGTTTGTTTGTCAGTGCGCCGGCTGGTGTCCCGCGAGCTGGGCGTGGGTGCGTCGGCCCGGGCGGGCGGGCGCGGCGGCCAGGCCATGTTCCCGGCGCGCATGCTGGCCGGCCTGCAGCTGCAGCGCCGCACGTTGGGCCACCTGTCCGCCGTCTACTGCCTCGTCTTCGACTGCACCGGGCGCTACGTCTGTACCGGCGCCGACGACATGCTCGTCAAAGTACGCTCACATACATCTCATCTACTCAAATATGTGTGGTTCTTTCCTCAAAAGACCATCTCCGACAATAATCTGCATGGTTCGCATATGATTTGACCTTTACCAGGCCTGGCGCACTCTGCGCTGTAGGCACGAAAATGTACCTACTGCGCGCGGCCCCGTTGAAGTGACTAATTAAGTAAAGTATCACACGACTGATACTTTACTTAATTAGTCACTTCGAGTGTTCGACTTGCCGTTTGACGCGTGCTAACAAAAATTATTTTCGAACTCTTTATCGAATATAAATTTTATCATGTTTTTAATTCAAATATTTGCGACATTTTTCACGTAAAAAGTCATCAATCTCATCAAAGATGTAGATGATCTTTGATGAGATTGATGACTTTCTATACATCTACACTACACTAATAATATAAAGAAGCTTGTGTTTTTGTTCATCAGTCCACCTTGTGGGAGGCCCTCCAATGCTGCGCCTTCCAATACGTGTGCCATACCTCTGCTCAACTTGTATACTCCATTCGCGTTACGATTGTACTTTAAAAAAAACCTTTTTTACTGTCTGTTCTACCGATTTTGACTTTTATTGCTTGGTTGGTGATATGAAAAAGGCCGCTGCAGTCAATAATTGATATTGTAACCACTTTTTTTTTGCTGTTAATGCCATCCTTATGCTTTCGGAATAGTTGTCAAAATCGATTGAACGAACAGTAAAAAAGGTTTGTAATGTTTCTACATGTTGTCCAGTTGCGCAGACACTTGCACAGACCACAGCGCAGAGATATAAAACTATACCTACATCACAATATCCAATAGGAATCAATTTGCGAATTATTAAACCTGCCACTAAGCTTCACTCGAAGAAATCCCTTCAGAAACCCCTTTGCAAGCCAATACACACACATAGGTACAGATTATAGTGACGTGCTTCCTGGTAGGTATGGAGCGCAATAGACGGGCGCCTGGTCGCCACTCTCCGCGGCGTGGGCGCAGAGATCACTGACATCTGCATCAGTGCCGACGGAGCCCTGCTCGCCTGCGGCTCCGTGGACCGGCTCGTGCGCGTGTGGGGGCTGGCGGGGGCGGAGCCCCGCGCCGTGCTGGCGGCGCACGCGGGGACCATCACCTCGGTGCACTGGGCGCCGCCCGCCAGGTAAGGCCGCACCGGGACGAGTGTGTTTGGCTTGTTATATATTTAATTCGTCGTTCGACATACTGCTCAGACCTATACACTGCCGCGTAAACGCATTCGATCGGCGGGATCTCGACAGCGACATTAGACGACTACAGACGCGCCATGTGTACATACGTGGCAAGCGCTTGCCGCTAACTTTCTTTGATCTGAGTTCAAAAATCGACTCTAGCCCGGATGGCGACAAGCTTACGCAAGCCAAGCCAAATAGTCCGTTGACATGCTTGTGTGTTTTGTTGCTTGGGAAACCTGACAAGCGTGTAATGTGTGGGCTTGTGTGCAGGAAGGACGTGCGGTGGCTGGCGTCGACGTCGACGGATTGCTCGGTGGCGTTCTGGACGTGCTCGCCGGACGGGCAGTTCCTGTCGCAGCCGGTGCAGTACGTGGAGCGCATGCGGCCGGGCGTGTGCCACATGATCTGCGCGGCCTGGTCGGCGGGCGGCGCCTTCCTGGCCGCCGGCAGCGCCGACCACCACGTGCGCATCTACACCGTGGAGCACGAGCCTGGAGGACCCAAGCGAGTCAGTTCGACACAATTATGTCAAATATACTTGATTTTATTTTTTCATATTTTTTTAAGAACTAGTGTATTCGCTTCGCGTTAAGAAGTAGTGACTTACCTTAGCGACGCCGTTTGACCAATTAGATCTTAGCAAATTAGATAGCCGTGTTCAGTTTGACCAGTTGATGTAAGCCTTTCAGACAGAATGGACGCGTCTATTGTCAATTTTTAAAATGAGTACCTCGACTATTCGTAAAAATAAAAGTCAAAATTCTAACAGTTTTGATAAAATTTTAAAATTTTATCTAAAAATATAAACGTTTATTTCAAATAGACCAATTACAGGCACTTTTGAATTGTCAAAATATCGGTCAGTCAATAAAAGTGAAGCTAAATTACGCGTTCCAAAGCGTAGATCTCTATGGAGAAGAACATGCAAGAAACTTCATGGACACTCTTTCAAGGGATGGGCAGCATAGCAGGTGACACATGTCCTGTGCAGCGGCTCCACACTGGCACTGTGTTAGAGATGGGTCGAGGAAGCCCATTTGGCCAGATTGTTTTTGCAGCGACCTGGGTCCGCATTTAGTAAAGTGATTTCCAGATTGGTCACGGCAGTTCGCGTCCAGGGGGGTGGAGGAGTTGGGTGTTTCTGATTCCATAGCGTCTTGTGTTATAAAAAGTTGATTTTACTATTCATGATTTAATTTTTACGCCTTTACTGTGCAGTATCACTGATGACGTCACTATTTTCTTAACGCAACTACACTATAGTAAGATAACAAATTCATGTTTATTGTGTGATTATAAAGTAATATCGTACTGTTGGCAGGTGCTGGAGACGCCAGTTCACGACGACGCGGTGGACAGCATCGCGTGGGCGCACCGCGGACTACGATTCGTTTCCGGCAGTAAGGTAGTATCATCTCGGTCGCAACTCGTCCTTTGATAGATAAAGACCTCCCCGAGCATAGTTACATGGATCGGTCTTGTGTTGTCTGCATCTTTCTAATAAGGTCTGGAATAAATGTTTTGATTATAGCTGGTACAATACTCTTTGTTGTACAGGACGGCAGCGCGGCGCTGTGGACGCTGCACGCGACGCAGTGGAGGCACGTGTTGTTGCAGCCCAAGAACACGCAGCAGGATGGAAAGAAACTCAAGGTAAACTATAAACAAAACGTAATGTTGCAGAGTTCAGTGAGAAAAAAACCGAGCAAGTGCGAGTCGGACTCGCGCACTGAGGGTCCCGTACAAACTTACCTATGAAAACAGTTCGATTCCCGAATTGAGTTACGAAGATTTTTCCGAATAGCAAATGGTTTTTTTGGTGACGTCATGTAAATGTGTAATTTACAGTTTTTAGATTGTTTCTTATACTTGTGCTATGAGACCTTGCTTCATGACAAATTTCAAGATTCTAGGTCTTTTGATTTTGAATTTTGATTTTCTTGAGAGTGTCAAAATATACGTTTTTTGCGTAACGTTGACATAAACGTATCTTTTTTTTTCGTTAACTCCAGAAGTTTGATTTTTTTCACAGCTTCAAGGAACTCGAGTGCGAGACTTGAGTATATGGTTTTAATTTCAACTCGATACCTTCACGCGTTCTCGAGATAAACGGTCTTGATAGACAGACAGATAGACGGAGGGACAACAAAGTGATCCTATAAGGGTTCCGTTTTTTTCTTTTGAAGTCGAAACCCTAAAAAAACATTTGAGAAAGGCTGTAGTCATTTGTAAGTTATAATGTGGTTATACATAGTTATACACTATATCACCCTAGGTATTGATAGACCGTTCGTTGTGGCGACATTTGGGGGAGGCCTATGTCCAGCAGTGGACGTCTATCGGCTGAAATGATGATGATGATGAATGATTGATAGATCTATGCAAGACATTTCTACGTAAGAAAAAAAAATTCGATGTAAATTTAGATTACAGCGCCACCTACCGGGTCCAAATGTGGATCTAAACCATCCTTTGACTCGAACACAAATCAAATCTGAAACACAAAATTTTCAACAAAATAGGTTTTACAGATTTCGGAAGAGTTCAGTAATATTGATTGTATAATGCAATGTGGTTATAGGAGGACTATGTTGAAGACAAACCTTGTTGAGGACAAACGTTATAAAGCCCGCCGGGACCCGCAAACTATAAGAAAGGAATAGAAGAGCTTGAATTAGTCTTCGGCTTTTGGTTTAACTCTTTAACCGCTTGCGTCGGATTAGTTTTTTCGTGACCTATTCGCCGGGGTCGTGTGTTTGCGACTGGGTACTCCATCCCCACAGGTGACGGAAAAGCTGTCGAGATGGAGTATTTGGTCGTGGATGTGCGACCATGGCGGAATAAGGGCGAGAGTGTTTGTTGGATATATCAGACTTAGGCGGTTAATAGAGTGTGTTGGTGATGTGTGCAGATGACGATGGTGTGCTGGGACATCTCGGACGCGTTCGTGATGACGGCGGTGTCGGACAACACGATCCTAGTGTGGTGCGCGCGCGCCGGCGCGTGCGTGCGCGTGCTGCGTGCGCACCGCGATGAGGCCTACGTGCTGGAGGCGCACCCCTTCCTGCCCGGCGTCTTCCTGTCCGCCGGTCACGACGGACAGCTCTTCGTGTGGGACGCGAAAGCCGACCAGCCCATCGCCACCTTTCACAACAGGATCGATGGTACGCACCACGAAACCACTTACTAATATTAGGCAACACGTCTATGCTCAATTCAGTCTGTACTTCGATGATAAAGTACTAAATATACCAATAGTCATGAACAGTCAGAATTAGGTGAAGTATTCATGTTAACAAAATAGTGACTCATCGTTGTACATCAGCCACGTTCCTTGACGTGTTCACAATTGAAGTAAGCCCTTCAGACAGCTAAAGCGCCTCTGTTAATTAAAAAACTTACCTATTCGTAAAAATCTGACGATTTTATTTTACTTTCTATGGTTTGAAAATATTTTATTGTGAAAAATATGGTTAAAATTTTACTCTAGTATGAATACGTCTTTACTTTGCATTTGCATTGATGAATCACTATTTTCTTAACGCGAATAAAGTGTGAGATTTTAGCATTTACTAATAATACACCAATAGAGACTAAATAAACTAAAAATGTTGAGTTCAATGGCTTCTATACTAAGATTAGGCATTTAAACAAACCTTGTTTATAGAATTAAATAGTATAGAAATACTTATATTCGGGACAGACAGCAAAATCAAAAAAAGTTAAAGTCGGTTGAACAGACAGTAAAAAAGGTTTGTTCAAATATTTAATCTTATTTCGAATGGAGTATAGTAACAACATGACATGACATGTAGTTTTCACCAGATTTGTGTTTTAACCTTTTAACCGCCTACGTCGGATATAACCGACAAACACTCTCGCGTTTATTCCGCCAGGGTCGCACATCCACGACCAAATACTCTATCTCGTCAGCTCTCCTGTCACCTATGGGGATTGGAGAGCTAAACGAGATGGAGTACCCAGTCACCAACACACGACCCTGGCGAATAGGACACGAAAAACCTCGTCAAAGCAATCCGACGCATTCAGTTTGAGTTGTAAGTAAAGTATTGTTATTATCCCCAGGTCATGGAGACGGCGCGATCTTCGACGCCAAGTGGGGCAGCGGCTCCACCGTGGCCGCCACGGACTCGCACGGCCACCTCCTCCTGCTGGGCCTCGGCAAGGGACACCGCCTGTACGGCGCGCTCCCACCTGAGCTGTTTTTCCACACCGACTACCGCCCCGTCGTGCTCGACGCGCACGGAGGAGCGCACGACGAGCAGACGGACACTCCCCCTCACTTGCTGCCGCCACCCTTCTTGGTGGACGTGGAAGGAGCGCCGCACGCGCCGGAGTACCAGCGCCTGGTGCCGGGGCGGGAGAACCTGGCGCTGTCGCAGCTCATCCCGGCCGCCGACGCGCCGCGCTCGCGCATCGACGCCATGATCGAGGCGCTGGCGGTGGCCGGCGGCCGCGAGCCGCGGGGCGTGTGGCGGGGGGAAGGTACACTTATACTACTTTCTTTTTAGTAATAAGCGCAACCTGAATACGGTCTGGTCAGAATCAGTAACTGAATCGATTCCAATATTTTTTACAGTGTTAGATTTTTTCCCAAAAATATTTAAAACAAAGTCACAAGTTGAACAGCACTAAGTACACGACAGGTTATAGCGGGCATTATGTGCCAGCGTACAGTTGGATGTGGGAGCAAAACAACCCCTCAGTCTCCTGAATGGCCCGGTGACAATGTATTTGTGCGGACAACCAAGTAACATAACAAGCCGTGATCATGATACAGTTATGAACATAGATTGTTCTCTGACAGATAGTTATATCTTGTGTATTATTTGTTCCGTTATGTCGTAGGTGTGAGATATACAGCGGGCAGTTGGCAGCGCGGCGACCCACTGCTAGTGCCACAGTGCACCAGACCCATAGTGCAGCCACTAGCGCCCGCCGCGCAGGAACACATACACAGGACATGGTTAGTACTACATCTACACCAAACACGACTAGAACACCTCGTTTCATTATGGGGTTCCAGTGCTTACCTTCCACCTTCTGGTTCCATCATTAGATCAGTACGATGGTACTTTATAGCCAAAGTGTATTTCATGAAAATTCTTTTAAGCCCAAACACATCTTGGATACATGGATTTATGACGGAGTACTGATGCCTACCTTCCAATTTCGTCATCAGATCAATAAGATGGACTCCCTCTCCCTCTTTCTTCATTCCGTCATCGACTACACATAAATACTTTAGTTAGGACAAGTAAACGAAGCAATTTTACTTGTTACGATAGTGCTGCTATGATCCTATGAGGAGTTCCGTTCCATATCTTCAAAGTTAATTATCACTCTTGACAAAAAAATTATGGGATCTATTTGAAAATACTTCATCATTATCATCATTTCAGCCGAAAGACGCCCACTGTTAGACATATTCCTCCCGTAAGCCTCTCCATAACGACTGATCCTGTGAGTCTCGCCATCCATCAGATTCCCGCGACACTCGCCAGGTTAAAATAATTCCACTCATAAAACAATTTAAAATCTACTCACTATTAACCGAGAAATCGGCAACCATTAGCCTCCTTTTTTGAAATCGGTTAAAAATACATCTTTCTGTTTCAGTGCGGAACTAAACGCCTTAGAACAGAGCTGGTACCGTCGCGAGATGCGTCGCCGACCACTCATGATCAGCACAGCGACCGAGGGCTCCGGGGGCCCGCGCAGGCGAGCCGGGCGGCGCGCGCGGGGCCCCGCCGAGCGGCCCCGGCCCCGCCCGCGCCTGCACGAGGAGCCCCCGGAGCCCGAGAGCGCGAGCTGTAGTGACACTAGTGATGAATGGGTGCAGCGAGCGACGAGGAATGACAGGTCTACGCCAGATTCTAGGAACAGCAGTCTGGATCTCAGCGACACTGACACCAGGTGGGTACATGTGTCTCTATTCTGTGCCTTGACACTGCTGTCATCTTGAGTTACCGTCAATAATGTGCCTTAAGGGCTGTGCAACTTGCTTCGTTCAAATCCAGTTTCTCCCTCAAGATCTTAAAAATGTTAGCGTTACGATCGAAGCCCCTGCCCCCATTGTTACAGCCTATAGTGTATTCACGTTAAGAGAATAGTGACGTCATGGTTGTCACTCAGCTTAGCCGCGCCTTTTGACCGATTAGATCATAATAAATTAGAAATCCGTGTCCACGTTGACTGTTGCAATAAGCCCTTCTGACAGTACAGTCGCGCCTTTTGTCAAAAATGAATAACTTATCTATTCATAAAAATAAAACAATAAATTTCTGACCATTGTTATTAAATTTTACAATAATAATGTACTCTGTTGTACAATTATTTTTTTAAATATTTCAACAAAAAATAATAAAAACCATAAATACATAATTGGTTATTAAATATACTGTGTAATAAAAATTTTAATAGTTACCCACTGGGGTAACTATTAAAATTTTAAAATAGTGACTTATACTGATAAGTCACTATTTTCTTAACGCGAATAAGATTTAAGTAGTATTAGTGTCCTTAGTTGTTATTTTTACAAGAAAGAATTTAATATCCAAATCGTAGTAGATCCCCTTTAAAAAGGTTTCCATCATCCTTTAAATTGTAATGTTTTCTGCAATACTTCGGCCTACTGTCCACGGACGCGTACACCAAGCGAATACGCGTCTATGAAGCTACGCGTCCGTAGACAGTAGAACTAATTCTGCTTACGTTGTAAATGTCACATCTAATGAGTGAAACTTTGTCGTAGCTCGCACAACTCTGGATCTAATAAGAGCAAAAGCGACAGGTTGGTTCTCTGGCGACAGTGTCGGTGCTCGGTAAAATGCACTCGCATTTCAATATTATACACACGTTATTATACTTTGAAGACATTTTTTGTTATGAGAGCGCACTTAATATTTTTTTTACCGCTTTAACCGCCAGGGTCGTGTTTTTGCGGCTGGGTACTTCATCTCGTTTAGCTCTTCAACCCCCATAGGTGACAGAAGAGCTGATGAGATGGAATATTTGATTGTGGATGTGCGATCCTGGTGGAAGAAATGCGAGTGTTTGTCGGATATATCCGACGTAGGCGGTTTAAAGGTTAATGAAGTTAAAAGCAATCGTGGCTTTCCAAATTGTGTATTATCTATGTCGGATTCTTACCTTGGAAGTCGACGCATCTATTTTTTTTTTTATTACTTTGAAGCTATTTACCGATCATCCGACGCACACGTTGCTGTTTTATATGTCGCAGCCATATCGTATAACACGCCGTATTAAAAGTTGGCGCGCTGGATCGAATAATGTCGCTTTAATATAATGCTACCTCACGTTCAGCCAGATTTCAATTCGGCTGAAATAAAATACGCCGAATTGTGTGGCTTAAAAACGAACCCACAAACAAACGGGCGCATCGTCCAAACGTCACTTTGTAAGTTTTAGTTCCATCGCCACAATTAGCGCTGCATAACAACAAAAATGGTATCACAATCGACAACGGGTGTCACAACAAAATAGCAGATCTATCATTTTGTCTAATCGTCTATCTATAATTTCACACATAATTATTTAGGATAATGAGCTAATCGAGCTCGTATTTTTAGGGCTCCTTGAAACAGACAACCACGGCAAAGCGAGACTACAAAGCCACCGCTATCTCCTTCGTGTAACGTTAATTTGAATCTCGAAGATAAGGTCGCCAGATGGCCTCTGTCGACCCAACCCTAGCTTTTTTTGAATCAGTTCTTCATAATTCATAGTCACCCTGCACTAACAATAAAGTTAAATGTTGAGTGACACTTTGTAAAACCAAAATCCACAATCCGGCTGAACGTGAGGTAGCCGCATTACATTACAGAGAGGTTCTTCAATCCGGCGCGTCTTTTTGTAATTTTATTTACTTTATTTTATGTAATACGGCGTGTATAGTATTATGGCTGCGACATAATACATTGCAGTATGTTCTCAGTACAACAACGATACAGTAATGTTTGTGTGTGCAGCTCGTCGTCGTCGTCGCAGTACTCGGACTGGGAGGCGGGCGCGGCGCTGGCGCCCCCCGCGCGCGCGCGCCGCCGCCCTCTGCCCACCAACCGGTACGTAGCGGGTGTAGTGTAGTGTGTGTGTGTGCAGCTCGTCGTCGTCGCAGTACTCGGACTGGGAGGCGGGCGCGGCGCTGGCGCCCCCCGCGCGCGCGCGCCGCCGCCCTCTGCCCACCAACCGGTACGTAGCGGGTGTAGTGTAGTGTGTGTGTGTGCAGCTCGTCGTCGTCGCAGTACTCGGACTGGGAGGCGGGCGCGGCGCTGGCGCCCCCCGCGCGCGCGCGCCGCCGCCCTCTGCCCACCAACCGGTACGTAGCGGGTGTAGTGTAGTGTGTGTGTGTGCAGCTCGTCGTCGTCGCAGTACTCGGACTGGGAGGCGGGCGCGGCGCTGGCGCCCCCCGCGCGCGCGCGCCGCCGCCCTCTGCCCACCAACCGGTACGTAGCGGGTGTAGTGTAGTGTGTGTGTGTGCAGCTCGTCGTCGTCGCAGTACTCGGACTGGGAGGCGGGCGCGGCGCTGGCGCCCCCCGCGCGCGCGCGCCGCCGCCCTCTGCCCACCAACCGGTACGTAGCGGGTGTAGTGTAGTGTGTGTGTGTGCAGCTCGTCGTCGTCGCAGTACTCGGACTGGGAGGCGGGCGCGGCGCTGGCGCCCCCCGCGCGCGCGCGCCGCCGCCCTCTGCCCACCAACCGGTACGTAGCGGGTGTAGTGTAGTGTGTGTGTGTGCAGCTCGTCGTCGTCGCAGTACTCGGACTGGGAGGCGGGCGCGGCGCTGGCGCCCCCCGCGCGCGCGCGCCGCCGCCCTCTGCCCACCAACCGGTACGTAGCGGGTGTAGTGTAGTGTGTGTGTGTGCAGCTCGTCGTCGTCGCAGTACTCGGACTGGGAGGCGGGCGCGGCGCTGGCGCCCCCCGCGCGCGCGCGCCGCCGCCCTCTGCCCACCAACCGGTACGTAGCGGGTGTAGTGTAGTGTGTGTGTGTGCAGCTCGTCGTCGTCGCAGTACTCGGACTGGGAGGCGGGCGCGGCGCTGGCGCCCCCCGCGCGCGCGCGCCGCCGCCCTCTGCCCACCAACCGGTACGTAGCGGGTGTAGTGTAGTGTGTGTGTGTGCAGCTCGTCGTCGTCGCAGTACTCGGACTGGGAGGCGGGCGCGGCGCTGGCGCCCCCCGCGCGCGCGCGCCGCCGCCCTCTGCCCACCAACCGGTACGTAGCGGGTGTAGTGTAGTGTGTGTGTGTGCAGCTCGTCGTCGTCGCAGTACTCGGACTGGGAGGCGGGCGCGGCGCTGGCGCCCCCCGCGCGCGCGCGCCGCCGCCCTCTGCCCACCAACCGGTACGTAGCGGGTGTAGTGTAGTGTGTGTGTGTGCAGCTCGTCGTCGTCGCAGTACTCGGACTGGGAGGCGGGCGCGGCGCTGGCGCCCCCCGCGCGCGCGCGCCGCCGCCCTCTGCCCACCAACCGGTACGTAGCGGGTGTAGTGTAGTGTGTGTGTGTGCAGCTCGTCGTCGTCGCAGTACTCGGACTGGGAGGCGGGCGCGGCGCTGGCGCCCCCCGCGCGCGCGCGCCGCCGCCCTCTGCCCACCAACCGGTACGTAGCGGGTGTAGTGTAGTGTGTGTGTGTGCAGCTCGTCGTCGTCGCAGTACTCGGACTGGGAGGCGGGCGCGGCGCTGGCGCCCCCCGCGCGCGCGCGCCGCCGCCCTCTGCCCACCAACCGGTACGTAGCGGGTGTAGTGTAGTGTGTGTGTGTGCAGCTCGTCGTCGTCGCAGTACTCGGACTGGGAGGCGGGCGCGGCGCTGGCGCCCCCCGCGCGCGCGCGCCGCCGCCCTCTGCCCACCAACCGGTACGTAGCGGGTGTAGTGTAGTGTGTGTGTGTGCAGCTCGTCGTCGTCGCAGTACTCGGACTGGGAGGCGGGCGCGGCGCTGGCGCCCCCCGCGCGCGCGCGCCGCCGCCCTCTGCCCACCAACCGGTACGTAGCGGGTGTAGTGTAGTGTGTGTGTGTGCAGCTCGTCGTCGTCGCAGTACTCGGACTGGGAGGCGGGCGCGGCGCTGGCGCCCCCCGCGCGCGCGCGCCGCCGCCCTCTGCCCACCAACCGGTACGTAGCGGGTGTAGTGTAGTGTGTGTGTGTGCAGCTCGTCGTCGTCGCAGTACTCGGACTGGGAGGCGGGCGCGGCGCTGGCGCCCCCCGCGCGCGCGCGCCGCTGCCCTCTGCCCACCAACCGGTACGTAGCGGGTGTAGTGTAGTGTGTGTGTGTATGTGTATCTGTTAACGGTACGTAGCGGATCTTTTAACCTCATACTAAAGGTACAACTACATTGGGCCCACGTGGGCCACGTACGCCGAACTAGACGCGTCGCTTTTCATACTAGGCAGAACTACATAGGGCGGGCCACGTGGGTTCCGTACGCCCGATCTGGGCGCGTCGGTCTCCATACATTTTATCTGGCACCTAGACTTAGTTCACTTACTACCTAACCTAATTGTAATTTAATTTATCCGAACTCACTAGCCATATATAAGCCAGTAAAGGCTCTTGTGGTTTTTAGTATAAAAAAATAATGTATACTGCGATTTTAAAAACAAATAAAAACTTAAAAAGCTACTTAAGGTCGATGCGACGCTACGTATAACTCAGGCGTCGCCCACGTGTGCGTCGGTCTAACGTGGTTCCCGTTTAACACAGAACAATCTTGCAACGCTCGCCCATTACCAGTGTAATTAGTTAGGAAGAATCGTAAATTAAAACAGCTCCCATGTGGCTGTTTTAATTATTCGCTAATTGATTGATTCCTAGTGGATATTGTGATGTAAAATTGGTGTAGTTTTGTATCTCAAGTGTCTACGCAGCTTGACAATATGTGGAATCATAGAGCAAAGAATTTTATTGTAGTGTTGACTACCTCAGCGAAGTTTGCCGAGAAGGTTGATTTAATACATTTGCTGCCAAATACTAAATGTTATACTAAATTTGTTTACCATTAGAATATGTCATATACTAATGGTAAACAAATTAACTATACATACGAAGACATGGCTTAAAGAACTTAGTATCCAGGCTAAAACAAAAAGGAAACGTAAACATTCGATGCCCGACACCAGGCACCTACAGTTGAGCCGTCGTCCAGTTACAGTCCCAGCACAGTGGTGACGAAGCGCGCCGAGCGAGCGCCCCCCGCGCCGCAGTCGCCCGCGTCGCCCGGGGCGCCCGAGAGCGCCCCCCCGCCCGCGCCGCAGGACCTGCCCGACGCCTACCGCCCGGGCGAGTGGCTGACCGCCGTGTCGCCCAGGAAGGCGCCCTACCACCCGCAGATGGGTGATCAGTGTCTGTACTTTAGGCTCGTGAGTATTTACAAATATATTTACGACGAAAAGAAAAAAACATGTTCAGTCCAGTAGCATAGAAATCAATTTAATTGCATTAATTTAAACACATAAAATGAAACAAATAATAAATCCTAATACGGAACATATGGATTGCAACAGTCGGGACCGATATTAGATGGAATGATTTTAGTCTAGATTATTTTAATGGGTCCCTACTGTTGCAGTCAATATGTTTCGTAATTATTACATACACACTTAGTTCCGTTTCTCAAAAGGAAAAAACGGAACCCTTATAGAATCACTTTGTTGTCCATCTGTCTGTCTGTCAAGACCCTATATCTCAGGAACGCATGGCGGTATTGAGTTGAAATTAAAACTATAACTTGAAGTCTGCGGTCCCTTGCAGCTGGGAAAAAATCAAATTTCTAAGTTAACGAAAAAAAAAGATACGGCCGTTTATGTAGCAAAATACGTATATTTCGATACTTTCAAAGGAATCAAAATTCATAGAGTACTTCCCGTTGACCCAGAATCCTGAAATTTGGCATGAAGCAAGGTCTTATAGATGTCTGATAACCTGACATAACTCTGACTTTTCGACATGTTGAGACTATTTTTATTGTTATTATTATTTATTGACATAAGTAAATCTTGACTTGTAAATTATTTTTTTTAAATTATTGACTATGACGTATGGAACAAATAATTTTTGTCATTAAATATTTCAGAACTTTGCCGTTAATTATTGTTTTTAAGTAATGTATGTATGAGTAATTTTATGACATTTATTCTCACTCAATTATATTTTGCACGCCATTAAGGCAAAACATGACAGTGATTCAACTGAACTTTATGTAACATCTTCCATTTATATGTATACTCATGTTTTAGCAAAATAAATAATCTTGTATCTATAGCACAGGTATAGGAATAAATCTGAAAACAGTAAATTTGTTGTTACCTACGTCACTGAAAAAGAAATACTTTTTTTGCTATTCGGGAAAATCTTCGAGACTCCATTCGGGAACTGTAGTTTGTACGGAACCCTCAGTGCGCGAGTCCGACTCGCACTTGCCTGGTTTTTTTAATTAGATCTTTAATTTTTCGTTAAATCGTTAATTTTGCATAAGCTGTGTAAATCTTCCAGTATAGCTTTTGGTTGTGTGTGTCCAGGGTCATCAAAGGTATTTCGAAGCGGTCGCAGAGAAGGACGTCTACAAGGTGAACCCAAGAGACAAGCCCTGGGAGAAGACGCACGTCTATGTACGTATTCACCGACAAACATACGATCAAAGTACATGCTATCTTATATTAACTAGTGCTTGACTGCGATCCCACCTGATGGTAAGCAGTGATGCAATCATTGATGTGACGCACTAGTTTATTAGGTCTACACTCTAGTCTTGGCACTACGTTTTCAAAAGTAGAATACCTCTCGGCTAAGTGGCACTAACTGGTGATGTGAATTTTCCTGAAAACCTTTATTAATGACTAGCTTTTGTCTGCAGCTTCGCCCGCGTACATAAAATATAGCCTATGTCACTCAGGAATAAAGCAGCTTTCTATCGGTGAAAAAATGTTCGCAATCGGACCAGTACTTTCAGAGATTACCTCCTCATCATTTTCCTGCCCTTGTCCCGTGTTATTTAGGGTCGGCGCAACACGTTTTTTTTCTTCCATTCTATCCTATCACCCGTCATTCTATCACTAATTTCCTTTTATTTCATATCACCCTTTCACACAATCCAAGCATCTTTTCTTTGGTCTCCCTCTCCATCCATCCACATGTATACTCATAACTCTTTTAGTAACTCTTCTTCACATGACCAAACCAAGACAAACAATTCCCTTTCAATTTTTCAGTCACAGGCGCCTCTTTCTAATATTCTCATTTCTCATGAATGGATAAAGATCCATTCACGTCACACCACAGCCATCCATCCATCTCAACATTCTCATCTCTGCTACATGCAATCTGTTTTCATTCGTCTTTTTCACAGCCCAACATTCTGATCCATACAGTATGACAGGTCTTATCACGGACTTGTAGATTTCACCCTTCAGCTTGGGGGGCATCCGTGGTTCAGAGATTACCTCCTTTATGCAAAAAAAACTACCTCTACCTCTTTATAATATTAGTACAGATGTAGACAAATGTGCTACGTCTTCGTAGCATCTGTCTACGCCGTAGCACTCTCAGTTGTAACCCAAGTTGGTGTTTCAGGAATGCGAGCTAGTGAAGGTCGTAGGCATAAAGTACGTGATCAAGCCGCCGCGCGTGGCGTGCCTGCGGCTGGCGTGCTCGCTGGAGGCGGGCGACGCGGGGGCGGCGCGGCCGCGCTCCATCACCGTGCGCTACCACGACATGCCCGACGTCATCGACTTCCTGGTGCTGCGCCAGCAGTATGACGCCGCCATCGCCAGGTGCTGGGGGCCCGGGGACCGCTTCCGCTGTATGATCGACGACTGCTGGTGGACGGGACAAGTGCTGGAGACAACAGGTTAGTACCAGAGCTACTCAGTAGTCCCGACCCTCGCTACTTCGTAACACCACTCTATTTGTAAAAAAGTCCACGTGACGCACAATCAGCAGAGTTTTGTTCTAATTTCAATAAAAAAACATAAAAACAACCAACTAAACAAACAACAACAACAACTGAAGATACTGTTTTTCTTTCTTTCTTTTTCTTCTTTATTTCATGTACCTCCATTTCACGGGTAGTACAAAAAGTCTGCTCTCTCAGGAATTTAACGTCATATTCGGCACCGAAGGACCAAACTGTAAGGACATAAGCTTTACACAAAATGTTTAGTGTGGTCCTTACTTAAAAATATTAGATTAATGTTACTTAAAATGACAATGCAAAGAGGGCGATGGAAAAAAAGATGCTATGCTCGGAGTTTCCTTGCGTGATTGAATCAGAAATGAAGATATCCGCAGGAGAACCAAGGTTGCCGACATAGCACGAAGAATCGCCAAACTTAAATGGCAATGGGTAGGGCACATTGCTCGCAGAACAGATGGCCGTCGGGGCCGAAAGGTTCTGGAGTGGCGACCGCGTATCGGAAGACACAGCGTTGGTAGGCCTACATGGTGGACCGATGACCCAGTAAAGATTGCGGGAATCCAATGGATGCGAGACGCACAGTATCGTTCATTGTGACGACACTTGGGGGAAGCCTATGTCCAACAGTGGACGTCTGTCGGCTGAAATGATGATGATGATGACTTAAAATGTTGCGGGTTCGTATTATTGACGTACTTGTGTATGCGACGATGACCTTACACCGTTTGTCACTGCCTGTGCCAGACGCGCCGTTAACTAAAACTAGCATTGTAATCCAACGACATAACGTATAATAATAGGTCTTTACCCATGATTTGCCGTTTTTTGAAACAGTTCTACTAACTTCTTCTCAGGGTGGCAACAAGACAAAATTTCCTACTCACGTTAAGAAAATAGTGACGCATCAGTACCAAAATTAAGCCATTAATATTAAATCAAAATTTTTATTACGTATACAGTATGTCATAATGTTAATTTATATTAAGTAATTATTTTATTATTTAATCATCAGAATTTTCACTTTTATTTTTACGAATAGGTGAGGTATTCATTTTTAAAATTTACCAAATTGCTTCCGTACTGTCTAAAGTGTTTACATCAACTATTCAATTTCAACACGGCATTTTAATTTGCTATGATGTAATTAGTCAAGGGGCGTGGCTAAGCCGAGTGACAACGATGAGTCACTATTTTCTTAACGTGAATGTACTATAGGGTAGCATAACTCTCAAAAGCACTGCGTAATGTTTCGTTAATGTGCGCTCCAGAAAGCTGATCATGACGCAGCATCCCCTAACCCTGTGTGCTTACAGGTGGGCCGGCGTCGAGCGCGGACAGCGCGCTGGCAGCGGGACTGACGGGCGCGGCGGCGGAGGCATGGGCGCGCGCCGCCGCCGCGCACTTCCTCTCGCTCAGGGTACGCTGGGACAACTCCGAGGTAACTAACTCATGCGCTGGCGGCGGGCGCGCACTTCCTCTCGCTCAGGGTACGCTGGGACAACTCCGAGGTAACTAACTCATGCGCTGGCGGCGGGCGCGCACTTCCTCTCGCTCAGGGTACGCTGGGACAACTCCGAGGTAACTAACTCATGCGCTGGCGGCGGGCGCGCACTTCCTCTCGCTCAGGGTACGCTGGGACAACTCCGAGGTAACTAACTCATGCGCTGGCGGCGGGCGCGCACTTCCTCTCGCTCAGGGTACGCTGGGACAACTCCGAGGTAACTAACTCATGCGCTGGCGGCGGGCGCGCACTTCCTCTCGCTCAGGGTACGCTGGGACAACTCCGAGGTAACTAACTCATGCGCTGGCGGCGGGCGCGCACTTCCTCTCGCTCAGGGTACGCTGGGACAACTCCGAGGTAACTAACTCATGCGCTGGCGGCGGGCGCGCACTTCCTCTCGCTCAGGGTACGCTGGGACAACTCCGAGGTAACTAACTCATGCGCTGGCGGCGGGCGCGCACTTCCTCTCGCTCAGGGTACGCTGGGACAACTCCGAGGTAACTAACTCATGCGCTGGCGGCGGGCGCGCACTTCCTCTCGCTCAGGGTACGCTGGGACAACTCCGAGGTAACTAACTCATGCGCTGGCGGCGGGCGCGCACTTCCTCTCGCTCAGGGTACGCTGGGACAACTCCGAGGTAACTAACTCATGCGCTGGCGGCGGGCGCGCACTTCCTCTCGCTCAGGGTACGCTGGGACAACTCCGAGGTAACTAACTCATGCGCTGGCGGCGGGCGCGCACTTCCTCTCGCTCAGGGTACGCTGGGACAACTCCGAGGTAACTAACTCATGCGCTGGCGGCGGGCGCGCACTTCCTCTCGCTCAGGGTACGCTGGGACAACTCCGAGGTAACTAACTCATGCGCTGGCGGCGGGCGCGCACTTCCTCTCGCTCAGGGTACGCTGGGACAACTCCGAGGTAACTAACTCATGCGCTGGCGGCGGGCGCGCACTTCCTCTCGCTCAGGGTACGCTGGGACAACTCCGAGGTAACTAACTCATGCGCTGGCGGCGGGCGCGCACTTCCTCTCGCTCAGGGTACGCTGGGACAACTCCGAGGTAACTAACTCATGCGCTGGCGGCGGGCGCGCACTTCCTCTCGCTCAGGGTACGCTGGGACAACTCCGAGGTAACTAACTCATGCGCTGGCGGCGGCCGCGCACTTCCTCTCGCTCAGGGTACGCTGGGACAACTCCGAGGTAACGGTCGTCAGTAAACTAGACGATCTGATGTTTGGTGACTTTAGGCATGTCATTTATGTACATCATAAACAATGGAGGACCGAGTATGCTACCTTGGAGAACTCCGTAAGTAGTTTTCCTGGCTACGTGTTATAACGTATGTTAAATTTCAGAGCTCTTACCCAACATATAAATTGTCGTATTTTAAATCCGATTAGACAGATAAGATATAAATAATTTTAAAGTATTTCCTATAATCACATAACACATTTGTTCAGCAGTATACTATGATCTATATAGTTGAATGCTCTAGTCATATCCAAAGATTGGTATGTTGCTACATATTCAAAAATGTTTAAAAACACTTGTAAGGCAGCTAAGGCCTTATACATTAGCAACAAAGTTAAATCAGCAGATAATAAAATAAAAACTGTTTGGAAAATCATAAATAATGAAACCAACAGGAACAAATTACATAACAATGATTACACATTGAAGACTCGTCATGTTGTTATTAGCGGTAATAAACTAGTTGCAGAAGAATTTGTTAATTTCTTTGCTAGTATACCAATTAAAACTACTGAAGCCCTAAATTCGGCGCCATCGCATGCTTTTGGTTTATTACAGGCGAACGTTGCAGCCTGCTCAACTGAATTTAATTTTAAACATATAAACCCCATAACAGTAATAAAAGCTTTTAAACAAATCAAGGTTAAATTGACTGAAGATCTATGGGGTATGTCTATCAAAGTTTGTACCTCAATTATTGAGACTATAGCGCCGTACTTAGCCTTAATATTTAATTTGTGTATAGATCAAGGAGTCTTTCCAGATCTAATGAAATACAGTAAAGTGATACCACTTTTGAAATCCGGGGATAGTAAAGACACTAATAATTATAGGCCAGTTTCCGTGTTGCCGGTTTTTAGCAAGATATTTGAAAAGGTGATGTTAAATCAAATGCTTAATCATTTTAACACGAATAACATCTTGCACGATAAACAGTATGGTTTTACCAAAGGACGTTGTACAACGGACGCTGGTGTCTCCTTACTAAAACACATTTTTAATGCGTGGGAAGAGGCACAAGATGCTATTGGCATCTTTTGCGACCTGTCTAAGGCGTTTGATTGTGTGGTTCATGAAACATTACTCCTGAAACTGGAGCATTACGGACTAGGCAAAACAGCGTTAAGCTTATTAAAATCTTATTTGAATGACAGACAGCAACTAGTTCAGATAAACGGTGTCAATTCGTCTAGATTAAATGTGAAAATGGGGGTACCCCAAGGTTCAATTTTAGGTCCTTTTTTATTTTTAGTTTACATTAATGATTTACCCTATTTGTTGCAAAACAAACTTAATATGGTGTTGTTTGCCGACGATACTTCCTTGATTTTCAAGATAAATAGAAAGACTAATAATCTTGACGACGAAAATAACGCCCTACTGCAGGTCCAAAAGTGGTTCACTGCTAATAATCTTGTTTTAAATGGGAAAAAAACGAAATGCATAAGATTTTCCTTACCGAATGTTAAGAGTAGTAATTGTGACATAATATTGAACAATGAGAAACTAGAATTTGTAGATAAAACGGTTTTCTTAGGGATTACGCTTGACTCAAGGCTACAATGGGGTCCTCATTTAACATCTCTTGCGGGACGGCTTAGCTCAGCTGCATATGCTGTTAGAAAAATCCGCCAATTTACGGATGTTGATACCGCTAGACTAGTATATTTTAGTTATTTTCATAGTATCATGTCTTACGGTATCCTACTATGGGGACGGGCTGCAGATATCGACTCTATTTTTATTCTACAGAAAAGAGCTATCAGAGCTATTTACAATCTCCGACGGTGCGATTCTCTAAGGGAACTGTTTAAGGATATTAACATATTGACGGTGCCTTGTCAATATATCTATGAAAACATCATGTACGTTAGAAAAAATCTTCATCTTTTTAGCAAAAGAGGCGATAGACATAATTATGTTACAAGAAATAGGGACCAATTAGTTCAACCAGGTTTTAGACTGGCTAAAGTGGCCTCTTCTTTCATGGGGTACTGTTTGAAATGTTATAACAAAATACCTCCACAAATATTAGAACTCAATGAAACGAAATTTAAATCTTGTATTAAACGCACACTATGCAGGCAAGCATATTATAAGTTGGAGGATTATATTCAAGATAAAAATGCTTGGCTCAATGCTGGTCCAGCTCCACTACCACCGGGGTGTACAAATTGATTAGTTTTGAAACTATTATTATTATTCTTTAATGTTTTTTTTTTTAATCTGTAAAATATTATTGTTGTTAATTATTATTGTATTTAGTATTGTATAATGTAGAAGCATTTGTTTTCAAAGTTTGTAAATGTGAGTACCATGGAGCTATTTTATGGTTTTTATTGGACTTGTTTGACATAAATGAGCATGGCAGTTGAGAGTTTGTCATGTTCACTCAAATGTCTCACTGATGGTGGCGCGTGTGTTGGATCATTCGGTTCCCTTTATAATGGTTGAGCTGAGTGGTGCTATTATTCGCGTCAGGTCCGTGAACGGGCGCTGTCAGTTGAGACTGGTCATCTCTTAGCTGCCAGTTGCTATTTTAATATCTATATTTAGTTTTTATTTTTAATTTATTGACATTGTTCTCACATGATAGCGACAAGAAACATGTAACAGAGATATTTGTAATTGCAAAACACGATTGAAAAGAGTGTCCATGGAGTTTCTTGCACATTCTTCTCCATAGAGATCTACGCTTTGGAATGTGCAATTAGCATCATTTTTTTCTGACAGACTGACTTCTTGACATTTCAAAAGTGCCTGTAAATGGTTTATTTGAAATAAATGCTTTGAATTTGAATTTGAATTTGAAAAAGAGATATACGCTCGAGATGAGTAAATTGTTATGTTCGTTGTTTATAGGTGGAGCGGCTCTCCCCGTGGGACCTGGAGCCACTCGACCCGGAGAGACTGCCACAAGTGGCGGGCGGCGCCGTGGCCGTGTTGCCGCACGAGCTGGAGGTGGGTCAGCCGCCTGGCTGTACATTGTTTGTAGGTGGAGCTGCTCTGTCCGTTGGCTCTGGGGCAGAACACCCGCCTTGATGGAGGTTGCGGGACTTAATCAGCTTAGCATCCTGTTCCGCGTAACTTTACAAGCTTAGCAAGTGAAGCTTAAGATTTCTTTGTCTTTGTTACTTGACTTTTGTTTATTTTTTTTGAAGGCCGTGCTGTACCGCGCGGAGGCGTCGGAGTGGCCTCCCCGCGGCGACCGCGCGGCCGCGTGCCGCGCCATCGCGCAGCACATCGGCTGCGTCATGTCGCTGTCGGCGGCGGAGGCCTTCGTGGCGCCCGTGGACCTGCAGCAGTACCCCGCGTACGCGCGCGTGGTGCCCTACCCCATCGACCTCGCCACCATCCGCGCGAGGTTCGACAACTTGTTCTACAGGTATGTACTGCGTGACTGCGCCATCGCGCAGCACATCGGCTTCGTGATGTCGGCGGAGGCCTGACTCCTGACTTTGTCCTCAGACGTGCAGCAGCGGCTCAGTTCGACGTGCGCTACCTGGCCAGCAACGCGGAGCAGTTCAACGAAGCGCACTCGCCCATCGTGCGCCAGGCGCGCCTGGTCACCGACCTGCTGCTGCACATCATCGCGCACTGGCGCGACGTGGACGTGCTGGCCATGTACCGCGACCTGGCTGCCTGCTACCACAGCTCCGACGACGAGCCGCTGCGCCCGCCCGCCAAGGTAGACAGCCTGATGCTCCTCAGCACCAATAATAATAATCTACAACTATCACACAACATCATCTAGTCCCAAACTAAGCAGAGCTTGTGCTATGAGTACTAGACAACTGATAAACATACTTATAATGCAATTTAGCTTCACTTGTATTTTTTTTTTGACTGACCGACATTCTGACAATTCAAAAGTGCCTGTAATTGGTCTATTTGAAATAAACGTTTCTGATTTCTGATTATATATTTCTAAATACATACATATTATAGATAAATTGCTATTATATTTAAATGCTCATCACACAAAAATTTTTACTGGGTGGGAATTGAACCCACGACCTCCGGCATTGTACTCAGGGCCATTAGACCAATAGGCCAGTAAAGTTAACAATGTAGAATTAGCGGCTTTAGATGACTCGGGCCTTGTCCTTATCGGACGGTGAGCTACATATTACTCGCCGTCGGAGAGCCGGCGCTTACGGTGGCCGACGATCAACTTGCGAGCTATGACTCCCGATACCTACGGCTTCTGCGTGAGGATATCCGCTCCCTCACAGTTTCCACCACCCCCTTTCGCTCGTTATACTACTTAGTACTTGGAGGTGATGGCTTCCCAATGTCTCTCGCTCCGAGTCCCGGGCTGGGCGCGGGTCGCACGCTCCGCCCGCCGCACACGCACGCGGCGCACTCTGCCCGCGCACGCGGCGCGCTCTGCCCGCGCACAGCACACCGAGGCCGTATGCTCCACCGTGTCCTCCGGTCGGACCGACATACTTCCCAGTTTTCGATTGAGCAAAAATTTTACACAAACGTGTTATTTCTCGGAGTTTTTAAGACAAATTATGTTTTTTTTTTTTGTTATAATGTTGTTTCGTCCACAGTCGCGGCGCGGCGGCTCCCGCTCGCAGCACTCGTGGCGCGCGGCGTGCGGCAGCGTGCTGACGGAGCTGACCGCGTCCGCCGACGCCGAGCCCTTCCGCCAGCCCGTGTCGCCCGACCAGGCGCCAGGTAACTTCATCATCATCAACGTCCGGTTTATTTGCAGTTTCATACTTCTCGCTGCTGACAGTTGCCATCCTTATCTTTAGACATATCACTATAATTGACCTCGCTCTTTTGATATGCGTTTGTTGTTTCTTTTCTATTGACATTTATCTATCGATATTTATCTAATCTGGGCAATGCTCTTCGTAATATTAATTGAAAATAACTGTCGGCAGACTACTGCCTCGTGGTCGCCGAGCCCATGGACCTGGGCACGGTGCGCACGCGGCTGCTGGAGGGCGCGTACTCGCGCGCCGACCAGTTCGCGCGCGACGTGCGGCTCGTGTTCTCCAACAGCCGCCTGTACAACACCAACAAGAGGAGCCGGGTAGGTACTACTGTCGGCAGTATGTTTCTTCGTGGTCGCCGAGCCCATAGATCTGGGCACGGTGCGCACGCGCCTAAGAAACTACCTCACCAGCTAAGCTACCCACCTCAGTCACCTAGCCGAGGCAGTTCAAGGACTACAGCGCTCAGTCCGAAGATGGCTGCAGAACACCGTGTGGTTTGTTTTTTTTTTTTTATCGCGTAAGCTACGCGAGAAAATTATTTATTTATTAAATAATGTAAACTAGTTTGACTGCGATCCCACCTGATGGTAAGTAGTGATGCTATCGATGATGGTGAGGCGCACTAGTTTATTAAGTTCCCATTCACTCTAGCCGTGAAGACTCATAAATTATAATCGGACGGGAAGACCGCAGCAGCAAATAGTTGTAGGCCTTAAGGTGTGTCCAGACCAGGCGAATTCGACGCTCGCGATCCTGTTGCGAACTGCACGCGTGTTGCTCGCGTTCGGTTACAGCCTAAGTTTAGTGCGCCGCTCTAGTGCAGCTCCAGCAAGACTCGAGTGAAGCGCGCGTACAGCACGCGCGCACGTACCGTCTTTCGCATTTGAACTATGTATGTGTACCGCGGGCGGCTCGCGTACGGCGCGCAGGCGGCGCAGGGCCGAGTACGAACATGGAATGCACGCGCGCAGTTCGCTAGCGGCCAGCCAGCGGCGCCTCCGTCAGGTCTCGACACCTTCAGATGTACGCGGTATAAACGACGAGGCGAAACGATAAGTCCGGACCGTAGAGGTGATATCAATGTAATGGTGGACGCTGTACTTCGGGTTGTCTGATGGTAGACAGGTAATTTCTGTGTGAGTGTTCCATTTCTGTTCTTTTCGGTTTTAGGAGTATTTGTTCGTAGTACGTTTTGATATGGATCGTATTAATTTAGTTTTTACGTTTCAGATCTACTCGATGACAGTGCGCCTGTCCGCGCTGTTCGAGGCGCTGTGGTCGCGGTACAGCGCCAGCTCGCGGCGCCCCACGCGCCCGCCGCGCCAGCCCCGCGCGCGCCGCCCCACGCGTAGGACTAGGCGCGCTGCGCAGAACTGTAAGTACACTCTGCCGACGACGTCACTTATACTGTTCGAGGCGCTGTGGTCGCGGTACAGCGCCAGCTCGCGGCGCCCCACGCGCCCGCCGCGCCAGCCCCGCGCGCGCCGCCCCACGCGTAGGACTAGGCGCGCTGCGCAGAACTGTAAGTACACTCTGCCGACGACGTCACTTATACTGTTCGAGGCGCTGTGGTCGCGGTACAGCGCCAGCTCGCGGCGCCCCACGCGCCCGCCGCGCCAGCCCCGCGCGCGCCGCCCCACGCGTAGGACTAGGCGCGCTGCGCAGAACTGTAAGTACACTCTGCCGACGACGTCACTTATACTGTTCGAGGCGCTGTGGTCGCGGTACAGCGCCAGCTCGCGGCGCCCCACGCGCCCGCCGCGCCAGCCCCGCGCGCGCCGCCCCACGCGTAGGACTAGGCGCGCTGCGCAGAACTGTAAGTACACTCTGCCGACGACGTCACTTATACTGTTCGAGGCGCTGTGGTCGCGGTACAGCGCCAGCTCGCGGCGCCCCACGCGCCCGCCGCGCCAGCCCCGCGCGCGCCGCCCCACGCGTAGGACTAGGCGCGCTGCGCAGAACTGTAAGTACACTCTGCCGACGACGTCACTTATACTGTTCGAGGCGCTGTGGTCGCGGTACAGCGCCAGCTCGCGGCGCCCCACGCGCCCGCCGCGCCAGCCCCGCGCGCGCCGCCCCACGCGTAGGACTAGGCGCGCTGCGCAGAACTGTAAGTACACTCTGCCGACGACGTCACTTATACTGTTCGAGGCGCTGTGGTCGCGGTACAGCGCCAGCTCGCGGCGCCCCACGCGCCCGCCGCGCCAGCCCCGCGCGCGCCGCCCCACGCGTAGGACTAGGCGCGCTGCGCAGAACTGTAAGTACACTCTGCCGACGACGTCACTTATACTGTTCGAGGCGCTGTGGTCGCGGTACAGCGCCAGCTCGCGGCGCCCCACGCGCCCGCCGCGCCAGCCCCGCGCGCGCCGCCCCACGCGTAGGACTAGGCGCGCTGCGCAGAACTGTAAGTACACTCTGCCGACGACGTCACTTATACTGTTCGAGGCGCTGTGGTCGCGGTACAGCGCCAGCTCGCGGCGCCCCACGCGCCCGCCGCGCCAGCCCCGCGCGCGCCGCCCCACGCGTAGGACTAGGCGCGCTGCGCAGAACTGTAAGTACACTCTGCCGACGACGTCACTTATACTGTTCGAGGCGCTGTGGTCGCGGTACAGCGCCAGCTCGCGGCGCCCCACGCGCCCGCCGCGCCAGCCCCGCGCGCGCCGCCCCACGCGTAGGACTAGGCGCGCTGCGCAGAACTGTAAGTACACTCTGCCGACGACGTCACTTATACTGTTCGAGGCGCTGTGGTCGCGGTACAGCGCCAGCTCGCGGCGCCCCACGCGCCCGCCGCGCCAGCCCCGCGCGCGCCGCCCCACGCGTAGGACTAGGCGCGCTGCGCAGAACTGTAAGTACACTCTGCCGACGACGTCACTTATACTGTTCGAGGCGCTGTGGTCGCGGTACAGCGCCAGCTCGCGGCGCCCCACGCGCCCGCCGCGCCAGCCCCGCGCGCGCCGCCCCACGCGTAGGACTAGGCGCGCTGCGCAGAACTGTAAGTACACTCTGCCGACGACGTCACTTATACTGTTCGAGGCGCTGTGGTCGCGGTACAGCGCCAGCTCGCGGCGCCCCACGCGCCCGCCGCGCCAGCCCCGCGCGCGCCGCCCCACGCGTAGGACTAGGCGCGCTGCGCAGAACTGTAAGTACACTCTGCCGACGACGTCACTTATACTGTTCGAGGCGCTGTGGTCGCGGTACAGCGCCAGCTCGCGGCGCCCCACGCGCCCGCCGCGCCAGCCCCGCGCGCGCCGCCCCACGCGTAGGACTAGGCGCGCTGCGCAGAACTGTAAGTACACTCTGCCGACGACGTCACTTATACTGTTCGAGGCGCTGTGGTCGCGGTACAGCGCCAGCTCGCGGCGCCCCACGCGCCCGCCGCGCCAGCCCCGCGCGCGCCGCCCCACGCGTAGGACTAGGCGCGCTGCGCAGAACTGTAAGTACACTCTGCCGACGACGTCACTTATACTGTTCGAGGCGCTGTGGTCGCGGTACAGCGCCAGCTCGCGGCGCCCCACGCGCCCGCCGCGCCAGCCCCGCGCGCGCCGCCCCACGCGTAGGACTAGGCGCGCTGCGCAGAACTGTAAGTACACTCTGCCGACGACGTCACTTATACTGTTCGAGGCGCTGTGGTCGCGGTACAGCGCCAGCTCGCGGCGCCCCACGCGCCCGCCGCGCCAGCCCCGCGCGCGCCGCCCCACGCGTAGGACTAGGCGCGCTGCGCAGAACTGTAAGTACACTCTGCCGACGACGTCACTTATACTGTTCGAGGCGCTGTGGTCGCGGTACAGCGCCAGCTCGCGGCGCCCCACGCGCCCGCCGCGCCAGCCCCGCGCGCGCCGCCCCACGCGTAGGACTAGGCGCGCTGCGCAGAACTGTAAGTACACTCTGCCGACGACGTCACTTATACTGTTCGAGGCGCTGTGGTCGCGGTACAGCGCCAGCTCGCGGCGCCCCACGCGCCCGCCGCGCCAGCCCCGCGCGCGCCGCCCCACGCGTAGGACTAGGCGCGCTGCGCAGAACTGTAAGTACACTCTGCCGACGACGTCACTTATACTGTTCGAGGCGCTGTGGTCGCGGTACAGCGCCAGCTCGCGGCGCCCCACGCGCCCGCCGCGCCAGCCCCGCGCGCGCCGCCCCACGCGTAGGACTAGGCGCGCTGCGCAGAACTGTAAGTACACTCTGCCGACGACGTCACTTATACTGTTCGAGGCGCTGTGGTCGCGGTACAGCGCCAGCTCGCGGCGCCCCACGCGCCCGCCGCGCCAGCCCCGCGCGCGCCGCCCCACGCGTAGGACTAGGCGCGCTGCGCAGAACTGTAAGTACACTCTGCCGACGACGTCACTTATACTGTTCGAGGCGCTGTGGTCGCGGTACAGCGCCAGCTCGCGGCGCCCCACGCGCCCGCCGCGCCAGCCCCGCGCGCGCCGCCCCACGCGTAGGACTAGGCGCGCTGCGCAGAACTGTAAGTACACTCTGCCGACGACGTCACTTATACTGTTCGAGGCGCTGTGGTCGCGGTACAGCGCCAGCTCGCGGCGCCCCACGCGCCCGCCGCGCCAGCCCCGCGCGCGCCGCCCCACGCGTAGGACTAGGCGCGCTGCGCAGAACTGTAAGTACACTCTGCCGACGACGTCACTTATACTGTTCGAGGCGCTGTGGTCGCGGTACAGCGCCAGCTCGCGGCGCCCCACGCGCCCGCCGCGCCAGCCCCGCGCGCGCCGCCCCACGCGTAGGACTAGGCGCGCTGCGCAGAACTGTAAGTACACTCTGCCGACGACGTCACTTATACTGTTCGAGGCGCTGTGGTCGCGGTACAGCGCCAGCTCGCGGCGCCCCACGCGCCCGCCGCGCCAGCCCCGCGCGCGCCGCCCCACGCGTAGGACTAGGCGCGCTGCGCAGAACTGTAAGTACACTCTGCCGACGACGTCACTTATACTGTTCGAGGCGCTGTGGTCGCGGTACAGCGCCAGCTCGCGGCGCCCCACGCGCCCGCCGCGCCAGCCCCGCGCGCGCCGCCCCACGCGTAGGACTAGGCGCGCTGCGCAGAACTGTAAGTACACTCTGCCGACGACGTCACTTATACTGTTCGAGGCGCTGTGGTCGCGGTACAGCGCCAGCTCGCGGCGCCCCACGCGCCCGCCGCGCCAGCCCCGCGCGCGCCGCCCCACGCGTAGGACTAGGCGCGCTGCGCAGAACTGTAAGTACACTCTGCCGACGACGTCACTTATACTGTTCGAGGCGCTGTGGTCGCGGTACAGCGCCAGCTCGCGGCGCCCCACGCGCCCGCCGCGCCAGCCCCGCGCGCGCCGCCCCACGCGTAGGACTAGGCGCGCTGCGCAGAACTGTAAGTACACTCTGCCGACGACGTCACTTATACTGTTCGAGGCGCTGTGGTCGCGGTACAGCGCCAGCTCGCGGCGCCCCACGCGCCCGCCGCGCCAGCCCCGCGCGCGCCGCCCCACGCGTAGGACTAGGCGCGCTGCGCAGAACTGTAAGTACACTCTGCCGACGACGTCACTTATACTGTTCGAGGCGCTGTGGTCGCGGTACAGCGCCAGCTCGCGGCGCCCCACGCGCCCGCCGCGCCAGCCCCGCGCGCGCCGCCCCACGCGTAGGACTAGGCGCGCTGCGCAGAACTGTAAGTACACTCTGCCGACGACGTCACTTATACTGTTCGAGGCGCTGTGGTCGCGGTACAGCGCCAGCTCGCGGCGCCCCACGCGCCCGCCGCGCCAGCCCCGCGCGCGCCGCCCCACGCGTAGGACTAGGCGCGCTGCGCAGAACTGTAAGTACACTCTGCCGACGACGTCACTTATACTGTTCGAGGCGCTGTGGTCGCGGTACAGCGCCAGCTCGCGGCGCCCCACGCGCCCGCCGCGCCAGCCCCGCGCGCGCCGCCCCACGCGTAGGACTAGGCGCGCTGCGCAGAACTGTAAGTACACTCTGCCGACGACGTCACTTATACTGTTCGAGGCGCTGTGGTCGCGGTACAGCGCCAGCTCGCGGCGCCCCACGCGCCCGCCGCGCCAGCCCCGCGCGCGCCGCCCCACGCGTAGGACTAGGCGCGCTGCGCAGAACTGTAAGTACACTCTGCCGACGACGTCACTTATACTGTTCGAGGCGCTGTGGTCGCGGTACAGCGCCAGCTCGCGGCGCCCCACGCGCCCGCCGCGCCAGCCCCGCGCGCGCCGCCCCACGCGTAGGACTAGGCGCGCTGCGCAGAACTGTAAGTACACTCTGCCGACGACGTCACTTATACTGTTCGAGGCGCTGTGGTCGCGGTACAGCGCCAGCTCGCGGCGCCCCACGCGCCCGCCGCGCCAGCCCCGCGCGCGCCGCCCCACGCGTAGGACTAGGCGCGCTGCGCAGAACTGTAAGTACACTCTGCCGACGACGTCACTTATACTGTTCGAGGCGCTGTGGTCGCGGTACAGCGCCAGCTCGCGGCGCCCCACGCGCCCGCCGCGCCAGCCCCGCGCGCGCCGCCCCACGCGTAGGACTAGGCGCGCTGCGCAGAACTGTAAGTACACTCTGCCGACGACGTCACTTATACTGTTCGAGGCGCTGTGGTCGCGGTACAGCGCCAGCTCGCGGCGCCCCACGCGCCCGCCGCGCCAGCCCCGCGCGCGCCGCCCCACGCGTAGGACTAGGCGCGCTGCGCAGAACTGTAAGTACACTCTGCCGACGACGTCACTTATACTGTTCGAGGCGCTGTGGTCGCGGTACAGCGCCAGCTCGCGGCGCCCCACGCGCCCGCCGCGCCAGCCCCGCGCGCGCCGCCCCACGCGTAGGACTAGGCGCGCTGCGCAGAACTGTAAGTACACTCTGCCGACGACGTCACTTATACTGTTCGAGGCGCTGTGGTCGCGGTACAGCGCCAGCTCGCGGCGCCCCACGCGCCCGCCGCGCCAGCCCCGCGCGCGCCGCCCCACGCGTAGGACTAGGCGCGCTGCGCAGAACTGTAAGTACACTCTGCCGACGACGTCACTTATACTGTTCGAGGCGCTGTGGTCGCGGTACAGCGCCAGCTCGCGGCGCCCCACGCGCCCGCCGCGCCAGCCCCGCGCGCGCCGCCCCACGCGTAGGACTAGGCGCGCTGCGCAGAACTGTAAGTACACTCTGCCGACGACGTCACTTATACTGTTCGAGGCGCTGTGGTCGCGGTACAGCGCCAGCTCGCGGCGCCCCACGCGCCCGCCGCGCCAGCCCCGCGCGCGCCGCCCCACGCGTAGGACTAGGCGCGCTGCGCAGAACTGTAAGTACACTCTGCCGACGACGTCACTTATACTGTTCGAGGCGCTGTGGTCGCGGTACAGCGCCAGCTCGCGGCGCCCCACGCGCCCGCCGCGCCAGCCCCGCGCGCGCCGCCCCACGCGTAGGACTAGGCGCGCTGCGCAGAACTGTAAGTACACTCTGCCGACGACGTCACTTATACTGTTCGAGGCGCTGTGGTCGCGGTACAGCGCCAGCTCGCGGCGCCCCACGCGCCCGCCGCGCCAGCCCCGCGCGCGCCGCCCCACGCGTAGGACTAGGCGCGCTGCGCAGAACTGTAAGTACACTCTGCCGACGACGTCACTTATACTGTTCGAGGCGCTGTGGTCGCGGTACAGCGCCAGCTCGCGGCGCCCCACGCGCCCGCCGCGCCAGCCCCGCGCGCGCCGCCCCACGCGTAGGACTAGGCGCGCTGCGCAGAACTGTAAGTACACTCTGCCGACGACGTCACTTATACTGTTCGAGGCGCTGTGGTCGCGGTACAGCGCCAGCTCGCGGCGCCCCACGCGCCCGCCGCGCCAGCCCCGCGCGCGCCGCCCCACGCGTAGGACTAGGCGCGCTGCGCAGAACTGTAAGTACACTCTGCCGACGACGTCACTTATACTGTTCGAGGCGCTGTGGTCGCGGTACAGCGCCAGCTCGCGGCGCCCCACGCGCCCGCCGCGCCAGCCCCGCGCGCGCCGCCCCACGCGTAGGACTAGGCGCGCTGCGCAGAACTGTAAGTACACTCTGCCGACGACGTCACTTATACTGTTCGAGGCGCTGTGGTCGCGGTACAGCGCCAGCTCGCGGCGCCCCACGCGCCCGCCGCGCCAGCCCCGCGCGCGCCGCCCCACGCGTAGGACTAGGCGCGCTGCGCAGAACTGTAAGTACACTCTGCCGACGACGTCACTTATACTGTTCGAGGCGCTGTGGTCGCGGTACAGCGCCAGCTCGCGGCGCCCCACGCGCCCGCCGCGCCAGCCCCGCGCGCGCCGCCCCACGCGTAGGACTAGGCGCGCTGCGCAGAACTGTAAGTACACTCTGCCGACGACGTCACTTATACTGTTCGAGGCGCTGTGGTCGCGGTACAGCGCCAGCTCGCGGCGCCCCACGCGCCCGCCGCGCCAGCCCCGCGCGCGCCGCCCCACGCGTAGGACTAGGCGCGCTGCGCAGAACTGTAAGTACACTCTGCCGACGACGTCACTTATACTGTTCGAGGCGCTGTGGTCGCGGTACAGCGCCAGCTCGCGGCGCCCCACGCGCCCGCCGCGCCAGCCCCGCGCGCGCCGCCCCACGCGTAGGACTAGGCGCGCTGCGCAGAACTGTAAGTACACTCTGCCGACGACGTCACTTATACTGTTCGAGGCGCTGTGGTCGCGGTACAGCGCCAGCTCGCGGCGCCCCACGCGCCCGCCGCGCCAGCCCCGCGCGCGCCGCCCCACGCGTAGGACTAGGCGCGCTGCGCAGAACTGTAAGTACACTCTGCCGACGACGTCACTTATACTGTTCGAGGCGCTGTGGTCGCGGTACAGCGCCAGCTCGCGGCGCCCCACGCGCCCGCCGCGCCAGCCCCGCGCGCGCCGCCCCACGCGTAGGACTAGGCGCGCTGCGCAGAACTGTAAGTACACTCTGCCGACGACGTCACTTATACTGTTCGAGGCGCTGTGGTCGCGGTACAGCGCCAGCTCGCGGCGCCCCACGCGCCCGCCGCGCCAGCCCCGCGCGCGCCGCCCCACGCGTAGGACTAGGCGCGCTGCGCAGAACTGTAAGTACACTCTGCCGACGACGTCACTTATACTGTTCGAGGCGCTGTGGTCGCGGTACAGCGCCAGCTCGCGGCGCCCCACGCGCCCGCCGCGCCAGCCCCGCGCGCGCCGCCCCACGCGTAGGACTAGGCGCGCTGCGCAGAACTGTAAGTACACTCTGCCGACGACGTCACTTATACTGTTCGAGGCGCTGTGGTCGCGGTACAGCGCCAGCTCGCGGCGCCCCACGCGCCCGCCGCGCCAGCCCCGCGCGCGCCGCCCCACGCGTAGGACTAGGCGCGCTGCGCAGAACTGTAAGTACACTCTGCCGACGACGTCACTTATACTGTTCGAGGCGCTGTGGTCGCGGTACAGCGCCAGCTCGCGGCGCCCCACGCGCCCGCCGCGCCAGCCCCGCGCGCGCCGCCCCACGCGTAGGACTAGGCGCGCTGCGCAGAACTGTAAGTACACTCTGCCGACGACGTCACTTATACTGTTCGAGGCGCTGTGGTCGCGGTACAGCGCCAGCTCGCGGCGCCCCACGCGCCCGCCGCGCCAGCCCCGCGCGCGCCGCCCCACGCGTAGGACTAGGCGCGCTGCGCAGAACTGTAAGTACACTCTGCCGACGACGTCACTTATACTGTTCGAGGCGCTGTGGTCGCGGTACAGCGCCAGCTCGCGGCGCCCCACGCGCCCGCCGCGCCAGCCCCGCGCGCGCCGCCCCACGCGTAGGACTAGGCGCGCTGCGCAGAACTGTAAGTACACTCTGCCGACGACGTCACTTATACTGTTCGAGGCGCTGTGGTCGCGGTACAGCGCCAGCTCGCGGCGCCCCACGCGCCCGCCGCGCCAGCCCCGCGCGCGCCGCCCCACGCGTAGGACTAGGCGCGCTGCGCAGAACTGTAAGTACACTCTGCCGACGACGTCACTTATACTGTTCGAGGCGCTGTGGTCGCGGTACAGCGCCAGCTCGCGACGCCCATTTTAGAGTGTGCGCAGGAATTGCATGACTTGATTCCACGATCTCATTTCTACCATCGGACAACCCGACGATCGGCGAGTATCCATCTTTACGTTGTTAAAACCTCTACAGTCCGGAACAAGCGTTTCGCCTCGTCGTTTATACCACGTACATCGAGGTACTGGAACAATTGCCTGCTGCGGTCTTCCCGTCCAATTATAATTAAGGTGTCTTCAAGGCTAGAATGAATAGGCTCTCAATAAACTAGTGTGCCTCACCATGAATGATTACATTACTACTTACCATCAGGTGGGATCGCAGTCAAGCACTAGCTTATATCAATAAAAAAAAAAAAAATATTTGGTTGGGCAAAATGTGTACGTATATATTGCAGAGTGGATTCAATAACTAATTATACGACCTCAGCTATCTCGGCGACCGCGATCCCTGAAATATTGCTCAATAAGTTAAAAGTCACTCTAAATAAAATTCACGAATGCGCATTGATCTTTTTATTAGCAGCCTCACAAGTGAACGGCACGGCGCACCCAGACGGCGACTCGGGAAGCTCTGACTCGGAGACGCTCGCCGCCACGTCGCGGCGCGTGCACGCGCGCGCCGAGCTCGACGACACGCGCGCGCGCGCCGACGCGCATCGAGCGCGCGACTCCTGGGACAGCGACGCGCCGCTGCACATTCCGAGGAAGGGTAAGTCTGCAGTCTTCCATTTACTCTTTTCTAATATTATCTTATATTTTTGTTACTTCAATACAATATAAAAGGTAGAAAATGTAATGACGAGCGACTCGCTTAGGGCTATATTTCACTGGGACACCATGGGCGACCAAACACCAAACTAGACACAATACAGATACCAGAGTCGCTACACCACACTGAAACAGTATAAAAATGGACCTAAAGTATTATTTAGATTTTAGGTGTCATGTATTTTCATATAGAAGCTGGGTTTATTGTATTATTCGCACGTCCCTAAGGCGACGCAGAGTGATAACGATGAGTTACTATTTTCCTAACGCGAATACACTATAATTTCATTAATATAATTTTTCTTAGAGTTTTTTTTTTTATATACTTCTAGTATCTACGCAAATATTTATATTTATTGTCGCTGCATCACACAGTTGTGATGCTTTGAACTTTCCAGTAAGAATTTTACTCTGTTCGTAAGCACTGTGCTCGACACTTGACTAGTTGAAGTGTGAGACTGCAATATCTCTATCGTTTGTGTTATCAGGTAAAGGCGTGGGCAAGAAGAGTAAGAGCAGCAGCGCGAGTGCGGAGCCCGCGCCCTCCACCAGCCGAGCGGCCGACGGTAACTATAGAGTTTGTGTTGTCAGGTAGAGTGGGCAAGAAGAGTAAGAGCAGCAGCGCGAGTGCGGAGCCCGCGCCCTCCACCAGCCGAGCGGCCGACGGTAACTATAGAGTTTGTGTTGTCAGGTAGAGTGGGCAAGAAGAGTAAGAGCAGCAGCGCGAGTGCGGAGCCCGCGCCCTCCACCAGCCGAGCGGCCGACGGTAACTATAGAGTTTGTGTTGTCAGGTAGAGTGGGCAAGAAGAGTAAGAGCAGCAGCGCGAGTGCGGAGCCCGCGCCCTCCACCAGCCGAGCGGCCGACGGTAACTATAGAGTTTGTGTTGTCAGGTAGAGTGGGCAAGAAGAGTAAGAGCAGCAGCGCGAGTGCGGAGCCCGCGCCCTCCACCAGCCGAGCGGCCGACGGTAACTATAGAGTTTGTGTTGTCAGGTAGAGTGGGCAAGAAGAGTAAGAGCAGCAGCGCGAGTGCGGAGCCCGCGCCCTCCACCAGCCGAGCGGCCGACGGTAACTATAGAGTTTGTGTTGTCAGGTAGAGTGGGCAAGAAGAGTAAGAGCAGCAGCGCGAGTGCGGAGCCCGCGCCCTCCACCAGCCGAGCGGCCGACGGTAACTATAGAGTTTGTGTTGTCAGGTAGAGTGGGCAAGAAGAGTAAGAGCAGCAGCGCGAGTGCGGAGCAGTTTGTGTTGTGTGTATGTCACTTGTGTCAATGTAGTCTAATCAGGGACGGTGCTCAATTCAGAGATTTAAAGGAAAAACTGAAATAACTTTCATTCGATACTATATTACGACACAAAAATATATATAAGGTGCTATAAAAATATCTGCCATGGCTTTAATGGGAGGTAGTATTGTGTTTAAAGATTACAAAAGTGAAGAGCTTTCGTTCCCCGGAACAGTTAATTCAATTTGAGAAAATAAAGTAGTTAAATAAACATTGACTCGACTCTGTATAACGTGGTTCACAAATTACGCGCGATGTGTCGCTTCGTCAATGAAAGCAATTGCTATCTCTTTCCATCTGTTCTGTGAATGAAAACTGAAATCAGCTGACTAGTTCGTCTAACTACTATCTAATCCACTAGGTACGCAATAATACGCAGGCAAACTAGTGTTTTAAAAGTGCAATTACTTACCAGCTACTGTATTCTTCCAAAAAACTGACGTAAATAAGATGATAAACTTCCCATCACACTTAAAACAGATTTTGGACTGTTAAGTTAGTGTAAGAATCGCAATTTTTTTCTTATTATTTTTAAGCAATAGGTAGGTACTTAGATGAATATTTACAGTTATTTAAACACTCCTTACCCACTTATCTACAAAACTGTTGCACAAGTCCGCCTTCGCGTTGCACACAAATGTGGGCACGCTTACGTACTTGTCTCTTCACTTTATTTAATGTGTCCGTTTCACTTTTTACTTGCCTTGCGCGTTTGATGCTCCTTTTTAATTCTACCACTCTCCTGATGTCATGTCCGGTTTGACCGTACACTTGGTCCTTTACACGACCCCACAAAAAAAAGTCTAGAGGGGTTAACCTTTCGAATACCGTAATTAGACACAGTAAAAAGACAAAGAGAGAGCGAACGCTGGCATTCGCGCGATATTCCAGCGGGCGGCGGATGACTGGCGAACGGGCAGTCGGCTAGCGCGTGCGCGGGGGGGGGAGTGCGGGGGAGAGGGGGGGACTGGGCTTTGACCACCGAGTGGCTGTCGCGCAGCGGCATTGTTTGATAAGAATGGCAACAGTGTATGAACGGGGCGCCGGCGTTTTTCGAAATGATTGAATTGAATTCGGTGCGGTGCGGCAACTGTCAAGTCTACGGGATGGTTTTATGCCAATAAACCAATTCAAATTTATACGTCCACTTTTTTGTATGAAAAAAAAAAAATACAAATGATTAATAATTTATCTTTACTATTCTAATCTATAAACACAATACTACCTCCCATTAAAACCGTGGCAGATATTTTTATAGCACCTTATATACATATACCCCTTCTATACCCCTGTCTTTTTATTAGTAGAAAAAATAAAATGAGCCTCCTTTACCCGTTACTGATCATATTTTTGTTGTAAAAAGTAAAAAAAAACGAAATCCCAAAATTGTCCACAAAAAGTTCGTAAGGGCTGGTGAATTCTAGAAAAAGTCCCCATAAAGTACCTACCTCTATTATTAGGTTAGCAGGTAGTTGATAAGGGAATTTATTCCTTCCGTTGTATACTGAATGTAACATTATATGTCATACTAGTAAACCGACATTTAATTGCTCACGTTCGTAACAATAGTAATGTATTGAGTTTCCCCCACAGAGAGCTACTCGCTGGCGAACGGTTCCCCGGGGGCGCCGTCGAGCCAGAGTTCCGCGGGGCGCCCGCACTTGGACGCGGCCGGCTCGTCCAGCAGCGACCACGACCACATCCGGGTGGTGGAGGAGGAGCTGCAGGACGATGAGGTCGAGCTCACCTACGAGGTCAGTGCCAAGTCTACTTTTCTTCTGCAAGATGTCCACTACTGGGCATGAGCCACCTCCAAGTATCGTCACATCACCAAACCTGTGCATGTGAGCAGTGGCGTGCCAGATGCCTTTAGAGGCAAATATTACGTGAGCAGATTTTTTGCAAATATTAACCCCCCTCCTCCCCCTCGTCAGCAAAACTAAGCACAAGTAAATGCATTTTTCAATGTGTTCTAGTTTCGTTATTAATTTACGAGCAATAGTTATAAGTCTAGAAAGAAGGAATTTACTTGAAATTGAAGAACGAAACAAATTTGTATGCAAATAGTGTATTCGCGTTAAGAAAATAGTGATTCATCGTTGTAATTCAACTTAGCCAAGCCCCTCGAACAAACACATCATAGTAAATTAGAAAGCCGTGTTTCAATTGACTAGTTGAATTAAATCCTCCAGATAGTACGAAAGTATCTTTTGTCAATTTTAGAAATAAATATTTTAACTATTCGTAAAAATAAAAGTGAAAATTCTAACGATTCCTATTAAATAAAACAATTACTTAATAATTATATTTGAAATAAAAAGTTTGCCTCAATATTAATGGTTTAATTTTTACCTCGCCAGTTTCACTGATGAGTCACTATTTTCTTAACGCGAAAAGATTATAGTGGAAATTAAATTTTGACATGTATGACTGAGTTTTTATTCCAATATTCAGTAGTTTGCGTGTTTTCATTCATAATACCTTGTTAGTACATAATTATAATTATGCCGTTTAGTTGGTCGAGTTTTGCATTGGTCCGACGAGTGTATTGGTATCCTATTCGCCAAGGTCGTTGTGTTTGCGACTGGGTACTCCATCTCGTTTCACTCTTCAATCCTCATAGGTGACAGAAAAGCGGACGAAATGGAGTATTTGGTCGTGAAAGTGCGATCCTGGTCAAATAGACGCGAGAGTGTTTATCGGATATATCCGACGTAGGCAGTTAATAGGTCAAGTGTTACGATAGCAACTAACGGTCAGCTTGAAGATATATAGTGAGCTTCATACGGGCTTGTCAATATTGCAGAGCGGCGGCAGCAGGGCGCGGCACCCGCGGCGGCCGCGCAAGCGCCGGCGCGCGCGCTCCGACAGCAGCGCCAGCGTCGCCTACCGCGCGCGCAGCCGCGCCCGCCACAACAAGCCTGCTAAACGGTAAGCCATAATCGTAAACAATACTCAATTCCGGTCGGGGGCTCGTGTTTATACGCACAGCCAGGAAAATTTTAGATACAGACGTTTCAAGGCCACACTAGAATATTGTAGTCGCATCGCGTGGTAATAAATGATTATTATTACAAATATGTCACAATAACTATCTGTCGCGACTTCATGCAAATTTCAACTCTATTGTTTAAGACGGAACGAACGAATTCCCTTATCAACTACATACTTACATCACTACATACCCTATCTAATAATAATATTGGTAGGTAATTTATGGAGGACTTTTCTAGAACTTGCCAGGTCTTGGTACGTACTTCCATTCTGGAAGTTTCGCTCAGCAATGCGTTTTAATTATTTGATGCTCTTGATTTTAGCGGGGACATGACGTGTTAAAGTTTCACGGCGTTACAATGTATATAAAAGGAGAAACTGACTGACATATCGACGCACAGCCGAAACTACTGGGACTAGGAGTGTGAAATTTTGCACAAGGCTTCCTTTAGTGACGTAGGCGAGGACTAAGAGAGAATTTTCCGAATTTCGTCCCCTAAACAACTTTTATAAAACTCTGCATTCAACTTTTATAATGACTATATCTTTTTGTTGCACCTTCAATGCAACTCGCAACAAGAAGAAATAAAAATTGTGAAACCTCGTTCTTAATCGCTCTGTCGCACGTGTGCATGCAACGCACTGGTGTGGGGGGAATGAGTAAATTATACACAGTTTGCATCCCGACTCGTTCGAGATTTATCTACCATCTACCCACATTTTGTATCTTTATTCTACCGTTTTTTTTTCTCTCTCTTGTTACATTTTTGTTTTATTCGTGTATTATTTATTGTTCACATTTTAAACAAACACATACATTACATACATTGCACATATTTATTATAATTAACACAACACTATTTGAATAGTTTATATTATTTAAGTATGCATCACCGATACATTTATATTACACTCCAAAACAGTTTTACGTCCGTTGCGTCAGAACCGCAGGTTCAGTTGAAAATCAGCGTCAGGCACTAGTTGTCTGACATTCATGCTGAACTGGACCTATTTTGGTGCAGCCGTGAGGCACACAAATGCATTTTTTGTTACTTCTTTTTTTATTTTTATTTTTTTGTTTCGTGTTTACCCTATATTGTGTTTGTGCCTTGTGCTGTACCAAATAAATTCTTTTTCTTTCTTTCTTTCTTAAAGAGATGGAACGGAAGTCCAAAGTTTGTACGGAGAAACCTACTTTCAGAAGCTAGTGTAATATGAAGGCGTTCAGGAGCTGTGTGGGGCGTACAGCCGACTTTTTACGAGCAATTTAGAGATATTTTGCACTTGCAGCACTCGCGAGCGCTTCACCGAAGCCACTTCCTCGTCGTCGTCGCTCAGCAGCGGGTCGACGGGCGGCTCGGCGCGCCGCTACGAGTCGGACCGCTCGTACCGGCCGCGCTACTCGTCCGACGACGACGCGCCGCTGCACCTGTACCGCACGCGCCTCGAGCCCGCCGCCGAGCCCGCGCAGCCGACGCACAGGAGACGCACTGTGAGTATCGTCCGCCTAGAGTCGGACCGCTCGTACCGGCCGCGCTACTCGTCCGACGACGACGCGCCGCTGCACCTGTACCGCACGCGCCTCGAGCCCGCCGCCGAGCCCGCGCAGCCGACGCACAGGAGACGCACTGTGAGTATCGTCCGCCTAGAGTCGGACCGCTCGTACCGGCCGCGCACGACGTCCGACGACGACGCGCCGCTGCACCTGTACCGCACGCGCCTCGAGCCCGCCGCCGAGCCCGCGCAGCCGACGCACAGGAGACGCACTGTGAGTATCGTCCGCCTAGAGTCGGACCGCTCGTACCGGCCGCGCACGACGTCCGACGACGACGCGCCGCTGCACCTGTACCGCACGCGCCTCGAGCCCGCCGCCGAGCCCGCGCAGCCGACGCACAGGAGACGCACTGTGAGTATCGTCCGCCTAGAGTCGGACCGCTCGTACCGGCCGCGCACGACGTCCGACGACGACGCGCCGCTGCACCTGTACCGCACGCGCCTCGAGCCCGCCGCCGAGCCCGCGCAGCCGACGCACAGGAGACGCACTGTGAGTATCGTCCGCCTAGAGTCGGACCGCTCGTACCGGCCGCGCACGACGTCCGACGACGACGCGCCGCTGCACCTGTACCGCACGCGCCTCGAGCCCGCCGCCGAGCCCGCGCAGCCGACGCACAGGAGACGCACTGTGAGTATAAATCGCGCTGCAAAGATCAAATTCTCTTTTAAAGCCCATTCAACAAGCATCTATAATGGTCAAAACTTAAAAGAACCCAGCAGATCTAAGATGATCTTTTAAAGGAAGAACTACAGTGAGTGCATCTCTCCAGTCAGTGCCAGTATCAACCGCTATATTCGTATAGGACCACAGTCCATTCACGTTAAGAAAATATTGACTCATCAGTGCTACTGCAAAGTAAGAGCGTGTTCATACTAGGGTGAAAATAAAACCATTCATATTAAAAGTAACTTTTTATTACACAGTATATTCCAGTATTGGTATTAAGTAATAATTTTAAAATTTAATCATATCCGTCAGAATTTTTCACTTTTATATTTACGAATAAGTGAGGTATTGTTTTTTTAAATTGAAAATAAACGCTTTCGTACTGTGATGGTTTCACTTCAACTGGTCAATGTGAACACGGCCTTCTAATTTATTATGATATAATTAGTCAAGGGGCGTGGTTAAGGACAACAATGAGTCACTATTTTTTTTAAATTATATAAACTAGTACTTGACTGCGATCCCACCTGATGGTAAGCAGTGTTGCAAACGTTGATGGTGAGGCGCACTAGTTTATGAAGAGCGTATTCACTCTAGCCCTGAAGACGCTTACATTATAATTGGACGGGAAGACTGCAGCAGGCAAATTGTTCCAGTCTTTTGATGTACGCGGTATAAATGACGAGGCGAAACTCTTAGTCCGGACTGTAGAGAAACTATTTTCTTAACGTGAATGGCCTTTAATGCGGAGCTCGATAACTCGACCATAGAATTGTCCTTTCACTCACAGGGTGCAGGCGTGTCTCTCCGCGCTCGTCGAGCTCAGCGCCAGTACAACGAGGACAGCGAGGAGGACTCAGTGGCCGCCATCAGCAAGCGGCTGCAGCACCACCACCACGCGCGCACGAATCACGCGCACCAGGCCAGCAGGAGGAGGCATCATGCCGAACAGGTATCGTCTAACTGAATGCGGCTGAAGACCAATTGTTCACGTGAAGCGACTGCCTATCTTGATTTCCACAACATAATGGCAAAATCTTTGTCCAATTTCCTGGTTTCTGAACTATTCGTAACTAGAGAAGGGGGGAGGCATAAGCTAGGCTATATATATATAAGTTTATTTATATAAATTGTTCGTATCGTCCACAGAGTGCGAGCGCAGAGGGCAGCGCTCAGGCGGCGCACACGAGCGACCACAACTACTTCAACGGGCACGCCGCGCACGCGCCGCACCGCACGCACGCGTCGCACTCGCACCGGACCAATGGAAACGGTACGTACATTCTGTAGCAGTGCTCAGGCGGCGATCTCGGTAAAATGGAGCTGACAATTTTATTGTAGTGTTGACTAGCTCTACGAGCAATGTGCCCTGTCCACTGCCACTTTAGTTTGGCGATTCTTCAGGCTTCGGGTTCTCCTGCGGATATCTTAAATTTTTATGTGATCACGCAAGTATCTTCATTATTTATGCGATCGTAGAACGGATGGCCGATGGGGCCGCGGAAAACGCAGCGTTGGCACGGCCTCCCACAAGGTGGACCGACGACCTGGGGGACAGTCGCGGGAGTGCGGTGGATGCGAGAAGCACAGGATCGGTCGTTGTGGCGATGCTTGGGGAGGCCTATGTTCAACAGTGGATGTCTTTCGGCTGAAATGATGATGACTAGCTCAGCGCAGTTTGCCGAGAAGGTTGACTTGATACATTTGCCAGCAAATACTACAAAAAACATTCAAATGTGTACATCCATATTCTAATAGTAAACAAATTGAAATATATAGGACATCATGGCTTCAAGGATTCGTATTCGAGCCAAAAATATTAACAAAAGAAAAATAATATTGTTGTCAATACTGTGTTGCAGGCAACTTGGCGGAGAGCTCCAGCGGGTCTGCGGGCCCCAGCTCGGCGGGCGCGGGGGCCCCGGGCGCCGTGTCCATCTCGTCGCGCGGGCGCGTGCGCAAGCTGACGGCCAAGGCGCGCGGCCTGCTGCGCGACTGAGCCAGGGCCCGCGCCCGCCGCGCGCGCCCGCACTAGCCGCACACGCTCCGCACAGTGCACGTCACGTCATACTACATTACTTTTACTATATGCGAAACCCGAAAGTGTCGTGTTTTTTGTGAAGAATCTATGTACAAAATTTCATAATTGCGTCGTGAAAAATCACTAAGTTATAAGTTGGTTATGTTACTTGGTCCGCACAAATATATGGTCACCGGGCCATACGGGTCACAATTTCTCAAACTTTACGAAAACCTGTCAAAATTTAACACTTAAGTACGGTTTAAGACATTCTCAACTTAAAAACTCACCCTGTGAGGGGTCGTCTTGCTCCCGCACCCAGCTTCGCGCTGGCACCTAATGCCCGCTATGACCTGTGTTGTACTTAGTGTCGGTGTTGTCCAAATTGTGACGTTTTTTAAATATTTTTGGGGAAAAATCTAAAATGATGTAAAAATTATTCTATATATTATTATTATTATTATTTGATTCTGAACAAACTATATTCAAGTTTCGCATATACTAAAAATAATGTTGTACAAGAGTGCCGATGAAACAAAAGTGCAGTGTGTACTGACGGTGATAGTACTTAATACATAATATAATGTAGGAACCACTTATAAATAAAACCAGAGTGAATGCAATTCATACTGACCGAGCATCTTCAGCTCATGGTAACTTTTTAACGGCCGACAAATGCGTCTATTCCGCCAGGGTCGCACATCCACGACCAGATACTCCATCTGTCAGCTCTTCTGTCACCTATGGGGATTGAAGAGCTAAACGAGTTGGAGTACCCGGTCGCAAACACACGACCCTGGCGAATAGGACACGAAAACACTCAGACGCAAGCGGTTAAAGGGTTAATGCCAAATCAATACATCAAGTGATGTACGGAAATCTCAAAGTTGTACCGGTTACAAGTTGACTTTACTTTTATTTGTAAGTAGGAAGAAACTGTACAGCGCATAAATTTGTGACTGCGATCAGGTAAATATTGTACAATGTATAAGTTTAAAGTTTGTATATATATATTTATATAAGTTAGTGTGGGGTCAATACTATTAAAATGTGAAGTAATATGTCGTCGACTGCTCGTTTCAGTCAATTAGGAGTCCGATGATACTCACATAATACTTAATAAGCAACATACTAAACTACAGCCACGAGATATTTCGTAGATGATTTCTTCTCAAATGCCAGATACGAGATATATCGTAGGACCTATATTGCTGGTGCCTAACGTTCGAGATATCTCGTAATAAAAATGCAACACACAATAAATAATAATAATACGTTTATTTTGGAACTAGATTCCATATTTTATTGGTAAAAATTTAGAAATAAGACGCCAGCTACGGGATTTCTCGTATGTGGCATTCAGTGGATGTGTTGGTGGTGCAAAAACAACACTACTAATGAATTGACATTTATTATTAACGCCGCATGATGCGCAGCGCGTGGCGTGTAGTATGTTGTGCTCTCCTACCTTAGTATGGTACGTCTCGTCTCGTCTCGTCGTTGGTATTGTTAATGTGGTGGTAAACCAAACACTAGTATATGCGAGTGACACGATGGGAAACGAATTTACATTTACAAAAAAAAGATAGAAAAGCGGGATATGTGGGACGCGTTCGACGATTTGCCGGACTAATTGATTAAATACTAGCTTTTGCCCGCAACTTCGCCCGCGTACATAAAGTATAGCCTATGTCACTCAGGAATAAAGCAGCTTTCTATCGGTGAGAAAATTTTAGCAATCGGACCAGTACTTTCAGAGATTACCTCCTACAAACAAAAAAACAAACTTTACCTCTTTATAATATTAGTGTAGATTGCAATGCGGTGTTACAATTATCATTACGGGACGGTTGGCCGCCTTACTGACCTGTGAAATGCAAAAAAACTGAAGGCTGAACTAGTCGCGCGCGCGAACTCGCTGGTGGGCGAGGCAAGCGCGACGGCTCATCTGACGAGGTGTCCGACTGCGGTAATATCAAGTGCGAGCAGTTAGACGCTAGTCTATGCACAGCGTATTGTTGCACACAAACAAACATCGTTCCGAACTGAAACGACATGTTAGATGTTGCGTAAAATCTGATAGCGCTTTAGAAAATCGAGTTTTATGAAAATAACACTGTAAAAATCTACTATCTACAAATAAATTGTGTAGAACTCTTCGGTAAAAAAGCTTTGTTGGTACAGACATCGTTTTGGCGATTTTATACGATTTTTGTTACTTTTCTTACACTTAAAGTTGCGTTGAAACAATCAAAAAACAGAAATTTTGTTGGCTCATAACTTTTTAATGGCAATTTTTTTTTTGTTTTTCTGTTTCCGCACAGACAAAATTAATGATAAGATAAAATCATATCATGTTTTATTTTAGATGTACAAACTGTGGAGTAAAACGCCTCCATATGTATGGAAAAAGAAAATTTGTCTTTCGCGGACTAGTGTAGCATTCATATGACAAAACTGTGTATTGTTAATATAAATAGTATATAATCGTGCGTGAGTCGTCGGTGTAGTGTTGTGTGATACCTACGTGAGCGAGGGCTCGGCGCGTCTTGTGATATCACTGTGTATAGTCGATGTAAGCTCAACTAGGCGTAGTGCAGCGCGCTGCCCGAGAGTCCAAGTTGTTCTGTGTTCAATGCGCAGAATGAGAGGTATTATTACGTCAATGTTGTCCAAATATTAACTTTGTTTGGCTCCCTGACTAATTAAAAGGGCCCTTCCTGACCCGTCTTTCGTAGCTCGGAGCGAGTCAACCGGAGGGCTGAACACCACGCCCTGCGGTCAACAATCTTCTTTCAACGTGAGGGGCAGGGAAGTGCTCGGGACTCGCACCACGAACGCCTTGAAATTGACGAGACGGTGCGACTCCAACAGTGCGAACTTCGTCTTAGCGCACACACTCCACAATGTCTTCCACCCTTGTGGTGTGATGTACACGGGAGTGTTCGGCTGAGCAGCATCGCAGGCTCACGCTAGGAGTTGCAGGTGCTATACCGTAGCGGTTCTTGTTTGTTTGCATTCGACTCTTCCTCCTTTGCAACATAACGAAACTATCGTCATTTTCAACCTTGTTCTTGGCCTTGTGAAGCACAGGTTTCAGATGAGGAACGCCAGGGGCGCTCGCGGTGACGCTTTCGAAATCCCTACAGATCAGATTCGGAGTAATGACAAATATGCGTCTATGAAGCTTCGCGTTCGTAGACAGTAGGCCTAGAGCCGCGTTCACACTATGTAACACCCATTATAACAACTGTTAGCCGTGGACACGAAAGATTCACGCAACAACGACACATGATTTACCGTCACGGTTTCAAAATTTTTATCGTTTGACGACTCTACGACACTATCATGACAAACTGTCTTCACCGCAAAAATAGTCGCAGACGACAGTTACTTGTGTCGTCCTATATGTGAAGACCTCGATTTAAATATATAAGCCACGATACTTATAACTACACGATTATAAAGTTGGAATGCGACCTAAGTGTATCAGCGTATACAGTTCCTATTGCTGGAACACCCACCTTCTCCCTGTGAGAGGGAGTGGACCACACGGGCACAGCGTGGTTTTGGTTCTAGGGAATCGACATGTCGGTTTCCTCTCGATGTTTTTCTCCACCGTTTTTGAATTCTCGGAGCTCGAACAACTCGTTTTTCGGGGCCCCTGAGCCTCTAGTATTATTAAGAACAATGTAAATTTATTAAGAATAATTTGTAAATATTAGTTAATCGTCAGAGTGTACTTATTAACACACTGGACTTGTTTATGTAAGTAACGTCGACACTTTTATTTCTCTTACGCCCAGTTTGTGGAACGAAAATTATCTCAAATGATCAGTGGTTGTCATTAGTTGAATGAATATTGGGATATCACGCACGTCTCAAGGAGAGCCAGCAAAACCAGGGGCCCAGCAGGGTCGAAGCCTACTGGGGCCAATGGGTTCGCTTCTGAAACGAAAACCTGGTGCCCTGGAATGCAAGGCAACGAAGGAACATAGTAGTGGATTTTAGTCAGTAAAAATCTGAAATGCCCTCAAGCTCCGCCCTAGAGCGTGAGAAGTCATTACATGACTTCATACCAAAAAAAAAAATTGTCCTCAGACGTGTCGGTAATGTCTTAGTTAGGTTATGTGCTGACAGTTAGAACTGGCGTGTCGTGTAGTAGAGACGCGACGAGGACTCGAAGCCGGTTCGGGGGAACTCTGGATTAGCGTACTATTTGAATAGCTAAACGAACAATAATGTGAATTAAGCTCAATAGATGTAAATATTTTTTTAATAGCGATATCGAAACAAATTCTAGATATTTTTTCAATTTTCACGCGAATCGTTTAGAGCACAGGGCGGCGTCGATTTATTAGTGTTATGTCAACACCTGATAATGCGGCCTGTTTCTAGCAATTGTTTGAGGTCCAAGGAATTAGGTAAAAACCCGACAAAAATTCCACAACTGGGGGTCCAGAATCATGTACTGGATGCATGGTATTCGTTGTGCGTCGATTTCAAAAACACCCTGTATATTATACATTGGATCCTACCCTGAAATCATTCAGTATAGAGGCATTTAGTTTTTCGGTCGTTATGTTTATATAATTGTATACGTGGAATAAATCTGTCACTGGGAGATAACTCATCGTGGAGTTAAACCATCAATAAAGTAATCATTTTCGTTCTAAAAATTGTGTGTAACTGTGAAATGTGCGTAACAGTGACAATAGTCATGCTTTAACTTTGGGTTGTTATTAAGTTCATATTGTTAGCAGTGTCGAGCGTGTGCTGATGTACCTGCGCCGGTTTTATTTTATTCCCGTATCTAAAGCTTCATGTCCACTATGTTCGCGAACTAACTAACTAAGAAGGAATAGGAGTGGGTTTTAGTCAGTAAAAGTCTGACACGCCCTCCCGCTCCCCAAGAGCGCGAGAGGTCATTGAATCCACTGTGTGGAGCAGTTGCAGGAGCGCAGTGCAACAGGATACCCGGCTTAGTGTTATTATTATTTATTCCTCCATGTATTATATTGTATTGTGTACGTAGTCGAAGTGGATGCATTTCACCCGACGACGGTGTTCGTATATTTGTGACGAAACACTTTGATCAGAATTTATCTTTGTAACTTTAAGTAGAATTTTCTTTTATTTAGTCAATATACCTTTTAAAGTGCTCAAGGGTTTCAAGTTCGGAGTGATGCTATCTCTTTCTTGTGTTAGGTAATAGAACGAGAAGGAAACAGTGACCAATTCTCGTGGTGACTGTTAAAAGATATTTCGGTGCCTTCTATGCATAAAGTCGTATATATTTTTTGAGTAAAATCTTTATGTGTATAATTTTTATGTTCGTGTGTTTGTCACCTAACTCCTCCTAAACGACTTTTTATGTGTGTGTGAGTGGGTCTCTGGATGGTTTGAAAATACATTTATACCCGGTAGGTGGCGCTTCAAGCGGGTGCTTAACTTTTTTCAGATAAAATGCCAATTTTCGGGCAGCACGATGTCTGCCGGAACCGCTTATTGTATTATAACAAAAAAAAAAAAACATTTTGTGTCGGGTATTGTGATCTTAAATTTATTGGTGATAAAGTTGCAAGAACATCAGTTAAAAATGCTTCATAAATGACTTATATCATGCTAATGCAAAATGGCTTTCCTATTATTATAATTTAGGTGTCTTCAAGGCTAGAGTGAATAGGCTCTTAATAAACTAGTGCGCCTCACCATCAACGATTGCATCACTGCTCACCATCAGGTGGGATCGCAGTCAAGCACTAGTTTATATTAATTAAAGCGTAGAAGGCATCGATTTGTCCTCGTGTCGATGTCAAACGTGTTCTAATTGGTCGGCAGCGGCTGGCCATCTTATTTAGTATCTGTTAGATCAATATATATGTTAGTGTTATGTTGTAAAGTAAGCTTATAAGATCGAACTCTTAGATCAGTAGTATTTTTATAACTTCTAGCCATAACTGTATAAACTAAGACTTTTTTTTATAATAATCTAATTATGTGACCATGTAATGGCAATACCGGAGTCGGGTTTTTATTTTATGATATCATCGTTAAGATAAATTGATGCGAATATTTTTGTAAAATTATTGTAATAAGTCTATTATTATTTCGTCATTGTGATATTGAGTGTGCAACGAGCGTGTGGAGCGACCTCTGGTGATGTATCTATTAATTATTATTATTATTATCAATGTGTGAACAAACTGCAAACGCACAAACTACGCTATCATTATTTAAGTGGATAATATTAACAATTTTATGTCTGGTTGATAGCAACACCAAAGCGCAATTTATGAAATAGTGGGTAAAAAATTATGTGACTTGCGCTTGGATCTTTTTCTTATTGAACTGGCAACACAATGCCGAACATTGAGCTTACATTTTAGTTTCCACTCCATATTTAAAGGTGTTTGTGTTGCCAGTGTGTAAAACAAAACTTAGTACTACAGTGAACTTGATATAAATATTTAATTTTCCGTGTAAATGAAAGCAATGTAACAATTCTAAAATAGTGAATATGCAGCAACAGATTTTGTAATTGAAGACTATGTGTTTTTGTACCGACAACATTTTATATTAAGCCCGGTTTAGACAGACTGCTGTAACGTTACACGCAAGGCAACATGAAAGGAGCGTTTTATGCGTGTGTCCTGGGCGCGCGCACTCACCTCGCATTTACCTCACATAGTTGAATTCATGAAATACTCTGTTCGCGCGCGTAGTGTGCACGGGTCGCGCGCGTTAGACGTCACACTGGCAGTACTGTTACATTGCATGTTACACATTACAGCAGTCTGTAACCGGCTTTGGTGACATCAATTTATGAGAGCATTGCTTACCTGTGTGCTAGGCCTATATTCAAACTCCTTTTAAAAGAAACTTCTTGTACTCCGATATCTCTGGCTACAAAAAATACTATCAGTCATCAGTTTTAGGCGGGATGTCTTCGAGTGAAGTTCAGTGGCTGTTTTAATTATTCGCAAATTGATTCTTAGTGGATATTGTGATGTAAAATTAATGTAGTTTTGTATCTCAAGTGTCTGCGCAACTGGACAATATAAGGAATCATTAAAACAGGCGTGATCTCGATAAAATAAGCTGAGAATTTTATTGTAGTGTTGAATATCTCAGCGAAGTTTGCCGAGAAGGTAAAAAAAATAACTAGGTATCTAGAAACATGTAATCTGTTATTCCGACTGAAGGACTGTATGGTCAAGAGATACATACATTAAAAAAAACAGTAAATAAACTGTAACTGCAAGAGGTAACTTAGAAATAGGCGCTAGTGAGCTCTCTACAGCCCTAGCTCAAGCCAGCAGTCTGCTCGTTCGTTAGCAGTAACACTAGTATAAGTAGCGTGTTAGCGTGAGGTGTACATTGTACCTATGTATATACAATTGTGGGTGTGTCCGTCACACCGCCGAGTTGATACCAAACTGAATTAAATTAATATTTTGGAAATTTTCGTTGTTTCTATTTTATTTATTCTAAGAATTGAGATGACGCGTTACAAGGCCTCCCAGAGAGTGGACCGATGAGAGACGCAAAGGAACACTCGTTGTAACGACACTTGGAAGACCTATCTCCAACAGTTGATGTCTTTTGATGGCAGTTGCCTATTAGTGACTAGGGACCAAAGACTACAATAGTATGCTAGGGACTGTTCCAGGCTCGATGGCGCGTTGTATTCCACGCGCTCCCTAAAAAGATGTCAGCGAAGCTGAGGGGCCAGTTAGGCCTACGCTGCGTTAAGCCTGCGCTCGCGATGGGCACCCGTCGCGTGACTGCGCGTGTCATGTGCTTGAGTCCCCGTCGTGCAAACCGGATTGTTACCTGCGCAGTGTCGTTAGTTCAACTTTAACGGTGTGCATGTAGTCGTGTCGATGGAGAACTATCACGTAGTAATAGGGGGCGCGGGTCCCAGCAACGGACCACTTTTGTATGGTCCGTTTAACGCAGTCTCGGCCCTGACACTCCCTCCCGATCCACGGAGAGGGGGAGCACAGAGTACTTTGTAACATACTGAAAGGAGTTATTTGATTATGATTTCCCACGTAGATAAAAGGAATTCATCAAGGCAGGCTGAATGTTTAACGCTGGCCAGCTGAAGTGACGCAGGTCTTCTTTGTAGGCTACATCTGAGGAAATATCGAATCGAGAGTGATTTAGAGCAATGGAAAATTATCAGTTTATAAATCTCACAATAATTATAAATAAATAATAGTTTAAAAAAACTAAAAAAACACGCTTTTATAGAAAATCCAACTAAAAAAATAGAAAATAAAGTTTAATAAATTTGGATTAAGAATAGTGTACATAAGAAATAAATGTATATTATTGTAAAAAAGCGTGGGGTGCATTCAAAGTGTTTTTTAAGATATTATCAAAGTGATGATCCTTCTACTCATCTGTCAATAAAATGTTCATAATTATTGACATTATATGCACCCCACGCTTTTTTACAATAATATACATTTATTTCTTATGTACACTATTCTTAATCCAAATTTATTAAACTTTATTTTCTATTTTTTTAGTTGGATTTTCTATAAAAGCGTGTTTTTTTAGTTTTTTTAAACTATTATTTATTTTTCATTTTTTAGAAATTAATTAATCCTGGCGAATCTAATTAGGATAATCTGATATTTTGATCGGATTATTGCATTGTCATCAATCTTTGACAGGTGTGCAAAGTTTGAATTAAATCTGATCGTTCAAAGTAGGACAAAATCGAGCTCAAAGGGGTCGGTTACAAACAAACAAACATACATACATACAGGTGAAACTAATAAAAGCGTGGTAAAAATAGTTTATTTGCGACTTTTCACTATTGCTTTCAGATTGAAAGTGATCGGTAGTATACATAGCATAGATCGGTAGTTTAAAGCTTGCAGTTTAATTTTTAATTTCGGTGGCCGTGCTCTGAAAATTTAAAGCCATTGTGGTTTCAATGTTAGAGAGATGGAGCTATCGATAAAATGCATAGCACTATCCTTTATTCACAACTGAACCATGAAGTCATGATGGCTTTGACACGTCAATAGAGCCCGTATTATTATTGTACAAACTCCAAATGTGATAATTGATTAGCAAAAGAAATTGTAATGATGTTGTGGATATGTGTCAAGTGAATTAAAGTATATATATTCTAATACCTTGAACTTATGAATTACTTAGAACTGTTTCCATCTAACAGAGTAATTACATCACTTCAAGCACCTGCAACAGTTTTGAGCAACATAAATTAATAAGCTCAAAAGCTTTATATCTAGTGTAGACCACGTAGCTTTAAAATTAAAAAGCTAAAATTGTCAGTTGAATTTGACAGCTGATCAACAGTGACAGACAGACTAGTGATGTGCCGAGTCGCTGTTTTTGTGGATCAACTCGAGTCAGGTTATACGGTATTCGAATCATGACCCGATTCCACCATTCGATTCCAGTACTCAAGTTCTATGTGTGGAATTCGAATGTTGACTCGAGTCCCAGACTCGAGACCGGGACTCGAGTCCAGCATACGAGACCAGGACTCGAGTCCAGGATTCGAGTCCAGGACCCTAGTCCATAACTCGGGACTAGAAATTCGAGTCCAGAAGTGTAGTCTAGAAATTCAAAACCAGAAGAGTCCGTTATTGATATACACGAAAAAGGATCTGTTTTTGATTTGTAATAAAACAAAAGAAACTTGATCTCATTTCTAGTTTCTAGATACCTCCTTAGTATGTTCTATGTTTTTTTTTTTAATATAATCTTTAGAAATATTTGATTACAATAAAAATGGTCGATAAACAATCGTTGTGTCATTATCCTAAACCTTACATGCTGTCTGAAGTTTTCCTTTTTGTTCTAAAAAGTATCAATAAAAAAAAAAAGAGTCCGTCTTTTGGTTTTGAATTTCTAGTCTACACTTCTGGACTCGAACTTCTTCTTCTTCTGGACTAGAGTCCTGGACTCGAATCCTGGACTCGAATCTTGGACTCGAGTCCTGGGATCGAGTCTAGCGTACTCGAGTCCTGGAATCGAGTCTTGCGTACTCGAATCAAAATAAATTAGTACTCGAGTCAGCTAGTCCACATCAGGAATCGAGTCTGACTCGGGTCAATCAAGCCGTACTCGGCTCATCACTAAGACAGACGTAGATTTGATTGCAAACGAAGCGAAATAAACGAAAATATTCTAGAATTTCTCCACTAAAAGGTTAAGTAATTACTTAACAAGTATTTTATACATTGAATCTCAATTATTTGTATATGTTTACTGACTGAAACGTTTCCATATCACAGCACCGTATCATTTTTGTGTAGGTGTTTATATTGTGAAATATATCCTGTTTTGAGTGCGAACGAAGGTTTTATCGCTGACATGGATCCGTTGATCGAGGAAGAGATTATGGCAGAAGAGGAGCCGTCGACGCTCAGCATGATCAACCCGCTGAGCTTCAGTGAGTACACCTGCTTTATATTTTTATCAGTAAAGGAGTTTTTCCTTATTCAGAATGCAAAAATTTAACACTACAATAAAATTGAGTAATATGCTTGCCTTATTATATAGATATCAAGTTAAGCCACTCAAGAAAACTATTGAGGTTAATACTAATTGAATTATGAATATTAATGTGGCATTCAGGTTGATCCGGCCTTCAATCTTCTTCTCTCTTCACAGTTCATATTTGTTATTGTATTTTATAATAATAACGAATAATACATAGAATGACACTGACAATGAAAACAATAATTGTGTCTCTAATTACGGTACTCAAAAGGTTAATTAATTTATTTTATTTTATAGAGATAACAAAGCAGTATACAATACAATAACATCGCGACTTAGTCAATGAAAGTAACATACACACTACTAACAATGTTATCCACAGATTATTATACAAAACAGCTGTACCTATGTTAAAAGACAATATCAATTAAGTTTAATTGTTAGGAAGAAAGAGAAGGATATAAATCAAGAAAAATTATCATTATTCATTATTAATTTATCATTATTGATCACCATATCAGAAAAACCATGCTCTCAGCACCAAACTATGATTCCATAGTGTTACTTTTTATGATGTAATGCTAATATGGATGAAATAAATAGCAAGCAGTTCACGTAATATAAATTGGTATGAATCTAGCTACATAATTAACTATACACATAAGAAAACAATACATTTTTATAAGATTTGATTAGCGTTTGAAACACATAGCGTCTGTCATGTACTTGTGACTGTGGCATGCTGGACACAATTTGCTTTGTCATGTATGTGTTTATGTTAAAGGTTATGTTTTTTTAGAAATGGTCTCAATTTGGACAGGTGTAGTTGGATCGAGTACAGACCTTACTGTATTAAAATATAATTCATAATGTTTTATTCAAGTTATTGAAAGGTGAGACGATTTCTTATTAATTATGAATCATGTTCCTACAATAAACATGTGAAAAACATTGTATTGTACTGTAATATAATGTGTTGAAAACAATTATAATATGCTACTGGCTGACTTAATTTAATTTGGAATGAAGGCTGATATCAGTAAAACTATAGTTTTTATATTTTTCTTCTACACAAACTGACTTGCAAACCAAGTGTAAGTAATTTTGATTCCTTTGAGAGTATCAAAATATACATAAAAGGAAAACTGCTGAATAAGTAAAAGAGATCTAGTCCTATACTTAACTCCACCGGCCAAATCTATTGCATTAGTTGTCACTGGGTATTTAAAACCTAACTCCATCAGATGAGCCATATGGCACTTCTACCTATTTAATTAGCCACATTCTAGGCAATAATATCAAGAGGTGGTCATTGTTGAAATGGTCGAGGAGGACTCGGTCAAGCACATGTACGAACATTACTCGGTCAAGTACATTATATCATAAAAGGAAATCATATATTTTCACATCACCATTTTGGTTTTTATTTTTTACATTTTATTACTTTTTTGTGTATAATAAAGTTTATTCTATTCTATGAAATAATTTCTTTAAATGTTTCAGTGCTGCAGTTCCTGGCCTCGTACGGCTGGTTGCTGGTGGGGGGCGCAGCGGCCACGCTATACATCCTGCACAGGCTTCGTCCCATGCTGGCCAAGTGGCAACAAGCCCGGGAGGATGCCGAGTACCACAAGAGTGAGCACATTATTACATTCTACTTACCAGCTTTCTATAGATCCACCTGTTGAGCCTTTTCCAACTTACTATACAGAAAAAAAGGCAGGCTGTGCAGAGCATGTATGAAGTCAGGGGAAATTGTTGAGCATGTGCTCCTCGAGTGCACAGCTATCATCTGCTTCTGGAGAGAGTTGGGCTGGTTAGAGTGAAGGCCGCAAGGCCGGCCCACGCTCATTGGACTAAGTGTGGAAACCAGACCAGAAGACCAGATACAGCTGAAGACCAATAGTTTATTTATTTAACCACTAACTTTAGCCTGGACTTGTCCGACCAGCTGTGTACATAATAAAAATGATTGTAGCTTACTATCCTAGCTACTATATGTCTTGTAACATTCTACCTACGACGTTGCAGACCCGGACGTGGCGCTCGCTCGCATGGAGGCGGTGCAGCGCGCGCGCGAGCTGCAGCAGCAGAGGCTCCTGGAGGCGTCGCAGAGAGCGCTCGAGCAGCAGAAAGAGGTACAGAAATCAACGAGAAAATGTTATATGTAGGTCTTAAGCCGTGTACGAACACGAACATAGCAAACATAAACATGAAACTTGAACGAATACTACGAAGAAACCAAATGGTTTGTTCGTATGGATGGCATTTTCGAACGAGAACGCGATTGTAATTCGAATCGAGTTCGCACACAACAGTCGTGAAGTCTCTTAATGGCGGCGTCGTTGGAAGTGGGCGATTGTGAAGTAGCGATAAGGTTGTTGGTGTTCGCATTGATTTATGAAGAACACCGTCCATACAGAACATACTAATAGCATCGCCATTAACATGTTTGACGAACAGAGTGTTCGATGTTCGTTAGTGGTACACGCGTGTGAACCAAGTTATTGCGTATCATGCAACGCAACAAATTTGTACGCACGAACAAATTTGTTGCGTTACACGGCTTAAGGCGTCGTTTCCATCAACCTTGATTAGAAATCGGGTTCGGGATCCCGGCGGCTGGGGCGTGAGGAAGTTCGTTCCCTCACGCGTGCCGCCTCCTCATTTGCTAGTATTACTACTTCGCAGGAGGAGGCAACCGCCTGCCATTTCTCCTCGCTCCGGACCATGGCCAAGGACCGGCGCGAGAGGTCGTTGCCACCCATGGCCCCCACGACAGTACGGTGTTCTGTCCAAGTGGGGCTCCACCGCGTCCTCCGGGCGATCCACACATAACTCGGGGTTTGTTTTCAGACCTCCGGGTTGATTTTCAGACATCAGGGTTGACTTTTAGACCTCAGGGTTGACTTTCAGACCTCGGAGTTTACTTTTAGACATCAGGGTTGATTGTCAGACCTCGGGGTTGGTTTTCAGACCTCAGGGTTGACTTACAGACCTCAGTTGATTTTCAGACTTCAGAGTTGACTTTTAGACTCGGGGGTTGAGTTTCAGACCTCGGAGTTGACCTCCAGACCTCAGAGTTGACTTTTAGATTTCGGGGTCGGCCTTCAGACCCCGGAGTTGGCTTTCAGCAGTAGACAGAAAATGGAAAAAAGCTGAAGTCTTGTCGCGTGTTTATATGTAGCGTTGTGCAAGCGCTTTATAAATTAAAATATATGCCGAGATGAATTAATCTTTTAATGAATTGTTTTCTTGTATTGCAGCGTGAGGAGCGCAAGCGGCGGGAGCTAGCGGAGCGGCTGGAGAAGTACGGCGCCGCGGCCGGCGGACAGCGCCTCGGCGGCGACAAGGACGACGGTACGCGCGCCGACACGTGCACAGATAGACGCCATTGCGAATAACTGTCCAGTCCGACTGCTCACCTTGCACGAGCCAGCCCTAGTTTTGAATTCTCCCCGAAATTTCCAAATTGGTCGTCGCCGAGATCAGAGACTATGCCAAAGTCCATATTCCACAGTGTGTACCCATAGCGCGTAGTTCAAAGTTTTTTTGTAGGTAGGTTATATTATGATGTTGGCTGACCAATCATCATCATGGAAGCTCTGTCCAGTGTTTTGTGGGCGATGGCTGGGTATCGAGCAATAAACAAACTATTCCAGATCACACAACTGATTTGTTATGATGCGTTCCTGTCTCTGGAACCCTAACCACCGGTAGCTTGGACTCTGTCCCGACACCGGCGGTCTACTATTTTTGATATTTTTAAATGTATTGTATGATTTTGTTAAAACAAATATTTAAAAATTTAATTAATACGTATATACGAATTTAGAAATTATTTATATATAATGTAATTACATTAGTGTACTTTATTAACTTCTCCATTTACCATCCACCTTTACTGTGTCTTTTCTGTTCCTGAAGCATATTAAACTTTGAGTGCTGTGTACAGCATGATTGGACTTCAGATTGATGTACTGTATGTTATTTTTAACTGTGCTTGTTGTCGTAATCTGTAGTCTGTCACTGTACTTATTAAAATAATAATAATAAAAAAAAATATATATTAATAAATTGAATAATAATATTCCACGACTATCACTTTACACAGAAAGCCTAAACTGCTTTGCGCGTCCATTATAATAATGTGTTCAGGGCTCTGTTCAGGCTCCCTCGATATTGCAGTGCATCTGCATATGCATGTTTGTTGACGTCAACGTAGATGACTTTTATGCAATTATGCGCAAAAAAGTGGCGTCGGTGGTGCGGCGAGTGCGGGAAGCACGAACTGTGGCTTGACGAGGATTGGCGAGAGAACCGCCACTGTCCTGCTCAGTAGGTTCACTGAACTCCATGTGTTGCGAGACGGTGAGCCTACTGTTTCTAACAACAACAACACAACACACCTAGTTGTTGTATTACTAACAACTTTTATTTGGCTATTTTTTCTGAAATAAAAGATTTTTATTTTTATCACACAATAACTCAAATAACACTAGTTTGTCGTTCAACAGACTACATGCCGCTGAGCGCCGGAGCGTCCGCGTCCTCGTACCGACCGCCCAAGAAGTCCAAATGCGGAGGCGGCGGCTGCGGCCGATAGACGTCCATACAGACACACACACGTCAACATTCATCCCAGGACTAGAAGATGACTGCCTCACAGCCATCCACACGAAGAATTATTGCAAAAACCAACTAACTACAATTGTTACCCAAATTAAAGTTAAATCCATTCATCCATTCGTCATTAGCTACGACACTTATTTACAAAGATAGCTTCGGCATAAAGTAAACAACCTACAAATTTGACTGAATATTATAATAATATAAAAATGTTAGTGCATTTAGTTGGTTTTTGCAATAAGGGTACGATATACCCCAATTTCTGATTTAAGCATTTGAAGTCGAGTATTTCTCAAGCTCTAGCCTGAAAACCTGTCAATATTAGTGGTGATTGAGATGTTCTTAACTCAATATACTCGTTTGCTTTATTTATTTATTTTCGCGATCGAGTTCGTCGGATATATTCGACAAACTCTGTCGCGGAAAAGGTTAAACTCTTTCACTTTCCGTTGAACCCATTTTGACTTTCATTGCGTTAGTAGAACGATAAATTGCAGATGCAGTAAAAAATTGTATTGTAACCACTGTCTTAGGGTTCCGTACCTCAAAAGGAAAAAACGGAACCCTTATAGGATAACTTTGTTAACCGTCTGTCTGTCAAAACTCTTTATTTCGGGAACGTTTGGAGGTATTGTGTTGGAATTAAAACCATATATCGACACCTCTGGGCTCAAAGGTCGTAAAGGACATTTTGGCGAAAATGACTTTTTGATGCAGTTTTACTGAGTTTTTAATTCTCTATCGATCTGTATATTCCGTTTTACGAAATTCGCAAAAAAAATGCCTTTACGACCCACATAATTTGAGACGTTAAACAAAATGTACCGTTAAAATATGGAAGTAAATAACACTCAGTTACCAGAGCGAACTCATTTTGGTAGTAAAGCAAAATAAAAAACAACTTTTGGGGTTAAAATACATTATAAATGTCAATTGTCCTTTACGTCCTTAGATGGTTAATATAAGTCATTTTAAAAATTTGGATGTAAGGGACATCGTCTTTGCAAATTGTCCTCTACACCCTTGCAAGTTAAAATAAAGGAACATAAGTGTCCTTTACTACCTAGTTTCTTTTCAATTATGTGCTTCCACTAAGGGCGTATAATAAACTTAAGTGAGAAATTGTCCCATAAATCCTAGAATATTCACTAGTGTATACTACTATATTTTCTTTATTAATCATGAAATAACATAATCATACAAACAAAACGTACATTTTCGTAATCAAATTGAGATCGCCTATTATTTTCTATAAGTGAACACAAAGCTTTTATAATAATTATCTTTGAAATAATAATGATAGATTAAGATTGTAGTAATTACGTAAGTTACGTTTTCCTTACAAGTCCTTTTCTCCACTCCCTTCTTTGCTCTTTTGATTTGTTTTTCTTCTTTAATCAACTTTATTTGTATAATCTCAATCAGTTTGATTAGAAGATGAGAAATAATGAGTAAATAAGTCATCATCATTCTGATGATTTATTTACTCATCTTCAATATCATTTTCATCATCATCTTCGTCCGTTTCGTTTAAAGTCTCACGTAGCTCGGAATTGCATGGAAGTTCCCTGTATTCTTTGTGAAACCTTTTAGGTATAGTCCCATTTTCACAGAGGTTCGTGAGATCTTTATACTTAGCAGCGGCTATTGGTAATCTACTGTTATATAGCTGTTTCACTGCATCCATAGCAATCACTGGTTCATTGTTAATCTGGTTTTTATACCCTTTGTACTTTCCCTTCCCCTTTCCTTTATCTGAGGATTTCTCAAATAATGTTATAGAATGAGTCTCTGCTTTATCTTCCATAGAGTATTTGACGAACATTTTGTCGTTATGTTTTTTTTTAATGTGGCGACTCTGATGTTTTTAAATTTGATATTTTTTAATGTCTTTGGCGTGAATGTATTTAGAGCTAATTGATCAAAATTTAAAAACTTTTGAGGGGCCGATTCAAAATATGTGGGCCACTGTGAGGGACTCCATTCAATAAGTTTTCGCACTTCCCTTTCTATAATTGCATGAACTGTATCGTCGGGCATGTATGTATGGCCCGGGAGTAAATAGTTAATTTGAATGACCTTCAAATTAATTGCTGATTTCAAGAATTGATTCATGGCAGCCAATACAATTTTATTTTTGTTTTGACCACAACACGAATCACAGCACATCAACAGATGTTTTACGCCCATTTTATCCTTTTCCTCAAGATATTTCGTTAAGCAAGTTGCAATTTCATTACTCCCTCTTTTGCCATCACATTCCCCCATGTATTACAATTAACATCCTGTGTGCGACTTTCATAAATGGTGGAATTAAACACCGAATCTTTTCTGGAATAGTATAATATCATACTTTGTCCATGTGGCGTGTTCAACACTTTTTTTAGGTCAAAGCTGCAGGTGATCGTTTCATTGTTGGGTGAATTAAGGGTTTGGTGAATTTTAAATCTCTTATAAGTAGATGTCTTTTCTTTAAGATGGGAGTTCAGCAGCTCTTTGTCCTTGTCGTTCATTTCGTCTTTATTATTCTCTGCTTTGACGCAAGTTAGACATTTATCTTTCTTAGGTACGTGACAGCAGCTTTGACCTACAAAAAGTGTTGAACACGCACATGGTATATATGGATTATACTATTCCAGAAAATATTCGGTGTTTAATTTCACCATTTATGAAAGTCACACACAGGATTTTAATTGCTTTATGTGATGGCAAAAGAGGGAGTAATGAAATTGCAACTTGCTTAACGAAATATCTTGAGGAAAAGGATAAAATGAGCGTAAAACATCTGTTGATATACTGTGATTCGTGTTGTGGTCAAAACAAAAATAAAATTGTATTGACTTATTGTATGGAGTCCCTCACAGTGGCCCACATATTTTGAATCGGCCCCACAAAAGACCAAGACCTTACAAAGTCAATGTCATGGAATATACTGACTTTTTAAATTTTGATCAATTAGCTCTAAATATATTCACGCCAAAGACATTAAGCCCTGGCTGGAGGCTTTGATTCTCGAATTGAGGCCGCCACAGGCAAGTCCGGTTAAGCAGCCGACAACCTCCTAGGTTGACCTACGAGAGGCCAAAAACAAAAAAAAAAAAAAAAGAACCAGTGATTGCTATGGATGCAGTGAAACAGCTATATAACAGTAGATTACCAATAGCCGCTGCTAAGTATAAAGATCTCACGAACCTCTGTGAAAATGGGACTATACCTAAAAGGTTTCACAAAGAATACAGGGAACTTCCATGCAATTCCGAGCTACGTGAGACTTTAAACGAAACGGACGAAGATGATGATGAAAATGATATTGAAGATGAGTAAATAAATCATCAGAATGATGATGACTTATTTACTCATTATTTCTCATCTTCTAATCAAACTTATTGAAATTATACAAATAAAGTTGATTAAAGAAGAAAAACAAATCAAAAGAGCAAAGAAGGGAGTGGAGAAAAGGACTTGTAAGGAAAACGTAACTTACGTAATTACTACAATCTTAATCTATCATTATTATTTCAAAGATAATTATTATAAAAGCTTTGTGTTCACTTATAGAAAATAATAAACGATCTCAATTTGATTACGAAAATGTACGTTTTGTTTGTATGATTATGTTATTTCATGATTAATAAAGAAAATATAGTAGTATACACATAAATATATTTAAAAATTACGTGAGCCATTTAATAATTAAGTTTAATTATCAATTAATCCTTTTAGAATACCTTAGTGGGTGATCCTTTAGAACCTAAAAAATATTGCACTTGTCCATTATATCCTTACTTTGATTAATTTTGCACAGTAAAGTAGATTTACGCCCTAAGCTAAAATCATAAGATGAAAATTTTAAGGGGGTAAAGGACATTTATTTTTAAATTTGTGGTCGTAAAGGAAATCTATCTCGATAAATAAAGCATTAGGGTAAAATTGTAATACTGCCCAAGAGAGTACTATGAATTCTAAGCACTTTTCCAAAGTTTCATTTAAATAGCTCAAGAAACAAAAAAGTTAGAGTAAAAACACGATTTTTTTTTTCGTTTTTTGCTTCTCCTGAAAAGTTGTATTTTGTCCTTTACGACCTTTGAGCCCAGAGGTGTCGATATAGTCTGTGGTCCCTTGAAGCTCTGAAAAAATTAAACTTCCAAGTTAACGAAAAAAAAGATACGGCCGTTTATGTCACAAAAAACGTATATTTCGACACTGTCAAGGGAATCAAAATTCATAGGGACTTCCTGATGACCCGGAATCCAAAAAGGCATAAAGCAAGGTCTCATAGCACAGATTCAGGAATAAATCTGAAAACGAGTTGATAAGTCTTAGTCAGAAAGTAAGAAAAATCCTTGAGATTCCATTCGGGAATTGAACTATTTACATACGTTTATACGGAACCCTTAGTACGCTAGTCTGACTCGCACTTGCGTAGGTTTTTTGTTTTTAGTGCCATCCTTATGCCTACGGAATAGAAGTCAAAATCGGTTGAACGGACAGTAAAAAAGATTTGGTTTTAAATGCCTAATGTTTGTTAATGGAGTTTATAGTACTTTCAGAAATTGTGGGCGAGTGTGGTGGCCTTGTCTTATAGCAATAAATAATCATTATATAGGGCGACTGGTAATTAGTGACCGATACTTAAACACGTGATTGTACTCATAATTACAAACAACTTTCCCAAATAAACTTTTTTTATATACTCAATAGTATCATAATAATAAAACGGCTGTTTGAATCTAAGGCTTTTTGTAATACGCGCGCGCCTGCGACCGCGACCGCTCAGCTTTTACTGATACACTCATTACGTACAGCGAGGGGGTGGCGAGCCGCGCCGGAGTTGTGTCGCTACTGTAGGTGCGGCGGCGTCGCGCGGGTAACAGCTGAGCGTTATTTATACAGTGTTCTGTTGTTGTGATAGAAACAATGAGAATATAAAAAAAGCCAAGTTTGTAATCATGAGTACAATCACGTGCTTAAGTATCGGTCACTAATTACCAGTCACCCTATATAAAGTTGTTATCCGATATCGTCTCCTAAGCCTTATTCCATTGTTTAAAACATTTGTAATAGAACTGTTATAACAAATAATATAATGTTGGTGATGTTAATATCATAATTACATATTTCAGATACGATTTTGTACTTAGTGTAAAATGTGTTGTTGATACGGAGTTTAATAAAATAAATATGAATTGGTTTGATCAGTTGTTTTTCCTGAATTTGAGATTACTGAAAATGGAGTTTGGAAAGAAATAATAATAATATACCACATCTTTGACATAACATCATCTAGTCCCAAACTAGAGCTTGTGTTATGAGTACTAGACAACTAATAAACATACTTAGATATTTCTAAATACATACATATCATAGATAAATTACACCCAGACACGGAACAAATGATCTTGATCATCACATTTGTCCTGGTTGGGAATCGAACCCACTATCTCCTGCATAGCACTCAGGGCCACTGTATCAGCCGTTTCAATGATGCAAAGCCTCGGGCTACAGGGGTCCCGACGTTTGCAAAAAATCGTAACATGTTGCAATGTACCCTGCTGCTGCCACTTGAGTTACGATTCTTCGGACTATAGGTACTTATCGGTAACCTTTGTTCTCTTGCGGATATCTTCATTTCTAATGCATTTTCCATTGATGGTAGACTGACGGAATGGCAGTAAAAAACGTGTTAATCTGACCCACGGGACGTTCGCAAGAATATAATCAAAGAACACGTGTAAGGTAGTGAAAATGTATTATGTAGAAGATGAGAAGAATCAAGTAAGTCGATCGTGTATGGAGTAGGTACTGCTCTCATCTTTGGGACGGATTTGCCCGATACCAACTTGATGCTCTCGTCGAGTTGAAGCTACAAAGTCTTCAGCATAGACGCCGAGTTGCTAGCTTGTCGGTTTTTTACCGATTGCATTTCGGGGAGTGTGCGTCGGAATAGCATAACCTAATTCCGCCCGCGCCCGTTCCATCATCGGACCACCAGGCGAACGGCGTTGCGTCATCGGTACATTTTAGACATCCTACCTATACGCACAAAGCGTTTTGGGAACTCATTCATTGTGCGTACAGCTATGGAGTGGAACTCCCTGCTGGAGTCCGTGTTTCCTGATAGCTACAACCTGGGGGTCTTCAAGTCAAGAGTGAATAGGTTTCTTCTAAGTAAGTGCGCTCCATCTTCGACCACATCATCGCTTTCCATCAGGTGCGATAGTGGTCAAGCGCGATCCTATCGACATTAAAAACATAATAAACACTCAGGGGAAGGGAGACAGCTGGCTCTACTATTAAAAGAGATCATCACATGTTTTTATAGCCACCGCAAGTTCAGAAACGCTAAAGTTTCTTTAAAATGGGCCGCTCATAAAAAGTTGAGGTGTGGAGAACCACAGTTGGTTGGGATGTTGCCAGGGCCGAGGGAATTATGACAGCAGACGTTTTTAGACGTGGATCAACGTCTATGTGAATCAAGAAAGCTGAACAATTGTCTGTTGATAACAAAGTTGCATTCATCATCTTAATTTCAGCCGAAAGACGTCCACTGGTGGACATAGACCTCCCCCAAGTGTCGCTATAACGACCGATTCTGCACTTGCATTATCAGCCTTCTAAATGTCGGGTCTGGGCCGTAATGCTCGTAATCCACCACGCAATCAGCCCAGATTGGCACAGGGTTCGATGCGAGATAGTGTGCACGTTTTAGTGCTCGCAGTGTTAGCTATTTTTAGGGTTCCGTACCTTAAAAGGAAAATTGGAACCCTTATAGGATCACTTTGTTGTCCGTTTGTCTGTCTGTCTGTGTGTCTGTCAAAACCCTTTTATCTCGGGAACGCGTATCGAGTTGAAATTAAAACCATATAGGTACTCAAGTCTGCGGTCCCTTGAAGCTGTAAAAAAATGAAACTTCTGAGTTTACGAAAAAAAAAAGATACGGCCATTAATATCGCAAAAATATTTATAGGGTACTTCCCGTTGACCTAGAATCCTGAAATTTGTCACAAAAACCAGTGTGCGACCAGCACTTGCGCCCACTTTTTTTAAAGACATGTCCCACATTGAGAATAACTCTTAGCTGTATCGCAGGCGCGTTCACAAACATGGACACACATGTACCAGACCTGGAACAAGTATCAGTAAGCATTACGAATAAGTATTTGTTTCGTGCGGGAATCGAATGCGCGATATGCAGCGCAGCAGCATCGCTCAACAATGCGCCAACCGTGCCGTACCTTTTGCACCTCAGAATATAAGCGTAATCAGCCTTTTAATGTCCCCACTGTTGGTAACGGCCCCGACTTACGAGTTGTAGGTCACGGGTTCAAACCCAACCAGGCATATGACTTTGTGTAATTTGTTTCATCACCACTGCTCTCAAAACGGTGAAGGAAAACATCGTGAGGAAACTGGCATGTCCTAGAAACCAAAATACGAAAACATTTGACATCTACCAACTCACATACTCACATTGGTGGATTACAGCCCATTCCCTGTTTTAGAGAGGAGGCCTAGACTTTCAGCAGTGAGAACACTAAGGCTATGCTATGTGTTGATATGCTGGCCATTTTTATCTTCGTTTATTTTTGAACCCTCAGATCTTATTTGAAAGCTACGCTCGTGAGCGAAATCAGAAACTTTTATTTCAAATAGACCATGAACAGGCACTTTTGAATTGTCAAAATGTGGGTCAGTCAAAAAAAGTGAAGCTAAATTGCACGTCCCAAAGCGTAGATCTCTATGGAGAAGAACGTGCAAGAAACTTTATGGACACTCTTTTAAATCATATTATGAGTTAGGTACATAAATCTTGATTACATATTTCCTGTCGCTTCTAATAAGTGAGCACAATGTAGATAAGTAATAATAAAAGCGTTATTAGTTATTCCTATCTTCGGCTTGACCTCGTCGTAGGCTCGTAGCATGCGCGTCGTCTTTTTACACAAATAACTACATACTCGCTGGATAGATGGCGCCACTTTAATGCTACGTGAGTCGTGAGCGACTGAAATATGCAGACTAATTCGCAAGCTGTACAGGAATGATCACATAAATGAATACTGTTGGAGTGTTGGTGTACCTTATTAAACTTAAATAACTAATAAGTTTAAGGGGTGCTATGATCGTCACCTCTAAAAATAGGTAGGTACCATCTGGGGGTATCTACCTATTTTTTTAGGCGGGAAATCATCCAATGATTTCTCCCGTCTAGGGTGGAGCGAGAGGGTGTGTCAGACTTTTACTGACTAAAATCCACTCCTATGTTCCTATAACTGGGCCCCTACATTTTCGCTGACATCTTTAGGGCGCGTGGAACACTACGCGCCGTCAATGACTTGGGCTCGGTCCGGACGGCCAGACGGCGAGCCACCCATGCTCCTCGTTCGCAAGCCTAAGCCTACGATGGCTGGAAACCGGGGTCGGGATGCTGGAGGCATGAGGAAGTCCGTTCCCTCACGCTTACTGCCGCCTTCTTTACTAGCATTACTGCTAAGCAGAAGGAGGCGTCCGCTTGCCATTCCTCCTGGCTCCAGACCCCGGTGCAACAGGTCGCTACCGCCGATCGCCTCCACGTGGACACGGCAGTGCTCCGCCCAAGCTGGGCACACTTCCACCGTATGCTCCACTGTGTCCTCCAGGCGGTTATCACAATGGTGACACCTGGGTGTTTCTTTCGCACGAATTAAGCGCAGGACCCTGCCTCAAGCACAAGGTAAGGATGCTATGACGGCTTTGCAGCCACTCCTCAAAGAGGATACTTACCTCCATGGTTATGGAGGCGTGCCCAGCACTGTGTTGCGACAGTCACTGCCATATCGCCATGAGATCCCAACGGAACTCTGTCCGCCATGCCGCGACTTGTCTTGGTAGCGGAGTTTCACCCCGGTTGTATCTCCACGCGCAAATCGTGCTTGCGTGCAAGGACTGCTGCCTCCAGATCCCACGGCGGCAGGCCGGTAAGGAGGCTCGCTGCTTCGCGGGAGACCGTGCGGTATCCCAGCACCATCCGGATGGCCATGACCCTCTGGTATATGTTCAGCTTAGCAGCCGGACTCTTTCGCAGACCGAACGCTGCACGCGTAGAGCCTCCGGTAGGACCTATCAGGGAGTACCGTACCTAGAGTACTAATTGCAGAACGAATGGTGGCTGTAGCGCCTGAAAGTAGCATGCTGTAATGGATCTGGTAGAATGCAGGCTGGCAGGAAATTTGCTGGTTCGAATTTAGAACAGGTATGTAAATAGAAGAAACAAATTTTTTTTTTTTAGATTAGGTATTCACTTTATAGCCAGGAAATATGTTTATTGTGTTGAAGAAAAGCACTCGCTACCTACCTTAGATTTTATGTTCTGGTAGTCAAGCTCGATATACCTAGATACTAACTCCTTGTATTATGTAGTAGGTATGCACCTAACCTATGTGGTAACGGCCCCGACTAAGAGCAGTGACGGCCAGTTCAAACCCAGCCAGGCGCATTACTTTGTGTAATTTATTTCATCACCACTGCTCCCAAAACGGTGAAGGAAAACATCGTGAGGAAACCGGCATGTCCTACAACCACCCAAAAATTCGAAGACATGTGACATTCACCAACCCACTCTGGGTCCGCGTGGTGGATTAGGGAGCATTCCCTCTCCTAGAGAGGAGGCCAGAGTCCCAGCAGTGGGAACATTAAAAGGCTGATTATGCTATGCACCTAAACTCTACCTAAACGAGCAGTAACCAAAACATCGAATACTAAACTTTAACACAAAAGAAATAACGTCCATAGTCCATGAAAGCTGTAAACCAATGACTATTGTGAATTCAATTAGCGAGTGCAACAATAATGAAACAATAAATCAATAATAATCAAGACATCGTTCGTAATCGACGGATTGCTGAAACCACTGTACGCTAGACAGCTTGATGCGATGCTACAGTATTTATGTTGCTACGAGTACTTACAGGGCTGGGCAAAATACAGGCTTTGCTATAATTGAAATACAACTTACAAAATACAGTATCGCAAGTAATTAAAATACAAAATATCTTTAAGTGAGGTATTTGAAATATAAAATACAAAATACAGTATTTTAGCTATTTTCAATTGAAATACAAAATACAAATTAAGTATTACAAAATAAGTAATCTAGACCAGCAAGGGCTAAAAAGTAAAAGAAAACAAGATTAATTAATCAGTAAAAACAGAGTTTCCTTTCAGGAACACTAGATTTTTAAATGTACTGTCAAACAGCCTCTTGTTGGAGAGTGAATAAAACCTGCTAAAGAAAACAATCTTTCTTGAAGGTTAAATGTATTATAAAGCCTCAAGTATTTGAAATACTAATTACAAAATACTTCACCGTCAGGTATTTGAAATACGAATTACAAATTACATTTTAAGGAAGTAAAAATACAAATACGTATTTGTATTTCAATTACGCATTTTAATTACAAGTAATTCAAATACTGCCCAACCCTGGGTACTTAATGGTCGGAAGCGACGGCCGGCCGAGCCCAAGTGCAGGCGGGCGTCGAAGACAGTATCTACATACAATTGGTGTATTACCAAATCATATTATTTATGCTTACATATGCATAGGTTCTTCAGGCTTCAAGAGCCTTTTACACAGGTGGTCTGAAAAGTCTCCGCCCTAACAAAGATACCTATTAGACATTTTTTCCTACTTATTTTTCTTTTCCTACATTGTCTTCTTGTGACTTGTTTCACTTCTCCCAGGTTAGAGAAACGGGGCATCCATCTCTCTAACCCCTTCAAATAGTAGTTGGCGTTTTTATTTGCAGTATAATTGTTCACTAAGGTGTTTGCCTCCTCATTTGAACGAAAACCTCTATCCTCCGAACGCAATTATTAGGTGAAGGAACAAAACAGAAGTCGCTTGGGGCTAGATCTTGTGAGTGAGGCGGTTGGTCAAGCAGTTCAAACTGTAATTCGTGGATTTTCGCCTCGGCACCCGCTAAGGTGTGTACGGCGCGTTGTCTTCGTGAACCAGGATTTTCTTTTTCTGCGTCTCAAATCGACTCACTCAAACGACTGTCAAATAAAATCAAAATGGCTGAAACTTAGTGGGTAACTATCAATAGATGTACAAATACATTCACTACGTTTTATAGACGAGTGCTGCTATCTTCACATTGATCGCCTCTCATTTAGGACTGGTATAGTGCCCAAGTCCTGGAAGCTTGCCAACGTGCAACCCGTGCCCAAAAAGGGCAGTCGTGCCGATCCCGCCAACTATCGGCCGATTTCAATAACCTCCATACTCTGCAAGATTATGGAGCGTGTATTGAACTCGCGCCTCATGGCATACCTGGAAGGTAACGATCTCCTCAGTGACCGTCAGTACGGGTTTAACCACAATCGGTCTATTGGGGACCTTCTAGTGTATACCACTCACATGTCGGGCGAGGCCCTCGAGAAGAATGGAGAAGCGATTGCTGTCTCCTTAGACATCTCGAAGGCCTTCGATAGGGTATGGCACGCCAGCCTTTTGACTTACGTTGTTGAAACTTCAACGGTCCGGACTAAGCGTTTCGCTTCGTCGTTTATACCGCGTACATCGAAAGACTGGAACAATTTTTTTTTTACTGATGGTAAGTGACGATGTGGTCGACGATGGAGCACGCTTGCCTAGAAGTAACCTATTCACTCTTGACTTAAAGATCCCTACGCTTTAACTATCAGAAAATACGTCCAGTTGGGAATTCCACTCCTTAGCTGTAAGTGTAATGAATATATTCCTCAAAACATTTTGTGTATATGGGTGGGATGTCCACCATGTACCGGTGGCGCATGGCAGAAAACCGGCAGGCTAGCAACTAGGCGTCAGTCCATGGTAGACGCGGGCTTGCGGACGGCGAGCAATGGGTAGCTCGCCGTCCGGCCGTCCGGTAATTGACCGGACCTACCCTAGTTGTAAACAGTGCGCAGTAATCCACACACCCCTCAAAGATATGTCAGCAAACCGTAGGGGCCCAAGGCCGATGCCCGTTAGCTATTATAGGACCGCGGCCCGGGGAATTTGTGAAAAGTAGTCCTAGAACGTAAAGGGCAACTGAAGGACACAAGTGTGGTTTTAGTCAGTAAAAGTCTGACACGCCTTCACACTCCGCCCAGAATGCGAGAAGTCATTGGATGATTTCTACCGTTAAAAAAATCTCGGCATCGGCGCTCTCAAGACTTTGAAGCTTCGATTCGACGAATGGACTATATTACCTATGATTCTCTTGGCTCCTTTCTCAATGTATCAAACTTTGAATTAGTACAAATACAGTGTACCCTAGGTACATAACAAAGTGTACCCTATTCTCCATAATGCTCTTATACAACAACAGCATGGTTTTGTAAAGAAGCGGTCAACAACTACGAATTTATTGGTGTTTGCTAACGATCTATTTGACATGATGGATAATCGTATACAGGTTGATGCAGTATACACGGACTTTCAAAAAGCCTTCGACAAGGTTGATCATGAGTTACTGTTGAGCCGAATAGCCTTCAATGGTATTCGTGGTAACTTGTTGCGATGGTTTATCTCTTACATCACTAATCGCAGTCAGCGGGTTGTGATCAACGGCTATCACTCTAATGCTATTCAGGTCACCTCTGGCGTCCCTCAAGGCTCTATTCTCGGACCCCTTTTGTTCATCATCTTTATAAATGACATTGGAAACTGTTTTCGTCATTCAAAATTTTTATTATACGCGGATGATCTCAAGGTATATAGACCGATTCGAAACGTACAGGATTGTTATCTTCTTCAAGAGGACTTGGACAGACTGACGGACTATTGTTATTCAAGTAAGCTTCTTCTAAGCATTCCCAAGTGTAACTATATTAATTTTACCAAAAATAAAAACATTATTAGGTTTGTGTATTCTTTGTGTGGTATCTCGCTGAATAAAATAAGCTCAGTACGTGACCTAGGTATATTGCTTGACTCTAAGCTTTGCTTGGACTTACATATCGAGCAAATCATTAATAAGGCATACAAAATGTATGGGTTTATAATGAGATCCACTCACGATTTTAAACAATCCTCTTCGTACCTCTGCCTATATAAAACTTTAGTCCTTTCTCAGCTTGAATACGCCGTACCCATCTGGAACCCATTCTATAAAAAATACATTGATATGTTGGAGAATGTACAGCGCAGATTTCTTCGTGCAATGCATTATAGATGTCACAGAGCGTATTTGCCGTACGACCAACTGCTTAGTAAATACAAACTTTTGACACTGAGCTCTAGACGCAAACAATTAGAAGCAATGGTTTTATATAACATTGTTAATGGCAATTTTGACTGTATCGACCTGAACAATATACTGTGTTATGCAGTCCCCAGAACTGTTCATAGACGGCAGGTACGTGCCGGTTTACTATTTGCAACAGGTACCTGCCGATCTAATAGTGGCCAACGTTTACCAATTCGGCGAATGGTAACATCATACAATTGTGAATTTGAGCACATCGATATATTTACATGCTCCATACATAAGTTTCGAAGACTTTTGTATGAGACACTCGAGCACTTTAACGTTAATATTCACTAACGTCAATATTTTTAGTATTATAATTAAAGTTTTTTTTTTTTTACAATTTGTTATTAGTGTAAGTAGCACTTTACTTTTGCTTTTTCTGTTTTTGTTTATATGCGCCCCTGTTTTCAATTGGTACCGGAAAAAATAAAATAAAAAAGTAGTCAAAAGTAAAAGAACGAATTTCCAAAATTGACCACAAACGTTTGTCATGATTGGTAAATTCATGATGGAATCAGTCATTCATATATAGACAGGCGCTCATAATTTTGCTGTTTGTGAATGGTGTTTATTGAGACTCTACTTGAATATTGGCAGGACCTTTTCTGGTGGGCCCTTAGAGTATTCGTACTAGTTGAGAATTAGTGGTGTGTATTATATATATATATTATATTAAGTGATATAACTGTCATGCATGCAGCTTTTACCCTAGCTTTTTAAAGCCTATTCTATATGGTAATCTGTGAACAGCGCTGTGGGCTACATTATTATTTAAGATATTTATGTTATCATGTTTTTAATATTACATAATGTAGCTGTTTGTTGTTCCTAATCAATAAAATAAAAATAAAAATAAAAAATAAAAATACTTATAGGGCTTTTTTAAAAACGTTAGAAAAGGTCATTTTACACTTCTCACTTAACTAGTAATTTAAGTAAAGTCTCAATAAATAATATTCTTATATAGCAAAGTTATTAGCGTTTCTTTAAACCTTTCTCAAAATGTCACTCAATTTATGGAAATATTGTATAGGCCATTTGATTATGAATGAATAAATGACGATCAAAATGGAAAAACACTGCGCGTAGTATTTTCTAGTAGCAATTGTTATGAATGATTGATTCTATTATGAATTTACCAATTAAGACAAATTTTCGTGGTCAATTTTGGGATTTCGTTTTTTTTACTTTTGACTATCAGTAACGGGTACGGATAGAGCCCCATTTTTTTGTACAATTTAAAATATAGGGGTGTATAGATCAAGACCAAATGGGCTACCCGAACTGAATACAGGACGTTCTACCTAAGGGTGCTTTTCCAGCAAAGATGGTCACAGTAGCCTCGTGTGTAGCCGAGTGAAGCGAGGATGCGTAGCGATCTTGACCTTTTGCTCACATTCCTCGCAAACATCTATCGTTATTTTATGTACCTACAAATCAGTACAATCCGGTAGTTCTTTTCCACTAGAGCTGATATATTTTAAGGCAGGTTAGGTAAATGAAGTTCAAAAGTGGCGCTTGTGACTGAAAAGTTGAAAGGAAATCGTTTGTCTTGGTATGGTCATGTGAAGAGGAGGGATGATACGCATGTTACTGAAAGAGTCATGAGTATAAGTGAGGACGGATGGTGAGGGGGAGGAGGCTAAAGAAAAGATGGATGGATTGTGTTAGGAGTGATGTTAAAGAAAAGGGAGAAGTGGACAATTTACATTTAATCTAAAAAAAAGTTAACAATGTATTATGATTACAATTGACATTACTTGTGGGTCTCCTACTACAAGCATGTGTCGATGGAATGATCACACGTCGTAAGTAGTGATGCAACGGAACTGTCTTAACGGAAGTAGAAACGGAAAAAGATGTCAAAAGTAAATCTTAGCGGATGCGGAACCGGAAGCAGAAGTGTTAATATTATGAAGAAAAAACAGTTTACTTTTTAGATTTGTTTAATTAAATTTGTATTTTGTACTTTACTTACTACAGTTAAACAGAGGCAAATTATATTTAATAAAAAGTAATTTGGCCGCTTTTACACCTTTGAGTTTGTTTCGGTGTTCTTCATATATTAAACCAGCTCCGCTAAATAATTTCTCAATGGCTACACTTCTGGGGGGAGCTGATAAGTATTGGCGAACTATTGGCGACAGAAGAACCAAACAAACAACAAACATAAGAAAAAAACAACAGGAGATTTACACACTTACGCTAAACGTCACGAGACATGGTGATGCGCAGAATGAAGCAAAAAAAAATTATTATTATAAACAAAGAAAATTGCTGCTACATGTTTGTGTAACGCCCCCCCCCCCTCCCTCCAAGCCTTTTCCGTCGTGTCTAGTTGTCAACGGGCTCCCCACCCCCGTGCTCCTCGTTGTGTTCTTCGGTTAAGAGTTCTGTTATAAAGTGTGCGGAACTTCTGCAGAAGCGGAAGCAGAGTTCTGTTGCAACACTAGTCGTAACTATTCGTCTGCTTACTTTTTTCTCAGTGTAACTGAATAAGGCAGGTTCACACGCAGCCAGTGCATTAACGCTAGTCATACATACTTGCCAGTGCTTGAACGTGTTGTTCACACAAGGCCAATCATTTCCCTGTTCTTCTTATGGTGTAATCTACTAAAGATGAATTACCGACTGGGGAAGAGACGGACGCGAGCGGCGGTCACTAGCTAGAAAAGGAAACTGGAGCTTTATTCATGCCCGGCCTGGTAGAAAAACGAACAGCACTGTCTTCTTGTAAACCCGCCTATATTCAGTTGTAAAGGTACGTTTCCACTGGGAGCCGGTGTAGGGGAGAGGAGCGGACCGTGAATTGGCCAATCATAGTGTCATTAGTGCCATTAGTGGAAACAGTGTAGTGGAGTGAAGCTGAGCGGACTTACAAATAAAACAAATGAAAATGTGACCCCGAGTCGGAAAGACTTGTTCGATCCAGCCCGTCCCTTGCTGCCCTTCCCCAGCGACGCCCTAAGCCGAGGTCCGTACCCCACAGGGGGTGCCCTTAGCGTGTTGTCGCTTAGTTTTTAAGGTTAGTTAAGTAATCCCTGGCTTTGATTCTTGAATCGAGGCCGCCACAGGCAAGTCCGGTTAAGCAGCCGACAACCTCCTAGGTTGACCTGCGAGACGCCACACAAAAAAAAAAAAGATTCGGACAGAACGGAGCCGGGTGTCGAGCGGAGAGCACGAAGCGGAGGAAAGCTGAAATTAACTCCGCCCAGCTCTGCTTCAATGATAATGATATTTTTACACCACCTATGCACCTGCTCGATAATGACCTTTTATATGGCAAACAACCATCACTTAAAACAAGTAATTTTGTCCCTAGGGAGATAATGTAGTATGGGCAATCCCTAGGGAATAATGAGATTTGAATTTGGAACGTCACAAATCATTATTTCGAAAAAAAAACTTATTAAGTGAATTATAATGTACGTGCATCAAACAAGTTTATTCAAAAATCAAACTAGTAACGAAAAAAAGAAGAATAAAATGTGGTTACTGACGAGTCTCTAAAAAAAATTAATGGAGAGAGAGAGCGGTACAGAAAATAATAAAATTTCATTCAGCCGAACACAGAACCTCCTCCTTTTTGAAGTCGGTTAATTAAAACAGTAGAGTCTTAGATATGTTTAATAATACATTTGTTTCTCTAATATGTAATTGGTTTTAGTAAATTGTCCTTTAATTATTTCACAAATGATGTAAAAAGTAGAGTACCTTTCCAACACGGGGATAAAGCTGTCTTTACCTTGGGCGGCATGGATTCCTCACTTCATTCAGGTTTCTATATTAACTCCCTCGCAATGCTCAGGAGTTAATTATATAAATCCCTCGTTGTCGTTCGGGATTAAAACTTAGCAACCTTCGTTTCATAACATACCGTTAAAGACATTGCTCTAATCCCTAGTCACATAATCTACTATTAATTTGCAAATAGGTTTTTAAAAAACACTTTTACACGTAATTTTTTTCGTCAATTTAAACTAGATGAGGCCGGAGTTTCCTGGATGACTACCCTGAGAAGAAACACCGAAACACACTCAGGGGTCGAAGTCGATACAGCAAACATTTACTGTACAAATAATTTGAGAACCATGCCGATTGGTGTTTGAGATGGTCTTTTGAGGAAAGAACCACACAGATTTGAGTGTACCTGGAATGGAAACACTTGCATTCTTTACTACTCTTCTCTACTCCACTCCATTTCAATGGAAACTCACCACAATGGCCGACACGTGACGCGCGCGCTCACTCACAACTCACAATTGATCGGCTTGATTCATTTAATTGATTACATGCTAGCGTGTAGTTAGGTGGCACATCATTTTGTACATTTACGTTGTTGATTATAACATACATATGATTATAATATCCCCGCGGGCTCGCGGGGGTTTGCCCGCGGCTACACATGCGTACATAAAATATAGCCTGTGTCACTCAGGAATAAAGCAGCTTTTTTTCTTAACTGAGGTTAGTTCGAATCAAACAATAAATCAACCAAAAAAACGTGACGTAAATTCTTCGGCAGTGAAAGATTCTCCATGTATATACTAGTATTGTCAGGCGTTCCGATTTGCGCGAGATATTCAGATTTTCAGCGGTCTGGGGACTGGTAATATTACCAAAGATTAACATGCATACGCATCACTATTTATATCGAGTGGAATTAGTTATTGGATGAATTCCACCTGAAAAACAAGTATTTTTTTATTTATCCCGATCTAAAACCCGAAATCCCGATTTGTTTTAACATCTGCCCCTTGCCCTTGGTAGCACTAATGTATGTCCACCGACATATACTTTGGCTTACCTTGTTCGTAAGCCTTGCAAGGGCTTCATGAAAATTAAAACAAAATAATTTCCTGTAGGTACAAATGTTCATCTAAATTTCGCAAGTACCAGGGAAGCAGTGGGTGGAGGATGTCGACACAGCGCACACTGGGAAGCCTTTTAACTCAGCATTATACAATCTCTTTCATTTCTTCGCCACTGCTCGACGCTCGTCACCTGTACACGTAGGCGCAGAGGCGTAGCGTGGATAATTCAGACGTGGCCAAAAGCCCATCAACAAGGAACTTTCCTTTCATGAATTCAAAAAATATAGAAAAAATATAGGTACATGAAATGTAGGTAACCGTCGCTAGAGCGAGGCCCATTTAAGTGCGAGGCCGTGGGCGAGGGGGCACTTCGCCCACGCCTAGCTACGTTACCGCGCATTGTGTCGCCCCGTGACTTCAAATATAATTGGGCAACACGGTCGAGGAAGGGTGGTTGGCAACGTGGCCTAGCTACTTGCCAATAGTTGTGAAATCGGCGCTCCTGGAAGTGTTAGCATGCAGCATTCCATGAAGCAAAATAACCAAAATAACCTGGTTATTGTGCTCCATGTAGCATTCATTAAGCTGTTTGTGAACGTGGCTTGTAACATCACGGTACGTTGGGTTTTTGTCTTAGGTGAGAAATCATCCAATGACTTCTCTCGCTCTAGGGCGGGGCGAAAGGGCGTGTCAAACTTTTACTGACTAAAACCTACCCCTATATTCCTTCATTGCCTTCGTTCCAGGGCCCCGGGGTTCTCTTTCGCACAACCCATGGCCCCAGGCCCCAGTAGGCTTCGATCCCGCTGGGTGATCCCGACAGTTTTGTTGACATCTCCTTGAGGCACGCGTGGAACACTACGCGCCATCGACGACGTTATTTCGATGTAAACCTTCCATTGTTTAAAAAAAATAAAATTGTGCTTTTCCTTCATAGTATTAACACTTCCGCTTCCGCGTCCGCAATGATTTACTTTTGACATCTGTTTCCGTTTCCGCTTCCGTTAAGACACTTCCGTTGCATCACTAGTTGGTGGTTAGGTTGATGGTCCAAATTCGACGGATTTCATCGGGACATCCGTCGACCCATCAATCTGGACCCTAGATTGTGGCGCGTAGTGTTCTACGCGCACCTCTCTTAGGCGTATAGGAAAGCCACTCTCCAAAACGGGAGGAGACCCACGAGGATCGGGTTAAATTGCACCCGCAGCCCCCGACACAAGTGTACGAGGGAACACCGGGGGTGGTTTTAGTCTGTAAGAGTCTGACAGACATCTCCACCTACCCCGGGGCGGAGGAAATCCATGAGGATTTTCACCCCAAATAAAAAAGTGGTTAGGTTGATGGTTGGCGGTTTGGCTGGTGGTTGCTTGGTGGTTGGTGGTGCTGATATTGGTTGGTCGAAATTAACGGACGTAGGGTTCAGTTAAATCTGAGCATCAGGCCATTGCTACATAGGTGCTCCAGGGCAGCTCAAGGAATTTAAATGTTTGAAAGTTTTTGCACTTTACAGGTCATTGTCAGGTTCTATGTTCAATATAATATGATTTGCGAAAGTAACAAATGTAGCTTACGGAATTATAATCATTATAATCATCAATACAACCCTCGCAGTTCAGCTCACCCCATTGAATGGCAATTACATGAAAAAGTTAGAAGAACTGAGAGGCTATAGCAGCACTCAGCTCCATAACATCCTCGCCTACGGCTCGGGCGAACTCCGCCTCGTTCGCAATAACAAACTATAGGTTTGTTTTTTAGGTGGGAAAATTATCTAATGACAAATCCCGCTCTTGGGCGGTGCGAGAGATAGTGTCAGACTTTTACTGACTAAAAACCCACTCCAGTTCCCTCTTTACCTTCATCCCGGGGCCTCGCTTTCACACTTCCCGTGGCCCCAGTAGGCTTCGACCCTGCTGGGCCCCTACGGTTTCACTGACATCTCCTTCACTACGCGCCGTCGACAACTTGAGCTCGGTCCGGACGGTTACAGGACGATCGGACGGCGAGCCACCCATTGCTCGCCGTCCGCAAGCCCGCGCCTAAATCGGGATCGGAATTCCGGCGGCGGTTAGGGCGTGAGGACCGTTGCCTCACGCGATTGGCCGCCTCCTTTGCTAGCATTACTGCTTCGCAGAAGGAGGCGACCGCCTGCCACTCCTCCTAACTCCGGACCATGCCTATACCAAAGCCCGGCGCGAGAGATCACTGCCGCCGATCGCCCCCACGAGGACAAGGCGTTGCTCTGCCCAAGCGGGGCACACCTCCACCGTGTGCTCCACCGTGTCCTCCGGGCGGTCCACACAGTGGCGACACCCCGGTGTGTCTTCCGCACGAATTCGGTGCAGGAACCTCCCGAACTTACCATGTCCGGTGAGGACCTGCGTCATGCGGTAGGTAAGGACGCCATGTGGTCTTTCCAGCCACTCCTCAAAGAGGGGACTTACCGCCATAATTGTGGCGTGCCCAGCACTGGGAACAAACTATACGTAAGTTTGTCATGTAGGCCACGAGCAGTGTGTAGATTGGAGTGTACGAGATGGACAAAGCGGGTAACAGAATGCATTCCATCAGGCGGCTAGAACTTTCTTTTTCTTCCTCTCCTGTGTTTTTGCAATGTTTTTTATATTAATTAAACTACAGTTACCTTAACACTCACTAGTAATTTCACTAGTAATTTATTATTATATATATCTATCATTTATTGATATTTTTATTTTTATTATTGTATAGCTAATTCTTTTTAAAATGTGAATGTGAGAACACTGTGGACTCCGCGGATTCATGGATTACAATTTTTATTGTGCTTTTGGGTACAAAGCTTTTTCCGGTTCACACTGTCCTCTCATATCTATTATTATTTTAATATGAAAATATTGTAGAAACAACTTTTTAAAAAAAAAAGGAGTAACCATGGAATTTCTTGCCGGTTCTTCACCACCAATTGGAACCATGCACCAGCTTCTGACGTTTTAAGTGCTCATGTAGGCCTGTATGAAATAAATAATTTTGAGTTTGAGGTTGCTAACTTTCTTTTAAGTCAAGGGAGACAAAGAAAGAGATGGCGTGATATATTTACCCTACGTTGTGGACCAAACTGGATGCAGAAAGCGCGCGATAGGAAAGCGTGGAGCGATTTAGGGGAGGCCTACGCCTTAGAGGCGACCGCTATGAATAGCGATTACAAACCAGAGTAAAAGAAACAAATGAAGGAACGAGATTATGTAAATAGATTGAGAGGAAGAGCAGATTTGTATAATTTGTAATGGTTTTCATAACTAAATAAGTTATTCCTTTCCGTAAAAACAACCTTGGCCTCAACGCACGCTTGCTTCGAATGTGTAAAACCCACAATAGTTTTTGCAAATCATTTGACACCGACTTACAAGTTTAAGAGAGCAGTCTCGGAGATATGAGATTGTACAAACCTTATAATTATAACATGTTAATTATATACATTTCTAAGCTATATACTCCATCCTCCTTTTTTCCTAATGATCTATTTTCCTCGACTTTTTATTTTTTATAATTGTGAATGTGTTTTCTTTTCCATTTTATGTATTAATTTTTTGTGGAATCTGTTTACTATAATGATATTATTAATGTTAGAATACCTAATATAGTGTAAGCTGTGCTTACCTATAATAGGCATGCATACTAGTGTCTAGATTATATTATTATTATAAAGGGCATTTTTATTTTTATTTTATTTTATATAGGCCACGAGCTCCTCACTAATTGGTACTCTTCACGCATCAATCTGTATGGCAGTACATCCACGAGTGAACTAGTTACATAAACCTCTGCCCCGCACTGCTCCCCGGGGACGCGCGCGCTCTGTATTTATGAAGATATGCGCTATTTATCGACACTGTTGTCGATATGTTACACTAGATTAACAGCCCGGAGCGAAACATTCGTCATTTCAGCTTGAAATTGACCTACAGATGATAAAAAGCTACGGTCAAACGTAGGCTTGTAGGCCGGGCCGCAGGTAACAGAACCAGTGTATGCAGGTCTTTTAGTCTATTGAATCTTCGTTACTTGCTAGGCCAGCTTAAAGCGGGGTACAGACTGTTGCAACGTAACATGTAATATAACATGCAATGAAAGAATTTGCCGTCCACATCGTCGCAATGTATCATGCAATGTAACAGAATTCTCGTAGCGTGGACGCCTTGCGCGCGCGAACAGAACATTTCAATTATGTGAGTTTGTGTGACTTGTTCGGTTCGTGCGCGCGCCCACTCCACACGCATGAAATGCCCCTTTCATGTTACCTTGTTGTATGTTACGCTAAAACAGTCATAGGCGATGGAGGTGTGCCCCGCTTGGGCGGAGCACCACCGTGTCTTCGTGGGGGCGACCTCTCGTGCTCGACTCTTGTTTAGGCCATGGTCCGGAGCGTGGGGGAGTGGGTGGCAGTCGTCTTCTTCTGCGAAGCAGTAATGCTAGGGAACAGACATCCTAACGCCCCAGCCGCTGGGATCCCGACCCTGACTACCGTCCACGGTAGGTGCGGGCTTGCGGATGGCGAGCAATGGGTAGCTCGCCGTCTGGTAATCGTCCGAACCGAGCACAGTCGTCGACAGTGTTCCACGCGCTCCTCAAGGAAATGTCAGCAAAACGTAGGGGCTGTGGGTTGTGTGCAAGGTTTTCGTAACAACGAAAGCAAAGAAGGAACAGGAGTGGGTTTTAGTCAGTAAAAGTCTGACAGGCCCTCCCATTCCGCACTAGAGCAGGAGAAGTCATTGGACGATTTGCCACCTTAAAAAAGAACAAAACCCTACAATACCTTTTCAAAGGACATTTATGGCAGGTTTTTGTCCTTCAAAGGCGTCCCTCGTCCCCCTTCGTTTCCATGACACCGAATCACCTTAAATACCTTTTATAAATCACTTTTCATTCCGTCTATAACGTCCTATTACGTCTTTTAAATGTACGTTTTATGAAAATCATTTCGTAATGCTAACAAAACTTTATGGGAGACGCCATCTTTGAGCTGGTTGCCGCGGCAACGGCGGGGACGCAACACGAAATGTCGAGCGTTTCATTTTATTCCAATAATTTATGTTTGCCTGGTAGTTAAAATAATAAAACTAAAATGTTTGTTTGATGAAAGACAACAGTTTAAGTGGACCTGGTACTGTTGTTTATATTGAAACTGTTCATAATAGGAATAAAGAAATTAAATATTTACACTAAAGACATTCGGGCATCGGAGTACCTACTCCTTCACATCGCTGTCTTCTGGAATTGTAGATTTTATTAATTAGTCTTATTTTATAAATATTGTTTTTAGGGTTCCGTAAACGGTACCTTTATAGGATCACTGTTGCCCGTCTGTTTGTCTGTCTGATGGTCTGTGTGTCTGTCTGTCAAGACGCTTTATCTCGGGAACGCGTGGAGGTATCGAGTTGAAATTAAAACTATATACTCAGGTCTGCGGTCCCTTTAAGCTGTGAAAAAAACGTATTTACATTTCCACACTTTCAAGGGAATCAAAATTCATAGGGTAAGTACTTCCCGTTGACCTAGAACCCTGAAATTTTGCATGAAGCAAGGTCTCACATATATATAGGAAACATATGAAAACTGTATATTTGTAGTTACGACACAAAAAAAAGTTTTTTGTTGTTCAGAAAAATCTTCGTACTTAACTCAATTGCGGAATTGAACTGTTTTCATAAGTAAGTTTGTACGGAACCCTCAGTGCGCGAGTCCAACTCGCACTTGCCCGGTTCTTTTTGGCTTCACACCGTTTATGCATTTAGCCAGTGTCAAGTTTAAAAAAACAGTTTAAAGAAGTTATCAATCACTTTAAGTCACTTTGAGTTTCATTAGAACGCGGATGTAACACATTCTAATGTTCTTGCAGTATTTGACAGCAAATGTATCGAGTCAGCCTTCTCGGTAAGCTTCGCTGTGGCAGTCAATATTACAGTACTTCTCAGCTCCATTTAAAAAAAAAACGCGCCTGTTTCAATGATTCCACATATTGTCAAGCTGCGTAGACACTTGAGATACAAAACTACACCAATTTTACATCACAATATCCACTAGGAATCAATTTGCGAATAATTAAAACAGCCACTGCACTTCACTCGAAGAAATCCCGCAAAAAACTCTCTTCTTCTAAATATGTACCTACATATTTAAATATGTGTGCATATCCATTGCATTAAGTAGGTAAAAAGGGTCGGATTTACAGAAACTAAAAAAATATACTTAGGTGCCTTTTACCGGCCACATGTCCTAATTTCGGCCAGAATCAATCAATCATTGTCAATCATTCATTGTACGTACAGTTAAGCAGTGGAATTCCTTGCCGGAATCTGTGTTTTCTGAGCTACAACCTGGGAATCTGTAAGTCAAGAGTGAATAGGTTACTTCAAGGTAAGCGTGCTCCATCGTCGACCGCATCGTCGCTTTCCGTCAGGTGAGATAGCGGTCAAGAGTGAACCTATCAAGAATAAAAAAAAATCAATCAAAAACGTCAATTAAATTTCAAATAAACAATTTACCGGCACTTTTGAATTGTCAAAATGTAGGTCAGTCAAAAAAGTGAAGGTAAATTGCACATTCCAAAGCTAATCATCAGCAATCTATGGAGAAGAACGTGCTTACGTAGCAATTATGGTTTTCGTCAGTCAGTGCCATGCAAACGTCACAAACAATCATCGCATTAGACGGTAGGTTTTTCGTCAATCAAAACATTGACTGTGGCAAAACTGACAGCAAAAACTATCGTGTAATAGACGCCTAAGTTGTTGTACAACCGACGCAAAATATTTAGAATTAGGTTTGTTTGTGAATTCTTCACTCATGCACGTAGTTATTACTAATTGCTATTTAATTAGTTCCTTTATGAATAACCACTTCAAGTTTGTACTTACTTACGTACCTAGCTTGTAAGTGCATGCTCAGTTTTTATCAGTCTTGAGAAAAAAAATGTCGGTAGGTATGTATTATGGCTGAATATTAATGTCGGTAAATCCAATCAGTGGCGGATTAGCCATGTAGCACCATGGGTAGTGTGAAAACGAAGGCAACAAAGGAACAGGAGTGGGTTTTTAGTCAGTAAAAGTCTAACACTAACTCCCGCGCCGCCCAAGAGCGGGATTTGTCATTAGACGAATTTCCCACCTAAAAAAAGCCATATGAAAAAATGCAAGAGTAGCTAATGCTACGGGCCCCACGCAGTGCGGGGCCCCGCATGGACTAAAAAAAAAACATGACCACATCCAGACTTTAAATAAAGATAATGTACCTATGGACCCATCCCCTCGCTACCTATGGGCTTTGAGGCCTATTTGAAAATAGGTTTTAATTCGATTTCATTAAGGTATAAAGATTTAAAGGGTCCTTTAGTAGAATTTGCTACGGGTCTTAAACCTTACCTAATATCTTATAGACTTAATCCGCCACTGCATCCAATACATCTTTAAATATAATTTTTCCGTACGTGTATTTGTCTACTAACTCCATCAAATGACTTAACCGATTTGAATGAAATGGCGTGGGTCTCGGAATGTTTTGAAAATCCATTTAAATAGTTGATTATATAAAAAGGGGTTAGATTCGAAATGATGTCATTCAGGTAGACGGGACAAAACAGGATAAGACAAAATAAATGATAGAATATACTGGGATAAAATGAGACGGGATTAGGCGAGGCAAGACGGGATAGGGCTGGACCAAACGGGATAACACGGGAGAAGGTATAGATACCAAGGTGATCCCCTAATAAAACGCAAGCGTTACAACAATACAACATCTGGGTCCCCTAGTGTAATATGCATATTAAGTACATATTTACCTATTAAACTATGTATAAAAGGTAAATATCCGTAAAAACAGTAACTGTATTTCGTATCAAAATCTACTCAAATAATAATGGCCGCCAAATTTTTCCTTCCTAACAATAGTCAGGTGACAACACCACTTATCGTCTCACAATTAAAATATTAATAATTGTAATTTAAGAATTTTATTTTGCAAAAAGAATGCTTGTGTCATTGACATATTCTTCTTTAACTGTTATTGTTCGATAGCTTCTCACGATCGTCACAATAACCTTTCAGAGCCATTATTATGGCTTTGTTTACGTTGCTAATAGTAAAATTGAAAACAATCTTCTGTCATTAGACAGATGACGCCCCTCGGGTTTGATTGTAAGCGTCACGGTCATGGATATTTCCTGCTACGGTTACTCGGCTCGACTATGATTTGAAGACACAGAGGTAATGGCGTACAGCGCTATCTTTGACGTGAATTAGTTTGACCTTTGTTCTTGCTTTTCTCACTTGTTTCTGATTCTAACATTAGTTTTGCTATTGAGTATATGTTACCTAGTTAGTGGGTAGGGAAGGTCACATAGGCTCTCCAACTTACTTAGGAAAAGCCAGGTAGATACACCTGAAAATTATGAGAGATATTGAGATTTTTCGTATTCGTCGTACACGCGGTGACTAAGAGACTGCGCCAAGAGAATGATAGTAGCATCGGCGACGTACTGTCTGCCAACAAATAATACGATAATTTTCGCCGATTCTGTCAATAATTTTATAGTTTTTTATTAATTGAGTTTGAAACCATTTCAGATATGTTAATTTTTAAATAAGTGTAGAGTAGGAGGTGCAAAACAGATAAATATAATTATTTTTATTATTAAGAGTTTCTACTGTTTTCTAAAGTCCTCAGCTATACTCGTAAGCCTCTCTGAAGTTGTGCCCCAGAAGTTACCGTATCTCATTATTGGAGTACAGTCGAGTGCTCGACTGCTTGTCCGCCCACGACTTTATTACGACTTTATTCTGTTCGAACGCTGTCATGACTTGCATGTTCCAAGTTTTTTGCTTCCTCAGCAATCCAGTTTGACGATAAAAAATGTATGGAAGTTATTCCAAGTTGATCGAGTTCGTTGCGTGTAAACCCGCTCGTGGAGCTACGAATACTTCGGTACCCTCGACCTTGCTCCGTGCCGCAACTCGCGAGGGGTGTACACACAGCTGATCTACATCACCCTTAGGCTGAGCAAATGTTCATATTTCATAAGCCCCGCGCTACGAGGTCACACGAGCATAAATAAAATAGTTGGAGAGCTGGCTGCGCTCCGCATCCGCTGTGAAGCCCTACCGTGGAGGGGCTGCCGGCCAGCCCGCCAGGCACTCGTAGCTCGAGCTGCTAATACGCATCGACGCAATATCCTTTGTAAGACATGCTACGTCCCGCTCGCGAGTGGAGTGCACGAGAGGGACGGGGCGCTACGGCCGACACGAAGAAGCCTAGCTTAGCGTTCCGGGCGTGACGTCACGGGGGCGCGGGGCAACGCGGCGCGGGGCACGGGGCGCGGTGGGGCGCGGGGTGGCGCGGCGCAGCACCGGCAGTGTACGGCCGGCCGCTAATTCGCGCGGACGGGTGCACGATGCGTGCACGGTGAAAAAAAACAATCGCGATGCTGTTTGAGAGTCCCAACGCGAAACTGTACCCGGCGTTCAACATCCCGCCGCCCGTGAGGCTCAGGTGAGCAGTGTGTGCGCGGTGCTCTGCGACCACCGCATGTTGTGTTCAAGTGCCAGTGTTCTTAGTTTTGCCGAAGCCATAAAAAATGCCTATAAAGTGTTGTTATGTACGGCGGGCGCGCCGCAGCCGCGACAGTGCGTCTGTCCAGTAACGCTCCAGCGACCGACGAATGAAACGTCGATACGACGTCGCCGCTCTATATTTTTTTCTCACAACCAACCATTATTGTGTTCCGAGTGATCTTAATGTGAATACTCCAAGCCCAGTGATGTACGGCGCGCGATCGTGACCGATGGCGTCTCATCTCCATCTCGATATCCGAGGCAATCACATCGGAAGCTACCGTCTACTAAAAATAGTATTAAATTCCGTTCAATTGCCGTCTGATCGAGACAATCGATTCGCTCGTGTCAGGGCTGAGTTCAAGTCAAAACGGGAATCGATTCTGATTGCTTTGTGTTGCGAAAACACGAGAAACGTGAGAGAAAACTGTTGCTTCAGTTTCTTGATTGAACTTTGTGACTGTTGTTTGGCTTGCACCTTGTTCCAACATGAATCAAAGTGGACCCCTTTTGTCAATAAATCGTTTCGCACGGATCGATGTGTGGTGTCGGCTCGCAGGTTCGCGGAAGGGTGTCGCATCGTCGCCGTGTCGGTCACGTCGCGTCGCTGTAAACACGGCGGCTTCCTGTTGCGCCAAGCCGCATAGCTCAGCTATACAGGGCTTAACTTAGTTGTGCCAGAGTAAATCATTTGAACATTGCGGTTGGGCAACGATTCGTGCGCCCACCGTCTTTAATTTGTGTATTCTTATTATTTTTTGCATTTGCGATGTAATTCTGACTGTAGTAAGTAAGTACATTTGGTGATCTTGACACGCCATTTATCATCTATATAACCCTAGTACCTACTAACCGTTGAATGACCACTATGTGGAGCTGAAACTACCCAACATAAATTAATGTGAGGCTATCACTGTAACTAACAAGAGATACACCGATGTTGTATGATCCTCCGCGACACAATCCATTGCATTTAGTCCCAACATTCATCGTCCTCCGTTCATTACAACTAGGTCTTTGCCGCGATCCTTCCGAGGTCATTTACCCATCACGCCCAGCATATCTGGTTTTACAATCGAGCCGAGAGTTATAATAGTTATAGTATAATGGAGTGGCTCCCTCGTCCTCTGCAGCCCAATTCCCTCATTTGGCTAAACAAAGCCTGGTCCAAACCACTTTTTTATTGTTTCGTTTTGTTAACAATCATTGTGTTCGCTTTGTGTTCGTTCTGACCGAAGGGCCGCCCGGAGAGAGCTAATTCAAACGACCCTTAACTGGAACAGAAACTGTTGCTATTTCTGTTTATCTTTGAGGCTCCACTTGTTAGAGACCACTTAGAAAACTTTACGACGTTTGTTTTGGACCACGTTGTTAGAAGTGATTCAGACAGACTCGATACTCAATATATTTGTTTGAATTCGACAATGTGGACTTATCATTGTGGACCCACTCGGGTACAGCAAAGTAGGGGAAGAAGAAGGCATTTATTTTACCCTCTTGAGCAGATGAAGTTACCAGTTACTAGACTCTAAATATTCGTATAATGTTGCATTGTATGCAAATGATGTAAGAGATCTCGGTTTTGACTAAAGTTATAATTAAACGCCCAAAACTAAATGGTTCTCGGTAAGAATTTAATAATGACGAGTTACGAGAAAACAGTGAGTTCCGCTCCTAATCTAAGCTGGTCATCAATTAACCAATTTGTAACTTGACTTGAATATGCAACTCCTTTTGTGGATAAAACCGATTTGCAGTCCTTTCGAAAAACGTATTTATTCAATTTGGACCGTACCTATAAGATTCGAAAAAAAAACATAAAAAAGACCGTTCAAATAAATTGATTTCTTTTGTAGCACAGTTGCGCTCGTCGCACTCGCTGCTTGTATTTATTTTATATCAGAGCGTGGTGAAAACGAAATATAACCGAGTTCATGTAACAGCTTCGAAGTGCAGAAAATTATACTTAGAGAGAAAGAAAAACACAGATTTGGAGATTTGGCGAAAAAGACGCAGTCTTAGGACTAACTTACAAATTATAAACATTCTTACATAAATTACTAACAACAATTTATTTCTTCCCATGGTCGATAACTGGGCAACTCACCCTACATTTAAATATTAAGAAACTATGTACCTATGTTTTCTTTTTTGTATTTTGATACCTGTGTGATTACCGTTACAAAATTTTGCTAGGCACATAAAAAAAAAAAAATATTTTTGATGTATTGTTCATTTAAAAAAAAATACTATTGATTTTTTTCTTTCATTCTGTGCTCGAAGAAATCATCTTAAAGTACAACATCTTTCTTTTTTGGCATTTAGTTTTAGAGTGTTTTAATTTAAGATATACGCAGCATGACGACTGATATTAGGTACCTACCTCTAAATAATATTTATTTAGCAATTATTGTTTTAAAACACACGTCAATCTTTTAAACTGAGGCCGGTGTTAACCTACTGACTATCCTGAGAAGAAACACTACTGAAACAGACTGAGCAGTCTATAGTCTCTTCTAAAGTCCATACAGCAAATATGTAATGATCAAATCATATGAGAACCATGCAGATTAGTGTCGGAGATGGTTTTTTTTAAGAAATAATCACACAGATTTGAGTGTACCTGTCCAGTCAGTGGAAGCATTTGTTAGTATTCGTGTAGCTCAAACTCAGGACTACAAAGGAGCTCAACGACTTGACAAACAATACTAAAAAAAGGACATTTGGGTAGGCCGCATCAAATACTCAAAACTGTCAGATAAATCACATGAGAACCATGCAGATTAGTGTCTGAGATGGTCTACTGAACATCGGTTTCTTTTGAAGGAAACGGCGATGTTGTGCCGCCGCCGTAATGAGACATATTCTCAAAATTTTAAGGAAAAATATTCTCCCCTGTACTAAAATTCTTGGAATTCCCCTGGGTATATTTCCATAAGCACATCTGCAACTCGATTTAATCAATTGGACCGATACACGATTGCCTAATGACAAACGCATTGATACATATTTTATGTAAATTGTAGGTACAGTGAATGTTATGTATACGGCACATAAATACGCGGTGGCCAGTTTATAGTCGTCAAATTTTTTTAACTCACATCCTTACTTTATCCACCCTTACTTTATTAACACATCTCTCTATAAGATTTACCGCGTACGTCGAAGGATTGGTGACTAGAGTGAATAGGCTTTTAATAAACTAGTGCGCTTCATAATCAACGATTCCATTACTGCTTACCATTAGGTAAGATCAAAGTCAAGCACTAGCTTATATCATTAAAAAAAAAAACTAAAGGGCATCGTAAGTAATCGTTTAGAAATAAAAACATTAGTTAAGCAAAAATCTTAGACAGTTTAAAAGCTGTGTTTTAATTTTGTAAATATCTCTAATCTGTTTAAAAACCCGTCTTATGTTGAAACTGTTCAATAGAAATAAATAAAATTTGGTATAGAAGTGATGCAGTCATGTTTTTCTGTGTGTCTAAGCTATACCATTTTTAGGGTACCGTACCTCTAAAGGAAAAAACAAAACCCTTATAGGATCACTTTGTTGTCCGTCTGTGTGTCTGTCTGTCAAGACCCTTTATCTCGGGAACACGTGGAGGTATTGAGTTGAAATTAAAACCATATACTCAAGTCTGCGGTCCCTTGAAGCTGTGAAAAAATCAAACTTCCAAGTTAACGAAAAAAAAAGATACGGCCGTTTATGTCGCAAAAAATGTGTAATTTGACAATCTCAAGGGAAACAAAATTCATAGGGTACTTCCTGTTGATCTAAAATCCTAAAATTTGGCATGAAGCAAGGTCTCATAGCACAAGTATAAAAAAAAACCGTAATCTGTAAAGTTGTAGTTACGTTACAAACGAAAACTTTTTTCGTGATTCGGAAAAATCTACGTAACTTAATTCGGGAATTGAACTATTTTCATAGTTAAGTTTGTGCGGAACCCTCTGGGCGCGAGTTCGATTCGCACTTGCCCGGTTTTTTTATCATTTATTTGACTTCACGAAAAAATCACATCTGAACTTCAGATTATTTGCAAACCTAATGTTTTTTTCTGAACGAATTCGTACGACGCCATCTAGCTAACAAAAATGTTGGACCACTATAAACAGATCTTTATATAAAAGCGAAATACCACAAACTTAAATAATACAAACTTAAAATTGGGCAGGTAGGTTCCTTATAGGGTGTAGACATCAGCTTAGAACGGATTTTACGAAACTCCATCCCCAAGGGGGTAAAACGGGGGTCCTTAGTTTATGTGGAGTAACCTACTTCCACGCAGGCGAAGCCGCTGGCAGAAGCTAGTATATCATATAAGTGAGTCAGCAAATAAGTAATGATACCCGTATCGTTGTTCGTTCGTATAGTATTTGTATATATAAAACCGATGCCCACAATAAAGACATTCTGATTCATACTTTTTCGCAAAAACATTACCCTCCAGGTACCACCAAGGTCGAAACTACAAACAGGTGTTGCACACATAAATAAGACCTTTGACCTTCGAACTAAGAAAAAACTTGTAACTAGAAAAACTTTAAATGGATTGGTATAGATTTTCAACATTTACCCACTCGAAAATCCGTTTCTACCTCTCCCGCCTTTAAGCACGCAATTTACTGTTTTTTGCACTAGTGCGGAAAAGTGCGTCAGTTTACCCCCGCCACAATGTATCGTAAATAAGCGACCCACCGGTCAAGCCCCGTTTACTTATTTCTTCGGAAGTGTATTGGAAAACGTCGTTAGATACACGTGGACATTTGTCACTGCAGCCCAACTCCATAACAGTCGCTTGGAGGCCCTATCCATTTGACGACCTAAACTGAACTGTTATTGGATGGAGCTATATAGGTCGACGTGTTAAATATATAATTGTATATTTAACACGTCATAGTAAGGTCCCAAAATTCCGCCTCGGTCGCAATGACAAAGTTCCTCCACTTGTATCAAAATGTACTATTGATTGGAGTTACAGTTGAGCACTCATCGAGTTGTGTGTAGATATCCGCGACCGAGCTACCAGGAGCGCATTATGCATCAGGATGTTATTGCAGCAAACGTGGTTTTGTTCATTAAAAAAAGGCGTATTTAAACAATATTTAAGTGTTCGCTATAACGAATGAAATAGCAAGTTTTTACATGAAAACTGCATTAAGTAAATATCTACCTATTGTTTTTGCTACGGCTTGAGGAGTTTTTTAGGGTTCCGTGCCTCAAAAGGAAAAATGGAGACCTTATAGGATCACTTTGTTGCCTGTCTGTCAAGAACCTTTATCTCCGGAACGCGTGGAGGTATCGAGTTGAAATTAAAAATTTAAAACCATATATTAAGGTCTGCGGTCCCAAGAAGCGGTGAAAAATCAAACTTGTAAATTAACGAAAAAATGGCTGTTTATGTCGCAAAAAACATATATTTCGACACGATCAAGTTTCATAGGGCACTTCCCGTTGATCTAGAATCCTGAAATTTGGCATAAAGCAGGGACTTATAGCACATGTACAGAAATAAATCTGAAAACAGTAAATTTGTAGTTACATCACAAAAAAAAATTTGATTCAGAAAAATCTTCGAGACTACATTTGGGAATTGAACTATTTACTTAGGTAGGTAAGTTTGTACGGAACCCTCAGTGCGAGAGTCCGACTCGCACTTGTTTTATTATTGATAGGCTTACGCTTGACGACTATCTCACCTGATGTTACCATCAGGTGGTGAAGGCGATGATGTGGTAGACGATGGAGCACGCTTGCCTAGAAGTAACCTGCCCGCTCTAGAAGTAACCTGCCCGCTCTAGAAGTAACCTACCCGCTCTAGAAGTAACCTGCCCGCTCTAGAAGTAACCTACCCGCTCTAGAAGTAACCTGCCCGCTCTAGAAGTAACCTGCCCGCTCTAGAAGTAACCTGCCCGCTCTAGAAGTAACCTACCCGCTCTAGAAGTAACCTGCCCGCTCTAGAAGTAACCTACCCGCTCTAGAAGTAACCTGCCCGCTCTAGAAGTAACCTACCCGCTCTAGAAGTAACCTGCCCGCTCTAGAAGTAACCTACCCGCTCTAGAAGTAACCTGCCCGCTCTAGAAGTAACCTACCCGCTCTAGAAGTAACCTGCCCGCTCTAGAAGTAACCTACCCGCTCTAGAAGTAACCTGCCCGCTCTAGAAGTAACCTACCCGCTCTAGAATTAAAAGTCCCTATGTTGTAGCTATCGGGCAACGACGTCCATTGTGAGACATAGGCTTGGGGGAGCCCACGGTCGCCACAACTAACAGTTCTGCGCGTCTAGCATCAATAGGATTCCCGCGACCCTCACCAGGTCATCGGTTTACCTTGTGGGAACCTTTCTAATTCCGGTACGCGGTTGCTACTCCATAACCTTTCGTTGTTAATTGGCACTGCTACTTAAGTTTGGCGATTCTTCTGGCTATGTCGGTAGCCTTGGTTCTCCTGCGGATATCTTCATTCCTGGTGCGATTACGGAAAGAAACCCTGAGCTCAGCCCTTTCCATTACCCTTTGGGTGACTTTAAACCTTCTAATCTGAGCGAGTAAAGTTTAATGCTTATGTTTTATTGAAAACAAACGTAACGAGGACCGATTAGTGCTGAGAAACAGCTATTTTAAAAGTCTCCATGTTGGATTACGTGAAATAAAATATTATTGTGAATTTTTAAACTATTGACGAACAAAAACAACTAACAAATTTGTTTATGTCATGGATGATGACCGAATTATTTTGCTATTGTATCTTACATTTAGAAATTGACGTTTTCTAGTTGCGTTAAAAATAACATTTAGGTACTAGGAGATCAGAAGTTGCTGACGATGTAATCATACACCTATCCTATTTAAACAGGAGGGAAATTTTTATTACTAGCAGACCCGGCGAACTCCTAACGCCTAATAGTATGGATAACGCCATCTGCTGGCATTACCAGAACCGCATAATTCATTTTATAATGACATTTTAATTAGAGATGGCGTTGTAAGTATTCGGTTTTTTTTTTTTGGTGTATTGTCCATTTTTCTCACCGAATTTTTTTTATTTCGATTATATCAAGACCAAAATTAGCTAAATCGGTCCAGTCGTTTTTGAGTTTTAGCCAGACTAATGAACAGCTATTCATTTTTATATAAATAGATTTATAGGTGCGCCCTTGACCTGATGGAAAGCGTCGATGTGGTCCACCATTTGGAGCACGCTTGCCTAGAAGTAACCTATTTACTCTTGACTTAAAGACCCCCAGGTTGTAGCTATCAGGTGATCAGGAAACACAAACTCCGGCAGGGAGTTCCACTCCTTAGCTGTACTCACAATGAATATGTTCAAAAAACGTTCAAAATACTGTGAACGAAATATTGCATTAAGCTGATCAGTTCACAACGAACAGACTTAAGTCGATGCTGTCTTTGTGTTCATGCTTTCCCAGTAGTTAAAATGTAAACACAGTGTCAGTTTCCACTTTTCTCAGAACTTTATGATGATCTTTGTGCACACATATTCACATAATAATTATTACTTCACAATAATTAGATAGAAATGTAAGCACACAGGTGCTTTATGCAATTTCTTTTAAAATGACTCACTGAACTTAGGTATATTATAATCGAATGCAATTTAATTTTAAACAATAACCATAGGCGCGGGTTTGTGGACGACGAGCAATGAATAGCTGGTTGTCCGACAGGTAACCGTCGGAACCGAGACGTCGATGGCGCGTAGTGTTCCAAGCTCGCCTCAAAGAAATGTCAACAAAACCGTAGAGGCCTAGTAGAGCGGATGCCCGCTTGGGCCACGGGGAGTTTCTGAAGGTCACTCAAAAGGGACAGACAAAAGTTTGACACGCCCTTGCGCTCCACTCTAGAGCGGAAGAAGGCGGAATTAATGCCTTAGGCATTCTCCACCAGTCAACCAAGAGTGGTGAAGAGAAAACATGGTGGGAGCACAAAAAAAAGATTATTAAGAAAACAAGGGTACAAATGCTATATTGGTTCACAGGACCATTCACTCACGGACCAAGCCTTTGGTAAGAAAAAAGATTCAAGAACCGATAAAACAAGAGACAGTTTCGCAATATCAGCAGGTTATCTAAAAAAAATAAAATAATATCATGAACCTTGTCAGCAACTCGGGCGGCTTCGGGTGAACTCGTAAAATTCGCCGAACGGTTAGCGGATCAGCTTTACGACATGTTTATTTACCTAATGTGTAGTCTCGTAGGCGACGGAAAAGGGATTTGTCGCCCCTGGAGTAGTCGCCCCTGGAGTAGTCGCCCCTTGTTTTCTAATCGTTCGGGAAATAATGTCAACGTTTTGGAAAAAATAATTTTGATAGGCTCGCGTCTAATCAATCTCATCTGAAGGTGAGCGAAGATGTGGTCGACGATGGATATTAATAACATAACGTTGTCCTTAAGTGGCAGTGGGCAGGGCACATTGCTCGTAGTACGGATGGTCAATGGGCCGAAAATTTCTAGAGTGGCGACCGCGCACTGGAAAACGCAGCGTTTTAAGCGCTCCTACAAGGTGGAGCGACGACCTGGTGAGAGTCGCGGGAATGCGGTGGAAGCGAATGAGATGGAATGGAATGGAGAGGCCTATTTCTAACAGTGGACGTCTTTCGGCTGAAATGACGATGATGATGATGATTTATAACATTGTTCAGGCAGAGGCCATAGTCTTAGCATAGTTCCTGGTAACCAGTCTACTTAAGACTCCAAAAACCTTAGCCCTATTATCTTTGTTTTCCATATGTTGCAATAATTTCTCACCAACCGGGGACTTTCCTTTGGTGCACTAGTATAGCGCTTACGGAATAATCGTTGGTTGATACCACGTTCTATTAAAAGTGTCTAAAGAGCCTCTACGAGTTAGTTCCGGGTCCTCGTACGCCTTCCAAAGGTCCAGGACCCTAGTGTTCTTAGATACACTGATCCATAATAATAATAGGTTTATTTTCAACTAGCGGTCCCGGCAGACGTTGTTATGCCCAAAAGCGGGATTTAGTAAAAAAAAAAATTACCCTACTCTACCCTACTCTACCCTACTCTACCCTACTCTACCCTACTCTACCCTACTCTACCCTACTCTACCCTACTCTACCCTACTCTACCCTACTCTACCCTACTCTACCCTACTCTACCCTACTCTACCCTACTCTACCCTACTCTACCCTAAAAAAAAAAAAAAAAAAGTACCCTATGTCCGTCTCCTGGTTCTAAGCTACCTCCCCACCAATTTTCAGCCAAATCGGTTCAGCCGTTCTTGAGTTATAAGTGGTGTAACTAACACGACTTTCTTTTATATATATAGATAACTTTCGGTTTAAACTGCGGCACTGCTGGGCCCCTACGGTCTTGCTGATATACACAGCACAACACTGGAACACTACAAGCTCGAAGAATCGTCAATTGGACCTCTTTCGGCTGAAATGATGATGATGATGGAACACTACATGCTGTCGACGACTCGGACTTGACAAGACTGGTGTCAGATTAGACATAAACATGTACCGAACTATAAGGAGTTATACTCCTATAGTGGATATTTATAAACAATCATTGGACTACATAAAGCTAATGTTATGTAACGTGAATCTGGCCCAACCAACTGGACGAGCCAATCGATACGATCTATATAATTGTTCGCCGCCGAAATAGAGCACTATGTGGACAGGTCAGAAGTACCACTCTGTGTGAGCACTAGGGCCTTACCCATTTTAGGGTTCCGTACCTTAAAAGGAAAAATAATAATAATAATAAAACTGTCTGTCAAGAGTTCAAGACCCTTTATCTCGGAAAAACGTGAAGGTATTGAGTTGAAATTAAAACCATATACAAGTTGTGAAAAAATAAAATTTCTAAGTTAACGAAAAAAAAACATATGGCCGTTTATGTCTCAAAAAACGTATATTTCGACACTCTCGAGGAAATCAAAATTCATAGGGTACTTCCCGTTGCCCCAGAATCCTGAAATATTGCATAAAGCAAGGTCTCATAGCATAAGTATAGGAAAAAATCTGAAAACTGTAAATATGAAGTTACGACACAACAAAAAAAAATTGCCACGGAAAAATCTTCGAGACTTCCTTCGAGAATTGAACTGTTTACCTAAGTAAGTTTGTACGGAACCCTAAGGACACGAGTCCGACTCGCTTTTGCCTAGTTTTTTTTTGCTAGTCCGTATTGTCCCACTTTTTTCACCAACAGAAAGATGAAAAAAAATTCACAATCGGACCAGTACTTATAGAGATTCCATCCTACAAACAAAAAAAAAACATAAACACAAAAAAGATAAAAACAAAAAAAAAACAAACTAAGTACCTCTTTATAATATTAGTGTAGACAACAATTCCTGTAAATCCCAGACTACAAGGCGAGTATGAAAGTTCCACACATGAGGCGTCGAATGTTTATGAATTTATTATAAGCGCCTACCAGTATCAGCTCATAGCTGATAGTCTTCAAATAAATTTGTTCGGTTAATCTGAAACGCCTCAATTAAGACATTTACCCCTGGCTTCCTCGCCGCCCAAGCGTCTAATCAATCTGCATAATTAATTTGACAACATCTTAATCGGCCGCGCCGAAGTGGATCCCATCTATTTATATTTCCAAGACAATCTTCAAATTAAACTTTTAGAAAGTTTATCTGATGAATAATGCCTTGTTCTTATTTTTTTTTGACCTCAGATCTAACAAAGCTGATTTACATTCGTGCACTCAAAGTTAGGTTCAGTTGAAAACCAGCGTCAGGCAACTGCTAAGTAATTGATTGCATTCAGCTGAACTGGATCTATTTAGCACAGCCGTTAGACACACGTTGTTGTTGTTTTTATTTTTAGGGTTCCGTACCTAAAAAACGGAACCCTTATAGGATCACTTTGTTGTCCGTCCGTTTGTCTGTCTGTTGAAAGCGTGGAGGTATCGAGTTGAAATTAAAACCTTATACTCAAGTCTGCGGTCCCTTAAAGCTGTGAAAAAAACAAACTTCTAAGTTAACGAATAAAAAAGATACGGCCGTTTATGTCGCAAAATACTACTACGTATATTTCGATATTCAAAAGAATCAAAATTCATAGGGTACTTCCCGTTGACCCAGAATCTTGAAATTTGACATAAAGCAAGGCCATAAAGCACAAGTTCAGGAATAAATCTGATTAGGGTCGCGGGCAAGACTTCTGAACATTCTCCTGTTGTAGGTCAAACACTAAACACAGACTATTGCTGTCAACACACAGTTTGTATGTGTGAGTGTCTACATACACACACACGTATCGCAATGATTACGGCCGCGCAAGTGACTATTATGAGCCTATAACAGGCAACAGCCGATGATTTACTCTCGTCTCCTTAGTATAATTAGATATTAAGATACTCTCAATAATATAATATAATATTCCACAACTATCACACAACGCCGTCTAGTCCCAAACTAAGCAGAGCTTGTGTTATGAGTACTAGCAAAACTGATAAACATACTTATATATTTCTAAATACATACATATATAGATATATTACACCCAGACACAGAACAAATGATCGTGCTCATCACACAAACATTTGTCTTGGGTGGGAATCGAACCCACGATCTCCAGCATAGCAGTCAGGGCCACTAACCACTAGACCAACAGACCAGTCAAAAACTCTGGAGGTGAGAGTAAAGAAAGTTCTCGTATTTGGGATAAATGATATTTATTTTGCAAATAGGTTTAAAAAACACTTTCACACACCAATTTTAAGACAAGTTCGATGTTTCCTAACTGACTACCCTGAGAACAGTCACGGAAACAAACTCAGCTATCGAATTCTCTTTTAAAGTCCATACAGCAAACATGTAATAGTCAAATCATATGAGAACCATGCAGATTAATGTCTGAGATGGTTTTTTGAGGAAAGAACCACACAGTTCTGAGTAGACCTGTTCAGTCAATAATAAGGAGCTCAACGACTTGAAGAGCAAAACTTGTTTTGAAAGAAAAAGGGCAGAAAATATTGTTAAACTGCCAGAAATACGTTAAAAACAGAAGGAGGCGACTACCTGCCACTCCTCCTCGCTCCGGACCATGGCCTGTACCAAGGCCCGGTGCGAGAGATCGCCGCCGCCGATCGCCCCCACAAGGACATGGCGTTGCTCTGCCCGAGCGGGGCACACCTCCACCGTGTGCCCCACCTTGTCCTCCGGGCGGTCCAAACAGTGGCGACACCCGGGCGTCGCTTCCGCACGAATCCGAATACCATGTTCGGTGAGAACCTGCGTGAGGAAGGTAAGGACGCCGTGAGGTCTTTCCAACCACGCCTCAAAGAGGGGACTTACCGCCATAATTGTGGCATGCCCAAAGATGAGTAGTGAGTATACCGTAGGAGGTTCAAAGTGGCATCGGTGAGGTGACTAAAAAGTGGTGTGCAAATTTGTTAACAAGGTAAGGCCATGTGATGCAAAGAAGGCTATAAGAGTTAGGCAAGAACAAAGAAACGGTAAGTATATGGACACTTAGTTCAGTTCCTGAGTCCAGCATCGGACAAGCGTAAGCAGAGAATGGAGGCAATACAATACACTATTCTCTAAATATTCACACACACATGATGATGAATGCTACCAGGCTGACAGACGTAGATGGAGGTATAAATAATAACAATTCCTGTAAACCCCAGGCCAGTGCCAATTCATTGTCACACATCTGCTGAGCGAGCGAGCAGTGTTCCATAGAACGCCTTGTGGTACAATGTAATTAATGATTTTCGCTAATATTAAGCTGTATTTTGGCAATACGTAATGTTTTCTGACACGCTCCGATGGGTGACAGATGGCTACGATAACGGGAATTATTGTGAAAGCTCTTTTCATTCATGTCAGCTTAGTACTTAGCAGTGAGTTTTATGTAGTATTTTTTAGGGTACCGTACACAAAGGTTAAAACGGGACCCTATTGCTAAGACTCCGCTGTCCGTCCGTTTGTCTGTCAGTCTGTCACAAGGCTGTATCTCATGAAGCGTGATAGTCAGACAGTTGTAATTTACACAGATGATGTATTTCTGTTGCCGCTATAATAACAAATATTATAAAACAGAATAAAATAAATATTTAAGTGGGGCTCCCATACCACAAACGTGTGTTTTTATTTGCCGTTTTTGCTACGGACGGTACGGAGCCCTTCGAACCCAGAAGTACTGAACACAGTGGCAACCACTGCACCAACAAGTATGCTCCTTTGCCTTACCACTCTACCCTACCCTACTCTACCTCGCTCTACCCCACTCTATCCTACTGTACGCTACTCTACCCCACTCTACCCTACTCTACCTTACTCCAGCCTACTCTACCCTACTCGATAAAAAGTCCTATGTCCGTCTCCTGGTTCTAAGCTACCTTCCCACCAATTTTCAGCCAAATCGGTTCAGCTCTTCTTGAGTTATAAATAGTATGTATTTAGAAATATATAAGTATGTATATCACTTGTCTAGCACTCATAGCACAAGCTCTGCCTAGTTTGGGACTAGACGGTATTGTGTGAAAGTTATAGAATATTATTATTATTACCCAGTCTCGAACCCGCAACCTCACGCATGACACGCGCGTGTCTTAACCAGTTGGCCATCACGACATCTTGTGAAATAAGAAGTAAGTAGATAAATGAATTCGTAAAAAATAAAAATAAAAAACAGCACACTTGCTGGTTTTAATTTTCCTTGACTCTCTCGACAGTAACAATAATTTCTTACACCAAATACTTCAGATATTTTTGTATTTTTGTGTCAAAATTCATTACTTCGTCCCTTTGTGTTACCAAAGCTGAATAGGTATTGGGAAAACACAATATTTTGGCAACCTTCGCAGAAACAGCTACCTCCACGTGAGGAGAGTAATAATGCAGATATCTTGAGCAACCATTGTCTGGGTAAAAGAATTATGACTTCGACTTTTAAATTCCCGCTAATCTACCTAAAAATCATTTTAGTCATACATAATCGGGCCAGCTTTGCTTTTTATTATGGATATATGGTCGCTTGACCACTATTTAACTGATGGTAAGCAATGATGTGGCCGACGATGGAGCACGCTCGCCTAGAAGTAACTTATTCACTCTTGACTTAAAGACCTCAAAGTTTGGGTGGCATGTCCACCACGTACCGGTGGCGTATCGCCGTACGTCTAGTGGTACGATCAGGTACGATGATGGAACGGGCTTAGCGGAATCAAATTGTGAAATACCAATACACATTCCCCGAAATATAAGCGTCTGACATTGATCAAGACTGTCTGTCCGTCTGTCAGACATACTGTATCTCATTAATTGTAAGAGGTAGAGTTGAAATTTTCACAAAAATGTGTATTTGTATTGCCGCTATGACAACAAATAATAAAAAAAGTTAAAAATCAATTAATATTGTAGAATCAAACCCTTTGTATGCGAGGTCGACTCGCACTTGGCTAGATCTTTTTATTTTTTGTGCTGTTAAAGGATGAAATTATGCCCATTGACGCCAATAGCAGCCTTTGCTATTTTAACATGGTGGTCAAAAGTACTTAAAAAACTAATGAACTTACTTCACATATGGATGCTAATTCGTTATCAAATCAAGCACACAAAATACAGCTAATTGAATCATCCGTACACCTGGTCAGATCAGTACAGGTGCGAGTGATGACTCAAGCGTCACGTAATGTTGAAATTTGATGGTTCCTGGCGAGATCTGTGTTTCCTAACCTAGGAGTCTTTTAAGTTAAGAGTGAATAGGTTACTCCTAGGCAAGCGTGCTCCACCATCGACCTCATCATCGCTTACCATCAGGTTCGGAAGAATGACCGCGGCTAACGCTACGGTCACTCTTCCAAATGTTCTCGCAGCCTCAGCAGGAATCGGCCCTACTGGACCCTTCCGTTAACATCTCTTTGAGGCGCCCGTGGAACCGTCGACTAGGGCCTAGTCTTTACTGGACGGGCGGACGACGAGCTACCCACAGTTCGTGGCCGTTTCTCAAATATATTGGGCATTGGCTCTCAGTCCCAATACCGCTCAGTAAGATTGGTAATATCACAAAGCATTCCATATCGATCCCGTTTATGTTTAGAAAAGATAAATAAAACTAATCTTTTTTCGCCGGAGCCTCGTTTCGGCTTATCTTTTATGCATAGAGTCTAAGTTGAAAATGTGCTGTTTTTGGACGAAATCGAATTAGTTCGCTACTGGGGTTGCAGAGGTCAGAGGTGGTCGCTTCGTGCTAACTAAAATACAGAATATGTTTAGTTGCTTTTAAACTAAAGGCATCAAAAGTTGGACCTAGTAACGACTATTTTTGTTAACCAAATAATAATTAGAATTATTGGCTGCTTTCTAGGGTTTTCAAATTCATTTTTTCTGTAAACTAGCTGACTCGGCGAACTTCGTACCGCCTAACAGTCAATGAATGTAGTATATCTTTCGATATAGTCAACCGATTGCGATGAAACAAAGCCTTAGTAATATATCAAGTTACAATTTTAATGTATAAAAGTTTTCTATCTACAAAAGACTTCTACAGATTTATTATATGTATAGATATTGACACTAGTCATTAGGAATAGACAGAGGCCTGAAAAGTCTGAAAAGTTTCACCAAAAGTACTGATTTTAGGCTGCAATACTTGTTGTCGTTCAATGAATTCAGCAGAATATAGAACTTGAAGATCATGAGAAGACATGATCTAGCTACTAGAGAGCCTATGATTAGGTCATAACGTGATCCAGTTGACGACCTAAACTGAACTGTTAAATGGGTGGAGCTATATATAGAGTGTATGGCTTCATCCCAAGCCCTCTTTTATAGTTTCTAAACGTGATATTCAAAGCAAAAACTCAATACAATTTCCATTCGGGTACCAGGCGCACAGAACCGCAAGCAGGTTGAATGTAATCTCATTATTACTAGAGCAATGCGGTGACGGTTTAGAAAGTAATATCGATTTCGCGAATTCGTTTCGATGAAAAAAATATAACGTCGGTCAAGCACGAAACGGGAACACTTTGCTTTTGTTGTATTTTACAATGGTTTTTTAATATTCACAGATAAAGTAGTGTACAAAGGAATAGGCAGAAAGGTCACTAACATTGTACACATAATCATAAATTCAGCCCTTATTTTTTCTATTGCTGGGACATAGGCTTCCTGTAAAAAAAGGCTAAACTTAATTAAAAAAAATTGTGCCTTACCTACTACCAATTTACCTACTTACACTACTTAGCGTTTTTTTAAATTGGGTATATAATCATCCAATGACTTCTCCCACTCTAGGGTAAAGTGGGAGGGCGTATCAGACTTTTACTGACTAAAAACCACTCCTATGTTTCTTCTTTGCCTTCGGTCCAGGGCCCCGGGGTTCTCTTTCGCACAACCCATGGCTCCAGTGTGCTTCGACCCTGCTGGGCTCCTACGGTTTTGCTGACATGCTGCTACATAGCCGCTGGAATCAAACTCTGATTACACGCATTCTCCAGCGGAATTTGCTCCAAGATACTTTTTTCTACGATTTCAATTCGACCAAATTCGACATACCTGACAATTTCGATTAAAATACTATATAGATAACTTTTTAAATATATACTATCGATAGAAAGTCCACTCTATTACAACGTTCTATTTTTAATTATCGCTTTGCAAAGATTCTATTACAAACTGAATGAAACTTGTTATTGGCGCTAGATTTGATTGGACAATGGAAAATGGCGACTCTTGGTATTGATAACACATAGTTGTTGATAGTCAGCCATCTTTTATCTTCAGAAACAATGGTATTAGAGTTAGATATTTGTTAATTCTACTGGAATTTAGAAGCTAGGAGTACTCAGTAACTGGGAGGTAAAAACAGGTCAGATATGTAGTCGTTTTATTTACTTATGGGCTTGCATGACTACTATTTCACCTGATGGAAAACGAAGATGTGGTCGACGATGGAGCACGCTTGCTTAGAAGTAACTTATTCACTCTTGACTTAAAGATCCCCAGGTTGTAGCTATCAGGAAACACAGACTCCGGCAGGGAATTCCACTCCAAAGGGTCCAAAAAGTGTAGTGTGTATGGGTGGGATGTCCACCATATGCCGGTGGTGCATCGTCGTACGTCTGGTTGTTCTATGATGGAACGGGCGGGCTGTATGTAAAATATTATAATTATTAATCTATATATATAAAAAAGCGAAATACCACTCACTGATTAATCACGAAATCTCAGAAATTATAACACATACAAACTTAAAATTTGGCAGGTTCCTTAAAGGGTGTAGAAATCTGCTCAGAATGGATTTTACGAAATTCACCCCCTAAGGGGATGAAAAGGGGGGTCCAAAGTTTGTATGGAGAAACCGACATTCACGCGGGTGAAGCCGCTGGCAGAAGCTAGTTAAGTATATGCTAGTAGTAATGCTGGAAGTTGGCTCAAAATAGTTGCGAAGAGACTATAAGATGATGAATCAGGTAAATTTGAAAACAACGGCATCGATAAAGTTGAGAAGGAATCAACTCAATCAGGATATGTACTAGGAATTCTAAGAAATGAGGATTATGTGACCAAAAATGCGTTTTGTACGAATGTGAATGGCTAAAAAAGAAGACAATACTAATATGACGGATAATAGAGATGCATGAGAGGAAAAAGAAGATAAATTAAGCTGATTTTAAATATATGGAAAGGAAAACAGTACCTAATAATCTTCTTTCATAAAAGATAAGACAACACAGCGACAGGTCCCTTAATCTCTGTCTCTTTTCAAGTAACGCTTTTAGAAAGAGATACCACTAAAATCAAGGCTTCCTTATCGTCTTTGAAAACATGTCCTTCATTTAAAACTAACTTCCTCACCTTTCATGCTACCCTAGTAGCTACACGTGTGCCGAACTCGAGCACAAAACTCAATTAAAAACTTAAGCGAGTCACAATTACCCGACAATCGATTGTTAAGCGATCGGTATCGATTCTCGGAAATTAGACGATAGTTTGCAAATAAGCTGGTATAATGAGAAGTCATTGAGCTCTTAGTTTATGAGCACCTAGTAATTATGTAGCTGAGTTTGTGGTTCAAGGTGAGATGTACTTAAGTATAATCTAAAAAAAATGTGTGAAAAAGTCACGCTTGTAGAGAGAGGCATTGTATTTTCCGGCGTTGATTTTTTGCAGTGTTTTCCTAATTTGGTTTGTCTGCAGACCAAGACGAACCAAGATATTTCGCAATACTGATTAAAAGTTCGTCATCTTTTCTTATTTTCCTTGTATTAATAAAGACAAAGCGTTTGGCAAGTTAAGTGTACAAAATGTTGGCCTTATTGTTTATGTTATCCTGGTACTTATGCAGATTCAGCAGCCTTTGAAAAGCATTGCAAAATCATCACATATTTTAGCATGCTTATTATCTTTTCAAATACATAAATAGCTTTGACTTTACATTCCTTAATTCTCTATTATTTATGTTTTAGTCCTTCTTTAGTTCCAGTCTTCATCCCAATTCATGAAGGGTTTCCGTACCTATTTAATTTCTTTTCAATATTTTCTACTATCTCTCTTCATGTCCATATCGGAGCCATATTTTCTTTCACTAACTTATAAAATATAAATAATGATCATCAAAACATGGCCTTGAGTGCGGACGTAGTACCACTTCATGTGTATGAGTCAGCACATTCCATACAAACGTTAACTCTACTGATCTGAAGTTTGACAGCAAAACGAATAAAGTGTCTTGTAATTCCATTTTCGTATTATCACTAACTGAACCGTCAGACATTGTTCTGTCTTAGCTATGAAAGAGGCAGGAGTCCGATATGTTGGTCAGACCAAATACGTGCTAAACTAGAGACCACAGTCTGCGACGCAATCCACATTGCCGAAGATAGGACCTGGCGAAATATAGTCCACAAAAAAGTTATTCGTCGAGTTCACGACTCTCAGTATTGAGGTTAAACGATGCAAGGAGGAGGAGCTATGAATATTCTGACAAACAATCCAATTTTCTGTGCTTTTTTTAAAATAAGATTCTTCTACAATGTAATCGTAAAACTTGAAAAAAAAAATATGTATGCATAAACGTTTTAAGGGAAATAGGGATCCATTTATAGGTTTATAAATGAATCCATATTTCGCGCAGCTAAGCATAGTCGTCCCGCCTCTTTTGCCAATCCTCTCGATCCCGTGTCTGACCCAGGTTCTGCCCTGCTGGTAACAATATCGTACATTATTAGTATTATCTATTTGGGCATGTATAGGCATTTGCTTATAGAATTACGTGTATAAATTATAGTTAAAAAGTTATTTGACAATAATAATGTATTAGTTTATTATCGTTTAGGATTATTTTATGAATTTTATCTATAGGCCTCTGTTTGCCTTATAATAAAATTGATATAATTATTATTATTAGTTGCGTACCTAGGGTTAATTTTCGGTAGGGGGGAAGGGGGGCTGGCCCCTGAAATGCCTAAATTTTTGCGTAAACTTTCCAGTATTTTGGCATCCTTCATGGAAATCGGTAGCCAAACATCCTGGGGTGAGCGCACTGGCCTCTCCGCCTTCTTCCCCCTATTTTCTTAGTTACTCGGGTCCAGAACGACCTCGCTTTCGGTCCGGGCGTGTATTTCACTTCGGTTGTACCGACAAACATGGCGCACTTACATCAAAATGTACTCTTACAGCTTTCATAAACTTTATATAAATGTAATGTCTTCTATCAATAAATATTATTAGCCTTGAGTATCTTAGTGGTGAGTAATCCTACACCACGATGTCCCGAGGTCGAATCCAGACGTATACAAATAGGTTTTATAAGTTTATAATGTCTTGTGTTCATCATTTATCAAATCTATTTTGATTGTGTAATAATTTATTGGGTACCTATATTTTTTTCGTAAACTATTTATTAATTTGAAAGAGGCGGTACCAGGGCGTCAGTATCAAGTAGAAGTTTAATTAAAAAATATGACTGGTCTAAATATTTTGTATTTAAACTAGTAACCCATTTCTAGTAGAGGCAATAGTACATTTTGATACATTTTGTTATTGCAACCGAGGTGGAATTGGCCAGAGCCGCGGGTAAGGGTGTTATGGAGTCGAGTGCTGCAGTGACACACCACGTGTATCAGACGATTTTTTTCAATACACTTACGAAAAAACAAATAAACTTTGGGTTAACATGCGACTCGTGGGGGTCGCTTAGCGCCCAGGCTGCTACGATAAATACAATGAATTGCACGGGTGAGCTCGTGCACTTTTCCGCACTAGTGCGAAAAACAGTAAATTGCTTGCTTCAAAGCGGTAGAGATAAGAGCGCGTTTTCTAGTAGGTGTATTGATTTTTTTTTATCTACACTAATATTATACAGAGGTAAGGTTTGTTATTTGTTTGCAGGAGGTAATCTCTGAAAGTACTGGTCCGATTGCTAAAATTTTTTTACCGATAGAAAGCTGCTTTATTCATGAGTGACATAGGCTATATTTTATGTACGCGAGTGAAGCCGGGGGCAAAAGCTAGTAAAAAATATAAACTAGTGCTTTACTGCGATCCCACCTGATGTTACCTAAGCAATAACCTATTTCCAGTTAGAGACAAAAATATATAATTAAATATCCAGTAAAAGTTATTCAAGTCGATCAAACTTTGTAATAACCAATGAATTTAGCTAATCGACCTTAAAATTATGATTATTCATGAGTCAAAGTTTTACGCTTCCCAGAGTTCGTTCAAGCGAAATAAGAAATTGACAAGAGCTGGCAATACCGACGATAAAAACGGTACAGACTTTTATCAGGGGATTATAAATATCATGATGCACGTCGGTTGCATGATACTCGTAATATATTGCACAACTTTCACACAACGTCTTCCCGTCCGATTATAATTTGGGTGTCTTCAAGGCTAGAGTGAATAGGCTCTTAATAAACATGTGCGCCTCACCATCAACGATTGCATCACTGCTTACCATCAGGTGAGATCGCAGTCAAGCACTAGTTTATATTAATTAAAAAAAAAATCTAGCTATTAAAATCAAGTTGACAAAACATTCATGCAAAAAAACAAGCACGCGCACAGAAATAAACTATGCATAATTAAATGACCAACCCCCCTTTCATTGAAGTAACATTGAAAATGAACGTGAGGCAGGGCGCGAGCCCCTCACCTGCGCGACGTTGCCGCTGCGTGCACGCTGCCCGAAGCGGCAACCGCGCAGGTGTCGAGTTCCCTGTTGTTCACTGGATATAGTGTGTATCCTGCGCTGTCTGCGGCCCTGGTACTATCAGATGTTATTTATGTTAATATAAAGGAATCATGGCCAATTTGGAACATTAAAATTCAGACAGCGGTTCTGATTTAGGTTGATTGTCCCAAAAAAAAGGAAAATCAGCATTTATTTAGATATGTACTTTATTAGTATTGGCATGGTGCGAGTAACAAACTTTAAATGCAAGTAACTTGCTCAACTATGGTAAGTAAATCGATGGTCAAAATATCTTGGCCACTCGAAGCTCGGCGTTCCAAACTTTGTGCATAATCGGAATAACGCGCAATACGCATTCTTAAAAATAATCACTACGCAGCCAATTGTTCGAACTTCATAGCAGCTCAATCAAGATATTTCCACCATACTGAGGCCCTACGAGTTCTTAACCCGATCCATTTGACGGCTAGAACTAAACTGTTAAGAGATCTATAAAACTTTCAAAAACATGAGCTATTGAAACGTCAAACATAATTATATTATTATCATTTAGAAAAAAATACCAGAGTAATAGAACGTCTTGCTTTGCCTGATTCGAGGTTAGAAATAAAATTTCTCAAGGTTTAGGGTTATTAGGTAGACACTAAAGGAAGCACCGTTTTAAGGATTGCAATAATACGGCGAGTGTCCACCCTGACATTATTGACACCTCTACAGTCCGACCGCGCACATCGAAGGACTAGAACAATTTGCCTGGTGCTGCTGTGATTGCATCACTACTTACCATCAGGTGAGATTGCAATCAACAACTAGTTTATATAATAAAAAAAAGCTATTACCCTTTTCTTTATATACGGGTAGGTGTTTTTCAGTAATATTACGTGAGACGTGTGCTCTTAAGCAAAACTAAAGGAATACAGTAGCTGTAACCAGACTAGGCATTTCAGGGAAGTGATGACAAGGTGCTCGGGTCACTAAATACTATATTTTTTGGTTAGAGAGAAAGACCATAGACTTGAAGTAAGATAGATTGGCTTTTTGTACTCCAACATCAAATGTCATTGATTTCATCAACATGGTCTCTTTAAGCTTGGGCAAAGCACCGCAGTGTTCTCGTGGGGACGATCGGCGGCCACGTCCTTTCGCGCTGGGCCCTGGTACAGACCATGGTCCGGGGCAGGAGGAATGGCAGGCGTCGCCTCCTTCTGCGAAGCAGTAATGCTAGCAAAGGAGGCGGCAGCTCGCGGGAACAGGCTTCCTCATACTCCAGCCGCTAACGTAGGCGTGGCTTCGGTGGGTCGTCCGGTAACCGTCCGCATCGAGCCCGAGTCATCGACGGCGCGTAGTGTCGAAGCCTACTGGGGCCATGGGTTCGCGTCTTAAAGGAAAACCCGGGGTCCTGAAACTCAAGGCAAAGAAGGAACATAGGAGGGGGTTTTAGTCAGTAAAAGTCCTCTCACTCCGCCCTAGAGCGCGAGAAGTCATTGAATGATTTTCCACCTAAAATATTTCAGCAGAAACTTCAAGACAGCTCTTCGAAAGACAATATTTTTGACAAGGAGGTCTCTCCTCTAGTACTACAGCTAACGTTACCATTTGTTATGACTCTACGTCCGTGGAATCTCGCGCGTGTCACTCGTTATTTATTTATTTCCCATCTGGAGTCGTGTGTCGAGCTCGCGTCACGTGAATGTCGTCAGTCGATTGTCAACATGCATTCTATTGAAAGGTGAACGGAATGTTCTTTCTGAAGGGTTTTGTGATTGGTTATATTGACGTGATCATTTGTGGATTATCTCTATAATGTAGGTTAACCTATGAGAGTGTTTGCTTCTGAACTTTTCTGAGAGAAAGTGCCAAAAACACTTTTCCCTACTGAGTCTAACACAAGAAATGAAAAATGTTAGTTTCATAGACAATTTACAGCCACAATATAGTGCTTACTAATAAATCTAGGTGACAACAATATTGTGGCATTATCTGCATTTTAAATAAATAAATACACAATGTCAATCAATGAAATAATAAAACAGTAAAACACAAAATCACATCATCATCATTAAAATCAGTAAAAATATGAAAATCATTTATCAATTCAGTTTTTGCTAAATAAGAAAAGAAATAAAGATAAAAGGAAATAAGATTTTTACTAAGAACTCCGAACTGGAAGCAACTCCAACCCGTGTTGATTACTAGCACTCACTAAAATGACCCAAATATTCATCTCAAAACACAGAATAATGAAGTAGCCTCACAACAAGCATGACCTACAAATAACCTCTCACAATTACTCAAAAAACTCCTTTGTTACCGAAAATTAATTAGCCCAGAACCGCCCCGAACGAGGACTCCAATCTCAAAGACAATAAGAAAAAGTAACAAATTCGTCGAAACAAACGCTTTACCAAAACAACCCTTTCAAACTTTTACAATGTATAAAACGAGAATAAAGTGTCCCAAGAATCGTTCCCTAGGGGACACCCAACAGGTATCTCCGTCTCTTTCATTCTTGACGTGAAATTCCTGTTCCTTTCGTTTGTGTGAGTGAGAGGGGGACAATCGGATAGTTCCGTGAGGTGTATGTAGGAGAACAGATGTGTTTGACGTCAGATCGGTGGCGCTATGGTGTCGAAGGCATGCGTCGGAACTGCTCGTAATGTTACGTGGGATGTGCGGTGATTATTGCGCTGAGATATGCGTGCGGTGGCAGGTCGGATGCGATAGCAATTTACGTTTGTTGTGAATGTATTTGTGAAGAAAAGGAAATGTACCAAACATTTCCATCGGAAAATATTTATAAGAGCTGTTGAACGTTGTATGATTTTTACATCAACTTTTGATATATAAGTACTTTCCTAAAGTATACAAAACACAAACGATTTCTCACAAATTGTGGATCGTGAACCAAGTGTTAGCAAAATGAGATATAATATAAGAGACTTGAATGCAAGTGGTCGAGTGGAGACTAGGGGCTTAGGGGAGCGAAGAATTAGGGTTGGAAATGATCAAGGACATGGGGCTACTTGCTCTCGCATTAATTATATTATGTGACTTCCATAGCTTCAAGCATTTTGGGTAAAAGATAAATCACACAGTGATGTTTGTGTACATAGCACGGATGTTACGGACATGATATTTCGAGTCTGGATTAGGGTTGCCAACTATAATTAGAAGAAATAGAGTATATCTAATTTCAAAGAGAGAAATAAAAGTACAGACTTATAAAAAAGAGTAAATTTTTGGAACTTTTAGCAACGCATAACTTTTTTAAATTGTTTTTAAAAGAATTGTACGACTTTAAAAGACCTTAAAAGAATTGTAAACTTAGAGTAGAATGTTTGTACATTCTACTCTAAGTTTACATAGATCATGAGCTCATTTTTAACAAATTTCAATAAAGCCCTGTTACTCTCTTCCCGCTACTTCATGACCGAAAAGGCTCTCACTGTAAAGTCGTCATTTTTGGTTATGATAATAGATATGCATCATATTGTATGCGTGCCTGGCACTAGTACAGTAAGCATTGTTTAAAAAAGAGTATTTTAGTGTCCTCTATTAGTGTTATAAATTATAGAGTACGCCCACATGATATACTCTATTTTAGAGTACTGTTGGCAACCCTAGTCTGGTTACGGATTCTATTAAAGCAAAAATATTACATATTATATAATTATTATTCCGGTTTCGAAAATAGTTACAGATATGAGATTATTTCAGATTCCGCTAGTTTCCGATAGTTCCAGTTACAGATATGAAATTATTTCAGATTCCGCTAGTTTCCGATAGTTCCAGTTACAGATATGAGATTATTTTGGATTCCGCTAGTTTCCGATAGTTCCAGTTACGGATATGAGATTATTTCGGATTCCGTTAGTTTTCGATAGTTCCAGTCACGGATATAGATATGTAATATGCCCAGAAGACTGGCCGCATTGCCACGTTAGATGGCAATGCAAATTCTTTAGGTAAAGAACAAGCCAGCCCTCTGGTCACACAGTGTCGACCAGTCGATGTAAAATTTCCTTGAAAAGCTCCACGAACCCATAAAAACTGTAATTACCAATAACGTTACAGTATTTGTGCCGTTTAAGGGTCTTAGTTGTCGAATTAGGAAAATGGGATGGCTTGAGGGTGTCAATGTCGTAGTCAGATCTTACAAATTGATCACTTCATGATATGGCCGAGTAAAACTGGCCAGTTCGTTTTAAACGTTAAAGTTTGATGATATATCAATCCTCGTTTGGCCTACTTTCTTAAGATCTTTTATTATCATAGAAATCCCACATTAATGATATGGTCAAACACCAGGACGCCAGTCTCAGTTGGCTATATCATCAAGTGATCAATTCTAAAATCTGGCCACGACATTGACACAGATTGCGTTCCACACCAGAGGCATACTCACTTTCCACGGCACGTCATGCTATCTGTACTATTTAAATAGTCAATATTAAAATAATTATTTCCACAATAATTTAAAATATTGGACTGAAACTCTGCATCTGTCTTTTACTAGATTTAAAAAACCCTTTGAACCATCTCGCAAAATAAAAATCTAATCAAACTTGTACCAGGGCGGCAGAGGTTGTAAAGAGGTAAACGAGTCCACGATTCTGAGTAACTTTAATGAGAATTATGATAACTAGGAACTGTTTATAAATAGGTGGGGGAAAATCTAGGAAATACTTTGATGTTGAAATGAAACTAATAAGATTATCATTCAAGTTTGCTCTGAGGAAGTCTTCAGTACAAACTTATCGTAGTAAATGTTTGTTCCTTCAACTTGCAAGAAAGATCCGCTTCTAGGGAATATTAAAATTTCTCTATCTTACTAAGTTTCTAGAAGGAGTTGTACAGAAATTATACTTTAGTTCCGATAAAATCTTAAATGGGCTCTTGGTCTAATAAAAAACTGGCCAAGTGCGAGTCAGTACAGTCAGTTGACCTGCCAGCAGTTATTTCTGGTGCCATGACTACAGGCAGTTTCAAAGTTCGTTTGAAATTTCCTCAGACTTTAATTTTGAGCGGTTCATTGAGTCCAAAGCCAAGGTAGCTGCTGCCGGTGGAATTTCGAGGAGCACTTCCGACGTCTGGCTCCCAAACTGAATCGGACTGGCCCTCAAGCGGCTCCTGTCCAACCTCGGGGGTCCAGACGCCTCCTGTCGGAGGCCCTACGCAGGCATTGTCCGGTCCATGGTCCTTTTTGGTGCGCCGGTGTGGGCACCGTCACTGCGAAAGCGACCGGCGGCCCAGCTGAATGCGTGCAAGAGGGTCATGGCCATACGGATGGTGCGGGGATACCGCACGGTTTCCCGCGAAGCGGCGAGCCTCCTTGCTGGCCAGCCACCATGGGATCTGGTGGCAACAGGCCTTGCATGCTTGCATGATCTGCGCGTGGAGATGCAACGTCGGGGTGAAACTCCACTGCCGCGACTTGTCGCGGCATGGCGGACAGAGCTCCGGCGGGGTCTCATGGCGGAATAGCGACAGCGACTATCGCAACCCAGTGCTGGGCTCGCCATAATTATGGCGGTAAGTCCCCTCTTTGAGGAGTGGCTGGAAAGGCAACATGGCGTCCTTACTTTCCGCATGACGCAGGTCCTCACCGGACATGGCAAGTTCGGGAGGTTCCTGCACCGGATTCGTGCGGAAGAAACGCCCGGGTGTCACCATTGTGTGGACCACCCGGAGGACACGGTGGAGCACACGGTGGAGGTGTGCCCCGCTTGGGCAGAGCAACGCCGTGTTTTCGTGGGAGCGATCGGCGGTGGCGATCTCTCGCGCCGGGCCTTGGTACAGGCCATGGTCCGGAGCGAGGAGGAGTGGCATGGAGGCGGCCGATCGCGTGAGGCAACTGTCCTCACGCCCCAACCGCCGCCGGGATTCCGATCCCGATTTCCGGCCATCGCAGGCGCGGGCTTGCGGACGGCGAGCTATGGGTGGTTCGCCGTCCGACCGTCCGGTAACCATCCGGACCGAGTCCAAGTCGCGTCGATGGCGCGTGCTGTTCCACGCGCGCCTCAAAGAGATGCCAGCAACTGTAGGGGCCTAGCAGGGTTTAAGCCTACTGGGGCAAAGGGTCTGATTCTGAAAGGAAAACTCGGCCCTGGTACGAAAGGAGGAAAGGAAACAGGAGTGGGTTTTTAGTCAGTAAAAGTCTGACACTATCGCCCCGCCCAAGTGCGGGGGATGTCATAAGATGATTTTCCCACCGAAAAAAAAAAAGGTAGTTGCAAAGGCCCGGTGGTACTTCCCACCGGGACAGCTTTTATTTTTATACAAATCACAGGTACTTGTTAAATTGTGTGTGGAGTACTGCAGCCACATCTGGGCTGGTGCTGCAAAATGCCACCTAGCAGCTTTGGACTCGAAAAGCCCTGAGCACAGGCGTAGGGTAGCCAGCCTTTTGGTATTTTACAGGATGCATTTTGGAGAATGTGCGCGGGAATTGCATGATTTGATTCCGCCATCTCATTTTTACCATCAGACAACCCATCGTACGGCGAGTATCCACCCTTACGTTGTTGAAACCTATACGGTCCTGATTAAGCGTTTCGCCTCGTCGTTTATAACGCGTACATCGAAGGATTGGAACAATAGGCTTGCTGCAGTCCTCCCGTCCGATTATAATTTAGGTGTCTTCAAGGCTAGAGTGAATAGGCTCCTCACCATCAATGATTGCATCACAGCTTACCATCAAATGGGATCGCAGTCAAGCACTGGTTTATATCAATTTAAAAAAGGCTTATCGAGCAAGCTTTTTATTCTTTTGACGAATTTAAGATTTAATTTATTTTAAATTTGACATGAATTATTAATTTGCACTGTAATTTATTCTGACTTTTTTTTTGATTTAACTTAATTTTAATTTGTGATTCGACTTCTATTTATTTGTTTCTTGTATTTTCTTTTATTTGTTTGACATTTTTATTAAATTTATTATTTTGACGTTGTAATGATTGTAACTGATTTGTAATCATTTGTTAACTATAATGTAATATTCTGTATAAGGCATGTGAGAATCAATCCAATAAATTACTATGACTATGAATAATCTGCAAAATACAAAAACTAAAAAAAATAAATATATGTACATGTTATCGGGTTACCCCAGTGGCGGATTTAGCCAGAGCGGGACCTGTAGCAAATTCGACCAAAGGGCCCCTGTGTTGAAACAGAACTATTTAGTACTATTTATTATTCTCATTCTTAATCACCAATAACCCCGTTGATTTTAAGATTGGGCAAAGTATGTGGAAGGAACGGTAATGAGGTAAACCTAAGAGATTGACTATCATATTCAATGAAATAATCGGCTGTATTCGGATTTCAATATATATTCTTTGACTAGATTTTTATGCGCATAAGTGCAGGATGCCCGAACCCGCGGGAGGGGGGCGCAACGAATGCGCGGGGCCTGTAGCATTTGCTCCTCTTGCTACATGGCTAAACTGCCGCTGGGTTACCCTGGTGCCATTTAATTTTGTGGATCTGTAATATTCGTCAAGCGAGGCCGGAAGCCTGAAAGACGACTACAAACCCTATCCCTTCGAACTGTTTGTTTCTTTTTGTTATTAATTGTGCGTCTACTCAGGCAGAATAAACATGTTTTCTTTCTTTCATTTCATCGCAGTTCCGGAAAACATCTGACTGATGAAAATATGATACGGTTGCATTCAAATAAAATCACAATATACATATGTATATTTTCCATCAACAGATCAACTTGATGCATTATTCGTAAAATATTTTAGAGTAGACAGACACATTGAAACGTATACAACTCGCTGATCCATCGCCCATCGCTTACCAAATGATTGATAAGCACAGACGCCATCAATCAGCGCTAATAAGCGATATAACTAGCACTCGAGCACTAACAACGTACTATGTGCCACGCAATAGATAGTTACACAGAAGCCCAGCTTTATCTTAATAAACTAGTGCGCCTCACCATCAACGATTGAATTACTCCTTACCATTAGGTGGAATCACAGTCAAGCACTAGTTTATATCAATAAAAAAAAACTTTTAGTAAGCTCACGTTTGATCTGTATCTAAACTCATAGTTTTTTTTTAAGGGGGGAAATCATATAATGACTTCTTTCGCTCTAGGTTGGAATGGGAAGGCGTGTCAGACTTTTACAGACTAAAACCTACCTGTCCCCTTCAGTTGCTCTTGGTATTCCAGAGCTATGGTAACTCTTTCAAATGTTCCCGTAGCCCTAGCTGGTATCGTCGCTTAGGCTCAGCTGACATCGAGACAAAATGGTATGTAACGTTACGTGCAATTATATATAATTATACAATGTGACAACGACAAAACATTCACATACATAATACATATAAATATATATGCACTGACCATACTTATCAATATGTACAACTTTTACTAAGAGACCAACCCTGAAAACGTATACTAAAAATCTACTGCCCTTTAGTTTTAAAGCACATAATGATGATTGCAAACGTGGTCGAGGTACTCATTTCAGTAAGAGAATTTGATTAATCTGGCGTATTCGATTTATTTAACTGAAATGTGTACCTAAACCGATTCTTCGCTCTTTATATGAGTCTTCTGTAACTATATACTCCGTGAACATACACGCGTATTCGATTTACAAAATCCGAGAAAAATCGTCGATCGATAGAGTTTTGTTTACATCGATCGCTCGCTATGTAAACATAGCCAGCGATTGTTTGTTTAACTCGCAATGTAAACGGGGCCGGCATTTTTATTAATATTAACTCCTTAATGAACTGTGCTCCGTGTAATGTGAGGCTGAAAACTTATTTAGATATAAGCGTACATGAGAAATCAGCTGTCTGAAAAGCGGTTTTAATAACTTTACTAATTACAAAATAGTAAAGTTGCGTAACGCCAATAACAATGTTTAATTTTTGACAGTTGAGCGATATCCATTGATGTTAGTGAGATACGATATCAAACGTAATGGATTGCGTTGATCTGTCAAAATGGAGGACGGATTTCCATTCTCACTTTTCTATTTTTTTTTTAGGGTTCGTAACCTTTTTTATGGTGAGTAATCATCGAATGACTTCTCTAGCTCTGATTGGAGCGTAAGGGCGTGTGAGACTTTTACTGATTAAAACCTACCGTTCTCCTTCAGTTGCCCTTTGAGTAAATAATTATAAATAGTAATAATATATTATATAATAAGTAAGACTATGGGTTTATTTTTCAAAAAATCCCCGTGGCACTAGCAGGCATCGGCCGTTTTGGGCCCCTACGGTTTGCTGACATCTCTTTGAGGAGCGCGTGGAGCATTTTCGCACTAGCCGATGATGCAACATAATGTCTGTTTATTAATATATAATTGGATTCTTAGTTAACGACGCGCAGTTTCTGTAATGTGAGACAAACCGCGACGGGTAGCGGATCATCTTTTAGTGGGCTGCAACTAACAGCGGGCCACAGTTACACCGAACTGTTTTTGCAGCACATTTCATTACCTTGTCTCACCGATCAATTTTTTTTTGTATCGATTTTTTTAATATGGATAAGCTCGCGTTTGACCATTATCTCACCTGATGGTAAGCGATGATGTGGCCGACGATGAAGCACGCTTGTCTAGAAGTAACCTATTCACTTTTGACTTAAAGACGTCTAAGAACAACAATTTTTTTAAAAGAGTGTCCATGGAGTTTCTTGCCGGTTCTTCTCTATATGAAACAACCAATTTGGAACCGTGCACCAGCTTCTGACGTTTTATAAGTGCCCATGTAGGCCTATGTGAATTAAAAAATTTTGACTTAACTCTAGGTTTTAGCTATCAGGAAACACAGTCACCGGCAGGGAATTCCACTCCTAAACTGAACGCATAATAAATATGTTCCCAAAACGCTTTGTACATATGGGTAGAAAGTCTACCGTGTGTCGGTGGCGCAACGCCGTACGTCTAGTGGTCCGAAGATGGAATGTATTCGTTGCCCTACATTATGTATTACGCACTCCTGCCACTTCAGAGCCTTTCAGAGACTTTGGTTCCATTGTTGAATTTCTTCTTCTTCCTGATTCGATCACGCAAGGAAACTCCGAGCATAGCCTCACCTCTGCGGGACCCTGGCGGGAGCATAGACGCGATGTATTGTCTATGACGTGTTGTCTATATTGTGTGATCTTTATTGCGTTCTGCTTTTCGAGTCATTAATTTTCTTAAGAATAATTATTCCTCACCTACGATACGCTTCGATAGCTGTAACTACATAACGATCGTAATAACAGCTGATATTTCTGATTGTCTGTCCAATTTGCTGTCAATTTTCCCATTAGTTTATAGTATAATCATCATTTTAGATGAAAGACGTCCACTGTTGGACATAGGCATCTCCAAGTGTCGCCACAACGACCGGTCCTGTTCGTCTCGCATCCATTGGATTCCCGTAATTCCGCGATTTACCCTCACCAGGTCATCGGTCCATCTTGTTAGAGGCCTGCCAAAGTGGTAGGCCCTATCGACCATCTGCTCTGCAAGCAATGTCCCCTGCCCTAAGTTTTGCAATTCTTCGGGTTATATTCGTAACAATGGGGCAGTAAGCTTTGAGGTAAAAAGAAGAAGCTTTTAGACACTTTTTTTTTGGGTGGGACATCACCCAATAAGTTTTCCTGCTGTGGGTGGAACTGGAGTATCAGACTTTTGCTGACTAAAACCTCACCTTTTTTTAAGGTGGGTTATTATCCAAAAAAAAAAACCGTATTAAAATAGTCGAGTAAATCACGGAGTTGCCGAATGCTAACAGAGTTTTCAGGCGTTATCTCTCTTTTTTCGCGTTGCCTTTTCGTCAAACATCGCGTTGGATTGCGTTAGATGAAATAACAAGTTTTGAAACCATGCTCTATGTTGACGATAGGCGAGTGAAAAACGACCCGCTTAAGTACTGCTACAGATTCCATTGTATAAATTATTCATAAGTAAAATTAATTCATCATAACGTTTGCTGGTACACGTCGGTGTGACAGGCGGCCTGTCTTACTATAAATAGGTCATGGCAACTCAGACTGCGATACCGGGACGGACTTCGGCCGACTTCGGCTTCAGACTTCTACTGTTACTGTCGACTTCCATTCTAGCTTTTAGGAGTTTGACGTTACTTTGCTACTCAAGGACAAAACGCGTTTTTTTTTTAAATAATAATGTAAAATAGTGTTTGACTGCGATCCCACCTGATGGTAAGCAGTGATGCTGTCGTTGATGGTGAGGCGCACTAGTTTATTAAGAGCCTATTCATTGTAGCCTTGGAGACTACTAAATTGACGGCAAATTCTTGCAGTCCTTCGACGTACACAGTATAAACGAGGCGAAACGCTTAGTCCGGACCGTAGAGGTGTCAATAACCTCTTTCTTCGACGAATCTTAGATTTCTTTGGCTACATTGCCAGAAAGAGAGGTGATAACCTGGAAAAGTAACTGCTGACAGGAAAAGTAGATGGGAAAAGACCCAGGGGCAGCAGTCCGATAAGCTCGTCAGACCAAAGCCGTGCTACACTGGAGATCAGTCTGCGACGCCATCCACATCGCCGAAGATAGGACAGCATGGATCAACAAGAAAGTTACTCGTCGAGATCACGACCCTCAGCACTGAGGATCAATGCCACCAGTTGGAAAAGAAAACCCAAAGAAACTAATAAAAAGTAAAAAAAAAAGAATACCGTACTCTATAGTATAAAGCGTTTTGGGAACACATTCATAATGCGTACAGCTAAGGAGTGGAATTCCCTGCCGGAGTCTGTGTTTCCTGATAGCTACAACCTAGGGGTCTTTAAGTCAAGAGGGAATAGGTTACTTCTAGGCAAGCGTGCTCCATCGTCGGCCACATCATCGCTTACCATCAGGTGAGATAGTGGTCAAACGCGAGCCTATCAATAATTAAAAAATGAAGTTTATATTAACTTAGAAAAGTCAATCCAATTTCATTTACTTACCAACCGTACCTAAATGGTATCTTACATTTACGACTCGTCACATTCATTGGTTAGTATAAATTACAAATCATAATTGGTTTTTATGACGCGTTTTATTAGAATGCAAAACATACAACCGCTGTTTATGAAAATAAACTCCGGATACAATATTTTACTACTTCACATTTTCTGCGTTCCTGTTACATTAAATTGTCTATCAAAATGTGTGTGGGAAATCATCAAATTACTTCCACCTTTTGGCTGGAGCAGTATCAGACTTTTACCGACTCTGTGTTCCTTCAACACTTTCGAATAATTCTGCAGCCCTGGTAGATCGAATCCGAAATCCTATTCTTTTGCATAACCTTGTATAGGTCTATGAGAACGAGAAGACTGAGTGCTATCAAGGTACCTATGTTTTTCATGAGATATCTATAGATATCACAGTACCTGCTGTACCAACTTATGTATTCTAATACACTTCGTTCTCTTATTTTTAGGGTTCCGTACCTCGGATCACTTTGTTGTTCATCTCTCGATATGTCAAGACCCTATTTCTCAAAAACGCGTAGAGGTATGAAGCTGAAATAAATTTAATAAATACTCGGGTTGGCAATCTTAAGCGGCAGTGAAAAAAGGTTAGCTACCTCCAGCAGTATTGAAAAAATCAAACTTTTAAGTCAACGTAATCTAAAGATAAGGCCGTATAGTCTCTAAACGGAGACTATACGGCCTTATCTTTATATATGGCGCATATTTTGACATTCGCTATGAAATCAAAATCTATAGGGTACTTCCCGTTGGCCTAGAATCCTAAAAACCTAATGTAAATTTGTAGTTACATCACAAAACAATTACTTTTTGTAAATCGGAAAAATCTTCGAGACTCAATTCGAGAATCGAACTATTTACATAAGTTAGTTTGTACGGAACTCTCCGTGCGCGAGTCCGACTCTCACTTGACCGGTATTTTTCAAGTTTAACTGCATCTGATGATCGATTTTATTGATGAGAATTTTCTAGAACGTAAAATTTGACATCACAATACTGATAAGAATTTTTTTTGGAACAAAATTATTTTCCAACCGGGAAATCGGGTACCAAGAAAATCTAGTCTCACCATAAACCTATTTAGATACTTTTGTAAACAGTACATGATTCTACTAAATGGGTCATGGCTGAGTCGGCGTTAGTCTACGATATCCGGCGGATATCTGTCAGATAAGTTGGAACTCGCCCAGCAATGCGTTCGCATTCGACTTGACGTTTACGATGACCGCCTTGTTCACTCTGTTGTCCTGGTAGCTGAGAATCTTATGCGAATTGTTTTCCCAATATTTTTCAATTTTGCTTTTTAGCAATTATATTTATATTTAATTATTTTAATTAGAAAATTTATAATTAGAAAATTCTAATGTTTTACGTAGATAGGTACATATCCCGTTATATTAAATCTGGATAACTAAAACAGGATTTTCAATTTAAAATTTATGCCTGTGGTTCCTGTAGCCACTTTGTGTCATGATGGCCCAGTGGTTAAAGCACCCACTTCTCATGCATAAGGTTGTGAATTCGAAACCGGGCAAGTACCAAGGTGGTTTTTGTAATTCCATAAGTTCATTTGTAATTTTATTTATGACATTACTGACACCCCGTGCCTCGGAAAGCACGTAATACTATTGATCCTGGTTTTTATTGGTAGTTTGACAGTAGTTACAATCAGGCGCCAGAAAGCCTGACTATCAGTCTATCCAAAGAGTATCGTGTGCCCAGTGAGTGGGTTGTGAAGGTCTGATAGGCGGTCGGTCCATGTAAAACTCTGGTATTCGGGTATTCGGCAACCGCATCCGGTTAGGCTGGAAGACGACCCCAAGCTAGTAGGGAAATAGCTAGGGAGATGTTGATCCAGATTACTACTCCTACTCTTTATCTGTCCCTGCAGTAAGGTTGTAGAACTCTCTTCCACCTACCATTCTAGATTTGAAAACTATTTCACACTTCAAAACTCAAGTAAAAGAGCACTATCTTTCCTCTCAAATGTGATCATTAGGTTTTAGTAGTTTTATAAGTATTTATTACTTTCATTTAAGAATTAAGAAACTCTTCTTTTCTTATTTCTACACACTATTGTCTCCTCCTCGAGTCGTATTCCTAATTACTGAGGGTCGTGAAGTTCCCGCTGGATTAGCTTCTTGCTAATGGTATTTCGCCATCTGCGACGGTTCTTAGCGTCATGAAGTGCAACGAGCAATAGGGTGTCAGTGTGGAGCGGACCTGATCTGCCCGTCTTTTTGGGCTGCGAACTTTTGGTCGTTTGTCGTTTGCCATCAACCATGCCAGTAACAATGAGCTGTACACTATTGTCTACATTTCTTCATAAATCTCCTTTCGCAGGTCTGCTGGAAGAAATTTATTTTAGAAATAAACAGTACTTGCCTGTTTTTTTTTTTCGGGTGGGAAAATCGTCTAATGACAACCCGCGCTCTTGGGTGGAGTGGGAGATAGTGTCAGACTTTTACTGACTAAAACCCCACTCCTGTTCCTTCTTTGCCATTTTTCCAGGGCCCCGGGGGTCACTTTCGCATCACCTATGGCCCCAGTAGGCTTCGACCCTGCTGGGCCCCTACGGTTGCTGACATCTCCTTGAGGCGCGCGTGGAACACTACACGCCGTCAACGACTTGGGCTCGGTCCGGACAGTTACCGGACGATCGGACGGCGAGCCACCCATCGTTCGCCGTCCGCAAGCCCGCGCCTACGGTGGCCGGAAATCGGGATCGGAATCCCGGCGGCGGTTGGGGCGTGAGGAACGTTGCCTCACGCGATCGGCCGCCTCCTTTGCTAGCATTACTGCTACGCAGAAGGAGGCAACCGCCTGCCATTCCTCCTCGCTCCGAACCATGGCCTGTACCAAGGCCCGGCGCGAGAGATCGCTGCCGCCGATACTTGCCTGTTTATATATTTTTATAATAAGTACCTACTGTGTATTCTGTTTATATACTGTGTGTACAAAAATTATAAAATAAATAAATAATGGTTTCTGCGACCACTTCGCTCTGTGTGTATTTAATAACCAAAATAGGTAGTGTGGGCTTGCCGCGTATTCACTCTCATCTCAAAAATCGCAATTTTTCAAATATATTTATGCCATGTGTTTATTGAACTGACCACTTGACCATTATATCTTTCATAACATAATTTACAATCAAAATTTTAATGATTTCTTTTAATCTTTTACAGGTAAGAACTACTTCAGAATTATTTCAAGGACAAGAATTACTCATCTCAAAATGGTACAACAATTCGGTAAGCGATCTGAACCATTTTTAACCGGCTTCAAAAAAGGAGGAGGTTATATGTTCGGCTGTGTGTATTTTTTAGCTTTGGAAGACCTTTGTGAAATTAAATAGTTGGTACACCTTGTTTTGGGTGGGAAATCTGGCTCTGGGTAAGGCAAGAGGGAATTGTCACAACTTTACTGACCCACCTGTGTTCCTTCAGTTGCCCTATGCGTTCCAGGTATCACGGCCCTGCTGGGCTCCTACGGTTTTGCTACAACTCTTTGAGGCACGCGTTGCCGTCGACGACTTGGGGTTAGTCTTTACCAGTCAGCCGGACAGTGAGCTAGCCATTAATCGTCGTCCGCAAGCCTGTGCCTACAGCGAACGGGGATCTTGTGTTTCTTTAGTTTCCCTTTGTGTGTATCTTTCGAACAATCTTGTAGCCCTGTCATGCCATAATATGATTTCTTGGCTTTTCTTCCGAGTCCTTTAAATTGACACCTGTATTACTAGGAGCTCAAGAGACTTAGGTTTAATTATTATATATAGATGTTTTTTTATACGCATCATCAATTATCATTATCATATCAGGCGAATGTGTTTTCGTGCCTTCACTCTAAAGGAGAACCGACTGGTTGCCGTCCTGATGTTCATAGGGAGCGCTTTCCAAAGAGAGATCGCCTGACGTTGTCCCATTTAAAATTTTGTGATATACCCACCTAAAAAAAAAGAAAAAAAAATAGAAAGTTGAAAAAATTTGAATATTTGCAAATATCAGGTCGCAACCTGTCTGGAGAACATTCAAAATGCTGAATTATTCATGAATTGACTCACTTACTGAGGCTATTGAGCTGAAAAGTGTAGAAGCAATGAAAAAAAAATTTATAATATTCCACAATTATCACACGCATTGATTACTAGAAAACTGATAAACATACGTATATTTTTAAATACATACATATTATAGATAAATTACACCCAGACATAGAACAAATGATCGTGCTCATCCCACTAGATCGACAAACCTGTCGGTTTAGTGGTTACTCTCAATCAAAAATCTGAAAAAATATATCTCTGCCATTGAGGGTTTATTATTCTCAGTACCAGGAGTATTTCAATGCAAAAGTATCGGGACTCATTGTAATTTATCAGTAATAGAGGTTTCCAACATATCCAGGGACGACTTAACGTTTGCCCGTCTAAATTTCGCGTTAAGTCGAGTCGGGTCTTTAAGTCAAGAGTGAATAAGTTACTTCTAGGCAAGCGTGGTCCATCGTCGACCACATCATCACTTTCCATCAGCAGGTGAATGAGAAAAAGCGAGTCTATCAATAAAAAAAAAGTTTCAGTTTCGGCTAAAACCGAGACCCAAATTCGGTTTCGGCTTTCGGCCATAAAACTAGTTTCAGTCGAACACTAACTGTACTTATACCAGGATGACATAAGAAAGCTAGAAGCTAGTTGCGTCACTGTAAAACCCTGAAGTCCTAGCGAGAGTGCGGGTCGATCGCACTGAATAATATAAGAGCAGTACTTACTATCGTACGACGAAGGTCGCGACCGAGTGAGCTTGATTGAAAAGTGAAGGACAACTGTGTATTCAAAAGAAGTAGCAATTAGTTTTATTATTTATTCCCAGACCGAAATTAGGTAATTTAAAGATTTGGCAAACACGGAAGCCGTTGGAAATACGGAAATATTATGTTTTTTTTTTTTTTTAAATATGTTCACATTTACCACTATATCACCTAATGGCAAGCGATGATGTCGATTATTTATTCTTGACTTAAATATTCCCAGGTTGTAGCTATCAGGAAATAAAAAATAATGTGTCTCAAATGAATTGGGTGGAGTGGATGTCACATGTACTAACAATAAGGTTCAGTTGAAAACCAGCGTCAGGCAACTACCACTGACTACCATGTAGTTGTCTGGTATTTTGCTGAACTGGACCTATTTGGCGCAGCCGTGAGACACACATTGTGTCAGTGTTTTTTATCTTTGTTGTTTTAAATTTCGTTTTTACAATGTGTGTATCCATGCGTTCCAAATAAATAAGCCTACGGTGGCTGGAAATCGGGATCGGAATCCCGGTGGCTGTGGCGTGAAGAGGTCTGTTCCCTCACTGCTTCACAGAAGAAGACGAGTTTTTATCAGCCTACGACATACTTCTGAATCAGCCTTCAATTCCCTCTTATTCTTGACCATGTCTTCCCAAAATCCATCCAATTTTTACCTCTCTTACCTTACAACAACTAATATCAAACAACGTTAGTTTTAAAACACGAAGCGCTCGATATAACTTTGTATCGGCGTTCAGCAACTGTCAAACAACTACCGTTAGGGAACGTTTGGCGGCGTACCGCACTTTGTGTTGTAGTGAGAAGTGTTTATTGCCGTGGAATAACACTAATGGATACTCTGAATGGTCCTATATATTTTAATCTATTGACCATTTTAATTTATTTTATTGTTTCGATTATGCATTTTAAGTTCCACTGACATTTTTATTTTGATATTTTAATTTATTGATCATTTTGGTCTGGCCTGTTGGTCTAATGGTTAGTGGTCCTGAGTTTTATGCTGAAGGTCGTGGGTTTGATTCCCACCCAAGACAAATGTTTGTGTGATGAGTATGAGTATTTGTTTTGTATATGGGTGTAATTTATCTACATAGCTTAATTACTAGTCTACAAAACTAAAAAACAAAATCGCTAGTTAAGTTTTTTCAATTCCTCGCTAAGTTTTCCGATATGTGGTCTTCATTGACATTTTTTTAATAAAAGGAACCAAAAGATTCAAAGCATTTTATTTCAAATAAACCATTTACAGGCACTTTTGAAATGTCAAGAAGTCAGTCAGTCAGAAAAAAAAGATACTAATTGCACTTTCCAAAGCGTAGATATCTATGGAGAAGAATGTGCATAAAAACTCTATGGACACTCTTTTCAATCATGTTATATGTATATTACAAATATCTCGGTTACATATTTCTTGACGCTACTATCATGTGAGAACAATGTAAATAAAGTAAAAATAAAAACTAAATATTGTTATTAAAATAGTAACTGGCACCTTATTAGGTTCTTTGAAGAATATTTATTTTTCTAGCTCGCCGTTCCCACAATCTCAAAAAAAATCTTCTATAAAACTAACATCATCGCTAGTTTCTTACCTTTAAAGCAAATTTAGGTTAAATTGAATCAATTCAGAAGCCTTTCACACCCGGATGAAGGCTTCTACTGATGGCAAACTGGAACAAGACTCCATCCTTTTCCTATTCAATTTATCTTATTCTCAATCCTTTGTAAAAATATGAATGTTCGGAAGAGAAAAATATTTATGAAAATGGCGGCCCGCGTCGTTGTCCATGCGTGACCTCCTGTGAAGAATGCTCGTTTGACAAATCCTTACGATAATTTGATATTTGTTCTGTAATGCTTATTGCCCCCAATAATACCCCCTGAAGTGAATACGTATACTTGAAGATTTACTTCCCAAAATAAAACTGAAATAAATGTGCCGAACGCAAGAAAATTATGACAACGAAGTCAAAAGTCAAAGTCAAAATGTTTTTATTTCACATAGGCCTACATGGGCACTAATAAAACGTCAGAAGCTAGTGCACGGTTCCAAATTGGTCGTTTCCTATGGAGAAGAACCGGCAAAAACCTTTTAAAAAAGTGATTGTTAGCAATATTTTCATATTACAACGAAAAATTATCACAACTAATATTTTAAAGACAAAAGTTTGAGTATATTTGTTATTTCATCAAGCTCAAACGAGTAACCCTATTTTAATAAAATTCGGCGCACAAGTAGACTATATCCTGAATTTGCATAAAGAATACTCCTTATACCGGAAGTATATTTCCTTGGGACCATTTTCAACTTTTATGCGGGCGAAGCCACTGGCAGCTGCTAGTTTTTAAAGAAAAGACAACATAGCGCTACGTCCCTCAATCCTACTTTTTCTTCTTTCAACTAACGCTTTTACAAAGAGATACTGCTACAATCAAGGGTTCCTTATCGTCTTTGAAAACATATTCTTTACCTAAAACTAACTTCCTCACCTTTCATGTCACCCTAGTCCCTTGAGACAATTTACTACTTTTACGCGGGCGAAGCCGTAGACAACAACAACAAATAGTGTTTTAATAAAATATGGTTCCCAGTAACTGGGTTACTTTTACCACTTAGTTTATATATTTACCTAATTTTCAGCCTAACTTCAATTTGTAGTTAGTACTCTGATAGCGAAAAGCCTAAAATTGATAGCAACAGTTCATTTTGTTCTTGCTTCTGAGATGTAGGTCAAATAGCGGCACTTGCAGTCGATACCGCGATGTATCGAGCACTTGAGATCACATTTTTACAGCTTATTGTTATTTAATAGGCTTTTGTTTTAGGTCGTTGATTTATTGTAGTGACCAACTAAAATGATTTGCAGCAAAGCCGAAACTGTTACCGAGTGTTTGACTCCTGTTCCAGTTTCGGCCGTATATAGAAACCGGAATTGACGTGGTACCTAACAGAAAAACTGTCAAAAAAATTTTGTTATTCCTAACTATATTTCGATATAACAATACATAATATTGTATAGTTATAACTTTCAAAATATACGAAGTAATCGAATAGGTACATCGACGTTTTTGGCAGAAACAAGTTGATTTTTGCCGAACTTTCTTCAGTTGGTCGATATAGTTTAAAACCATCTTCATCTTTCTGCCCTTGTCCCATGTTATTTGGGGTCGGCAGAATACGTTTTTTTCTTCCATTCTGTTCTGTCACCCGTCAAGCTATCACTGACTCTCTTTTCTTTCATATCACTCCTCACATAATTCATCCGTCCAGACCGAGAGTCGTAGGGCGACTGCCAGCCACCATAATATTTAAAAAGGAAACATCAATTTTAAAATGAAACAAATATAAAAAAAAAAAAAATAATGGATATGATAGTTCAACAAACGACAGTTTGACAGTTGACACTGACAATGAAAAAGTGACACTGACGTTTAGTTTACAACCATAAGACAAAAACGAGCGTAGTTTACTGGGCCAACTGTAACGCTACATAGTTATTAGCTTGTTAACACACAAACTGCGGTACCTAACGTTCAGTCGATGTTCAACGCCGCTGAACTAGAAACAGAAAGTAGAAACATAAGATTTACATAATTTCATCAGTTTATTGTAGTTTACACGCTTAATGTTGGTTAACGTTTATTGTTTACGATTTACAGATTAAATTTTATCTATCATTAATACACTCATTCATTCTTTCTGACGATGAATATAGAAAAATATGGTTTCGCGCTAGAGTACGCCTTATTTTGGGTACCAGGCGGACAATGCTCACTTTTTACCCGACTTTATTTTTAAGTCTCTTTGCTGGGAGTCAGACCTCTTCAACCGGAATTCAACACAAAGGCCCAGTGCAGGTTAGTGGATATCTCATGTCTGTGACTTTTTGGTTCTAGGACATACCGGTTTCCTTACGATATTTTCCTTCACAATTTTGAAAGCAGCGCCTGTCTGTATATGATCCCACGACCTACAACTCGTAAGCCTGGCCCATTACCATAGGGCTACCACTGCTTAACTGATTTTGGTCCTAATGCGTCATAAATTCTTTTTATGGTCCTGGTACTTTCGTTTACAACGAACCAGAGATTTCTTTGGTGTATTTCCATTACTCTAGATACTTAAATTACAAAAAGCTTTTACTCATAGGTAGGTATTTCTCGTCTCTTAACAAATTGAATGTAATCGGAGTACTAGGCTCACATAATGACGCAACAACCTCACACTTGACTTTGCAATTTATTAAGACTGTCGTTTCCTCTTGTTACACCTAAGTAGCTGGCTCAGCTTACCTCACTGACAAAATGGTAACGTAATCCGACAGCTACTAGGCTCACATAATGAAAAAGTAGCACCTTTCTTCGTTTATAACAAGCTACGGTCTGCGGTTTCATTCTTTTCCGGAAATAAAGGCAGCCTATGTATGACAGACTGTCATTATTGCCTGGTTATTTTTATGCAAATAATATTGTAGTCGTTTTATTTGTTATGTTGTCGTGTGAAAGAATAGCATTCAAAACCCGTGTGTATTCTCCATATGACGTGGTGATTACAAAACGCTTTTAATCCTAACATAACTCGAAATCACTTACCAGGCTGTCATAAAATTTAACAAACATCGCTCTAACTTTAGAAACTTTTTGCTTACGCTCTCTGCATTTATATCACCAGCCTATTGTCAAGATTATAAAACGCATGTAATTCTAACATAACTGGAGATCACCTACCAGGCCGCCATAAAATGTAAAAGCCTCACTGTGATCTTAAAAACCTTTTGCTCCAAATTCATGCACTCTGGTTTTGTCCATAATAGCATAACGTGAAGATTACAAACGCATGTAATCCTAGCATAACTCGAGATCACCTACCAGGCTGTCATACAATGTAACAACGACACAGTAGCCTTAAAAACTCTGCACCAAATTCACGCCCCTCTGATTATCCCTTTAGTAGCATATCGTAAAAATTACAGACGCATGTAATCCTAGCATAACGCGAGATCACCTACCAGGCCGCCATAAAATGTAACAGCCTCACTCTTGACCTTAGAAACTTTTTGTTACATTTTTTCTGTGTCTATTGTTTTGCGTCATTCGCGTGTGAATCCTGCGCAGTCGACACTTCAATGAAAATCGATCTGTTTTCCGTAATAATAAATAAATAAAGAATAATTATTTATTATCATTGCCGCGAGCTCTAATTACTGTTATTATTATTTTCAAAGAGTGTTTTAACATTAATTATATTCGACTTGTAGTCCTTAATTAAATTCTAAAATCTTTGAAGTGATTTCCAAATTCTTTTGATACCTTTCAGGCTTTCATGTTTGCCTGGTACTGTCAGTTCTTGGCTTCAAGTAGTTAATTACATTGACTGGCCTGTTGGTCTAGTGGTTAGAGGCCCTGACTACTATGCCGGAGGTTGCGGGTTCGATTCTCACCCAAAACAAATGTTGGTGTGGTGAGCACAATCATTTGTTCTGTGTCTTGGTGTAATTTATCTACAATATGTATATATAATACTAGTAAGTAAAGTAATACTAGTAAAGCAGTTGAAAACCAGCGTCAGGCAACTACCACTGACTACTAAGTAGTAGTCTGAAATTTTTGCTGAACTGGACCTATTTGGCGCAGCCGTGAAACACACATTGTGTCAGTGATTTTTTTATCTTATTTTTTCTAAATCTTGTTTTTACAGTGTGTATCTAGTGCCAAATAAAATATATTTTTTTTCTTTTGAATATCGCTATGTTAAGATGGTCATCCAAACCAAAATCCAACCCATCCATCCAACCACATCAAATAATTTTATCATTCGTTCCGCATACGTTACGCTTGTAAAAATAATTTTAGTTAATACTGTGACGAATTTTCGTCGATTACTTAATTATGATTTACGTATATTAAATTAATATTTGCATATTTATTTACCTTGGTTTGTTTCGACTGTCATCCATCGATCTCTGATGCTGGGGTTATATTATCACGTGAATATTCGTCTCGCGTCATCGACTTGTCGCGATAAAAACATCGTATTCGCATGTCTACATTAGCACGACAATATTATAATATAATAATATAATATTCACACAACTATCACACAACGCCGTCTAGTCTCAAGCTAAGTAGAGCTTGTGCTATGAGTACTAGACAACTGATAAACATACTTATATATTTCTAAATACATACATGTTATAGATAAATTACACCCACACAGAACAAATGATCGTGCTCATCATACAATCATTTGTCCTGGGTGGGAATCGAACCCACGACCACCATACCCATACCATGACCATAGCAGTCAGGGCCACTAACCACTGGACCAACAGGCCAGTCAATATTGCTACAAGCATTCGAACTACTCGCCCACTTTTTTCGCGATAATGTGAATAGTCGCCGAATTCCGATAATGTAGCCATAGCTTGACAGTCGTTATATAGTCAGATGGTAGAAAATCTGATACCAGTTTTTCCAAGAGGTATAATGTATTATAGTGACCGATAAAAACCAGATAAGCAGCTGAAGCCGAAACCGTCACGGAATGTTCGGCTCCTATTCCAGTTTCGGCTGTAACCGGAACAGAAGCTGAAGCGTTAACAAAAGGACTGATAAAAAATAAAAATAATAATTCGATACAAATATTTTAAACTATATTTCGATATATTTATACAGTTATAACTTTCATAAAACACTTAGATAATAATCGAATGGATTGACTATTACATACATAAAAACTATAACATACGTAGAGGAATGAGTCTGCCAGTTTTGAGGACGACGCTAGTTTCGATTGAGCCGAATATTTGATCTCTTTATGGCCGAAACCGAAACTGCAACCGAAAACAGTTATTTTAGTCGAAACCAGAGAGGGGTCTGAATAATAACAATAATAATAATAATAAAGCTTCGAGTTGCAACCCAGGGTCGTTTCTTTTATAACTCGAGTAGCTACCCTAGAGTTAACCCAACTAACTCTAACTCCGAGCAGGGTAGATTGGTGTACGCGGCCATAAATGACACTTGCTTTATATTGACAGTTGAACTCTAAGTTCTCGTTCAAAAATGCGAGACTAGAGTAGGTATCTACTATGATGACGTTATTTAAGTTAACTCTAAGCTCAAATTTGAACGCAGGGCAGCTAGTTTGAAATCTTCTTCTTAGTCGTGTACTCTTGACAGAGCGGTCGTGGTCATGTCTCGAGTCTTCCACCACCTCCTCTTTCGCGATACGATGCCATGCAGCTCTGTGTTTGACAGCTTGGGAGTTGTCATTAATGCTGGAGTGTGTCACAGATTTGATGAAGTCCGTCCACCGTGTTGGAGAGCGTCCACGTGATCTTTTACCCTCAACTTTCCCCTGCACCACCAATCGCTCCATCAAGTCCTCGTAACGGGTGAAATGCCCAAAAAACTTGAGGAGACTTTACTATTTCAGACTAGGCTAGAGTCTGAATTAGTGAAGTCAAATAAATAATTCATATCTTCAACTGAGACATATGACTGACAAGCTGACTCGAAGTCTTGGCGCCAAGTATTATATTATGTAACAAATATTTTTATTTATTGTGTGCGCTATGAATATGTCTGTGTGATAGACGACAACATATATTTTATGTCTAGTTGACATTTGTCTAACTCTAGTTGTAGAAATCGGTCAAAAACTCCGCCTTTATAAATTACTCCAAAGATAAAAAAAAATAACGTAATATTTTTATGTATGTTTAAAAACATGGCGCACACTAGGCATGGCTCTTGTTAACTTGTCTCGTGCATTTTTTTTATTTGAAGTGGGAAATAATCTAGTGACTTCTCACTATCTAGGGTGAAGCGAGAGGTCTTAGACTTTTATTGACTAAAATCACACCTGCGTCTTTCAGTTGCCCTTTGCGTTCTAGGACCAGGGTTTGCTTTTCAGGAATTTCTTTTGACCCTAGCGCGCATCGGCCCTGCTGGGACCTCACGGTATTGCTGACATCTCTTTCAGGTGGACTATTACGGAGGCCGGGCCGGGCCTGTCATCAGTAAAAGTTTGACAGGTCCTCTCGCTCCAGCATATAGCGAGAGAAGCCATTTGTATCCTGATGAAAAGCCAATTACTTTGTGCCCCAATTGCAGAGTAAGACTCCAAAGTTACATACTTTTAAACAATTACATTTTTTACAAACGCAAGCGGGTGAGAAGGTTTCCCGGGATTAAAGAAAGGGTCAGGAACCATGCAGATTTGAGTGGACCTGTCCAGTCAGTGCAAGCATTTGTCAGTATTCGTGTAGCTCAAACTTGGCACTCAAACTTGACTACTAAAGAGAACAATGACGGAGAGGACGACGCGGGGAATATCTTGTTATTACTGTTTCAGCAAATATTTATTCACATCGATTGAATTGCTAATATCTAAACCTGTCGGACCAGTTCCTATTTCATTCATTATTATGTTATATGAACCAGTGAAAGTACTACAACTATAAATATATGAACCTGTTCCACCAAAATAATTTTATGGTCAATTTAGTAACGTATGTTGATGGTCTATCTATTTTAATTTATATAAACTAGTGCTTTACTGTGATCCCACCTGATAGTAAGCAGTGATACAATCGTTGATGGTGAGGCGCACTAGTTTATTAAGAGCCTATTCACTCTAGCCTTGAAGACACTAAAATCTTATGATGGTCTATCTAAAACCATTTGGCGAGTAGAGTTGTGGTTACACGTTCCATCAAATGATTAATTTATTTAATATATACTTTATTGTACACCTCATATTGTAAACAGGATAAACATTAAAAAAAAAACGGGCAAGTGCGAGTCGAGCTCGCGCACTGAGGGTACCGTACAAACTTACCTATGGAAACAGTTCAATTCCCGAATTGAGTTACGAAGATTTTTCCGAATCGCAAAAAAATATTTTTGTGACTTAACTACAAATTTACAGTTTTCAGATTTTTACCTATATTGTGATATGAGACCTTGCTTTATGCTAAAATTCAGGATTCTAGGTCAACGGGAAGTACTCTATGAATTTTGATTCCCTAGAGAAACACACGTTTTTTGCGAAATAAACTGCCGTATCTTTTTTTTCTTTAACTTAGAAGATTGAAGAAGACCACAGACCTAAGTATATGGTTTTAGTTTCAACTCATACCTCCGCGCGTTCCAGAGATAAAGTTCCTGACAGACAGACAGACGGACGGACAATAAAGTGATCCTATAAGGGTTCCGTTTTATTCTTTAGAGGTTCGGAACCCCAAAACAACACGAGCTCCATTTGACTAAATATTTATAGTACCAAAAAAGTAATTATATAATATCAAAAAACCTATTTGGTGAAACCAAAACGTGAGGGACTTCCTGCACTAAAACGATGGCACGGTAACTATTACAGCACGTTAACATCAGCAGTAAGCCCGTGACCTTGACGGGCAATTTCGACAGAACTCGTTACTGCGCCAGTTTTGGAAGAATCACTATGAAATACAGCGCAGAAGGTCCACTGGACATGGTGTTTAAAACTGGCTTCTGCCTTTGCTTTCGCCCCCGTGATAGAAGACTAAGCTACTGCTGTCCCCGGACGCGTAGCTTCATAGTCGCGTGTTCGTCATTATACTCTTGGTGTACGCCTGGGTGAAGCTTGCATACTAAACTATGGCCTACTGTACACGGCCGCGTAGCTTCATAGACGTGTATTCGTCATTATACGCTTGGTGTACGCCTGCGTGAAGCTTACATACTAAACTATGGTCTTACTGACAACGGACGCATAGCTTCATAGACGCGTATTCTATGAAGCTATTTTATTTACTGTCAATTTGGATTTATTTACAGTTTATTGGTGACCGAGCGCTCAACGTATGACTAACCATGGTTGAAAGAGTTTTGTGATGGTAAGCAGTGATGCAATCGTTGATTGTGAGGCGCACTACAAGAGTACTTAGAAGACACCTAAATTATAATCGGACCGTAAGACCGCAGCAGGCAAATTGTTATACTGCTTCAATATACGTGATATAAACGAAGAGAGAAAACGCTTAGTCCGGACCGTAGAGGTGTTAAAAATGTAAGGATGGATGTTCATTGTGGATTACTTACTTTGTTCAGTATATTTTTCCATAGACTAAACACAACTATCAATAACTCTCTGGTTCTTCTACATTGTCTATTAACTGACAGTTCACTACCGCCACAACTAATGACAGTTATTAAGTTTTATAATCTGTGGCAGTGTATAACCTGCGCGCGTTGAGTTCGAACTGTCAGTAATTTGAATGAGAATGGAATGTATTCTAAACTTGATATTCATGGCCGTTTTCAAACACATAATATTTTAATGTATATGTTTAAGTACTTTCTTTAGTGGTATAATCACGGATATTTTTTTCTTTAGGCCTCTGTGTAATGTCACAACTTTTTCTATTACTGATTTCTCTTCAGGGTTGGTAATTTCGAAAAATATGTTATTACATAGCAACACGTAGCATGTAGGAATTTGTCGAAGGAGTTAGAGATGTTTTTAATGCTAGCACTTACTCGAAAACCCACTCCTATCCCTCTCGCTATTAGGCACGCAATTTACTTTTTTCCGCACAAGTGCGGAAAATCCCGTTAATTTATTTCTTTGAAGTGTATTGAAAAAGGTCGTTTGTTACTTTTATTTCTTCGGAAAACGTTACGTTATTCTATTACAAGTGGAAACTGGAACTGAGCCGAGTGCAGTGCACTCGGTTCCATAACACCCTCGCCTAGGGCTCGTGCGAATTCCACCTCGGTCATAATGACAAGCTTTCTACACTTGTATCAAAATGTACTATTTTGAGGGTGGCATTACATCAAATAATTTCTCGCGCTCTAGGTAGAGAGAGAGGGAGTATCAAACTATTATTGCCTAAAACTTACCCGTGTTCCTTCAGTTGTCCTTTGCGTTTTAAAACCGCAGTGACTATTTTGACAAATTCTTCAGCCAAGGGGCTACAGGGGGGGATGGCGACTAGGCTGACATGAATGAAGAGAGCTAAGACTTATGTTCAGTAGTTTTTATTTTTGAAAGGCTCACGGAAATGTGGAAAGTTTATTTCTATTTGCAATTTCCGCATTTTCACGAGAATAAAAAAATAATAATTTAGTAATGCTAATTTGTTTCGTTATCTGAAATGTCGTTTTCATAAATTTTCAATTAACTCTGCGACTCGAAGGACTCGCTACGCTAGGCTGTTGTGTTAGTAGAGAGGTCAGTGACTGCTCGTTACCTTCTTCTGCTTGCCTGGTAACCTAAATGTTGAACCCATTCCTTCGCTACCTGTACCTAGAAATGGACACAATACTTTTTTCAATAAACTTATCCGAAAACTCACTCTTACCCCACTTTTAGGCACACAGTTTATAATCTTTCGCGCTAGTGCGAAAAAGTGCGCGAGCTCGTTCCCCTACCACAATTTTATGACATTTATCGTATCAGGCTGGGCGAGGCCTCCACGAATCGTGCGCCAGCCCACTTTTATTTATGTTTTCGTTAGTGTAGTGAAAAACGTTGTTTAATACACGTGGAAATATGTCACTGCAGCCCTTGGCGTATGCTGCCTCGATCGCAATGACAAACTTTCTCCACTTGTATCAAAACGTACTATTCCATCTCCATCCATTCCATATATAGTAGCTGCTTCTAATAGTAGGCAATTATATAAATCCCAAAGAACATACTTCCGGGATTTAAGATTTAATTTCTATAGAAAACTAGATAATATCCACAAGATATCTGTTTCAAAACGTCTTGAGAAAGATGTGTGATAACGTCATAATCACGTAAGAGCGGATGTATGGAAATGTACCTCGAGTTGGCCGCTCGTAAAAGTAGATTTTGATACAAGGGCAGAAAGTTTGTCATTGCGACCGAGGCGGAATTCGCACGAGTGTGTTATGGAGCTGAGGGCTGCAATGACAAATTTGCACGTGTATCAAACGACTTTTCTCAATACACTTACGAAATGAATAAACGGGGGTCGACGTCCGCCCAGCCAGATACGATAAATGTAATAACATTGTGGTGGGGAAGAGCACGCGCACTTTTCTGCACTAGTGCGTACCTAAAAGCGGTGAAATAAGAGTGGGTTCTCGAGTAAGTGTATTGAAATTCTATAGAATACTGACCCGACTACTAACTGTAATACTATTTGCTTGATATAAGTAGAAAGCTAAACAACGACTTCTTTTTGTCCTGAATAAAAAAGTAGTTGAGCAACGCCGCGGTGAAAACAAAAGTTAAATGTAAAATTTGAACAATATACATATGAGCAGGGATTTTTGGAAATGCTTAACCTTTTATTTAATTACCTACATCTATTCTCCGACAAACACTCTCGTTTTCATTCCACCAGGGTCGCACATCCACGACCAAATACTCCATCTCGTCAGCTCTTCTGTCGCCTAAGGGGATTGGAGAGCTAAACGAGATGGAGTACCCAGTCGCTAACACACGACCCTGGCGAATAGGACACGAAAATACTCAATGCAAGTAGATAAAGGGTTAAAAAAGATGTCTACGGACTCATGGGCATATCTCTTTAGAAAAGTAGGCATCCCAAAAAAAAGAAACAGCTTTAGACTCAGCCTCAGGAATGAAACACGACGTTTTTTGCAAAAAGAGTGCCCGATAAAGATCAAATCCCTCCGCGGAATGTGTAGCTCTATCGGAGGAATGCATCTGTGTGTGCGTTCTCTTTGTGTTTGTACCAGGCTAACAGCTTTACTAAGAGGTCAACTAAATCCATCAAATTGGTCCAAAACATTACAACGTTTATTGTTAAATGCGAAAATATGTTCTTCAATACACTTACTCGACAACCCGCTCTTATCCCACCGCTTTTAGGCACGCAATAGACGGTTTTCCGCACTAGTGCAGACAAGTGCGCGTGCTCTCCCCGCCTCATTTTTATTACATTTATCGTATCATGCTGGGCGCGCGTCGACCCTCACGAGTCGCTGGTCAACCCCCGTTTATTCATTAATTCGTAAGTGTATTGAAAAAAGTTGTTTGGAACACGGGCAAATTTGTCATTGCAGGCCTCGGCTCCATAACACCCTCGCCTACGGCTCGTGCGAATTCCGCCTTGGTCGCAATGACAAACTTTCGGCACTTGTATATATATATATATATAATATATATATATATATATATACAAGTGCCGAAAGTTATATGTATATATATATGTACTATTTTTGTTTGTTTCTCTTTCACTCAGCAACGCAACAACGGATTGACGTGATTCTTTAAATTTGTATTTATGGACTACACAGTTCTAGGATAATTTAACTTTGGAATAAATATGATACGATTCTTATTTTATTTTTTTAATGCTTTTGGCTTGGAAACCAACTCCTTCGTATGATTAGTCAATTTGTTTACCATTAGACTAAGGATGTACACATTTTAATGTATTTGTAGAATTTGGCAGCAAATGTATCAAGACAACCTTCTCGGCAAACTTCGCTGAGCTAGTCAACACTACAATGAAAATCTCAGCTCTATTTTACTGAGATCGCTCCTGTTTCAATGATTCCACTTATTGTCTAGTTGCAGGCACTTGAGATACAAAACTACACCAATTTTACATCACAATATCCACTAGAAATCAATTTGCTGATAATTTTATTAGTCACCGAACTTCATTTGAAGAAATCCCACCAAAAACCTTTGATTTGATATGGTTCCTCTAGAATCCATAGACTACGGGAGTTGAGGATAGTTGATTATTGCTGCCTATGTCTAATAAGGCACTAGGGTCACATGACCTTATAGCATTTTTGTCTACTGAAATGTCAGTTATGCATGTCTAACTATAAATTTATATTTTTTTAAAGAGTAGGTCATTTCTACAGTCTAAGTAGTCGACACCTCCTAAGAACAAATCTGCCTACCGGTACCAGGAGAATAGAAACAGCTAAGACAATAGTTGATCGCAATCAGCGCGATCTCTACCGACCTTACCGTCGCCAGAGCGCTCGCCGTCGACAATGAACTCGTGGGTCATCGACCTCGCTCACGGCCGACCGGTCCTCACAGCTCTGCGCCCCTGGTAGGACATTGCACGTTAGGTTGCATATTTTTATGACTTATCATGCGATAAACTTTGTAGAAAAGAAATCATCCCTGATAAAGGTTTTTTCGGATGCAGCTGAACACCCGTATTTATCATGGAGAAATGCCTATCTGAACTCCACCACCCTCCTTTCCTGGTTCTATTTAAAACATAAATGTGTCGATGATATATAAACATCTATAAATCTAAACATAAATATATCTCGAAAAAGGCCTTTGACACTAATTACGGGTGTCAAGTTAAGACAACTCTTTTATCTACCTGAAGCCTTGGTAAATTTTGTTGACCTATCAAACAAAGCCTTATTGGGTTGGCTAAAGATGAGAGTACTGTAACCTTTGCAGCCTCCTCCGTTAGCATAGCATTATTTGCGCTAGATTTCCTTAAAGGGATCATAATTATTTTGACAAAAATCCTCGGCACGATCTCAAATCACGACTGATATTGTAGCTGGCACAGCGGCACGTTTGATGTAGTAATTTATATTACAGTACTTCCAATGTTTCTTAAATTCTGCTTATGAAACTATCGATTTTTAAAATACTGCATTGTCAAATCCTCAAGGCCTGATCACGGACGCGTAGCTTCAAAGATTCGTCATTATACGTTTACTACAAAAGAAGTATGCAACACATCAGCCCCCCTAGCCAAGTTACGATCGTTTAGTTTGGCTCGAACGCCTCGAGTAGGCCACGCCTCCGATTTCTTTATTCTGACATCATCTCAACGTTCAGTCACGTGGTCAGAACAAAGGAATCGGAGGCGTGGCCGACTCGAGGCGTTCGACGCAAACGAAACGATCGTAACTTGGCTAGGAGGGCAGATTATCAACTTGGCTAGGGGTGCAGGGTTGTTCTGTGTTATTTCGTATCAATTAAGCTAGAACTACATTAGATCGATGCACACGTGGATCTAGTGGAGCTCTACAAGTCTAGTTTCCATATAAAATGTATGGAGACCGACGCACCCAGATCGGCGTGTGTGGCACACGTGTGTGCAGTGTAGTTCTAGCTTTAGTTTGTGTTCGTTGCTTTTGTGTTGTGTCTATATCTTACTTTCTATTCTATTCGATTCTTTAGTTAATTGTGATAGTTTTCAGTTCGAGAATTTCCATAAATTACGTCAAACGAGTTTCATAATATTTTGACATCCTTGTGTCATTCGCAGCTGTTCATTAATAAAAACATGTGTTATTTTCATAACACAAGAAATGTGTTGAAATAGCTCATGTCATATTTATCATGACAAATCAAATAACTTTAGTTTACAGAAATTTGGTACCGTACATAGCTTAAAAACCGGACAAGTGCGAGTCAGACTCGCGCTCGAAGGGTCCCGTAGCATCCGTAGCAGAAACGAGCAAAATAATTTTGTTGTATGGGAGCCCCCTTAAATAGTTATTTTATTCTATGTTTTTTAGTATTTGTTATTATAGCGGCAACAGAAATACATCATCTGTAAATTTCAATTGTCTAACTATCACGGTTCATGAGATATAGCCTGGTGACAGGTGGACAGACAGACGGACAGCGGCGTCTTAGTAATAGGGTCCCGGTTTATCCTTTGGGTGCGGAACCCTAAAAATAGCAAAGGCGATAGAAAGGCAATAATCATCTAACCTAGGAGTCTCCAAATGAAACCTTAAGGCCATAATGATTCTTTCAGTATGTTTCAAGGGCCAAAATAGTTTTAATTTTTTTGCCCTTAACTAATGACAAATCCAGCTCTTGGGCGGAGCGGGAAATATTGTCAGACTTTTACTGACTAAAAACCCACTCCTTTTCCTTCTTTGCCTTCGTCCCAGGGCCCCGGGTTTCACTTTCACACTACCCGTGGCCCCAGTAGGTTTCGACCCTTCTGGGCAGTAAAGTAATCCTATAAGAGTTCCGTTTTTTCCTTTTGAGGTACGGAATCCTAAAAACACAAATATATTTCATTCGACCACATCATCGCTTACCATCAGGCGAGATGGTATTTAAAAGTGAACCTATATTTAAAAAAAAACGCCTCCGCCCTTTTCGGACGAGCCACAACTAAACTAACCTCAAAATATTCGACAAAAACTCGGAAGTCGTATGCAAGGGTCATGTCAGAATAGCCCGGAAGGCTGGCTGTGACACGCAGTGACAATAGCCAGGTCAGTGACCTGTGACAGTGGCGGTCACGGCCATGCGAAGTGCATACGATCATTGTTACTACTAGGTTTCGATTTAAATCTATGGGAATTGTTTTTCCTAGCCATATTTCTTTTTCCTTTTGTGGTGCCGTATTCAAAATATAACTAGCGGAACCCTATTAACATTTTATTTTAAACTAGAGACATTGTCGTGCCCGAAAACTGGCGTACCGTCAGAAAAATAAACCGGTCAAGTGTGAGTTGGACTCGCGCACGAAAGGTTCCGTACCATTATCTATAAAAAAAAAAGATGTCTTTTGTATGGGAGCCCTCTTAAGTATTTATTTTATTCTGTTTTTTAATATCTTAATATGTGAAAATTGTATGTCTATCACGGTTCAAGAGATACAACCTGGTGACAGACGGACAGACAGCGATATCTTAGTAATAGGGTTCCGTTTTACCTTTTGGGTACTGGACCCAAAAAAAATACACGATTGTGGCGCCACCTACCAGATTAATTGCCACTTAGGGACCCACTCAAATTTAATATAAACACCAAATTTCATCCAAATCAGTCAAGCCATTAAGGAGGAGTTAGGTGCCAAACCCACAGAAAAATTATATACATAAAGATTAAAATATATCTCACGATACAGTTTGAAAAATGTTAGATATATTATTCTATTTGTATATACATGTTAAGCGTCGGTGTTTGGGTCACACCATTTCATATAAGTATCAAAATCCAACTAAATCAGTCCAGCAGATTTGGAGCAACTGAGCTGTGACAGGCAGACACGTGTGATCTTATAAGGGTACTTTTTTTTCATTAGGACGAACGGAACCATTAAATTATTACTTTTTCTTAAACAAAGCTCTTTACCGTCATGTGTCCCTAGTACCCACACATCGCTGGCACTTTAGGTATGACTCATTCTGACAAAGATATATACCTAATATAAGTACTTTTATGCGCAATCAACAGTGCCTTATTGGGATGCGCAGCTCGTGCTTGACGATTTATTGTTATTTTTTGCCAAGTACGGGTTACCAGTTTGAATGGATAAATATAGAAAATAACTGGCGCCAGTGACTGAAAAGTTGAAAGGACAAAGGGTTACATTGAGGGACTAGAGTGAACATGAGGCTCTTAATTTAGTAGTGCGATTCACTATCAATCATTGCATCACTGCTTACCATCAGGTGGGATCGCAGTAAATATATGTAGGGTTTTTTAGGGTTCCGTACCTCAAAAGGAAAAAATGGAAGTTCCCTTATAGGGTCACTTTGTTGTCCGTTTGTCTGTTTCTCTGTCAAGACCCTTTATCTCGGGAACGTGTGGAGGTATCGAGTTAAAATTAAAACCATATACTCAAGTCTGCGGTCCCTTAAAACTGTGAAAAAATCAAACTCCTGAGTCAACGAAAAAAAAAGATACGGTCGTTTATGTCGGAAAAAACGTGTAATTCGACACTCTCAAAGTCAAAAGTTTTTATTTCACATAGGCCTACATGGGCACTTATAAAACGAAGGAATCAAAATTCATAGGGTACTTCCCGTTGACCTAGAATCCTGAAATTTGGCATGAAGCAAGGTCTTATAGCACAAGTATAGAAAAAAATCTGAAAACAATAAATTAGTAGTTACGTCACAAAAAAAAAACTTTTTTTGCGATTCGGAAAAGTCTTCGAACTCAATTCGGGAATTTAACTGTTTTCATAGGTAAGTTTAAGTGTATTAAGTCAATGGGAACGAAATCTGTCGGGTCAACTAATTTCGAATATGGGTACTTTAACAATGTACTTTAAGTAAACAATCACGAGAGTGCAGTCGAGTGCTAAAGAAAGTGGTCAATTGGACACGCTTCAATCGGGCGTGACGAGTGCTTCCTGTTCCGGTGGCGCATTATCGACGGCTACCTTATTACTAGAGTAACCTGAATTAACACAGTTCTCGAAATCTTGATACCGCTCATTGGCACTATTGTAAATTATACCAATAAGGAAATATTATTATTATTACTCATGCACAGTCTTCATATACCAAAAATCACTATAATCCGTGAATATTTAGAGGTTGCATCCGCAACTCGAAATATATTTTCACTGTTTCTCATACAACCGCTCTTACGCGATTATGATGTTATTACACATTTTTCATTAGATATTTTGGAAACACAGTATCTTGTGGATATTATCTAGACTTCTATAGAAATCAATTTATCAATTTTTGTAAAACTATGACTTATGAAAATCTACTATTTTGCATGATCTTTGACACTTCATAATTTACTCAAATTAAAAAGTCAAAAAATTATAACAATAGGAAGTCTTGCAAATTTAATCAAGATTCTAAATGACGACCATTTTGTTTCAAAAACTTTTAAGGGTTTAAAAAAACCACGTATTTCCTGGAACAAGTTTTATAAAATATTCGAGTAAATCACGGAATTACCGAATACTAACAGAGTTTTCAGGCGTTATCTCTCTTTTATCGCGTTGCCTTTTCATCAAACATCGCGTTGGATTGCGTTAGATGAAGTAACAAGCTTTTAAACCATGCTTGATGTTGACGATAGGCGAGTGAAAAAGGACCCTCTTAATTATAGGAAAGAAAACCCATTCTTACAAAAAATGCAAACAGTTGTTTACGTTGTTTTTCCTAAGGTTCGGTATGTATTGTGATGTTCCATCCAAAGACTGCACACATAACGGACAGTTACGTCTAGCTGTCTTGCAGATCAATGGAGCGCGCATCGACTGTCACGCGCTGCGCGGGCGCACCTCCGTGTTATGTCACTGTGTTTATTAGTACATAGCGCTGGCAATTCTTTTTGAGACTGCTATTATTTATGTAGCTGCTAAGGACACCATCCTCTTTTTTTTTTGGAGTGGGTAATCTAGGGTCCCACGCCCTCCCAATCCGGGAGGGCGTGTCGGAATTCTACTAACCAAAAACACACCGGTTGCATGGATCCATACATGTATTTTTATAGAGAAGCTTTTTTTTAAGGTGGGAATTCATCTAATGGTCTAGGTGGGGCGGGAGGGCGTGTCAGACCGCTGGCCTGTTGGTCTAGTGGTTAGTGGTCCTGACTGCTATGCCGGAGGTCGTGGGTTCGATTCCCATCCAGGACAAATGTTTGTGTGATGAGCACGATCATTTGTTCTGTGTCATCTTTAAATATAAAAGAAGAAACTGACTGACTGACATATCAACGTACAGCCGAAACTACTGGGACTAGGAGCGTGAATTTTTGTACAAGGTTTTCTTTTATGACGTAAGCGAGCTCTAAGACAGGATTTTCCGAAATTCAGCCGCTAAGGGGATGAATGGGGGGGCTAAAGTTTGTATGGAGAATCCTACTGTCACGTAGGCGAAGCCGCTGTCACAAGCTTGTTTATCTATAATATGTATGTATTTAGAAGTATACAAGTATGTTTATCAGTTGTCTAGTACTCATAACACAAGCTCTGCTTAGCTTGGGACTAGACGGCGTTGTGTGATAGTTGTGGAATATTATTATTTATTATTAGACTTTTACTGACCACGCGCACTTTTCCGCACTAGTGCGAAAAATAGTCAATTGCGTGCCTAAAAGCGGTGGTCTAAGAGGGGGTTTTCAAGTAGGTGTATTGAAAAATACATTCTAAGATATAAAGTGACGGCTGAGTCAGCATACTGATTTCTTGAAATGTGTTTGTAAGGGATTCGCGAGGATCCGTTTTATAAAGAGCCCGAATTGCTCTCTTTTGCACAACATATACCTAACAATATTCATAGGTACCTACTACGTAACAAAAATCTTTCTTGCCTGTTAGCCATTATTAGACACCAAACTAAATATCTACCAGTTTGTTTTCTAACTTACAACAGCGAAGTTAACCGGTTCTACGTTAAAATTAACAGCGGTTACCCGGAGATGGGTAGTTACGTCCGTAAAACTGGGTAGTAGCTACCCGGGTAATTGTCAAAGGGCAATTTAATCAGTGAGATACATCGTGAAGTTTGATGGCGGGTATCGAGTTAATGGGTTACTAACAGATTTAGCTCTAACGGCTTGTTGACATGCCTTTAGTAGGAAGCTGGACAAGTGCGAACGTCAGATATCATCAACTTTTCGACTGGCCATATGGTCTAGTGGTTAGCTAGTGGCCCTGACTGCTATGCCGGAGGTCGTGGGTTCGATTTCCACCCAGCAGAAATGTTTGTGTGATGAGCACGGTAATTTTTAGTGTCTGGGTGTAATTTATCTATGTGTATGTATTGAGACACTCTAGCTTATATATATATAAGTATGTTTATTAGTTGTCTATAACACAAGCTCTGCTTAGTTTGGGACTAAGTGATTAGATCTCTATGGAGAAGAATGTGCAAGAAACTCCATGGACACTCTTGTCGCTACTATTAAGTGAGAACAATTTGAATAAGGAAAGAGTTGGAACGCCTCCCACAAGATGGACCGATGAACTGGTGAGGGTCGCAGGAATCCGATGAATGCGAGACGCACAGGATCGGTGATTATGGCGACACTTTAGGGCAGCTTATGTCCAACAGTGGACGTCTTTCAGCTGAAATTATATAATGATGATCGTAAATAAAGTAATAAAAAAAAATCGAAATATAGAAATTAAAATAAGCCACTGGCAGCTAAGAGACGAATAGTCTCAACAAAAATAAGAATAATATTCCACAACTAACTCCTACAAATAATTTTGCCTGAGGAATCGTGATTCGAGAACTGATGAATAAGTCTGATTCACAATACAGAATGCATTTCATCGATGTATTCCACGCGCCATCTTAGAAACATACCTACCTCACCTATCTAGATTGACTGGTGGCGCCACACGCGGCCGTGTTGGAATTAAATCGTGTATGTCTAGCTTATAGATTAGGGCCTTAACTTACGTTTTTCAATACACTTACCATGAAATAATTTAATAAAGACTGCTCGGCGACTCGTGGAAGTTGCTTAGCGCCTAATCTGATACGATAAATGGCGGAGGCAATCTCGCGCACTTTTCCGCACTAGTGCGAAAAAAAGTAAATTGTGTGCCAGGGTTTTTGATAAGTGTATTAAAAATATTATACACGTCATCGAAACGGTGCATCATCGGACCATTAGACGTACGCCGTTGCGCCACCGGTACATAGTGGACATCCCACCCATACGTGCAAAGCGTTTTGGGAACACATTTACTGTGCGTACAGCTGTGGAATTCCCTGCCGGAGTCCCTGATGGCTACAACCTAGGCTTGTCGGTTTTCTACCGTTTACATTTCGGGGAGTATACATTGAAATTGCACAATGTAATTCCGTAACCCCGTTCCTTTATCGGACCATTAGACGTAAGGCGTTGCGCCACCGGTACATGGTGGATGGTCCCCACATACATGCAATACGTTTTGGGAACACATTTACAGCTAAGGAGCAGAATTCACTGCCGAAGTCAAGCACAGACTCTTTAAGTCAAGAGTGAATAGGTTACTTGTAGGAAACGGTGCTCCATTGTCGGCCACATCATCGCTTACTATCAGGTGAGCTAGTGGTCAAATGCGAGCCTATCCATAATAATAAAGAAAAAGAAAACCAAATACGACTCAGTCTTGCCCAGATTTTCATTAATGTACGACATGCCTCGTTTATTGGTAGCCGGTACGTTATTAATGTCCTGATTACCGCGCACAGGTTACGCCCTGCCGCGTCGACTGCGCGCCTACTACTGACGCCGCTGGTCGTTTTAATCAAGCGCCATGTTTGATTAGGTGTTCAACACTTATGAGATTAGCTGAGCATTTCTTTTTCTTTCCTAAAAGATAATTTGAGCAGGGGACTGGAAGAAAGAAAAGCGGTATGGGCGCGTGATGCGGAGTAGGGATGTGACGGAAGTGGTTATAACGGAATTCGAATTCGAAACCGGAGTTTTTAATGTTTATCGGAATCGAAACTCGAATTGGAACCGGAACCAAAACCGGAACCGAAACCGGAAACGGAACCGGAAAGCGATAATGCGGTCGACGATGGAGCACTTTTGCCTAGAAGTAACCTATTCACTCTTGACCTAAAGACCCCTAGGTTTTAGTCAGGAAAAACAGACTTCAGTAGAAAATTCCATTCCATAATTCAGTGAACATTTTTGTATATCTACATTTTAATTTACCAATACTGTTATTGGTCGAATACATTCGTAATAAATAAACTCGTTATAAAAGTTTCTAGAAAAACTTTCCAATTTTTAACCAATTTTTAATGAAAAAATTCTTACATTTTCCTCCTTAATATTTTCTCATTAGAAAATTCAATACAAACTTTAAAAATAACTGATATCATAGCACTGAGATTCTCTTTCAAGTAACACATTAACGTTGTTACAAAATTCAGTTCCAATTCCAAAATCACATCTAAAATAAAACCAAAATAAATAACTACCTGTAAATAAATTAATCTCGAAAGAAAGTTGCGGTTATTTCGGGTGAAAATCCCAATTGTTCCCAACCCTAGCCCATCTGCCTTGGTCTTGGGTTCTTCCCAAATTAATTGACCTGTAACCCTGACGCGTCGGTTATAAATTATCCAGTTGACCCTGAGGTCTTTTAATCAGACACCCCTTGGGGTACAGTGAAGGATGAATACTAAGTATTGAAGCTTTTGTGTAGGTACCTACTGCTTTGAGCAGGAATAATAAGGACATAGAAAGAAAGAAAAAGAGCTTATTCAGTTCAAACATGGCACATAGCTTAAAAATAAAAAACATATATAACAAAGACTTATATTATAAGTGGTAGGATATGTATTTAGAAATATATAAGTATGTTTATCAGTTGTCTAGTACTCATAACATAAACTCTGCTTAGTTTGGGACTAGACGGCGTTGTGTGATAGTTGTGGAATATTATATTATTATTATATGCGTCACATCTGCGAAAACGGCCAGCGCTCAGCAAAATGGCGGGGCTCGTGTAAGACAGAGCTTCAGCGCTGATTGTCAGCACCAGCCGTCGTCGACGGTGAGACGTTGTTCGGCCAGCAAGGATTACATAATATATACTTAAAATTACTGAATAAACAAACCAATAATAAAAATAACAATAAACCATAACATATACAAAAAGGGGTACGAAAATAAAAACAACCAAACACAGTTGACAAAAAAGCATTGACGTAGTCGATTATAGACGATCGATAAACGACCGAACGTAAAACTATATGGAATTTATTTATATGGAAAAGTCAGAGTTCTTGAAAAGGTACGGCGTTACTTCACACCGGGACAGCTTCTAATGTTACCTATACAAAGCACAGGTCCGATCGTGTGTGGAGTAGCGGCTTTTTGGTGATCCAGATTTGGTTAAGTACAATCTACAAAGCCTGGAGCACAGGCGTTGTGTGTGCGCGGGAATTGCATTACATACATTCCGCTATCACCTTTCTACTAGGTTTCTATTTAGGTATCTTCAAGACTAGAGTGTATAATAGGCTCTTAATAAACTAGTGCGCTTCACGATCAACGGTTGCTTCAATGGTTACCGTCATTAGCGTTGCTACGACACTACAGGGTGACTGGTGATTAGTGTACGATACTTAAACACGTGATTGTGCTCATGATAATCAACAACTTTTACTATGGGAACAAACATGAAATCACGAAAAAAAATCATCTGTTTAAGATTTATGTTTGCCTAATGTACTGAACAGCTGATATTTGTTTCGCGATTTCGGCTTAGCTCCCATAATAAAAATTGTTTGTTATCATGAGCACAATCACGTTTTTAAGTATCGTACAGTAATTGCCAGTCACCTTATAAATTCCTATTATAGAAAGGGTTACTATAGTCAATATATTACGCAAAACACTACATTTTCATCGATAATTCAAATACTTATTGAAAAATACTTACTAGAATCTGATAAAAGGCCAAAATACTTATGTTAACAAATCGCAATTTGGAGGGATACCAAAATAAGAAGAAAAACATTTTATTTGGCGGAACAAGGCGCAAACTTAGAACTAACAAATTATAAGTATACGGCCGAACGCTCAGCATAATGCCGTGACCACACGCAAAATGCGATGAGTCTACGGCGCTGGTTTTCAGCGCGGGCCGGTAACGGTATCGACATAAAGAAGTCGGCACGGTATTGTGTGCTAATAGATTTGAATAAAATATATAAATATAAATAAATTATAAAAAAAAAAAATATGTTTGAGTTCGTTGCTGTCGCTTTAGTATTCCACACTAGTATCATAACCATATTTCTCAAACTTATCTGCACGAGTTCATAATTTGATTCTTATTTCTGTATGAAAGTTTTAAATATGTAACCGCTCTGAAGCTGCAGTTTTCAAGCTTGCTTCGCTCGCTTTAGCATTTATATCAGTTAGAGATGCAAAACTACTTCAGACTCTATCCACCTTTGGTAAATCTTCAAAAGTCTAAAATTATAACATGAAATTAAAAATAAATGTGTAAAATAATTTTATATATATTTTATTTGCAATGATTTATGAAAAGTACTACGTATCTTCCAAAAAAGGTTACAAACCTACCTTTAAAATCCAAAACCAAAAAATAATGTTAAACCTAATGTAAACCACACATTTGATTGATGTGTTAAAATGCCAGGCGCGCGTGCTTCATCCCTTTAACATTTCAGCTTAGATTGTAAAGTGAATAACGTTAAGAGCTTCTGGTAGGACCTCTGTCCAGACAGAGCAAGCGTCTGTCAGTACTTTGCCCTGTAACTCATCTCAGCACTACTAAAGAACTCAACGACTCGACGGACAATACCAAAGAATGAATTTAAGTAGGCTGCATAAAGTACTAATTACACAAACTGCCAGACAAACGTCAAAATGACTGAATTGTTGAGATCGAAGTTGACGATGGAGCACGCAGCAGCACGCTTGCCTTAAACATACATTTAAATTGAGAACCTCTTCCTTTTTGAAGTCGATAAAACACAGGTACAGCCAAATTCAATGGGCTGTACCTGTGTTTTATCTGTATGGTATGTTTGTTATCTCAGAACTTCGTAATTTATGAACCGATTTGGTAATAGTACATTTTGATATAAGTGGAGAAAATTTGTCATTGCGATTCGCATGAGCCGCAGGCGAGGGTGTCATGGAACCGAGTGCTGCAGTGATAAATTTCCACGTGTATCAAACGACGTTTTACAATACACTAACGATGAAATAAATAAACTGGCGACTCGATCAATTGAGGCTGGGGCCAGTTCGTGCACTTTTCCACACTAGTATGGAAAACAGTCAATTGCGTGCCTAAAAGCCGTAGTAAGAGTGGGTTATCGAATAAGTCTGTTAAAAATTATTTGTTTTACTTAAATACATCCTGTATTAATTACATTTTTTACTCTATTTAGCGTCTAGAAATATCTCGAATAAAGTATTAAGCTCAATAAATTATTTTTATAGTACCAGGGCAACATAAACCGTAAGCAGAGTCCCTCGCGACACACTTCCAGTTTCTAGTAGCTACTTACAGGTGAAAGCATTGCAGTCTAGACTGGTCTATGTGCTACAATTATACGCCGTACGCTCGTGACCATATACTCACTGTACTAGGGCACCAGAGCAAGGTCGGAGATGAAATTATGGAGATTAGGGGAGATAAGAAATGCTAGGCATACTGTTGAAAGAAACTATGGATGGATGTGTATGAAGAAAAAATGTGAATACTTAGATGTCGGCCGATGGCGACAGAAGGCTCATCAGAAGGCTCGAAGTTTCCTTGTGTGATTGAATCAGAAATGAAGATATCCGCAGGAGAACCAAGGTTGCCGACATAGCACGAAGAATCGCCAAACTTAAGTTGCAATGGGCAGGGCACATTGCTCGCAGAACAGATGGCCGTTACGTACCGGAAGATGCAGCGATAGAAGGCCTCTTAAAAGGTGGACCTATGACCTGGTAAAGGTTGCGGGAATCAAATGGTTGCGAGACGCGCAGGACCGATCATTGTGGCGACACTTGGGGGAGGGCTATGTCCCCAGTTTTTTATGTAAAAACCCACTCCTGTTCCTTCGTTGCCTTCGTCCCAGGGCCCCGGGTTTCGTTTTCACACTACCCATGGCCCCAGTAGGCTTCGACCCTGCTGGGCCCCTACGATTTGCTGACGTCACCCTGAGGCGCGCGTGGAACAATACGCGCCGTCGACGACTTGGGCTCGGTCCGGACAGTTACCGGACGGTCGGACGGCGAGCCACCCATTGCTCGCCGTCCGCAAGCCTGCGCCTACGGTGGCCGGAAATCGGGATCGGAATCCCGGCGGCGGTTGGGGCGTAAGGACCGTTGCCGTTGCCTCACGAGATCGGCCGCCTCCTTTGCTAGCATTACTGCTTCGCAGAAGGAGGGTGAAATTATGGTGACGATAACTTGTCTATACTGTGTATAACTGAACTCATTTTAAATATGCAACTTTAAAAAAATTTCAACGTAACTATTCAGAACCATTTATTTATTTGTATTGTCATAGTCGCATAACTATCTTCAATGTGATATCTATGTGAGTATGAAGTTCCGTTGGCCATTTCTGGTCTTCAATGAAAATACTAAAATCACTATACGGTTGCCTATAATATTTTAAGAGTTTCCTCGATTCCTCATGGATCATCATCATCAGAACTGGATTTAGAAAAAAAGTGGGACCAATCTGGAAGCATATCCTTTAAGGTTGATTTTTTTTGTAAATCGGTCCATAAACGACGGAGTTCCGAGGTAACAAACATTAAAAAAAATACAACCGAATTGAGAACCTTCTTTTTTGAAGCAAGAATTTTACTTCCGTCAAATTAGTCAAAATTTCGTTTACCCGAAAACACACTGAAATCCTACGATACAATTCTCAGACGATACACTGGTAAAAATAGCAAAATATAATTTCATTACCGAGTCTAATGGCAGCTTCGAATCACACAGCATAATATTTCGAAGTTCATTCGTACGTGAATGTCTTCCGTTTCCGGCCATATTTGAAGGTTAACGTTCTAATTCACATTATTATATGATTTCTATTATAATCGTTATTATCCACTATTACGCCATTAACTTTATGTAATTCCATCACCACTGCTCTCAAAACGGTGAAGGAAAACATCGTGAAGAAACCTGTATGTTCTAGAGCCATTGTTGACACCTCTAGGCCCAGCCATCAACTTTCTACCATCGGACAACCCAAAAAAACAACCCGACGTACTGCGAGTGTCCACCTTTATGCCCCATTTACATGTGGGCCCAGCTTCGGCAAATCGCCATCCCTAGCCATTGTGTAAACGGAGAAACCCCGTTTAAACAATGGGATTGGCCGAGGCTAGGCCCACGTGTAAACGCACTATTACGTTTTTGACATCTCTACGGTCCGGACGTTGCGCCTCGTCGTTTATACCGCGTACATCGAGGGACAGGATGAATTTGCGTGCTGCGTTCTTCTCGCCCGATTATAATTTAGGTGTCTTCAAGACTAGAGTGAATAGGCTCTTAATAACTACTGCGCCTCACCATCAACGATGGTATCACTGCTTACGATCTGCTGCTGCTTGGGATCGCAGTCAAGCTGCTACTACTAGTTTCTATCAGCTAAAAAGAAACCTGAAGTTTGAAGACATATTGTGACATCCCCTACACCCGCACTGTGCGCACGTGCTGGATTGGAGCTCATTCCCTCTCCTAGAAAGGAGGGTTGAGTCCCAACAGTGGGAACATTATAAAGCTGTTCATATTAGGTTATGTTATTTTAGTGAATAGACAACAAATTGTGAACTGGTTAATAATAATAAATCACGAATGGGATGAGATCGCATCCTTCTGCGAAGCAGTAAGGCTAGCAAAGGAGGCGGCCGCAAGAGTGAGGGAACGTACGTCCTCACGCCTCAGACATCTCCGGCCACCGTAGATGTGGGCTTGCGGACGATGAACCTTGGTACCTAGCTCTCCGTTCGCTCGTCCTATAAGAACTGAACCCGAATCGTCGACGGCACGTAGTGTTCCACGCGCACCGTAGTGTCGATGCCTGTTAAGGCTATCGTGACCCTAGAACGCAAAAGGCAACTAAAAGAACATAGGTGTGTTTTTAGTCAGTAAAAGTCTGACGTCACGCCCTCCCACCCCACCCTCGAGCGAGAGAAGTCATTAGATGATTTCCCACCTTAAAAAAAATCTGTTCCGATCTCTATTAGCAGAAATATCTCGATCACTAGATCACTTGAGACTGAAAGGCAAGGTCAGAATCGATTTCACATCAAAATTATATTTTAAACAAAAAAAAAAAACAGTCGATATTTCTCAATTACGTACTCCGTCATACTGATGCTGGCAACGTGCCAGAGCCTACTCATAAATAAAACTAGCTTTAAACAATTTGACACGCAAGATAGTGATGCGGAAAGGGGCGCGGTTCCCGGGAACTTCCGGGAACATGGCGGTCCTGGGAATAACGGGAAATTGCCAGATATTTACTTTGTTATCTCTGTTTTTTTTTTTTTTTTCTCTGCAGAAGTGGTGTCTGCAAGGAATTGCGATATTTATTTACTTTCTGATTTGTAGATGAGTAATGTTTTTGTAAGTACAAATATAATGTATTCTTGGTATGGCCATGTGAAGAGAAGGGATGAAACGCATGCTACTAAAAGAGTTATGGGTATACATGTGGATGGATGGAGAGAGAGAGGGAGACCAAAGACAAGATGGATGAATTGTGTTAGAAGTGATATGAAAGAAAAAGGAGTTAGTGGTAGCGTGGCGGGTGACATGACAGAATTGAAGAAAAAAAACGTGTTGCGCCGACCCCATTTAAAACGGGGTAAGGGCAGGATGATGATGAAGAATTTTTTAAATTCTTAGTTGTGCTACTTGCTTATGCTATATTCATTTAAGGACAACTTTTGGTCCACATTATCTGTTAGTATCACTTATTTCTATGTTAAAGGGCCTTTTACACTACTCGATATTCAGACACTCTTAGTTGATGTCGCGTATGTAATAAGGGTTTGACCGGCCTTACTTGGAATAAAAAATAAGATAGTCTGAATATCGTGTGCTGAATATCGCGTAGTGTAATAGGCCCTTTAATGTTGAATAAAACTATAGTGGTCTTTCAGCTACCCTTTGCGATCAGGGCCACGGTTGGTAACTAATTCGAACATCGCCGCAGACCCTGACATACTTTGAAATAGACAAGCCTACACTAATCAATATCTTCATATTAACACAAAAATTTAGACCTTTTTGCGTCGTTTATCCTCAGTGCTGAGGGTTGTGACCTCGACGAATAATAATAATATTTCACAACTATCACACAACGCCGCCTAGTCCCAAGCTAAGCAGAGCTTGTGTTATGAGTACTAGACAATTGATAAACATACTTATATATTTCTAAATACATACATATTATAGATAAATTACACCCAGACACAGAATAAATGATCGTGCTTATCACACAAACGTTTTCCCTGGGTGGGAATCGAAACCACGATATGCCGGAGGGCATAGCAGTCAGGGCCACTAACCACTAGACCAACAGGCAAGTCATCTCAATAATTTGCTTGTGGACTATATTTCGCCATGTTGGCCTATCTTCGGCGATGTAGACAGCGTCGCAGACTGTGGTGTCCTGTGTAGCATGGATTTGGTCTGACCAACGTATCGGACTCCTTACTCCTGTCTCAGTAACAATTTAATAATGTGGCCAAAAAAATCAGATTATTCTTTGGCATATGGTGGTGAGTCTTATGGGTGACTTGAGTTCGGCAATTATGGAGTCGTTGGTCCGATGCTCTGTCCAATAGATTCCAAGCATTTTCCTCCACGCCACGTCTTAAAAGCGTCAATCCGGCAACGGTCAGCTTTTTTAATATGAGGGTGCTGTCGAGCTTTCTCTTGGTCTTATTCGAGATGTTCCTGTCGGTCCAGACGCGATTCAGCTGTGACATGACGCTCACGCTCTTTGCCATCCCAATACGTCTTCTTATGTCCTGCTCACACGACACATTGTTTGTTATGGTAGAGCCCAGGTATAGACAAACTCGTCAACTGTGTCCAGATTTAGTGTGCCTCAGACCTAACAAATGTACACAAAAAAAAAACATAAAAATCGGTCAAACCACTTCGGAGGAGTTCGACTATTATGGAGTCGTTACACAAAAATCTAGACTTCAAAATAACCCTCATTAGCAATATTTTTCTAAGAACGTTTCATCGCTACAGCCCCGTAATCCCGTTTCCCGGGAGTTAGCCCGAGTCCGGACGGAAGCGACAGTCCCGCGCGGTTCCGGGCGAGGCCAGCCGTAATGAGGTATAAGCGCTCGATGTGGCGCAGTGGGTGGAGGGCTTAATATTTTACTAGCTATGTAGGTAGAAGTACGTCAGTTGACTGTGACCTTAATTTGGAGCTTGCTGTGAGAAAGATGTACTATGATAATATCTACCATGGGTAGTTCGAAAGGGAACCCCGGGGTTCTGGAAAGCAAGGCATAGAAATTATTGCGCGGTATCTTCTCGTCCAATATACCACAGTGTCTCAAGAGCGATCTCTCGCGCCGGGCCTTGGTACAGGCTATGGCGAGGAGGAGTGGCAGACGGTAGCCTCATTCTGCGAAGCAGTAATGCTAGCAAAGGAGGCGGCCCACACCAGGTCATCAGTCCACCTTCTGGAGGCCTATACAAGTTATATTTAATCTTAAAGTTAAGCTAACTATATCTAAGAATCTATATATATTTCCGTGGAGCTATTTCCACCCAATTCATTTTGACTTTAAAATCTGATTCATTGCGAGAATTTCTGTTAAAATATTTCGAACATCAGTTATATTACAATTTCAATCAAACTGATTCCTCTGTAGCAATAAATATCTGTCTGCCGTTTTCAATGATAATAAGGTTGATACCATAGCACAATTTGATACAAGTGGAGAATTTTTGTAATTACGACGGAGGCGGAATTCGTTCGGTGAGGGTGTTATAGAGCCGAGCGCTGTAAAGACATATTTCCAGGTGTATCAAACGGTGTTTTTCAATACACTTCTAAGAAATAAATAAATGCGGGTTGCCCGGTGAGTCGTGGGAGTCGCTTAGCGCTTAGCCTGTTACTATACCTATACATGTATCTAATAAGTAAGAGTGGGGTTGAGCTGGCACATTTTTCCGCACTAGTAAGGAAAAAAGTAAAATGCATATCTAAGTGCGGTAGGCGTAGGAGCGGATGTTCGAGTAAGCTTGGTTACTAAGTCCTATAAGCTATATCTTCATAAATGGAATCCAGTCACTTGGTTTTCCATTAAAATGTGTTAGAATGTGTTACCATTCTAATGTTTTTACAGTGTTTGGTAGAAAATGTATCGAATCATTTTGCTGAGGTAGTCAACACGGTAGTCGCGCCTGTTTCAATGATCCCACATATTGTCAAGTTGCGCAGACACTTAAAATTCAAAACTACACCAATTTTACATCACAATATCCACTAGAAATCAATTTGCGTTTAGTTAGAACAGTCTCTGAATTTTTACTAGACACAACATTGAAATATCGTTCAAACTGAGAGTTTTAGGCGGGTTTTCTTCGAGTGAAACTCAGTGGCTGTTTTAATTATTCGCAAATAACAAAACAACAACGATATTCGGCTTGCAACCCCGTTGAGCGCCGGAACGCAATGGCAATGGCGACAACATGGATATATCGAAACAGGCGCAATCTCGGTAAAATGGAGCTGAGAATTTTATTGTAGCGTTGACTACCTCAGCGAAGTTTGCCGAGAAGGTTGACTTGATACGGTTGACTTCCTGCCCTTAGCATAGCATAGCATAGTCGGCTTTATAATGTTCCCACTGTTGGGACTCAGGCCTCCTCTCTAGGAACTCTCTCTCTCTCTTTAGGGTCTGGGTCGTAATCCATCCGTATGGGGCGTTTTCCTGCCCTTGTCCCGTGTTATTTGGGGTCGGCGCAATACGTTTTTTTCTTCCATTCTGCCCTGTCACTCTTCATGCTATCACTAACTTCCTTTTCTTTCATATCACTCTTCACACAATCCATCCATCCTTTCTTTGCTCTCCCTCTCCCTCTCCATCAACATTTGTTGCCAAATATTACAAAAACATTAGGATATGTCACACTCTAATGGTAAACGAATTAACTATTCAACGAAGACATGGCTTAAAGGACTTAGTGTCCAAGTCAAAAACATTATCAAAAAAAAAACAGTCAAACTGTTTCCTACATAATCATTTACCTTTCAAAATAATGTCTCCCCTTTACCGGCGTATTACAGTTCCATTTCAGCTTGGCACACGGCGGCGTGGGCAGGACATGCTAATATTTAGAGTCCGTATGCAGCCTGCTGAGATCCGCCATCCGTGATGAAGTAGGGATGTGCCACGGATATCCGCGCTTCATAATATCCGCACATGATCCGACAATGGCGGCGGATATTTTTATGTATTGTTTTTCGTCGTCGGTATTGAAGTTTAAGGGGCTTTGTTTTTATAAGCCGGAGGTTCAAAGTGGACTTTTTGAGGCCGATAAGTGATTCTTTGTTATATTCTAATGTAAAGTGAATCGTGTTTAGCTTGATGAGTATACATCAGAAAATCCGCAGTCACACGTTATAGGTACCAACCGGAACACTTTAATAACGTGTGACTACGGTTTTTCTTTTTGTTTTGTTCGAAGTATGAAAATCTTGTTACATACTTATTCTGCGTCGTTTTTTGTCGTACCTAGTCGGGTTTTAGTTTTTTTTACTTTATTTTTATTTAAACAATTTTGGTGTTAAATTTAACACATGACTTTTTGTCCGCTAGAGGGCGTCACTTTAAATTTGAGCAATATTTTGGAAATGTAAAAGTGAAGCCCTTTCAAATGATACCAAACACGGCGTATTTATCTCCATTTTTATTTTTAAATACATTACTTGTGGTCCATTATAGGGCGCCATATTGAGTTTTGTGACACGTTACGTAGCCTATGTTCAGCGTACAATTACGACGGTGCTAACGATGCCTCGTACGTCGAGTTCCGATAAGTAGGTTAGGAGCTATGAGGGAGAGTATGGTTTGAATAGGATAGATATTGGTCTAATACAGACGATATTATCATACCCTGAGTTTGATCTGAGGCCATGACAGCCTGAGTGGCTTATCTGTATTTTTTCAACACTGATCCCATTTGAAGAATCTGCTCTTTTTTAGGGTTCCGTATCTCAAATGGAAAAAACGGAACCCTTATAGGATCACTTTGTTGTCCGTCCGTCTGTCTGTCTTTCTGTCTGTCTGTCTGTCTGTCAAGACCCTTTATCTTGAGAACGCGTGGAGGTATCGAGTTGAAATTAAAACTATATACTAAGGTCTGCGGTCCGTTGAAGCTGTGAAACAATCAAAATTCTGAGTGAACGAAAAAAAAAAGATACGGCCGTGTAAGTAAAAACAAATTTTATTTGAAATAACAAAACTTATTTTTTCAAATACAGTAGGTATTGAAAAAGTGATTTAAGCCACTCTGGCTCACTTAGCCTCATCTAGCAAAACAACTTTGTAGTCTGACAGTACTCTCGGATTCATAATGTTATATTTAATTCATGGTATTTTATTGTTTAATGAATTTACATTGTTTAAAGTACAATGGGGTTGACGTAGGTATCCTTGTGGATAAAATACTCCTAACTACAATACGTATCGCTTAAGCATAATCAGCCTTTTAATGTTCCCACTGCTGGGACTCAGACCTCCTTTCTCTAGGAGTGGGAATAGGCTGTAATCCACCACGCGGGCCCAGTGCGGGTTGGTGAATGTCACATGTATTCGAATTTTTGGTTCTAGGACATGCCGGTTTCCTTAAGATGTTTTCTTTCACCGTTTTGAGAGCACTGGTAATAAATAAATTACACAAAGTAATTCGCCTGGCTGGGTTTGAACCCGCGACCTACAACTCGTAAGGCAGGGCCATTACCACTCGGCCACTATTGCTCTCTACTTATGCTAATAATAAAGAATAAAAAATACATTAATTTGTAACACAAATTAAGAAAATTTAATTTATTGAAAAAAGAAAACAAACATTAATATAAACAAGGTCGATATGAGAAAACAAACGCACATAGAATAACAATAAATCCACAATAATCATAGTTTACTATATAGAAAGTAGTCAGAAAAATCGTAAAAACGATCGTAAATATGTTGGTACACACACCTCTCACTACAAACTCTATTCACAAGATAAGAAAATTTATAGCGAGCAGCGGCTGAGAGGTGAGTGAATATATAATTGAAAAAAACATGTCGTTACTAGTTGATTCGGTAAATGTTGTCCTGCTGAAAATAAGGGGTGAGGGTAGGAGGGAATCAGAATCAGAACGTATTTATTGTGGGCGTAAGTTATATACAAAAGCTTAAACTCAATAATATGTTTCATTATGTCTTGCCAAATAGGCATAAAATAATTCATCATCATCTTCCTGCCCTTGTCCCTTGTTATTTGGGGTCGGCGCAACACGTTTTCTTCTTCCATTCTGCCCTGTCACTCGTCATACTATCACTAACTTGCTTTTATTTCATACCACTCTTCACACAATCCATCCATCTTTTCTTTGGTCTCCCTCTCCCTCTCCATCCATCCACATGTAAACTCATAACTCTTTTATTAACATTCGCTTCACCCCTTCTCTTCACATGAGCATACCAAGACAAACGATTCCCTGCAGGCATACAATAATTATAGATTATTTTTCTTTTTATTCTATGTACAAACTTAACCTTATTATATTGATTTGATAATCTATGTACAAAGGCGAGCTTAACTCAGCAAACCTTTGTGTGACAGAGAGAGATCACATTCGAGGGTAGGATCCAGTGTACAACATAAACCTACATAATATCCGTCTAATATATATATATATCAGACGGACAGGACAAAGTCTGTCAAACTGCTAGTAGATTTGTTATATTTAAGTATTTTTTAGTCTCTCTCCAACTAAATAATTTCGGTTTTTTTTAGAAGAATCTTTAGAGTATCCGCCTCTGTGCTCTTCTTTCTGAAAACAAATTTATTTTCTAAGTATCTTGTATTAAATAAAAATATCCCAAACCGAACACAAAATATCCGCAGATCCGAAAAGAGATCCGCGGCGTACTCTAGTCTCTAGCAGTCCTATTTTACAGTTGCTGAATTCGCAATTTATTTACTAGTAGACTTTAGCGTGGATTTTATTTTCATTTTGCTGAAATAGCCGCTTCAGGGGCCGTTTGCCCTCGTTCGGCCATCATTGCGGGTTACGACTCACCTTTATACGAGCCCCGCTTGTTGAGAAGGGTGTGGCTAGAGACACTGGTGTTACTGATACCTGATGTTAGTGTGTGGTTTACCGTAGCCACGTATAGGCTGGTGAATGTCATGTTGCAGCTTTGGACTCGGTGGAAAAGCGTACGAAGAGGCTAATTGGTGATCCCGATGTGGTCAAGTCCAATCTATAAAGCCTGGAGCACAGGCGTAGTGTACCCAGCCTTTTGATATTTTACAGAATGCATTTTGGAGAGTGTGCACAGGAATTACATGACTGAAGAAAGAATATAAATTTGGAAGTGGAATTCACTGCCGGGGTCTGTGTTTTCTGATAGCTACAACCTAAGGGTCTTTAGGTCAAGAGTGAGTAATAGATTATTTTCCAAGCAAGCGTGTTCCATCGTCGGCCACATAATCGCTTACCACAGGTGAGATAGCGGTCAATTGCGAGCCACCAAACTGGGATACGCAAGTACAATTGAAGATCTTGCCGAGGCTACACCCAGTCACATACAATTTACATTTTCCAACTATTATCTCTCATTATTTCTCTGCCGGGAGAAATTTAAATCTCCTGAAGATTTTATCGCGCCGTCGGAGAACCTCTCTATTGGACACGAGTAGTCATGACCAACCTGGAATACTCTAAACAGAATCTGCAACCAGTTTGGGCGCAGCAAAGACAATCTCCACATATGCGGATTCTCGGACGGTTCCGATCTTCAGTGTTTGTGCGGCGTCTCTCCGCATACGATGTCCATCCTGCGTGTTACGTAGGGATCTAGTGACTACATCAGTGGACGGCATTGCCGTGACCGAATACTGGGCCAGGAAGAAATTTAAAATTAGTTTTGCCATCGATACGCTAAGAAGAAGAACTATTGTCGCCAACAGTTCGAGACTTTCACTGAGAGAGAACAATTCTTTGTCCGCTGTTGGTAACCACAACAATACTTCTAGCTCGTAATCATATAAAAACAATTGCGGTTGACTTTCAAGTTTTAAGTATTCATCAATGAAGCCCGATGTTAGGACTCACTTTATTTATTAATAATAATACTCCACAACTTTCACACAACGCTATCTATTCCCAAATTAAGCAGAGATTGTCCTATGATTACTAATTTTAAGTATTAATCAATGAAGCCCGATGTTAGGACTCACTTTATTTACTCCACAACTTTCACACAACGCTATCTATTCCCAAATTATGCAGAGATTGTACTATGATTATTAAGTAATACTAGAGTTTTGATACAGTTTTTTTATTAGATAGAGTTATTCAAGAGGAAAGTTTATATGTATAATACAATCACTTAAAGTAAAGAGTGTTTTAGTGTTCTAACTGTTCCAAATGATGCATTTAAAACATTACTGCTGTTCCAATATTTCGGAACACTAAAATGTTTCGGAACTTTGAGTCGGTTCAGTAAAGAGTTACACACGCCTATTTTTTACTCTTAATGTTACCAGTTAGGAAGAAATGCAATATTTTTATTTAGCGAATGATTCTAATGATTATGTTTTTTTTTGGTAACAGGTAAGCACACAATATATTCCTGCACTCTAAAGAGAATTAATTTCTTCGTACTTGTAAGCAGCAACAACTATTGGTATGTATAAAATTGTATACACTTTCTCTACTCATTAAATTTTAATTATCATGGTTTCATAAAGGGCTTTAAAAGTGAATTAAAAAAAATTGTTGTGAAGTGTGAAATTATTAATTAATAGCTTGCGGTTGGACACAGAATTTTATTACTTAATATTTCTGTTTTTAATGCGCGCCGCAAAAGGTTTTTTTAATAAGTTTTTCTTGGTTATGTCTATTATCACATTCACTTTCACTCATTGAGTGATCACAATATTGTCCCTACAATACATACATTAAGACAAGCTAATTAAAATTGCACCTACCTTATCTGTAGACTGTACAAATACTAGCTGCGGCAACAAACATCGTCACCACACATTATGATATCCCAGTGGAATTATAATGACAATCTCAATGAGTTCGTAACTGCCAGCTGCAATCTCGATTTGTAATCTTTAAATAAACATAATCTAAAGCAAGGTCTCTCTAGTTTTACTAATCAATGTATCGCGAGCTTTGTTCACTCAGACGACATCAACGTACCGTAGATAATGCCAACTCTCGTGGGCTTGCGGACGGCGAGTAATGGTTAGCTCGCCGTCCGGCCGTCCGGTAACCGTCCAGACAGAGCCGGAGGCGTCGACGGCGTGTAGTGCTCTACGCGCGCCTCAAGGATGTTAGCAAACCATAGGGGTCCAGCAGGGTCGAAGCCTACTGGGGCCATAGGTTTGCTTGTGAAAGGAAAACCCGGGGTCCTGAAATTCAAGGCAAAGAAGAAACATAGGAGTGGGTTTTAGTCAGTAAAAGTCTAACACGCCCTCGCGTTCCACCCTAGAGCGAGAGAATTCATTGGATGATGTCCCACCTAAAAAAAGACAACTCTACTCCACTAGACAACGTATTTTTAGGATCCTATACCAAAGCCGGCAAGAAACGGAACCCTTACCCTAGTGATCCTAATCACTTTATAGTTACGTCACGAAAAAAAAATCGTACACAGCTTTGAGAGGCCTCTTATACAGTGGATCGATAACTTGTTGAGGGCTGCGGGCATACGATGGATGTGACACGCACTGGACTGTTCGTAGTGGCGACACTTGAGGGAGGCCTATGTCCAGCAGTAGACATCTTTCGGCTGAAATGATGAGGATAGGAGAACCAAGGTCGCCGACATAGCCCGAAGAATCGCCAAGCTAAAGTGGCAGTGGGCAGGGCACATTGCTCGTAGAACGGATGGTCGATGGGGCCGAAAGGTTCTAGAGTGGCGACCGCGCACCGGAAGACGCAGCGTTGGAAGGCCTCCCACAAGGTGGACCGACGACCTGGTAAGGGTCGCGGGAGTGCGGTGGATGCGAGAAGCACAGGATATAAACAATAATATAAGAAAAACAATTACAATATATAAATCCAAGTTGTGCGTCGCGTCTAGGCAAAAATAGGTTGTTGCTCAGCTTGTACCGTGACGCTGGGAAAATCCAGGCATCTACGACGCTGATTTTCAGCAACCACCGTTCTAGTGACACTTTGGCGTTCCCTCCGTGAGTAACTAAGAGATTCATTCCAGTGACATATATGTCAAATTCCATACAGACGAAACCACAGACAAAGACTAGTTTAAAGCGTATTTAATGTACGTACGCATCGGTGTCGGACACGTCTCCGTCGGACATCAAAGTGCAGACTACAATATCATATAAATCACTCGCGTATCCGTTACATGTGACTGTAATGGCGCCAAGCTGAAGATCTGAGTCTCCACATCACATATAACCTAAAGTTTATAACATAGCCCCACATTTTACGAAAACAGTTTTTTTTTTCGGGTGGGAAAATCTAATGGGATATCCCAGTGTCAGACTTTTACTGACTAAAAACCCACTCCTGTTCCTTCATTGCCATTGTTCCAGTGCCCCGGGGATCTCTTTCGCATAACCCATGGCCCCAGTACGTTTCGACCCTGCTTGGCCCCTACAGTTGCTGACATCTCCTTGAGGCGCGCGTGGAACACTACGCGCCCTCAACGACTTGAACTTGATCCGGACGGTTACCGAACAATCGGACGGCGAGCTAGCCATTGTTCGCCGTCCGCAAGCCCGTTTACGAAAGCAGTTGTGGTCCAGTAGAAACTTTTTTTTTGTTGTGGAAATCCTCATGGATGTCCTCTGCTTTGGGGTAGATGGTGAGGTCTGTCAGACTCTTACAGACTAAAACCACCCCCGGTGTTCCCTCGTACACTTGTGTCGGGGGCTGCGAGTACAGTTTGACTTCTACTGCCCCCGGACTAGTGGTGATCCGATCCCCGTGTATCCGCTTCTGTATTTGAAAGCGCCTTTCCTATACGCCTAAGAGAGGCGCGCGTAGAAAACTACGCGCCACCATCCCGGGAGTGGAAACTGCCCCGACTTACGAGTTGTAGATCGCGGGTTCAAATCCAGGCAGGCATATTACGTTGTGTAATTTATTTTATCACCACTACTCTGAAAATAGTGAAGGAAAACATCGTGAGGCATGTCTTAGAACCAAAAATTCGCAGACATTCACCAACCCGCACTGGGCCCGCGCGTTGCTGAAAGGTTCTGAAATGGAGACCACATACCGGAAAATGTAGCGTTGGAAGGCCTCCTACAAGGTGTACCGATGACCTGGTAAGGGTTGCGGGAATCCGATGGATGCGAGACGCACAGGACCGTTCATTGTAGCGACACTTAGGGGAGGTCTATGTCCAACAGTGACATTCATCGGCTATGAAATGACGATGATGTCAAAATGGTCGATTACATTAACCATTTCGTACTATGACGTATTACTATTCAATATTTAAAAGAAAAACTGACCCTAAGATTTAAAAGCCAGTTTTGTTTGTTTTAATTGTGAGCGGTAATAAAGAACGAAAAGACAAAGTGGACAATAACACGAGGCGTTCATATATTGTTCAAATACGCCGGCTTTACAATAGACGTTTACGAGGCTAACAAAATAATGATGACATATCTACAAACACCAAAACCGTATGTTTTGCATTCGGCTATTATCCAACGTTTTAACTCCACCACCTGCTGCAATATGTCACTCAGAAACACCCACTACAAGAAAAATGGACATTTAAATGACATTTTAGCAAATCCCGCTTTGGAATCCCCAACCATACCGAACAACTATAATTTCCATTCTTCCAAAACAATACCATCCATTGCTTCTTTCGTTCAAATGCTTCGTAAACTTAACAGTTACAAAAACGCAATGTATACTGCAGAACTGTCAAAAGGAATTCCAACGCCAAAGCATAGTGATGTAGCATCGTACATCTTACTGTGGCCGTGAAATTAAGAAAAAAAAAGTCTTTTACGAAGATGTGATACATCCATCATTTTGTCGTTGTGTGTGGCCGTTTGTTAGTGTGTGTGTGCATAGAGTAAGGTAGATGTAGATAGGATAGAGTTTTGTTATTTTTGTGTTAAGATAACCGACCCAGAACCTAACTGTATTTATTTTACCTGTTATATTTGTATACCAACAGAGTGACATATTCGCACTAGCGAAAAAACTCTTTAAATAAAGATTAAAAAATAATTATATAATCTTATGTTTAGCTAGGATTGTTTTGGACGGCCAATGTCCAAAATAATCCTAGCTAAACATAAGATTTGCCGTGGGCATATTTTTTATACAATAAAATCACTTATTGGAATTGGAGTTGGAGACTGGCCCGCACTTGCCGAAGACGGAGGCCTTTGAGCTGTAGCGAGTGAAAATATACTAGAAAGAACTGAGATTGTCAAAGATGAAACTCATATATAATCAAATCAACTCATGTAGCATATTTCGTAGCTCAAAACTCATTCACAAAAGGGTGAAAAAAATATTTTCAACACAATACTCGAAATCCGCTCTTACCCGTACCGCCTTTAGGCACGCAATGTACTGTTTTCCGCATTACTGCGGAAAAATGCGTGAGTCCCGCCACAATTTGCCGGCTGGACGCTAAGCGACCCCCACGAGTCATTCGTCAGTCAACCCCTGTTTATTTATTTCTTCATAAGTGTATTGAAAAACGTCGTATCAACGTGGAAAATGGTCCCTGCAGCACTCTGCTCCAAAACATCCTCGCCTACGGCTCGGGCGTACTCCGCCTTGGTCGTAAAACCTATCTCCACTTGTATCAAAATGTACTATTGCAATCAACTGTCCTGATTATCAAAAAATAATTCAAATGAAAACGTCAACCCTTAGGATAGACAAGGTTGTCATAAGAAAAAGAAATTCTTGTCACGATCCAATAGAAAATTTTCGATATAAACTTGATAAGTGTGGTTCATTAAGAAGATTTAAATTTATTATTAAAACTAGAACGGCTCTTAGATTAAATACGTCATTTAAACACACGATAGTTCAAAGAGATCTGGCGCATCTCCAATAAACTCTTACCAAGAAAATACACATTAATTACCCAGAAAAACACTAATATCCCGGAAATTCTGACATACCTTCAAGATGCGCGGTACCAGGAATGCATAGACTTAATGCAGTTTCCTAACTTCTCATTAAAAGGCATATGTTCAGTGGCGAACCCATTAGATTCTATTTCCAATCCGTCTTTATCCGATTATAAACACACGCCAAATCACAAATCACTTCTATATTATTTCATAATCTTAGCCAAGTCTACATATCTACACTCAATTTGGAATTCACTACTACTAATCGATTTGTACATCTATCTCTGTCATACATGCACTGCATTCTAAAGTGTGATAGAGATGGCGTGTTTCAAAGATGGATGATACAGTTCGATGTCTGTCTCTTTCTTGCATATAGGTTAGTGTACCGTGTGAGTGGGATAGAGAACACGTGCGCCAGAGTTTAATAATAGCCGGCAAAGATCAATGATCTATAAAATTGATGTTTTATAATAGTGTTGTGACTGCGACGGCTGGCGGATAGATATACGAGTGTAATAATTATTACTTCCGTGTGTATTCGGATCACATGATCGCGTGAGGTTCGAATCTTTAAGTTTGATATTGTCTCGTGTTGCGTGTGAGTAGTGGAATATTATTTGTAAGCGTTAATTTAAAACTTATTTAGTGTGTTTTAATATATATATACACATATATATATTTACACACATACACACACGTACACACACACACACACACACACGCGTACACACACACGTACACACACACACACACACGTACACACACACATACGTTTTATACATATATATATTTAATATTGATACTTTAGCGATGGACGATGCATTTAGACATTCTCTACCAAATCTTATTTTTTAATTCTTGATAGGTTCGCGCTTGACCGCTATCTCACCTGATGGAAAGCGACGATGCGGTCGACGATGGAGCGCGGTTACCTAGAAGTAACCTATTCACTCTTGACTTAAAGATTCCGGGGTTGTCGCCATCAGAAAACACAGATTCCGGCAAGGAATTCCACTCCTTAGCTGTACGCACAATGAATGTGTTCCCAAAACGTCTCTACCAAGTCAATTAAACATCATCTTTTTACATTATTTTATTTTATAATACCTTACAACCCCTTTAACCGCTTGCATCTGAGTGTTTTCGTGTCTTATTCGCCAGTGTCGTGTGTTCGCGACTGGGTACTCCAACTCGTTTAGCTCTTCAATCCCCATAGGTAACAGACGAGCTGACGAGATGGAGTATTTGGTCGTGGATGTGCGACCCTGGCTGATAAATCCGGATAGAGTGTTTGTCGGATATATCCGGTGTAGACTGTTAAAAGGTTAAATATCCTTAATATTTAGAAAACTATCGTATCTTGTAAACAAACTAGGTGTATGAAATTAATCTTCAGTGGTTTTGACTTGTCTATAATATTAACCACATTGCGATAATGTGAGCGGATACAATTACACAAGGCCGTTGTTTTTACTGAATATTAAAAAAAACTTCTAACTTGAGTTTTTATTTTGTCTTGAGGCGTATTGTATTTTTTTAACTATCACGTACATTAACTACGTCTCTTTCTCATGAGATATTAAGCAGAAACTGCTGCTTGATATGGATTTTTACAAACTTTTTTTGTAAACCTCTAAAGAAAACCCTCCTGTGCCTGCTGTTTGTTCAGTATCACCCAGCCGCATAATGTTCGCACTGCTGGGACTCAGGCCTCCTCTCTGGAAGAAAGAAAAACTGGGCAAGTGCGAGTCGGACTCGCGCACTGAGGTTTCCATACAAACTTGAAAGGTAAATTGCAGTTTACGATTTACGACGTATTTAAAAAACCCCGGTTGGTGGGAAACTATTGGGACATATGGAAAACTAAGATATAGGACTATTATTTTTGGAGTCTTAATTGGACTAGTTATCAGGAACTATGTTTAGACTTTGGCTCCCGCCTGAGAAATTATTATTATAGCAACACCATCAAAATAATTGCACTCTTATGTCATCTCTATAACCAGGCACTCAGAAATCTCGGAGCAATCAGATAGTTATCCGAAATGGAATGTTTATTTTTAGACCAGACTATGCATTAGCGAAATGTAGCAAGTAACATTTGTATCGGATCTTGTAATAGAACGTCAATCAATGATTGAGTGGATGACGTTTGTAGGTTAGCATTGAGAATTTAAGTAACATGAATATGATTTTATAATATTGTTTAATTTTATGTACTTTTATAAGTTTATTTAAGACATTAGTGACACCCCGTGCCTCAGAGAGCACGTAAAGCTGTTGGTCCCGGTTGTCATACGTAGATCTTTTATAGTCGTTGCAGGTGGTTAAACGCCAGATAGTCTGATCGTCAGTCTATTCAAGGTGTATCGTGTTGCGCAGTAAGTGGGTCGTGGGGATGTGATAGGCTGATAGGCTGACTCCATGTAAAACACGGGTATTCAGCCGCATCTGGGTAGACTGGAAACCGACTCCAAGCTAGTTGGGAAGAAGCTGGAGAGATGATGAATAATGCTTTGAAACGAATTTTAACTTTATCTTTCTGTAATTAGTAAAAACTAAGTTTTGCGTCGTGCAACAGGGTCACAAAAACATACTTTAAACAAAAAAGGTATGAAAATAGTGCTTCAATTAGTAGTGTAATCTATATTGAAATTTCTTACCAAATTATCTCTAAATTAGTAAATTTAAATTAATAATGTTAATTAGTTAATTCTATTTGAAATATCTATTTATTATTTATTGGGCACACCTACCACAGTGTTGTCTTTTTTAACCCAAAGGTTGACTGGTAGAGAAATAAATAGTAACAAAAAAAACATATCCGCTTTTCATATCCGAAAAAGACTCGCGTGTCCCCTCCCTAGTTTTCCATCAAGCGCGAAGACGGACGGACGGATGTAGTCGGATATAAAACTCGTCTAGCTCTAAAATAACCGAGATTCATTCGGAGACGTGCCATCAACCATCAGCTTGGATCCGCAGACATTATCTTGTAGTGCTCACGCTCGGATATTTTATGTGGAAACTTTTGAAAGTACTAATGTCTTTAAAAAAAAAACCGGGCATGTGCGAATCGGACTTGCGCACTGAGGATTCCGTACAAACTTACCTATGAAGTTCAATTCACAAATCGAGTCTTAAAGATTTTTTTTTGTGACGTAACTACAAAATTACAGTTTTCATATTTTTTCCTATACTTGTGCTATGAGACCTTGCTTCATGCCAAATTTCAGGATTCTAGGTCAACGGGAAGTACCCTATAAATTTTGATTCCATTGAGACGGTCGAAATGTACGTTTTTTTTTACATAAACGGCCTAATCTTTTTTCCGGTAACTTAGTAGTTTGATTTATTCACAATCACAGCTTTAAGGGACCGCAGAACTGACTTGATTTCAACTTGATACCTCCACGCTTTCTCGAGTTAAATGGTCTTGCAACCCTAGAAATGCCTTAATTACCGACCTATAATAATGTAAAATCCAGAAATACTAGAAACGACCTACTTTCACCACTAGAACTTATTGTATTTCGCATAAAGGCCTACATTGAGGAACAGTAGGAGCGAAGCCGCGATCAATGCTTTCCACATCTATTGATACTCAATGGCGGCGCTCTACAGCTGTATTGATACTCATACAGTAGTGGAGCTTTCAAGTCGCTTTGTTTGAGAAGTAGGTCTGATGGAGGCAATATTTTTAGAATAGAAAATGGTAGAAATGGTTGCGTACTAGCTCAGAGCAATAAGAAAATGATTAGGATTTTTTTAGTCTTTGTTCCCGTTTCATGGAAATGGAATTGAGAAATTGGAAACATTTATTTCGAATCGACGAGATACTTTCGAATTGTCAAATTGTCGGTCAGTCAAAAAAAAAAAAAATGAAGCTGAATTGCACGTTCCAAAGCGTAGATCTCTATGGAGAAGAACGTGCAAGAAACTCCATGGACACTCTTTTAAATCATATTATGAATTACATAAATCTTGGTTAAATATTTCTTGTCGCTTCTATTATGTGATCACAATGCAGGTATAATAATAAAAAACAGTAATTAAAAAATAGCATAGCATAGTCGGCCTTATAATATTTTTTTGGTTTTTGGTTATAGGACATGCCGGTCTCCTCACGATGTTTTCCTTCACCGTTTTGAGAGCAGTGGTGATGAAATAAATTACACAAACTAATGCGTCTGGCTGGGTTAAAACCCGCGACCTAGAACTCGTAAGTCGGGGCCGTTACCACTCGGCCACCACTGCCCCTTTTATTAAAAAATAGAATTTGAAATAATCCATTCGTCCTGTATTAATTTTTTTTACAAGCTTTCATGTAGTTTCACCTGTCCCGATGATTGTCTGTAATCAAATCTTGATCCACTTTCCGGTTACCGATTCTGATGAAATTAAATTAAATTGTGTAAATAATAATAATAATATAATAATAATATTCCACAACTATCACACAACGCCGTCTAGTCTCAAGCTAAGCAGAGCTTGTGTTATGAGTACTAGATAACTGATAAACATACTTATATATTTCTAAATACATACACATTATAGATAAATTACACCCAGACACAGAACAAATGATTGTGCTCATCACACAAAGATTTGTCCTGGGTGGGAATCGAACCCACGACCTCCAGCATAGCAGTCAGGGCCACTAACCACTAGACCAACAGGCCAGTCAAAAATCAGATGACAATGCAAAATTATTATAACATGGAGCTGATCTGATGATGGAACCGGAAGGTGGCCATAGGTACTCAGGTAACTCTATCGTGTTTGAGCTTTTGGAATAGCCGTGATTACTCGTGATGAGTATTAATTATATTATATAGATAGCTTACTATGAAAAAATGATTTTCATTGAAAACTTGTTTTTTTGGGAAATCACCAAAAAAACAAGTTTAAGTATAAGTTGGGGATTTTTCGGAAGAGTAACCGTGACCCTGGAACGCAAAGGGCCACGCAAGGGGAACACAGGTGGGGTTTTAATCTGTAAAAGTCTGACATTCCCACTCGCCCAGAGCGGGAGGAGTGGTTTGTTGATTTTGAGTGAATAGGTTACCAGAAAGTAGTATTTCAATGCAAAAGTATCAGGACTCATTGTAATTTACTAATTTACTAGACGACTAAATTTCGCGAGTTTTTAAGTCAAGAGTGAATAAGTTACTTCTAGGCAAGCGTGCTCCATCGTCGACCGCATCATCGCTTACCATCAGGTGAGATAGTCATAATCATAGCAATTTAATGGAAAGGGATTCTTACAAGTCGTATACAGAATGTTACATTATACTTAGTCAACAAATGATTATAATCTAATGTCAAATAATAAAATGACATAGTTTTTGACATTTCGTATATTTGTTAGTTTTGACATTTCGTATCTTTTAGTTTTTGACATTTTGAATTTTTTTTTTTTTAGTTTTGGACATTTTGTATTGTTTTTTTTTTTATATTTCGACATTCTATTTTTATACTCATAATTTATTTATTTTTATTCGTTTTTGCTCTGACATTTTTAATCTAATGTATTACACATTTAATTTAATTTGTTGACATTTTTATTTGATTTATTGTTAATTTTTCAATTAGATAGCATATTATAAATATAATATTTTGGATGTAAATAATTGAGATTCATAAAAAAATTGCATGCTGAGTATGAGGCGGAATATGAATAAAACAATATTGAATTTTAAGACGTGTACCTACCACCATATTTCAAGCAAATAAATGATATTATTATTATGATTATTAAAGAAAATGTCAAACACATAGAAGAAAATACAAGGAAACAAATAAACAGAAGTCAAATCAAAAATTAAAATTAAAATAAATCATAAAAAAGTCACAATAATTTTCAGTCCAGATTAATATTTGCGTCAAAGTTAAATTAAATAAAATCATAAATTCGTCAAAAGAATTAAAAGCTTGCTTGATAAACCAATTTTTCAAACTAGCTTTGAAGTTGCCTGTAACCGGGGCGCCAGAAATAGCTGCTGGCAATTGATTTATAATATACCCAAATAATAGACCCACCCGACTCCATGAGTCGTCTTGGAAGATTTGGCGAGCGTTCTGGAGACCGTCGATAACTGTCATGACAGTGGTCAGGCACGAGCTTAAAAGTAATTAAAAAGATAAAGCTTGAGTTTTAATACATGGGTGCCCCCGAGCAGCTACGGAGTCGGCGCCTCTGGTCTACAGTGTTCTCACATTCACATTATAAAAAAGAGGCTATATAAAAAAAAAAAACAAGAAATATAAATAACTACAACTATCAATAAATGAGATTTTAAATTATAAAGAGGAAAGTAGGTACTCACAAATATTAAATTATTATTTCGATAGAGAAAAAAAAACTGACCAAGTGTGATTTAGACTCGCGCAGAAAGGGTTCCGTACCTTTCGTTGCAAAAACCGACAAAAAAACACGTTTCTTGTTTATGAGCCCCACTTAAATATTTATTTATTCTGTTTTAGTATAATAATAATATAATGTATAATAATAATAATATATGTGTGATAATTTCAACTATCTAGCTATCACGGTTCATGAGATGCAGCCTGATGACGGACAGACAAACAGCGCAGTCTTAGCAATATGGTCCCGATTTTATCCTTTGGGTACAGAATCCTAAAAAAGAAGCATAAAAAAGTAAGTGACTGAGCAGCCCCTGCAGCCTGGGGAGCCCCGTATCATTGATACAGCTGATACCGCGGTAGCTACGCCTCTGGTAGAACTGCTATTGATACTCAAGACGAGACGTCACTCCCGGCTCGAGTGTCGCATTGTGGCGCTTTGTTCGAGCGCCACTCACCTAAGTGGTGACCGTGCACCGCCGCGCTGCTTATGACGCCCTGGTACCCGCTGGTGTTTTAAAGGTTACATAAATCTAAACGAATGAGGCGTTTCAGATGGCAAACTGTATTTTTAAGCAAAATTATATTTTGACGAGTTTTTAAATTGGTCGTCGCTGAATTTTATATATTTATATTATATTTGAATTTAAATATTTTGTCGAGAATTATTTTTCAGATTAGTCATAACAATTGCTTTCTATCATCAAATCATAAAATAAGTTCTCGCGCTCTGTGAGGTGCGAGAGGGATTGTCAGACTTTTAACATACCTCTGTCCTTCAGTTGCCCTTTGCATTTTAGGGCCACGGTAAGTCTTTCAAAAAATCCTGTGGCCCTCGCGGGCATCGGTTCTACTGGGCCCTCATAGTTTTGCTGACTTCTCTTTGAGGCGCGCGTGGAACGCTACGGCTACGACTCGGGGCTTCAAAGATAGGTAAACTAGGAAGTAGGTAGGTAGGTAGGTAAAGTAGGAAACTCTTTTCCTGCTGCATATTAATGATCTGCTGATGCCCGGTATCTATGGGTATGCAGATGATAGCACAGTTGTAGAGAGATACCTTCCGGGTGCTCGGGCTAGTAAGGAACTAATCCGGTCCGAACGAGAGGCTATGGTGGAGCGTACGAATGTCTCTCTTCAGGCAGTCTCCAAGTGGGGTGAAACCAACCTGGTAGAATTCAACGCCGCCGAAACACAAGCATGTCTGTTCACCGCCAAAAGGAGTCCGTTCACCTTGGCTCCTGCTTTTCGGAATGTATCCCTGGAGTGCACCGACCGCCTTCAGCTCTTGGGTGTCGAAATTTCTTCTGACCTCAATTTCGGGCGGTTCATTGAGTCCAAAGCCAAGGTAGCTGCTAGAAAACTAGGCGTTCTTGCAAAGGTCCGGCGGTACTTCACACCGGGTCAGCTTCTAATGTTATACAAAGCACAGGTCCGATCGTGTGTGGAGTACTGCAGTCATATATGGGCTGGTGCTGCAAAATGCCATCTGGCAGCTTTGGACTCAGTAGAAAGGCGTGCGAAGAGGCTAATTGGGGATCCAGATTTGGTTAAGTCCAATCTACAAAGCCTCGAGCACAGGCGCAGGGTAGCCAGCCTATCGGTATTTTACAGGTTGCATTTTGGAGAGTGTGCGCGGGAATTGCATGACCTGATTCCGCCATCTCCTTTCTACCATCGGACAACCCGACGTACGGCGAGTATCCACCCTTACGTTGTTGAAACACCAACGGTCCGAACTAAGCGATTTGCTTCGTCGTTTATACCGCGTACATCGAGGGACTGGAATAATTTGCCTGCTGCTGTCTTCCAGTCCAACTATAATTTAGGTGCCTTCAAGGCTAGAGTGAATAGGCTCTTAATAAACTAGTGCGCCTCACCATCAATGATTGCATCACTGCTTACCATCAGGTGGGATCGCAGTCAAGCACTGGTTTATAGCAAATAAAAAAAAAAAAAAAAAGTTACTGTGTTTTATAGGTAATTATTTTATATAATATATGCTTATCTAGAATTTGATTAATTTGTTTGTAGCAGTACAGCACAGACTACCCACTGTACTATTTTAGTCCTTTTGATCCATCCTAAGATTGTCTGGAAGAAATCGCTGTTAGCGATAAGACCGCCAGTGTACCCATAGATTTAAGTTTATGTTTAAGTTGTGTTACTTTTTGGTGTACAATAAAGACTATTCTATTCTATTCTCGGTCCTCTTCCCCCTAGCCAAGCTACAACCGTTTCGTTTCGATTTTCTTTTCGTCGATGGCCTCGAGTAGGCCACGGCTCCGATTCCTTTATTCTGACGTCATCTCACGTGGTCAGAACAAAGGAATAGGAGGCGTGGCCGACTCGAGACGATCAACGAAAAGAGAATCGAAACGAAACGGTTGTAACTTGGCTAGGGGGGCTTAGCGGACGGCCAGATACCTAGCCACCCATTACTATACCCATTTCTCGTCGTCCGCAACCGCGAGCCCGCGCCTACGGTGGCCATTTTATGATTTCCCACCTCAAAAAAAACCTTCCTTCCTCATCGGAAAAAAGGAAAATAATTATGTTTCCATACGAAGTCTACGAGGCCGAAATAGTCTAACTATATTCTAAGTAGCTGGACAGGAGCGCAGCAGTGGGCTATTAGGGTAGAGCTCAGTAATGTGATCGTACTAGTTATCTGTGTGGTATATCGGTACGTCGCTCGTCACAGTGGACTCGTGTCTACGTCTTATAGCATAGGGTTGGCGAGCGAGAAAAAGAAACTCCAGGTTCCTAAGGTGAATAATTACTACGGTAAGCGTACGAGACGATTGCACCTACACTTATTAATGAGTTACCTGATTAATTAATAAATCGAGCCAAAAATAGAAACCAAAAATGTTCTAATAAAACATTATGTTGGTCTCAGATAGTGTTGTGGTGCTGCATCTGTTTACCTCACAACAACCTAAAAACTGGGGGGGTGACCGGATGTGGTCTTAGTAATAAGCGAAATTCACGAGAATGTACTGCCGACAAACTGCTATGCAGTTTGGCAGATGTTCTATATGATTTTTGATGTAACAAATTGATAAAATAAATTAAAAAAAGAAGCAAGATAAATAGTCTTAGGCTTAGGGTGCTTTTCCACCAGAGATGTGCTATGCTACTTTGCTATGGATGCGTTTGATATCCACCAATCATATTCATTGGTGCACATAGCTTAGCACTGGTGGAAACGGATTCAACTAAGATATGGTTTTTATATGGAAGGATGCGTGCTATAGATGTGTGCTATGGATGCGTGCTATGGATGATCAGAAGTGGTATAGCTATGTTGTGCTTCCGTACTATCGATACATCGCATAGCTCCAACTGCGCATCTTCCTCGCGCAACTACTTTGCGGCAGCGCATCTTCATAGCACATCTTACTCGCACCGCCACATATCTTAGTATCAGTAGAAACGGTCACATAGTTTTACAGTTTAGCTATTACATCCTCGCAGCATAGTTGGTGGAAAAGCAGCCTTGTCGCGCGTAATACTAACCCGTATTCGTCACTATACGCTTGGTGTACGCCTGCTCGTGCCGTCGCCGTGCCGTCGAGACAACACTATCTCTAAGTAGGATTGGGTTCGACATTTTTGGCGCATGTCAAGAATCGAAAGGGGCCCAAGTCTACTATTTTTATAAATTCGTCATTCCAACACGATCCCATTGTCATTTTGCTAAAAGTTCGTATTCTGCTAATTCATAATGATCGATCATTGATCGGTCAATGGTCTCGTAATAAAGTTATGGTAGAATGACAATATCGAGCTTATTAAAAGCAATGACTGCACAATGACGTTCTAAGGGTAGGTCACTGATCAAAGGTCAAATATTTATTTGTCAGTATGTACGAGATTACCACTTATTTCAATGGAGTGTCAGTAGTTGACCATTGGAAAGTCACAATGACGCCATTATATTAGTAGATTACCAAACTTGTCAAAATCAACAATAATGAAATCAATGATAGACCATTCTGAAACTATTGTAATAGCAGACTTGAGGCCCTGGTGAGCTATTGGCTAATAAACCACTTATTGGGTCCCATTAAACGCAAGGCGACATCGTGGCAGACCAAAGCGAAGGTGGAGAGATGAACTTGACTCTTACCGCCTGGCCCGCAATGGCCTACGACAGACGTTTGTGGACGAGGGAGGCCCTCGACCAGCAGTAAGACATAATGGTCTAGTTAGAGAGATTAGGAATATAGAGAGTATTTTTGGGCCTGGAATCATGAGCGGTAAAGATTAGAGATGAAACGGATAGTGGTTTGGCCGGATACTGGATATCGGATATTTGGCAAGCTACGAGGCCGGCGACCGGATATTCAGCCTTTAATAGCGTTATACGACGCGATCAGTTTCATCGCTAGAATTTATTTTTCAGCAGCAGGCAGTATTGTTTACAGCGAAAGGCTATTTTCAGAAGCTGGTCTGGTATACGAAATCTAGCGGAGTCGCCTCTTACCGAAAAATGCGGTAATATTGGTATTTATTCACTGTATTCGGCCGGATAGTCAATACAAGGCCAGATAGTTTAACTATCCGGCAGTTACCGAATATCCGTTTCATCTCTACTAATGACTCACAAACTACCAGGAGGCCAGAATCATCGAGAAGTATATCTTACATACACACACCTTGTACACACTGTAGTTTTAAGATTACTGAGAGTGCTTTGAAAACGACAATGCTTACCTCCTTACGCACTGTTGCGTCTTGTCTTTAGCGAAGGTTTCTGAGTTGTGAGCACTACCTTTAACAGGAATATATAACTGATATACATGTGTATCTACTTAAGGGCCGATTGCTGATATACGAGTGTAACATACCAGTGGTTCCGGCAGACTGTCCTGCCCGAAAGATGGTGTTTTCATGCAGCGCCACCTACCGGGTTTAATTTTATTTTCAAACCATTCAGGAACCCACTAAAATGTACAAAATTTCATCCAAATCGGTCAAGCCATTTATGAGGGGTTAGGTGACAAAAACACGTACACAAGAATTATTTAAATAAAGATATCAATAAATTGCTGTCTGAAAGAGGAAAAATTGACAGCTGTCAAATCTGACATTTGACATGTGTCAAATTCAGTGTGTCTTTGGTGATATTTCCTAAAATGCAGTCTGATCCTAACTTTCTGATTAACGATATCATAATACTTGAATATATAATATTGACTCACTTTTTAAATAGTTCTTTATGATAAAAACTTTACTCGAAAAAATCCCGTCAAAAACTTGATTTCGTGTTTATAGATCAAGCTGAGATTTGACAGTTCCAATTTACTTCCCCCTCTCTCTAACTCCATAAGTTAGAAAGGGAATGTTTTCACTGCATTTACGCTATGACTTTGACAACCCTACTTCGAATTCTACAAATAAAATATCATGTAGTTTAGTTAGTTAATTGCCAAATTCGCGCGCACAGCCCACGCCTATATTAAATCTAATATTTTGTTCCGAATTTACACTGCACCGACATTTTGATTGAGAAACCAATCATGCTATGCCCGCCTGGTACTTCTAAATTGTAAACAGTTGAGTCGATGAGTTTTCAAGAGTAAAATAAATGAAAATTCTCGTTTCGGTTTCAGCTATTAGTCACGTTCGGTTCAAAAATTACGGTTTTCGACTTTTACAAATGAAATTCAAACATTTTCGGGTATTTGTTCGTATTCACTGCGAAGTCGTGTAAAGATGGAACGACCATAGATAATTGTTAAGTCATTCTAGTTAGATTTCATAGTGCTTTATGTACACAAAACTTAGGGTGTTTTTAATATCGTGCGGATTTCATCACGCATGCGGGACTGCCGCACGCCCGCAAATGTCCTTTTCATACAAGTATTTGTAATGCGTGGAATACGCACGCTGGACGCGTTTTTTTGCATTCTGTATTAATTATTTGCAAATTGATTCCTAGTGGATATTGTGATGTAAAATTGGTGTAGTTTTGTATCTCAAGTGTCTACGCAGCTTGACAATATGTGGAATCATTGAAACAGGCGCGTTTTCGGTAAAATAGAGCTGAGAATTATTGCAATATTGACTACCACAGCGAAGCTTGCCGAGAAGGCTGACTCGATACATTTGTTGTTAAATACTGCAAGAACATTAGAATGTGTTACATCCGCGTTCTAATGAAACTCAAAGTGACTGAAAATTCTAAACCTGACACTGGTTAAATGCACAAAAGACGCGGAGCCAAAAAAAAAAAACAATATTAACTCATTCTAGCTCTTGCCAGCTACTTCGCCCATGATTTCTTATGTAAAAAAAAGAATATGTTCTTTGGCATTATTTCCGAGTACCAGGCGGGCAGGAACTGGTAGGTTTACGTTGGTATCGTGGCCAGCTCTTAGATTTGATAATGTGATCGCCCATTTCATAAAATGGTTGCACTTCATGATATGGTGTCGGCAAACATTTAAACTGCTGATTGACTGCAGTCCCATCATATTAGTTATATCAAATAACGCAGCTTTCTGTTATCATTATTTTTCATTACACTTTTATCTTCCTTTTGAAAATTATTATTCGTTTTTAGTAAAGAATATCTGTCGCCATATTATGTCACGAAAACAAAGCGAAAACAGTATCTTTACTTGTGGACAATATAACAATTTTACGATGATCATCCAAGTTTGACCATATTATAAAATAATCATGCGTTTAGCTGTTCATGTCGTTAAAAGCAGAGTGTTCATTGATTTTGGCATAATGTAGCGGGCAAGGTACTAGGTTATCATGAAATACCACCATTTTATGAAATGGTCGGTCATATCATGAAGTGATCAATTCTAAGATCTGACCACGACAGGTTATTAAAGAGGTTTCTAGACGATTAATAGTAAACTGTCTCCTATCAACTGCGTAATTCATAAAGCTAGATATTCTGGCTAAGACTAACTACGATTTTAATCGTAATATGAATTATTTTGACATGTCGCTCTGCCGAGTAACCCAAATTTCTTCTGAGATATATGTCTGTTATATTAATTAACTCCGAGATTTCGTATCCGGCGCTGATATGAACTTTGTTTTTATGAAAAGATGAAAGAAGTTTTTTTTTTTATATTAAATAGTTTTAATAACCCAATTTTTTTGATGGCATACGAGTACTTGACTTAAAGGTCCAAGTGACCAGGTCATTAAAACCTAAAAAAAACATACGAGTACACAATAATATATGCCTCCTTCGCCTAAGGTCATACATAAGGCAATGCATTTTTTTAGGAGAGTTGGTTTTTCTTATTGTTATTAATCTAAGTAATTTGTAAAACGCTTTTAATCGATGCTTTTAATAATTAATAATCAATTTATGATCACAATAGGTAGGTACTAGAGGCTGGATGACACTACATTGCTGGCATGTAATTTTTTTTGGTGAAACCAAGGCGAGAGGATTGTATGATAAATCAATAGCAAAAAGAATTATGTCTATCAACCGTAACCAAATGATCAAACGAAGTTAGAGACTATTTAGTATATTTCTATAGTTTATTATCAGGAGTAAGCATTAAATAGTATCAATTACTATCACAACACTAACGCGTATCTTTTCGATTCGTTTATCACTTATTTTTTTTACTAGTTTTAGTGATGAAAAACTGCGAATAGAAAAAAATAAATCATGCCAATAGTTTGCCTAGGCTTTTAATTGGCCTTTAAAACTAAATCATTTTATACAAACTTCGGAATATTTCAGCTTACGTACATCTCCAACGCATCTCTGTGCTCCTAGTACTTATGACCACTAGTTATATATTCACGACCGCCTCGTTAGGAGCCAGCAGCGGCCATTTGTCAACGGTCTGGCCACAGGTGCGTTGTACACAATATTTGTACATAACCTATGTATGCAGATAGATATAGTATGAGGCTTTTGGATGTATAGGAAGTGTATGTTACTTTCGCAACTCATAAAGGTATGGATAGAGACGGGTGTACCTAGAGGTAAGAGGTACTTACCTTTTTACAAATGTTTTAGGTATGAGCGTCCTTTTCGAGGTACATTTCCATACAACCGCTCTTACGTGATTATGATGTTATTACACATCTTTCTCTAGATATTTTGGATACACAGCTATCTTGTGGATATTATCTAGGCTTCTATAGAAATAAAAACATAAATTTGTGTAAAACTAATCTAGTAAACACCTCTGAAAATCTGCTATTTTGCATTTACTCAAAAATAAAAAAGTATAACAAAAGGCTTCTATGCCTTGCAAATTTAATCAAGATTCTGAATGACGACAACTTTTTCAAAAACATTTAAGGGTTTAAAATAAAACACGTATTTCCTGGAACAAGTTATGTAAAATATTAGAGTAATTCACGGAATTACCGAATGCTAGCAGAGTTTTCAGGCGTTATCTCTCTTTTTTCGCGTTGCCTTTTCGTCAAACATCGCGTTGGATTGCGTTAGACGAAGCAACAAGCTTTTAAACCATGCGCGATGATGACGATAGGCGAGTGGAAAAGGACCCTCTTAAGGCATCATCTCGGGTCGGCTTCTAGTTTCGAATCGAAAAAAAAGTATTTTTTTGTGACAACTACAAATTTACTGTTTTTAGATACTTATATAAATTTATCTATGCTATATGTAAGCAAGGTCTTATGACAAATTTTAGGATTCTGGGTCAACGATTGATTCCCTTGATAGTGTCGAAATATACGTTTTTTAGCGACATATCTTTTTTTTTCGTTAACTTAGAAGTTTGATTTTTTCACAGCTTCAAGGGACCGCAAACCTAAATGGTTTTAATTTCAACTCGATACCTCCACGCCTTCCCGAGATAAAGGGTCTTGATAAACGGACAAACAGACGGACAACAAAATGATCCTATAAGAGTTCCGTTTCTTCCTTTTGAGGTACGAAACCCTAAAAACAGTGCCAACACATTCATTCTTGTGAAATCAAAACACAGCCCACTTTCGTTATTACATTTATGGTATGGCGTTAGCGGATAAATTCGCGTATACAGCTGACAATGAGGCCATAAAGATGCGACAGATAGCTAATAACAACACTTGACATAGTGTATTTTGAAATAAACTACGGTTTTCAATTAAAAAACACCGTTAAAATGAACTATTGTTTCAATAGGAGAACTAATTGTTACAAAACTTAAAACGGCGCCATCTATTGGTGGGGTGATGTACTTTTTGACACTTATTTTTTAGGTTAGAATGAAATATTGGTATTTTATAATTGGTTACTTTAAATGGTTGAAAATGCTTCAAATTGGCATTTAATAACTCTTGTTATTTCTTTTATCTTGTTTCAAAAGTAGGGTAAATGAACTCTTCTCAGTTATTTATTTGCATGAAATGCGGTACAAGATGTTGAAATTCAATCTTGTTCCCATTCCGTAATAACACAATAATGTAAATTATTTTCATTTTGACATCTGAATTTGAAATGAAATAAGAAGAGGCTTTATAAAGAAAGAAGTCTTATAAACAGACAACAGTATTTTGTGAACAGATAGTTCTGTAGAACCCATCTATTTAAATAAAAATCAATTTCCGCATGGGTGATAGATCATCATTTCGGAACGGCTCGACCAATTTCGCAGTTCGTATTTTATGTTTCTTATTGGTTTGTGCGAAAGAGTTTTTTTAATATCTACCGGAAATTACGTTGTATTCGTGCAAAGGTCGGATGAGTCGTTAGTTGACTTGACAGCAAATGGGTTTTTAACACACTTCGAAAACTGGCTCCTACCTCACCACTTTTGAGCACGCAATGAAGTATATTTTGCACTAGTGCGGGAAAATGCTCCAGTTAGTCTCCAAGCCTATTCAATTTATTATACATAATTATAGTTATTATAATTATGTATAATAAATTGAATAGGCAGGTATCTTGGCAGCCCCAAGAAAATACACCTTGACACTGACGAACCAACTGGTTCTCTCTCACAACTCACAATCCTATATTACTAAATAGTATCTATTTCATGTTTTTTTTTCCGAGTGAGTGTGTTGAAAAATGACGTTTGATACACGTGAACATTTCTCATTGCAGTTTTTTGGCTCTATAATGACCTCGCCTTCGGCTCGGGCATTGTCATTGCAGCCGTGTCGGAATATACGCCGACTCGGCTGCAATGACAACGTTTGCCCGTATCAAAGTGTACTACTGAAGCCAACAGATGGCTCTAATTCATTTATTAAATACAAATTAGTCGACACACGTCTGGACTATCGACACGTCGTTCATCACGCACAGATGGTACTACCCGCGAGCGTAGCGTCGGATGTGATCAATCGCGTTTTAAAATTAATTATAAAGGAAAGCCCTGATCATTTTGTGTATCATATTTCTGCACTGTAATGCAATATTGCAAAATAATTGAATTTGCAAACCGTGTTGGGATATGTTCGTTAATTTTATGAGATTTTTCAATAGTGCTTGTATGATTCTGTGTTTCCTGATAGCTACAATCTTTAGGTCAAAAGTGAAAAGGTTGCTTCTTGGCAAGCGTGCTCCATCGTAGACCACATTATCGCTTACCATCAGGTAAGATAATGGCCAAACGCGAGCCTATCAACAAAAACAAAAATCCATTGAGTTTCTTGCACGTTTTTCTCCATAGAGATCTACACTTTCGAACGTGCAATTTAGTTTCATTTGTTTTTTTTTTGACTGACCGACATTTTGACAATTCAAAAGTGCCTGTAATTGGTCTGTTTGAAATAAACGTTTCTGAATTTCTGATTGCCCTAGTTACAGTTTCCCTCGACTGTTTCACATGCTCTTGACTGTGACACACATACATATATATGCTATAACATATTCCCTACTTTAAATACTTACGTACGAGTAGGTAGCACTGAAGCCTACCCCCGTTCACATTAGCTCATTAATTTAGTAACGAGGCACCGTGCAAACGTGCAAGGAGTCCTTTAGTGTTTAGCCGCAGCTGCTGCGAGAGCCATTGTATGCGATCGAGTGCACTGCAAGTTTTAATAGAGTAACCTTATGAGTTTGTTAGGTAGAAATCTTATGAAAGAAGGTATTATTGAGAATTTCCATTACGTAAATCCTTTGCTTGCGACTTGGCACGTTGCGGACAAAGTGTCAGGACGTCGAGTTTCTCAGTTAAGCCTTTTTTTCAGGTGGGAAATCATCCAAGAACTTCTCCCATTATCATGTCTCATTTAAAATTGAATCTTGAATCTTTGTATCTTCCGGATTTTCCTTACAGAAGCGAACCCATGGCGCTAGTAAGCTTCGACCCTGCTGGGCACCTACGGTTTTGCTAATATCTCCTTGAGGAGCGCGTGGAATGCTGCGTTCCATAGGTGACTGGGGCTCGGTCCGGTCGGTTACCGGACGGCTGGACAGCGAGCTACTCATTGCTCGCCGTCCGCAAGCCCACGCCAACTGTGGTTTTTAGTTATCCTTGAAATTCTTGTTTTTTTTTTTAAGATTTTCTTCAGAGAAGTTGGTATGGTCATAGGCCCTTAGTGGGTAGTATACCAACCCCTTCTTATGTTTTATTTGAACTATTGATAGGTGCAGTCGGGTAAAAAGAAAACTTATACATCTTTAATCCATACAAGGAAATCTTCCATTATTGTAAGTAAATAAAATAAATAATGCGAGAGGAAGGCCTCGTTTGTCATCTAGCACATAACCGCTTCCTGTAAACAACGGACACTGGCAAGCAGCCAAAATATTGTAGAACGAAGAGACAGCTCCGTGATTTGTTGGCACCCTGGTCACTCGGATGTTTTTCTGATTTTGCGTGATATGACTAAGGATTTCATAATTTGGCTCTGTCTATGTGCTCTAACCTTATCTTACTGTGGTACTGGCCCTGGGCCAGAGCACTTCGACCCTTCTGGATCTTTTGCGCTATGCCTTCCTGTCTACTCAACCCCTAGCCCTCCGTGAACCTTTACGAGTCCCAGTATGGCCTTGATGGGGCTGAGCCTGTAGTCCTCTGGTCTTAGGAATGGTTGCTCTAACCTTATTTATTTGCGTATTTTATTCCATCACCACTGCTCTTGACATGGTGGAGGAAAACATCGTCAGGTAACCAGCCATTATGCCCTTTTTTTGGTGGAAAATCCTATAACTCTCCTCGTACTCCATCCGCTCTGGTTGGAGCAAGAGAGTGTCAAAATTTGCTGAATAAACGCAATTGTGATCCTTTAGTTGCTTTTTGAGTTGATATCAGCAGGAGAACCAAGGTTACTACCCAAAAAATCACCATACTAAGTGGGCAGGACACATTGTTCGTTGAATCGAGTCGATGCGTTCGAAAGGTTCTGGGGTGGGACGGCCTCCAAAAGGTGGATCGATGACCTGGTGAGGGTCGCGGAAATCCGATGAATGTGACACGCACAAGGCCGGTCGTTGTGGCGAGTCTTGAGGGAGGCCTATGTCCAACAGTGGACATCTTTCGGCTGAAATGATGATGATGATGAGTGTTATGAAACCCGAAAGTCAGACAACGAATCTTGTCATACTAAGATTAAGATAAAAACGCGATAGATACACAATAATTTGGTTCTATTTATGTAGCCGTACTTCTTTTATATGTGATACGATTTAACATATAATATTACATAACATTTCTTGTCCATCTTAATATACTTCCACTCGCTCATTAAGTCCTGGTACCTAAAGTAATCAATATCTTCTGTTACACGTGTCGTCTTAGAATCAACTAGAAATTCCTGTTGTTGTGAGCTTGGTACTTAGTTTTCTGTAGTTAGAGCATATCTGCTCTAACTGATGTCTCTTCCCAGTATATCTACTGGGAAGAGACATCGTAAACTGGTATCATAGTTAGGATTTACCTAGCTTTTTAGGTTCATCAATCATGTAATTATTTCTCGCGCTCTAGGACGGAGTGCGAGGGTGTGTCAGACTTTTATTGAATAAATCCCTCTCCTATATTCATTCTTTACCTTGCAATCCAGGGCTCTGGGTTTTCCTTTCAAAAGTAAACCCATGGCCCCCGTAGGTTTCAGCCCTGTTGGGCCCCATACTGTTTGCTGACATCTCTTTGAGTGGAACACTACGCGCAGTCCAACGACGAGTCGAGCTTGGTCCAGAAGGTTACCGGCCAGACGGCGAGCCACCCATTGCCCGCCGTCCGCAAGCCCTACGGTGGTTGGAAATCGGGGTTGGGATTTCGGCGTCTGGGGCATGAGGAGTCTGTTCCCTCACGCGTGCGGCACCTAGCTAAATATTAGAAATATGAACTTATAAATGGTGAACCCTTTGAGAGTGTCGAAATATACGTATTTTTGTGACATAAACGGCCGTATCTTTTTTTTCGTTAACTTAGAACTTTGATTTTTACACAGCTGTGTAAAAATACTTCGAACTTAAAGCTTCAAGGGACCGCAGACTTAAGTTCGGCATCATATATTTCTATATATAAGTTTTTCATGTTTTGAACAATGACATTAATTAAGTATGTATATTGTTTTAATTTCAACTCGATACCTTAACGCGTTCTTTTGATATACGGTCTTGACAGACAGAGAGACAGACAGACGGACGGACAACAAAGTGATCCTATAAGGGTTCCGTATTTTTCCTTTTGAGGTACGGTACCCTAAAAAGATGTTTTCTAGCTAACATTAAATTACACAAAACACTTTACTACAAACAAAACAAGTTAAAGCTAAAATAATAAAGTGTTTTTTCTCCAATCCCGATCTACGAAGACTTTAGCAAAGCTTACAGTTCATCTCGAGATAATCAAATCAATTGAACGTAAGCTCCTTACGAGGGACTCGGAAACAAAATCGTTTGTAGTCTAACTTTTTATTCTTTGCTTGTTACAATCTTGAATTGATTTTGATTTAACACAATTTGTTTGAGTTGTTGGCTGGCGGGCGATAGATGGCGTTGTTTTCAATTTTAGTTTTGGTTTTAAATCTTTATCATCTATCTATATATATAAAAGGAGAAACTAACTGACTGACATATCAACGCACAGCCGAAACTACTGGGACTAGGAGTGTGCAATTTTTCTCAAGGTTTTATTTTATGACGTAGGCGATCACTAAGAGAGGATTTTCCAAAATTCACCCACTTCACCCCTTTAGGATGAAATTGTCATTACGACCGATGTGGAATTCGCCGGAGCCGTAGACGAGGGTGTTATCGAGCCGAGTTTTGCAGTGACAAATTTCCACGTGTATCAAACCACGTTTTTCAATACACTTACGAATATATAAATAAACGAAGATTGACGCGCGACTCCTGGGGGCGCTTAGCGCCTAATCTGATATGATAAATGTAATAAATTGTGGCAAGGGCGAGCTCGTGCACTTTAACGCACTAGTGCGAAAAACAGTAAATGGCATGCCTGAAAGTGGTAGGGATAGAGCGGGTTTCCGAGTAAGTATAGGACTGTAGGTACTTATTAAAAATTGAGGTCTTGTCCAGGTAGATTAACATTTCTATTATAGCAGACAACAAAACAGCTAAATAATAAAATTACAAAGTAATAAAATTGTGTTTTCTTTTTGTTTCAGGTAAACATTTTGATTGCTTTGCAGCTATCCAGCTCATAATGACTTTCTAGGTATGACCAATTTAGGATAACAATTATTAAAACAACATAACATTAAAAGTGTGGAAAGTCCTGACGTACGGCGTTTCGCTTCGTTGTTTATACAGCGCACATCGAAAGAATGGAACAATTTATTTACTGCGGTCTTCCCGTCCAACTATAATTTAGGTGTCTTCAAGGCTAGAGTGAATAGGCTCTTAATAAACTAGTGCGTTTGACCATAAACGATTGCATCACTGCTCACTTTCAGGTGAGATCGCAGTCAAGCACTAGTTTATATCTCAGAACGGAAGGCGTACGAGGAGTCGAAACCAACTCGCAGAGACCCCATAAACGCTTTTAATGGAACGTGGTACCTACCAACCGGCGATTATCCCTGTATGCTATGCTAGTGCATCCAAGGACAACCCCCGGTTAATGAGAAACTATTGCGACATATGGATAACTAAGCTATAAGGGCTATGGTTTTTGTAGTCTTAAGTGGACTGGTTACAGGAACTATGTTAAGTCTATGTTATTTAATAACTAGCTTCTGCCAAAATTGGTTTTTCCATACAAACTTTGGACCCCCGTTTCATCCCTTTAGGGGGTGAATTTTGGAAAATTCTCTCTTAGTGCTCGCCTACGTCATAAAAGGAAGCCTTGTGCTAAATCCATGTTCCTAGTCCCAGTAGTTTCGGCTATGCGTTGATATGTCAGTCAGTCAGATTCTCATTTTATATATATAGATATATATATGTACATAGTATACGCCAGCAAAGCCCCAAGCAAGAGCTAGTTCACTCATAAATGTGCTTGTACTTCATTATAATATCTATCTCACCCTAACTCCCCAACAACCTCAATCGTCACACAAATAGGCCAGAGTATTGTCAGCAACCTGACCCAAATCTATAGTGCTAACTATTGATCTCAAGTAAATGTCGCGAGTTATTCATAGTCAGGCCTACTTAGCTAAGTTTGAGAGCAAGTGTGAACTTATCAGGGGTTTGTAGGCGTTTGCTTTCAGAAGATGTCATGACATATTTATTTGTATTTGACGGTACAGTATATTGAGGTGATTGGCTGCTACCACAAAATAGATAGGTAAAGAAGTCAATCTCAGGTATGTGCTTTACTTTCCATACCTACGCTCGGCGATCGCGCTAGGGTCAGCGCGTGGCGCCGAACTGTCCGAGTGCGACCCGGCGCGGTGATAAATGCCTACCTAATCTGAATTGTAAAAATATTACATGGCCACAAAATCATCTTTTCTTTCTCGGCGCGGGGCCTGTTCTGTGTTACGTTACAACATACCATCAAAATACAAGCAAATATCTACTTACATCTCTGAAACAACTGGGAGCCTAAAAAACGTCAATTCACTGTTTAATATTGAATTTAAACAACCGTCCACTGAACAGTTAGAATAAGCTTTTTTTTTGTTGGTCCTTTTTTCCACAAAAAAAATCACAGTCGCGTGTCTCAAACGGATAGCATTCGAGCTCGCATTGAGCTGAATTGAGCCGAGATATCGTGTCCGTGAGCGGTGTCTATGTGTGCGTTGCTCGAGCGCGCTTTGTATGTAGATTGACTTCTGTACCTATCTATTTTGTGCTGCTACGCAGTGCGTGTCGCGGATTCGATTCCGTTTTAAGATGGTCCTTTCTCACTCGTCTATTGTCAAAGTCAGCATGGTTTAAAAGCTTGTTGTTTCATTCAACGCAATGTGCGAAAAAAGAAAGTTAACGCCTGAACTCTCGTTTTCCGGTGCGCGGTCGCCATTCTAGAACCTTTCGGCCCCATGGACCATCCGTTCTACGAACAATGTGCCCTGCCCACTGTCATTTAAGTTTGGTGATTCTTCAAGTTATGTCGGCGACCTAGGTTCTCCTGCGGATATCTTCATTCCTGGTGCGATCACGCAAGGAAACTCCGAGCATAGCTCTTTCTATAGCCCTTTGGGCGACATTGTAAGCGACCACGTTTCAGTGCCATATGTCATCACTGGCAACACGCACTGGTCATAGACTTTCGTCTTGAGACACTGTGGTATATTGAACGAGAAGATACCGCACAAATTCACGAATAACAAAAAAAAAAAGACTGGTCACGCTGAAAAAAAAACCCATTGCATTTGCCTAGCCCAAACATAAAGTTGTGAACCTTCTTAAATATTTCAGCCAGCTCATACAGTCTTGTAAGACGCTACAATAAATCATACCACCTTAATATAACCTGCTCCACGTGCCACCCATCAACACAAAGCCACGTCTCACAAAGCCTTAAATAACTCTTTAATTTAGTCCCGAGAAATTAATAAAATGAATTACGACAAGTTTGCCTCGACCGGGAGTCGAACCGGCGGCCCTCGTAAACTGTTATTTACGAGGTAGCTGCCTGGCGGCATGCCAGACTCTTATGTGGAAGCTGTAGGTCCCAAATACTGTAGAAGTTTAGGCTTAAGTTTTAGTACCTAGCAAGTTATGCCGGTGTCCTTGTGGCGTAAGAAAGGCTGTTCAGCTGTAGGGATGGCGATCTGATATTTATTAATTGATTTTTTAAATAATTGATGAAACGGGGCTCCAAAGTTTGTATGGAGAAACCTATTTTCATGCAGGCAGAGCCGCTGGCAGAAGCTAGTTATTTTTTTACAACTATCACACAACGCCGTCTAGCTAGTCCCAAACTAAGCAGAGCTTGTGCTATGAGTACTAGACAACAGATATACATACTTATATATTTCTAAATACATATTATAGATAAATTACACCTAGACACAGAACAAATGATTGTACTCATCACACAAACATTTGTCCTGGGTGGAAATAGAACCCGCGACCTCCGGCCAGGCCAGTCAAAAAAATAAACGTTCCTATAGCACCTATTTTCTTCAAGCTAATGTTCTCCCCCCGCTCTTGGGTGGGCGCGAGGGCTTTTCAGGCTTTTACTGACCCACTCCTGTTCCTTCGTTGTCTTTCGTACCAGAGCCAAATCTTCCTTTCAGAAGCAGACCCTTGTCCCCAGTAGGCTTCGACCCTGCTGGGTACGGTTTGCTGACATTTCCTTGAATCTCACGTGGAACAGCACTCGGGCTCGGTCCGGAAGGTTACCGGACGGTCGGACGGCAAGCTAACCAGTTTTCATGTAGCTCGATCAAAGGCTACTAATACTCGCTTCACTTAGAGCGAGAGATATCTAAGGAATGCTAATGGCAACTGAAGAAACACGGGTGGATTTTGATCTAACCTAACCTAACAGTCTAAAGATATGTTTTCTTATATTTTAAAAATTGGCTTCAATAGTACAGTAACGTTTTGTAATAAATCGCACTACTAACACAAACGCATTATATATTTACGATGCTAATTTCACATGTTCATTACTGCATTTTAATGAGAATTTTTAATTGAAAACTACATACTAGTAGGTAATGCAATGTCTAGCTGCGACTGATCTACGCACTTACGGAGTTTTTTTTTTCGTAGTGAAAATCATCTTATGACTTTCCCCGCCCTTGGGCGGAGCGGGAGATAGCGACAGACTTTTACTGACTAAAAACCCACTCCTGTTCCTTCGTTGCCTTTCGTACCAGGGCCGAGTCATCCTTTCAGCATCAGACCCTTGGCCCCAGTAGGCTTCGACCCTGATGAGCCCCTACAGTTGCTGACATCTCCTTGAGGCGCGCGTGAAACAGTACGCGCCGTCGACGACTTGGGCTCGGTCCGGACTGTTACCGGACGGTCGGACGGCGAGCCACCCATTGCTCGCTGTCCGCAAGTCCGCGCCTACGGTGGCCGGAAATCGGGATCGGAATCCCTTCGGCGGTTGGGGCGTGAGGACGCACTTACGGAGATATGACATCTATTTAGATCCCAAGGAGCAATTTATAAAAAAAAAAATACTACACGCGGGCTTGCGGACGTCGAGCAATGGGTAGCTCGCCGACCGTTTTGTAATCGTCCGGACCCGAGTCTGAATCGTCGACGGCGCGTAAATAGTGTTCAACGTAGGGGCCCTGTAGAGTCGATGCCGCTAGGGCCACGGGAAAAGGAAACCGGTGGCCCTGGAACGCAAAGGGCAATTGAAGGACACAGGTGTGGTTTTGGTCAGAAATAGTCTGACACGCCCTCGCGCTCCTGCCTAGAGCGAGAGAAGTAATTATCTTATATTTATCTTGAATTAAAATATTGTTCATGGAGTTTGTCACACGTTCTACTCCATAGAAATCTACGTAATACTATGTTTTATTTTTCTGACTAGCTAACCTACTCTTTGACAATTTAAAAGCAACTGGCAATTTTTGAAATACCTATATAGATCGTGGATTTAAACCCAGCCAGGCGCAATAGTTTGTAAAATTTAATTCATCACCACTGTTCTGAAAACGGTGAAGGAAAACAGGAACGGTGAAGGACCAAAAATTCGAAGATGTGTGGCACCCACGTGGTGGGTTACGGCCCATTCCCTCTCCTGGAGAAGAGGCCAGCAGTCGGAACATTACAAGGCTGAATTATGCTATGCTGCTGCTTATATACACCCTTTGAATTATCATTTCATATTTAAATTATCATTGAAAACGGAATTCTGCAAATTATTAAACACGCAACGTAGTTTATTGTTTTGCGCTGAAAACTCATTTCATAGTATTTATGAAACTAATAATTTAGTTATAAAACGACAATTTTATATAGCTAAATTGAAATATTCGTAGGAATTGGGCACAGATAACATTATATTGTGTTTTAAATAAATTGAAATAAAGTTTCTTGTAATATAATATAAATAATATTCCACAACTATCACACAACGCCGTCTAGTCCTAAACTAAGCAGAGCTTGTGCTATGAGTATTATACAACTGATAAACATATTTATATATTTCTTCGGTCAACGAATCAGCATTGCCATCCAGCGTGGCAATGCTGCCAGCGTTCGGGGCACTTTTCCCATTGACATCGATGTGGACAAATTTTTTGATGTCCTATGAGTTTTATTTCTACCCGCTTGTACATATTATTATTTTCAGTTTGTTTATATACTTATTAAGTTATAATATTTAATAGTTAAGATGTATATATAAATAAATTAATAAAGCACAGATTGGTTGATTATAAAATACTTATATATTTCTAAATATATACATATTATAGATAAATTACACCCAGACACTAAACAAATGATTGTACTCATCACACAAACATTTGTCCTGGGTGGGAATCGAACCCACAACCTTCGGCTTAGCAATCAGGGCCACTAACCACTAGACCTACAGGCCAGTCAAAGAGTTTCTTTTTTAATTTGTCATTTTTAATTTTAATTGATATTTTTACATGTATTGTTAGAAATCTTTGTAATAAATAAGTTTTCAAACCTTATTATAATGCCAAAATTTAATAGGAAAACCTATTAAATTTTCGCAAGGCTCAAGTAGAATTTGCCAAAAAAACATAATTCAGAAACAAATAAACATACAAATATCAACGCCTACGTTGAATAATAATAAAGCTGAAAGTAAATTTCCCTTCAAGCGTAAAATTCGGAATTACCTACTACTTGAATTGCTCTCAACCTTAGTTCGGTCTTCGTCATAATTGTTATATTTCAAGTTCTCTTCAATATAATTTATCATAGTATTTTATTAGTTTGTAATTTTAGCATATTATATATATATATATATTATTATTATTATAAGCCACTTTGTTCAATGATACTTCATTCTATTTATAATATATGTATTATTTGTTTATTGTGCATCTTTTATCTCTTCGATATCAATAGGTAATATCGGAAAGGTTGCTTATTTTCGATATTTACAGACTACTTTATGAACACTTTGTTTGCTTTGTTACTTTGTTTTTGTTTGTATATTAGGGGAAGTTTGAAAGTGGCGCCAGTGACTGAAAAGTTGAAAGGGAATCGTTTGTCTTGGTATGGTCATGTGAAGAGGAGGGATGAAATAAATGTTACTAAAAGAGTTATGAGTTTACATGTGGATGGATGGAGAGGGAGAGGGAGACCAAAGAAAAGATGGATGGATTGTGTGAAGAGTGATATGAAGGAAAAGGAAGTTAGTGATAGTATGACGAGTGACAGGGCAGAATGGAAGAAAAAAACGTGTTGCGCCGACCCCAAATAACACGGGACAAGGGCAGGAAGATGATGATGGTGACAGACTACTTCATGAAGAACTTCTTTTTTACGTTCTTGGATAAATAATTAATATTTTATAATCTATGCGTTTAACCGAAATGGCGCGAAATCACGCACAGTCGTTCGCTTGGGTTTCGAGTAAAGGTAGAGAATGCCTTGTTGCATTAAGTCCGCCTATGTACCACTACTGTATGAAGTTTAAATAAATAAATAAAAGTACCAACCTAATAACAATTAAAATCAGCATCGCTACCAACCGCCTCTGTCACCCATAACATTATAATTCCACAAACAATTAGGAAATATCTCCGCTCTATAAATCACGGACTACTAAAACCATTAAAATTATTGAGTTTGACTACAATACAGGGTGGTCTAAACGGCCGCTGTCCTATACAGGGTGGGAACATAATGGAACGCTATTAATTCATTAGTTATAACTGTCGGGGGGACGTACGGGGTGGGAGGGGGGCGGTTTTGAGCTTATTAGGTAAAGAAATATCGGCGTGGAAAGAATATTCTTTCTTTTATAATATTCTTTCTTTTTATTACCTATATTCTCTGTCTCTGTGATCCGTGAGAGGAGTTTTTGGCGAGATGTCTTCAAGTGAAGTTCAGTGGCTGTTTTAATTATTTGTAATTCAATTCCTAGTGGATATTGTGATGTAAAATTGGTGTAGTTTTGTATCTCAAGTGTCTGCGCAACTTGACAATATGTGGAATCATTGAAAAAGGCTAGATCTCGGTAAAATGAAGCTGAGAGTGTTAAGGTAGAAAAACACACACACGCTACGTTGCGTCCACGTGGGCCACGTACGCCGATCTGAGCGCGTCGGTCTCCATACATTTTACATGGCAACTAGACTTGTAGAGCTACATTAGACCCACGCCACGCGACGCACCTCTACGTACTACCCAGGCGTCGCCCACGTGTGTGTCGGTCTAATGTAGTTGCCGCTTTATTGTAAAATTGATGTCAGATCCATAATGTGACTGACACAATCCAGGACTTCACGAGAGAAATTATAGAGCTGTCCAGGTCGTACGTACTTTAGTAAAAAGCCAATGTACGCGAAAATAAGAATATTGCAACTTAAAATTGAGTTAGCATTTGAGCAAACGATCGTAAGACACGAAGTTACCTCGAAGGGTCGCCGCACACGGGCCACATGCCACCACGAAAAGCTAGAAGTGACCACAAAAGCAGCTGAAGCGCGCGACAGCCACTTGCGGCTGGTAGCTGCTGCTTTTTTAACCCATACGCCCAGTAACAAAAAGGACCATTTTGTGGTTGTGGCCGATGGTCCGTGTGCGGCGACCCGATGTGAGGATGAATGTAATAACATTCTTTAATTAAAGTCTCTCTGACTTCAACTACAGTCGTACAACTGAACGGTGTCAAAAACCTGGTGATGTGCGCTTGATATTAACTTTTTAATTTTTCAAGTAAAGGTTTATCGTTCTGTCTCGTTTAACGGAAACTTCTCAGTTTAAAATTAGAATGTTGTGAATTCTTAAGGGTCAATTAAAAAAAAACTGGGCAAGAGCAAGTCAGACTCGCGCCCTGAAGGTTCCGTACAAACTTACTTAAGTAAATAGTTCAATTCCCGAATGGAGTAATGGTGTATCGAGATTTTTCCGAATCGCAATTTTTTTTTTTGTGACGTTCCAACAAATTTACTGTTTTCAAATTTATTCCTATAACTGTGCAATAAGAATTTGCTTTATGCCAAATTATAGGATTCTGGGTCAACGGTAAGTATCCCATGAATTTTGATTTCCTTGCGAGTGTCGAAATACAGGTTTTTTGCGACATAAACGGCCATATCTTTTTTTTTACTCAGAAGTTTTATTATTTCAAATTCAAGGGATCATAGACCCGAATAATATAGTTTTAATTTCAACTTGATACATCCACGCGTTCTTGAGATAAAGAGTCTTGACAGACAGACAGAGAGACAACAAAATGATCATAAAAGGGTTCCGTTTTTTTCCTTTTGAGGTACGGAGCCCTAAAAAGATTGATTATGGAAGTACCCTATCAATTTTTATTCACTTGAGAGTGTCGACTTGCAGTCAAGTCAGTTGGCAGTAATTATGACACGCAACTAAAAAAAAAAAAAATATACATATATATAAAATTTGATTCATTTCAATACATAGTAGTAATTGCTATGATCAAGCGACACTCACCTTCTATATTATTATGAATATCAATGGTTCTTTTACAGGGTGGAAATGACACCAAAACTTACTCTTTCATAAAAGAGGTTGTAATACAATTTAATTACAATGTCACGACAATAAAATACTTCTTCATTACCGTTTCAACTCCAGTTACAAAATAAAATTGTCGTATTTCATTGTTTTGTGTGTTTTGTCGACAGTTAACCGCTTTTCACTTCCCTGACCTCACTCACGTACATTTTACGATTACTTAATTACTATCGAAATGGTTACTGACTACAGTCTCATTAGAAGTACGCTATATGTCGCACTTTTTTATTTTTGACAGGCTCACGCCCGACCACCATCTCACCTGGAAAACGATGATGTGGTCGACGATGGAGCACGCTTGCCTAGAAGTAACCCATTCACTCTTGACTTAAAACCTCTCAAGTTGTAGCTATTAGGAAACACAGACTCCGGCAGGGAATTCCATTCCTTAGCTGTACGCATAATGAATATGTTCCCAAAACGTAGGTACCTATACTAACTACCGTTAATTTCTACAGGCAAAGCCGCGCGTAAAGGCTAACAAAGTCAATAAATTTCCTATAGTTTTAGGAAATTTATCGACTTTGTTAAATCCAAGCCTATTGCAAAACTTCCAAAAAGGCACTGCACCGCTCCAAATACCGGCATCTCTTACCATTCATCATCGCAGTAAGTACTAGGGTAGCAGAGACAATGGAGCGGTTATTCAGTGAATGGCTCACAAGATGGATGGCACAGCAGTGGTCTGAGGTTTTTGTGGTATTGGACACTAAACGGACGAAGAAATATGTAAATGTGTTGGTTTATTGGGCGTGATAGACAAACAAACAGATTTTACTTCTTTGTTACTGTAACTTTCAACAATATTCTCATATTATATGTGGAGGCTTGTAAATGGCTCATCGTGATCTACTTTATTGTCATATATTTTGTATTGTTAGGTGTAAGCCACCCAAATAAAATAATAAAATAATTGAAACATCAAGTTCAGAGTTAGAGTTTTAATTTTAACACTCCTCGCAAGAGCAGGCTTGCAGACGACGAGCAAAGGGTAGCTCGCCATCCATTCATCCTATAAGGACCGAGCCTGAGTCGTCTTCGCATAGTGTTCCAAGCGCGCCTCAAAAAGTTGTTAGAAAAGCTTAGGGGCCCAACAGGGCCGATGCCTTTTAGGGCCATGGGACCAGTTCTGATAAGGATATACTCGTGGTCCTAGAACGCAAAAGGCAACTGAAGGAACATAAGTCTGACACGCCCTCCTGCCCTACCCTTGACTGGGAGAAGTCATAAGGGCAGCCCGTAAAATTCAAAGTTTCCGAATATTTTTTTTTCAATTTACAGCTCAGTAAAGTAACAACAAATATATTTGCGTGACATACCTGCGTACATATATGTATGTAGGTATTTGTGTAAATACATACATTTAATTTAATGATGATGGATGAATAAATGAATGAATGAACGAATGAATGACATTTATTTTCAACAGCGAATTGTATGTTCTTATGTATACTAATCAAGATTGTGCTTTTGGAGCGAAATAAATTATTATTATTATTTTAACTAAACTGCGAATTGCACAAAAACGTACCTACCTACGAAAACTTGAAATTCGCGAAACGTTTCCAGGCTAAACTAAAGTATCACAAATAAGTATTTAACTACAAATTCCCAATTCAGATATTGAAGGACCATCTCATCGCGAAAATCAACGTCAACAATTTGAACTTGTTGAGTTATGATGTGTTTGACAGTTTGCAGAGTAGCTTTGTTCTTGTTTTGAAGTATCACAAGTACCAAGCAGGAGGTTCTTAGCAGGTTTCTTTTGAGTGAAGTTCATGTGGCTGTTTTAATTATTTGCAAATTGATTGCTAGCGGATATTGTGATGTAAAATTGGTGTAGTTTTGTCGCAACAGGATCTTAAGTGGAATCAGTGAAACACGTGCGATCTCGGTAAAATGGAGCTGAGATTTTTTCTTTTGTTGTGGACTACCACAGCGAAGCTTGTTGAGAACGCTGACTCGATATATTTGCTGTCTATTACTGTAAAAACATTAGAATGCGTTCTAATGAAAATCAAAGTTACAGAAAACTATTATACATAAATTATAATGAATATTTAAAAACTTGAAAAATAGAAAAAAATGCACAAATCGTGCGAAGTCAAACAAAAATATGCCAAGAAAATTTTAAGCGAAAGATTTTATTTTCATTTTGTCACTCTGTCACACAATGAAATGAAACTTCGGAAAAGGCATAGTATCGCTCTAGATTCAGGAAAGGACATACCTATTCCTCCTTTTAATCAAACACAGCACCCTCTTCCACCTCGCAAATTCGCACTTGAAGATTTACATTCAATCTCCTAACTCCATCTTCTCATAAGAGATGGCGCCACTTTCTATGGCAGCGAATTTATTACTATTTACTTGGTGCTGAAGTGAATTACCTGAATTATGGCCTACCCCCATTCGTAAAGGGGGTGAAGATACATGTATAATGTCTCTGTATGTGTGTCTGTGAGTTATTTGCGTTCCAAAGGGGCGAAGAATCGGTCGTTCTATTGAAATTTGGCAATAAGGCCTCTGCTGTGTGATAAGTTCGTATTGAATTTTGGCAATATGGCCGCCTGGTGATAATTTAGTAATATATTATTTTGAACAATGCCGTTAGGGAATGTTTTGTGGTTTCCCGCTGGGAAATGGGTTACCTACTGGCAATTTTGTTTAACGGCCTTATTAGATGGTTTAGGGTAGCCCAAATTTCTGTAAAATTTATTATGAAAGCTTGATTTCAGTCATGATGTGTAGCGACATCTATGGCGCCATGTATGAACTAAACTACGAAATCCTAAATCGCGCAATTAGAGTTCTCCGCGCGATTTGAACATATACAACAGCCCAAAATCATCTGTCGGGCAGTTGCCCACCAGACGTAACACCTGTCTGGTCGAAGGGATCTTCCTTCTCTTTCAATGGAGCTTTTCGGGAGTTTACACTCTTCTTCGCTTACCTCTAAAAAAATTACTTAGAAATAACAGCTCAATTACTAGGTAATAGGAACTGCATGATTCGGATTAATTTACTAGGTCCTGATCTCCTCCTCCTTGCGTCCTTTGTCCTCAATGCTGAGGGTCGTGTCCTCGACGAATACCTTTGTTGTGGACAATATTTCGCCATATAGTGCTATCTTCAGCGATGTGGATGACGACACAGATTGTGGCCTCTAGTGTGGAATGGATTTAGTTTAACAAACGCAACAGATTCCTACCTCTGGATCTTTTCTCATCTATTTTCCCTGATCATCACCTGATAATGACAAAAAGTTATTGCTCAAGTCAAGTCAAGTCAAAAAATTTTTATTTCACATAGGCCTAAATGGGCACTTATAAAACGTCAGAAGCTAGTGCACGGTTCCAAATTGGTCGTTTCCTATGGAGAAGAACCGGCAAGAAACTCCATGGTTACTCTTTTAGAAAAATTATTGTTTACAATATTTTCATATTACAGTATTAATAGACATTATGTAAGAACAGTGTAGACCAGTCGATATTGTTGCACAATAAAAATAATCATATTAGAAAAAAAAGTGAGTCGTAATAGGAAGTAACCTAAGAATTCGCGAAGTCCACGGTGTTCTCACATTCACATTAAAAAAAAAAGAAGCTATATAAAAAAAAACAAGAACAATAAGTAATTACAATTATCAATAAATGACATGTCAACAAAAAGAAAATTACTAACGAATTTATGGTGGTTGGCGTCTAATAATATAAAAAATATTGCAAAAGCAATGTGTAGGAAGAAAAGAAAAAAGAAAATGTATATATTACAACAAATGCTGACGGGCTCACCAGAAAGAAAGGTCTCTTTCTGGCATCGTGGCCAAAGTATTCAACGCTTTTACTGATAGTGGGTGGTGGCAAATGAAAAAATAAATAAAAGTGTTTTGGCTGCCCATAGCGACTGCGACTTTCAAGGCACAGAGTCGATTGGTCTTATTCTGACATACACCACCCACTACTCAGTAACTGGGTTATCTACACGACCCGCATCGAATTCGAACTAACATAAATATTAGCAGATTTGAAGTAACGTCTCTGCGTCCGCCGCTCGATCATGTTTCTTTCGTAATATTTTATAAACACAGTTAAAATGCTGATTTATGGCGCGGATCGAGTGCCGGAGGACAGCTATGAAACGCGATACCCTTGACACCATTTCACATGTTTCAGTTATGTTATGATTTAGATCTGATGGAGTTTGATCCACTTGGGAGCTCTCATCGCGAAATCTCAAGTGAATTAACCAAAAATAACATCTTTATATACTTAGGGAATACTGAAAGTTTCTGGATTCTGATAAATAAGACAAGATATAAGACTTACGATACATTTATAGTTTTTCAAGGAATATTCCCTCGCAATTAATGTATTTTTTGCATTCGCTTAAACCACTATACAAAGCAGTTGGACCAATCTTTTATAAGGACATCTTCAATGGCATTATGGAACGCATTCACCGCCGATTCAGGGCTCGTAAAACACACGTTTTACGAGCCCTGAATCGGCGGTGAAACTAAGTTTGTCTTTAATTTTTGAAAACAAATAGAAGTCGTAGGGTGCGAGGTCCGGGCTGTAAGGCGGATGCGTCATCAGTTCCACATTTGAAGCCTATTTGAAATAGGCTTCTGTTACCTTAGCGGAATGTGAGTTATCGTTTATTACTTAGTAAGTGTATTGAAAAACCTCGTTTTGATACACGTACGATGGTCAATGCTCACGAAGTATGAAAAAAAAACCCAGGCTTGGCGCAAACGGAATGTATCTAATATTTTTTGTAAAAATGTGAAATGAAATACCACATAGGTGGCATCATCAAAATCGATGGCTTAACGTAAAAAAACCTATTTATTTAGTGGCAAGGATGCTTTTTCTGTGAGAAACTACGCAAAATCACATGAGTTTCTTTGATTATTGGTACGAGCATTTTTATTTGTCACTGCAGCACTCGGCTCCATAAATAACACCCTTTCCTGTCGGTCGCAATAATAGAGTGTCTCCACTTGTATTGTAACGTGAAATATACATGGTCTTCGAAGGTCTTGGCCCCGACCACGGCAGCAGAAGAATACCATATGGTTTTATTCAGTAAGAGTCTGCGGTTTGCCAGACTCTTGGCTTTTCACGGGGCAGAGGACATCCATGTGAACTTTCGCCAAATCCATTATAGTTGGGAAAAACTATCAGCTAAGGAAGAAAATCGAAGTAGATGCGGCATTTTGGTTGAAGTGTACATAAAATGTTATTACAAGTTTATTTGTGTTGGACAAGCGAATTATTTGGTTTTATTATCTTCTGAATTACATTCAAAGAACGTCGTCGTCTTGGCTTATTAATTTTATGTTGTTTCTGAACTGAATTAGATTGAAAACACTCGAGTGTTTTGAAATCTAAAATAATGAAACTAAGAAGAAATATCAACCTTGTTTTACTTGGGAGCTGTCTTTGGTAATAATGACAGTCGAAATCACTTATTCCATTAGATATCATAATTATTTTAACCGAAAGATATCCACTGCTGAACATAGGCGTCCATTACACGGTAGGTTTTGCTGTCAGTTTTGCCACGTTTTAATGCGATGATTGACTTTTGCATGACGAAAAGCTAATGGCGGATCCATCGGATTCCCGCGACCCTCACAAGGACAACGGTCCGCCTACACCAAGCGTCGCTATAGCAGAATGCCTTCTCAAATCTCTAGTGTTAAAATATAGTAACAACCTATACTGACAACTTTTTTGTCAAAATCCTGGCAGTTACATCACTTTGCACAAAATTATCTCCGAAACTATGACAGATAGAAGAATGTGAGTTAGAAATAATCGTTTTCAATACACTTTCTCGAAAACCCGCTCTTATCTTTGTGCCGAGCTTTTAAGCACGCAGTTGTATGTTTTCCGCACTAGTGCAGCAAAGTGCGCGTTCTCGATGCCACAATTTTATTACATTTATCGTATCAGGCTGGGCGCGCGTCGACCCCCGCGAGTAGTAAGTGTATTGAAAAAAGTCGTTTGATACACATGCAAATTTATCACTGCAGCCCTCGGCTTCATAACACACTCGCCTACGGCTCGTGCGAATTGTGCCGCGGTCGCAATGACATACTTTCTGCATTTGTACTATTTTTTTTGTTGTTTATGTTCTATGAAAGTATAAGTTACAAAAAGGGTACAACTCGACTTAAATCACTCATCTCAGGAGGCACAGACATGAACCTTAAAAATACAACTCTTAGTTGTGCAATAAGGTGCAACAGTCTGCTTCTGTCTCTTTCTCCTCGTGTTTCGTCTAAATCATGCTATATCAAGGTCTGCTATTTTGGTAATAAGTAAAATTGATAATAAACGAGGATAGTTTGCATATGTGACCTCTGATCGATTAAACTACAACAACCTTTTTAAATTCATCAAATGAAGCCGCAGGAACACTATGACACCCTAACTTTTGCGTTGAGAGTAACAAAAAGTATGGAACTAGTAAAATCAGTGTGTTCTGTCGATATTCGCGCGTGACTGCGTTCAGTTCAGCCGCCTGGAAGACTAGATTGTGTTGTAGCTGTCCTAATATGTAGGTATTTGCACGTGATGTGGTATCCATCATTTTGTTTTTGGTTTCCATACCTCAGTTAGCAAAAATTAACCCTTATAAGATCACTTTGTTGTCCGTCCGTCTGTTAAGGCCTTTTTTCTCAAGAACGCGTGGAGGTATGAAGCTGAAATTGATATCAAACACTCAAGTCTGCTACTTCTTGGAGCACTGAAAAAATCAAACTTCTAAGTCAACGCAATAAAAAGATAAGGCCCCCTAGCCAAGTTACAATCGTTTTGTTAGCGCCGGACGCCTCGAGTGGGCCACGCCTCCGATTCCTTTGTTCTGACCACGTGACTGAGCGTTGAGATGATGTCAGTACAAAGGAATTGGAGGCGTGGCCTATTCGAGGCGTTCAGCACGAACGATACGATTGTAACTTGCCAAGGGGGGCAGGCCGTATATGCTCCGTTTAGGTGCATATTTTGACATTAGCTAGGAAATCAAAACCTATAGGGTACTTATCGTTGACCTAGAATCCTGAAATTTGGCATGAAGCAAGATCTCATAGCAGAAATAAAAGAAGAAGTCTGAAATATGTAAATTTGTAATTAAATTTTTGCGATTCGGAAAAATTTTTGAGACTCATTTCTGAAACCAAACTTTATTTTATTTATTTAAACTTTATGTACAGTAGTGGTACATAGGCGGACTTAATGCAACAAGGCATTCTCTACCAGTCAACCTTTGGGTTAAAAAAGACAACACTATGGTAGGTTTGCACAAATGTTATTTGTTTGTTTTAAACAAATAACAGATACTTCAAACAGAAAAAATAATAAGCATAATATATATGTAATTTATTTATAATAATAAAATACATATACATGCTAAAATTATAAACTAATAAATACTATAAAAAATATCAAATCATTAAGAGAACTTAATAATAATTCTGATGAAGAGCGAACTAAAGTTTAGAGGACTTCAAGTCGTAGTTCCGAATTTTACGCTTGAAGGAAAATTTACTTTCACCTTTTTTGATGTTTCAAGAGGAAGCACATACAAACAAACTTATACTATATGTACTCGTGTAACCGTGGTTTTCCTGTAAAGATGGCTTTACAGGAAAACCTAATGCGACAGTACAACCAATACAAATATACACGAGTACATATAATTTATTAATTAACCTACCCGATTACAACAGCATGTAACCGCAAGTGGCACTCTGTTAAATTCACTCAAAGTACAAACGAAAAGGTCTATTATAGAAACAATTCATATATAGGTAAGATTACAGAGAACCCTCGGTACTATGTCCAACTCGCAGTTGACCAGTTTTTTCTTAACGGTGAGAAACCATCATATAGCTTCTGCCGCTCTGGGTGCAGCGAGTGGAAATGTCAGACTTTTACCGACTAACACATGTCTGTGTGCCTTCAGTTATTATATTCTTTGCACTTCATGTTGGAATATAACAAAAACAATTCCATCCTACTTCAACACTATGATCTTTCTCTTTCTAATCAATAAATATTGTATTTAATTGATCTGAGCCCCTCGTCAGCACTTGACTGAAACCCCTAGTATGGTTACAGTTACTGTATTACTTTAGCCTTGCTTAGGAGCACACATCTCACGTAATGTTAATAGGATTAATAAATAGTTGCTATTCAAATCCTTAAAACCGTGTTTGCTTTGGACACCAAAGGGCTGGTGTCCACCTGTTAACCCCAACACTCCAGGGCCACGCGGTGTCCCGCAATCCTAGTTACTACTTTTTTTTTATTATTCTTGTTAGGTTCGCGCTTGACCGCTATCTCACCTGATGGAAAGCGACGATGCGGTCGACGATGGAGCGCGCTTACCTAGAACTAACCTATTCACTCTCGACTTAAAGATTCCCGGGTTGTAGCCATCAGGAAACACAGATTCCGGCAAGGAATTCCACTCCTTAGCTTACTATATCTCAATTTACGATCTGCGAAAACTCAGTGTGTCAGTTTGTCTGTCCTCATATTTATGTCCGCTAATAATACTTGGCCTCCACGCTCTGATCGGCTAATTAACTTTATATTATCTTGTTGTCAGACTTACGACCACAGATAAAATGCTGAACTAGATAAACTGAAGAAATAAAAAATGTCGTGTCTATGATCAACGATTTAACGTGCTTTCTGAGACATGGACGAGTATATATCCAACTACCTTCTGCTAGCGGCTTCGCCCGCGTGAATTAAGAAAATATCGGCGGGTCCCAAGAACAAATCAACTCCGCCGGTTTTTCACCCTTCTATTACACCATCTTTCTTTCCGCAAATTGTACCTAATTACTTCTATTTCAGTTTTCATTATAGCTTTTAACAGAAATCTGCGTCTAGAACTAGTTTCTCTATAATTAGACGGTACCTAATTAGTCTCGTCTGGTGGCGATGTTGAATTAATGTGCGCGATACATCAAGGCGACCACCTGTCTACTCATGTCACCCTGGTACATCGAGTGAGGAAATACCTGAAGAATTAAAGTAGTACTTTCTGATACAAGTGGGTAAACTTTGTTATTGCAATCGAGGTGGAAGGTGAGGGTCGTTACGGAGCCGACAGACTGCAATGAGAAATGTTCACGTGTATCAAATGACGTACATCAAAAAATTTCTTCGAAAAAAAAGTCATATATTATTAAGTAATAAATTATTGTGAGAAATAGATCGCGGATTCTTATTGGAGTGACAAAGGCGATTTTCATAGGGACTGCCCGGCGACTAATATGATTTTATCTTATGTATCAAACATTGAATAGGCTCACTATCCCACCTGATGGATGGCAACGATGTGGCCGACGATGGAGCACGCTTGTCTTGAAGTAACCTATTCACTCTTGACTTAAAGATCTCCAAGTTGTAATCATCATCATCATTTCAGCCGAAAGACATCCACTTTTGGACATAGGCCTCCCCCAAGCGTCGCCACGAGTGCGTCTCGCATCCACCGCAGTCCCGTGACTCTCACCAGGTCGTCGGTCCACCTTGTGGGAGGCCTTCCAACGCTGCGTTTTCCGGTTGCGCGGTCGCCACTCTAGAACCTTTCGGCCCATTGACCATCCGTTCTACGAGCAATGTGCCCTGCCCACTACCACTTTAGTTTTGCGATTCTTCGGGCTATGTATATCTTCATTCAATTATAGCCCTTTCCATTGCCCTTTGGGTGACTGTAAGCCTTCTGATGAGGCCCATTGTAAGCGACCATGTTTCAGTGCCATATGTCATCACTGGCAACACGCACTGGTCATAGACTTTCGTCTTGAGACACTATGGTATCTTGGACGAGAAGATACCGCGCAGCTTCACGAACGCCGCCTAGCCGAGTCGGATTCGACGATGGACCTCTTTCTAAAAGTTAGACCTACCCAACTGGATTCTCTGTCCCCAAGTTGTAGCTATCAGGAAACACAGGTCGGCAAGGAATTCAACTCCTTAGCTGTACGCTTAATGAATGTGTTCGCAAAACGTTTTGTGCGAATAGGTGGGATGTTCACCGCCGTAGGGCGGGTGGTAATTTATTATTCCAACCCTTGTTCAATATATTTCCAATAAACAGATTTGATTTGATTAGAAGCACAATGTAATAAACATATCCACGTCCCAACTCTAGCTGATCCGTTAATTAAAGTTGGTATTGATCAACTCACGCGCCGATATTAATAGCGGACGATGACGTCACACGCCGTTTATATAACTGACGAGATAAACAGATGTGATCGAGCACACGATGGCCCATGATGGTCGAGTCATGAAGATTGCACTTTCTTATAGGTAGGTACTCTTCATACAAATAAAAAGATGCTACTTAACGTTCAAATAAACTTTATATTAAAGTTACATTATTCTTTCTCGAAATTAAGTATTTACTGGTTTCTTTGTGTTATGTATTTTCTGTACCATAAAACTAATAAAGAAAAAGTTTTTTTGGATAGGTCTATAAAAATGATATTGAGGTTTCTAATATATTTTTTTTCTAAACTGAATAGTTTGCACGAGAAACACTTCCAAATTGGTAAAATCATCACCATCATCTTCCTGCCCTTGTCCCGTGTTATTTGGGGTCGGCGCAACATGATTTTTTCTTCCATTCTGCCCTGTCACTCGTCATGCTATCACTAACTTCCTTTTCTTTCATATCACTCTTCACACAATCCATCCATCTTTTCTTTGGTCTCCCTCTCCCTCTCCATCCATCCACATGTAAACTCATAACTCTTTTCGTAACATGCGCTTCATCCAAAATGGTAAAATGGACTTCCAAAATAAGGGAATGATAAAACTAAAAAATATATATGATGTACATTACCATGCCCACTTCCACCAAAAATTGGTTTGATCGAGATCTAGTAAGTAGTTTTTTTTAATACGTCATAAATCGTAAACCGCAATTTATCTTTCAAGTTTGTACGGAACCCTCAGTGCCCGAGTCCGACTCGCACTTGCCCAGTTTTCTTTTTCTATCTTACTGAATTAGATGTATTATTTTGAATACACTATCTATCATTTATCCTGAAGAAAAACATTTTTTATGTTTCTGATTCTGTTTACTGCAGTGAATCATAAACTTATGCGCATTCTAAAACTTACGAATAGCTCCTATAGTCTTCATAAATAAAGTAGCTCTTAGCATCTGTCTGTTTGTCCGCAAATTCATTCTAAACTACGCGACGGATTTTGATGCAGTCTTCACTAATAGAAAGAGTAATAATCGTGGAATATTTTTGTGTATAATTTGCGCGAGTACAAAGCTGAGACGGAGCGCTATCAATAGATGAAAGTGTAACAAAATAATAAAATTATGTTTTTATTTTTGTTTCAGGTAAACATTTTGAACGCAGCTAAGTAACCTGTACCTGGTAAGCTTCAGGTATGACCTATATAGCATAATCAGCAAACCCGCCATAATCCACCACGCGGGCCCAGTGCGGCTTGGTGGATGTCACATGTCTTTGAATTTTTGGTTCTAGGACATGCCGGTTTCCTCATGATGTTTTCCTTCACCGTTTTGAGAGCAGTGGTGGTGAAATAAATTACACATAGTAATGCGTAAAGTAACTCGTAAGTCGAGGCCGTTACCACTCGGCCACCACTGCGCCCATATGTTATGACCTATGAATATAATAATATAATATGACGCAGAACAAATGATCGTGTTCATCACACAAACATTTGTCCTAGGTGGAAATCGAACCCACGACCTCTGGCAAAGCAGTCAGGGCCACTAACCACTAGACCAACAGGACAGTCGTATAAGAACTATTAGAACAACATAACATGAAAAGTACAAAAACTGTCTTATCTTTTGACTTTTACGGGTTTGTGTAGGGTTCAGAGCCACCAGCTCATAACAAGATCCATTTGACGATTTAAACTGAATTGTTAAAGGAATAGAGCTATTTAAGACGTATAGTTAGCGCAACCAACTTCCACGCAAACTTATATTCCATGAGTAATCCGAAAGCGAACTCCTCCTCGAACGCAAGGCAAAGAAGGAATATAGACGTGGTTTTACTCCGTAAAAGTCCGCCCTAGAGTAGAAGAAGTCAGTGGATGATTTTCAACTTTTTATTTGAACAGATTTTTTTTTGTTTTGGAAAAGTATCTAATGTCGTCCCTTGCTCTTGGGCGGAGTGAGAGGGCATGTACGGTTGCTGACGTCTCCTTGAGGCGCGCGTGGAATACTACGCGCCGTCGACGACTTCTGCTCGGTCCGGACGGTTACCATTGCTCGCCGCAAGCCCGCGCCTACGGTGGCCGGAAATCGGGATCGGAATCCCGGCGGCTGGGGCGCGAGGGCCATTGTCTCACGCGTGCGGCCGCCTCCTTTGCTAGCATTACTGCTTCGCAGAAGGAGGCGACCGACTGCCACTTCTCCTCGCTCCGGGCCATGGCCTGTAGTGCCTGCAGTGCTTTGCCCAGGCGGGGCACACCTATACCGTATGCTTCACCCTGTCCTCCGGGCGGTCCACACGATGGTGGCACCCGGGTGTTTCTTCCGCACGAATCCGGTGCAGGAACCTCTCGAACTTACCATGTCCGGTGAAGACCTGCGTCATGCGGAAGGTAAGGACGCCGTGTTGTCTTTCCAGCTACTACTCAAAGAGGAGACTAACCGACTTATGGCGTGCCCATTATTCGAACAGGTAAAATCCAGAATATTTTTGCGCGTCAAAATAACCAGACAGTCATACAGCTTCATACAGTCCTATAATAACTAGACAATTTCATTAAAATATCTAGACACAAATTACATGTAGAAATTATTTAAAAAAATCTTCTATAATTCGTGATAAATTATGCAAAGTGACGCACGCGCGGCGCACTGAGGTGATAGGCGACGCCCAAACACTGGGATATTTATAGTTATGTACAGTTAGCAACAACGTCGCTTGCCAATTATTAATTATTTAGTAGAATATCTTGTATTTTCCTTGCGTGATCGTAACAGGAATGAAGATATCCGCAGTAGAACCAAGGTCGCCGACGTAGCTCGAAAAATCACAAAATTTAATGGTAATTACATTACTCGCAGAACAGATGGTCGATGGGGACGAAAGGTTAGGTTAGGTTAGAAGGCCGCTAGGTTAGCCTTTACAAGCCGTTACAAGGTGGACCTAAGACCTGGTAAGGGTCGTGGGAATTCGATGGATGTGAGACACTTGGGGGAGGCCTATGTCCAACAGTAGAACTATGATGACATTCTTGACTGCGCGAAATTCTGAAACATCTGTGTTTCTCTATTTAGATTCAAGAAAATAACATTTTAATAAAAACAAACTTTGTTGTTGATGGTACCACTAGTCGTATAATATTGTTTATTTTTATTAACTATAAATATCATTTATAAACTAGTACGATAGGGTTTTAGTTGCAGAAAATCATACTGTACCTAATTATATACTTGGTGAGTCATTTAAATACTGTTGCGATGGTGCAGTGGTTAAGGAAACTGCCTCTCCTGCATGCTTCATCATCACCATCATCATTTCAAGGTCCTGCGCGGTCGCTACTCCAGAACCTTTCCGCCCCGTCGACTATCCATTTTACGAGCTATTTGCACTGCCCGCTACAACTTTTAAGTTTAACGATTTTTCGGGCTATGTCGGCGACCTTGGTTCTCCTGCGGATATCTTCATCCCTGATACGATCACGCAAGGAATTTCCGAGTATAACCCTTTCCATTGCCCTTTGGGTGAGTTTAAAACTTCTGATGAGGCCCATTGTAAGCGACCACGTTTCAGTACCATATGTCATCCTGGTGCATGAGGTTACGGGTTCAAGACCGAGCCAGTACCAATGTGATTTTTTCAATTAATAATGTACTTTTCTAAGTTTATCTAGGACATTACTGACACTCCGTGCCTCGGAAAGCACGTAAACCCTCAGCTATGATGGTCGAAGTCATCCTACGACTTCCAACGCCGGTAGTGTCCCCGGCGGGGGATACAAATCACCCTGTATTTAGTTTTTAATATAATTATCTGTATTTCTAGGTCACGTTTATTATATATTTTATTAAGGTACATATTTATTTTGTTACAAAAAACAACACTAAAAGAATCGCTGCCGAAAATAAACCCAGAACACGTTTCTTGGTTTACTCCAAGTTAAATTAAAATTGGATTATGCTAATCTAAGCTTAGCATTTTGTTCCGCTGTCCATCTTTTAAAACAATATTGTTTTTATTCAAAAAAGATACGCATTATCTTTCTTTTAAAAGATACTAAACCACCATTTTGAGAGTTTTTGGCGGGATTTCTTCAAATGAAGTTCAGTCTCTGTTTTAAATTTGCTAATTGATTCCAAGTGGAGATTGTGATGTATAATTGGTGTAGTTTTGTATCTCAAGTGTCTACGCAGCTGGACAATATGTGGAATCATTGAAACAGGCGCGAGGTGTTGACTACTTCAGCGAAGTTTCCGCGAAGGTTGACTTGATACATTTGATGCCAATTACTACAAAAACATTAGAATATGGACATCCATATTCTAATGGTATAAAACGAATTAACTATTCATACGAAGACATGGCTTAAAGGACTTAGTATCCAAGCCAAAAATATTAACAAAAAAACAACTGGCCAAGTTCGAATCGAACTCGCGTGCGATGGGCTCCGTAGCATCCGTAGCAAGAAACGGCAAAAAAAAAACACGTTTTTTTAGTATTTGTTGGTAACAGAAATACATCATCTATGAAAATTCAACTAACTATCACGGTTCATGAGATACAGCCTGGTGACAGACAGGCAGACAGACAGACAGACGTACAGTGGAGTCTTAGTAATAGACTCCCGTTGTAAACTTTAGGTAAGGAACCCTAAAGAACGACCATTTTCTTAAAACAATAATTCAATGTTTCACCCTAAAGTACCAGGCTCTCATCACGCCTAAAGAGTTCTTTCATTACAAGAACATGTTACCTCTTCACACGAGTAACGATCATATAAATCCTTTGGTGACAAATTAAACATCTCATTAAGCTAAGACGGGTCGCACGTCGAGACGTATGAATTGAACATGAGAGAGACAATAGAATTCAAGATAATTGAATTTTAGTGTGAAGATTTTTAGACTTTGAAAGCGCTTTAGCTCGTTTAATTAAGTTGCCATGAGCGAGCATTGTTTTAACACAGGGTAAACGTATTGAAAGAAAAATAGAAAACATGTATAACCTGCTGAATAAACGCACGAAAAATTACAAAAAAAAAAATCAGTTTCTCAGACAGGTAATGTGTGGATCGGACATAACTGTGTTGCACCATAGACAACAGACGCCGGCTCGCGAACAGCGAACAATGGGTAGCTCGCCGTCCGTCCGGACCGTGCCCAAGTTGTCGAGGGTGCGTAGTTTTCCAAACGCGCTAGGGGCCCAGCAGGATCGAAGCCTACTGGGGCCATGGGTTCGCTTTCGAACATTTCACTTTGTTAGATTCCGTAACAAACCCCCGTCTTGTTGTACGCTGCACCGTTCGGGCGTCTTTATGTCAACACCGCTACCAGCCCACGCTGAAAACCAGCGCTGTGAGCTTATCGCATTATGCGTGAGGCCGCAGCTTTATGCTGAGCGTTCGGCCGTTTTGCGCGGATGTGACGCATATCTTCCTATCTATTATTGATTATGTTTGTTAGCTACTTTTAAGATTGAGTCATTTCGCGCGAATAAACAGTTTTTCTTTCTAACATTGAAACTAAAAGCTTTTTTGGCTACGTACGGTACGAGGTCAAAGTGACCCCGGATTAAAGTAAATACATCACTGCACTTCTGTCTATCTTAGATACATATTATTCTCTTTCCTAAACTAAACCAAATAGAAGTTACAGCCTCCGCACGGTCGAGTATGTATTTTTTAGCCGCGCCGCAAAGAAAACACCTACGAGGCGTATTAGACCTCGTACCGCATTAACACTTACTGACTAGAAGCTCATTGAAAATTTCAAGTATAAACACCCTGTTTTATCTAAAAACGTGCTTAAAAATATCTTAAACACCAAATAATATATTATACACAGCACAGCATCCTTTTATCTCGCTTTAAACCTTGTTAAGATGATCTCCAGGAGAGATAGGCCATGCTCCAGCATCGCCGATGGCACTACGGCACTACAGCACCATCTTATGGCACTTCATGGTACTTCTAGTGCCATTCAAGTGCCTCTTTGTGTCGCTTGAGTTCGACGGTTCGGATTAAGCAAGTAAGGGTTGTAGCCCACTTGTAGTGAGTGATCTGTCGCGCCAAGACGCGTGGGTAGGATTTCTTTTTTTTTTTTGACAATGCGTTTAAAGTGTTGTCTGTATTGAAGATTTTTGTTTGCGGTTACCTATTTGTATTTTAAGGGTCGGTTTTCAGTCGACAAAAACGGAACCCTTATAGGATCACTTTGCTGTCCGCCTGTCAAGATCCTTTTTCTCAAGAACGCGTGGAGATATCACGCTGTAATTAATGTCAATTACTCAAAGTACTCACCATAAAAACCGAAACTAAAACTGTATTTAACAATGGGAAACTTAAAATATCAGACATACAGTATTTGTATTTGAAAAAAATAACGCCTGATGACAAACTATAGCTATATACTAAATAGTCTATAACGTCGTTTGGTTACGGTTGGTAGACATAATTCTTTTTGCTATTGATTTATCTTACAGTCCTTTAAGATATCGCCTAAGTTTTACTATTAGCGAAAAGAAAAAAAAACATGCCAGCAATGTATGGGAAAAGTTTCATTCCTCTTTGCTAGCCCTTTGAGCAAAATTTCAAGTTCTAAGTCAACGCAATCTAAAGATTATGCTCCATTTAGGACAAAATATTTTGACTTTGGCAAGGAAATTAGAACCTATATGGTACTTGTCGTTATCGTCTCCTAAAATTTGGCAAAAGGCAAGATGTGTGATTCGGGAATCTAACTTATTTACGTATATTTATATCGTAGGTGCGCGAGTCCAACTTGCAACTGACAGATTTTTTATGAGTTAAATATAAACCATAGTCATGGTTTATATTTACTTATTTGTCTGGCTTGTTGATGTAGTGGTTAGTAGCCCCGACTGATATTCCCATCCAAGACAAATGTTCGTGTGATGAGCACGATCATTTGTTTTGTTTCTGGGTGTAATTTATCTGTAATATGTATGTATTTAGAAATATATAAGTATGTTTACCAGTTGTCTAGTACTCATAACACAAGCTCTGCTAAGCTTGGGACTAGATGGCGTTGTGTGATAGTTGTGGAATATTATTATTGTTACAGTAATAACTTCACACAGTTTACTTTTATTGCGTGAGCCCATGACAAAGATAATAATAACTGATGAGTTATTTTATGACTCGTCACTATAAACGCTATCATTAATTAGTGTTTACAAGCTTCGTTTGTAGTAATTTTAAACAAATAATTACTGTTTGCTTACAATTAAAGCCACTTACAAGTGTTCATACATTATGAACATACGCAAAAAGATTATATAACGTACATACTAGTTACTGATACTGATATAATATTTAAGTAATAGATATGGTAGAAATAAATCGTACCCTTATTGCAAAAACCAACTAAATGCACCAACATTTTTGTATTATTATATTATGTTATTACTATTATATTCAATCAAATTTGTAGGTTATATATTTACTTTTTGCCGAAGCTATCTTTGTAAATAAGTGTCGTAGCTAATAACCGGTTCATTTTTTAACATTTTATTTTATAGTTTTTTGATAAAAGCAATTAATAGGTTCTAGTTTAATAAATTTCTAACAGAATCTGTGACAATATTAACTTTTTAACCGCCTAATATATTCGACAAACACACTCGCGTTTATTCCACCAGGGTCGCACATCCACGACTAAATACTCCATCTCGTCAGCTTTTCCGTCACCTATGGGGATTGAAGAGCTAAACGAGATGGAGTACCCAGTCGCCAACACACGACCCTGGCGAATAGGACACGAAAGCATTCGTCGGACTGTCCCGACGAAAGTGATTAAAGGGTTAATAAACTTGCCCCGGTTTCAACCGAATTTATGTTAATACATAATTGATAAATGATATTTATTCTGCAAATAGGTTTAAAAAACATTTTAACACGTCAATTTTTTTTTTCGTCAATTTAAACTAGATGAGGCCGGTGTTTCCTAGCTGACTACCCTGTGAAGAAACACCGAAACAAACTCAGGGGTCAAAGTCTCTTTTAAAGTCCATACAATAAATATGTAATAGTCATATCACATGAGAACCATGCAGATTTGACTGAAATGGTCTTTTGAAGAAAGAACCATACAGATTTGAATTGACCTGTGCAGTCAGTGCAAGCACTTTTTCAGGATTCGCAAAGCTCAACTCAGGTCTACTAAGGAGCTCAACGACTTGACGAACAATACCAAGGAAAGGACATTTGGGTAGGCCGCAGAATTATATGTCCCTACCCAAGTATATTAGGCTATATCTATACTTCTATGTTAAACTTCTTAATAACACAAGCAAACAGAGTTACGATCGCATTTTTGAATATTAGTATTGATTCTGAACATTACACGTCTCCCCAATTTTTCGTCGAGTGAGTAGCAACTCTTAGAAATAAATCCGGCTGCATTATATTTTGTGGTGTCGGCAGAGAGGGTAGATCGGGTGCTGTTTGACACTTGAATCTTGCTTAGAACGAGAATATTTCTCGTAGGATTAAAGAATATCAGGACATAGTTTTGACTGGCCTGTTGTTCTAGTGGTCAGTGGCCCTGAACGCTATGCCAGAGACCTCTGACGCCTCTGACAAACATTTGTCTTGGGTGGGAATCGAACTCACGACCGTGAGTTCGATTCCCACCCAAGACAAATGTTTGTGTGATGAGCACGATCATTTGTTCTGGGTCTGGGTGTAATTTATCTATAATATGTATGTATATATTTGGAAATATATAAGATAAGTATGTTTATCAGTTGTCTAGTACTCATAGCACAAGCTCTGCTTAGGTTGGGGACTAGATGGCGTTGTGTGTTAGTTGTGGAATATTATTATTGTTACAGTAATTTGTTTAAATATTAATACTACTTAGTTTGTTTAAATATTAATATATAAATAGGTCTTCTTTTGTTTTCTGTCAGAATTTTACTTTCCTTAGGCTATGACTCGGGAAGTACCCTTTAGGTTCAGATTTCCTCATCAACATCATCATAATTTCAGCCGATAGACGTCCACTGCTGGACATAGGTTTCCCCCAAATGTCGCCACAACGAACGGTCCGCGTCTCGCATCCATCGGACTCCCGCAACCTTCACCAGATCATCAGTCCACCTAGTAGGAGGCCTTCCAACACTGCGTCTACCGGTACGCGGACGCCACGGACGCGGATTTCCTCGCGAGTGTCAAAATATACGCCTAAACGTTCGTCGCTTATAACGCGTACATCGAAAGACTGGAACAATTTGCTGCGGTCTTCCTGTCCGATTATAATTTAGGTTTCTTCAAGGCTAGAGTGAATAGGCTCTTAATAAACTAGTGCGCTTCACCATCAGCGATTGCATCACTGCTTACCATCAGGTGGAATCGCAGTCAAGCACTAGTTTATATCAATTATAAAGACAGCTTTATCTTTTGTGGCGATGATTTAGAAGTTTGTTTTTTTCACTGATCCAAGGAATAGCAGACTGGAGTATTCGTTTTTAATTTCAGCTTAATACTTCCACGCGTTTCTGAGAATACAGGGCTTGCCAGACGAAGAAACGGATAACAAATTGATCCAATAACTATACAATTAATTATATTTTATTTACATCATCCGTGCGTCACTGCGGGGTGCCAGCTGAAAATCAGCGCTGGGTATCTGACGCCCAGCAATTGCTAAGTTGGCGACTCTTTCAGTTCGGGCACGCTCAGCGCAACTATATTGTAAATCTGTACTTTCTATTTTTTTTGTGTTGTTGCCTATTGTATGGCCGGCATCGAATAAATTCTATCTTATAAGGGTTCGGTTTTTTCCGTCAAAACAAGCTGTATAAGTCATCATAGCATTTAAACTTGTCGGGTCAACTATTTGTACAGTAAATATTTGTACAAACACTTCTTCCTCGATGCCGCCTGTAAGCCTACACCGGCTACAGATCAATACGGCCTGGTGCCGGAAGCCATATGACGGGGAAGCCTCACTTATTACCCATATCGGGTTAACTGACGGCCTAGTTACTTAGTTACCCTATTTGTAATAATAACCAGAGATGTCATAGAGCTCTATAACTATAAAAAAAACACGGACACAATGTGTGTCTCACGGTTGGGCCAAATAGGTCCAGTTCAGCAAAAATGTCAGACTAATACATGGTAGCTAAATCAATTCAGCTATTCATGGTGTCTTAAAATCCAGATTAATATCACGCGAACTAACGTTTCTTAAGACCTAAATTGTAAATTCCTCTTAAGATTAAATGTAAAGCTACTAGAGCCACAAAAGACACAAAGAGTCACCCGACTCCCGCGGTCTACAATAGTAACGCGACACCTCTTACAAGGTCTGTCGGCCTGGTACCTGTACCTACATCGTCATATTGTTTGAGCGCTGTTTTTTTGCCATTTTTGTAGCAACTGGGTATGGTAATCCTCAGCCAGTAGAGGATTATTGTCTTTATATATGTATATAACAAGTTTTTCCCCCGGCTTCGCCCGCATAAATTCTGTCACTCAGGAATAAAGAAGTTTTCTATCGGTGAAACATTTTCTCAATCGGACCAATACAAAAAACAACCTGTAACTATTTATAGTATTAGTATAGATTCTTCTGTACAAGTGTTTGTCACCTACTTTCTCCTAAACGGCTTGACAGATTTGGATGTAATTTTATGTCTATGAGTGAGACCCTAGATGGTTCGAAAATAAAATTGGACCTGGTACCACCCTAATGCCGACTGTTGTAAAATGCCTAAGGCATTAAATCCGCCTTTGTAAAGTGTTTACTAGTGCATAAAGTTTTAATAAATAATTAAATATACATTTGCCGCAGCCGCATCGAATAACACGCCGTATTACAAGTAGGCGCGCCGGACTGAAAAACGTCGCTATTATGTAATCCCGAACAACTCGATGAGCGCTCGGACCCCATGGCCCTAGTGTTTCAACCCCAAACGGCTCAAACATGTAACTTCCGATGAGGTTATTATATTTACGCCGTTTAATATTTAATTTTTTGATGCCCTATGAGTTATTTTTCTACCCGTTTATACATATTATTATTTCCAGATCGTTTAAATACCTTTTAAGTTAAAATATTTAATAGTTAAGATATATATATAAATATTAATGAAGTACCAAGAATATTTTAATGGTTATCAATTTTCTTAGTCTAACTATTATTAGAATTAGAGATACGCCGAATATTCGTTCTATATTCGGCGTATTCGGCAGAATTTTGAGGTAATTCGTATTCGGCCGAATCATTCGGTTCTAATGCTGAATGTATTCGGTTTACTGAATCACTGTAAATCAGCCTTTAGGGTAAATTAAATTAAAGGAATCCCATATTCTAACAATGTAATAGGAAAAGTTTACTTATGCATAATGATTGAACTATGTTGTTTTCTCAACTATGACACTAATAAATTTGAATATAGATAAATCAAGAATATCTTGCTTCGCCCGCGTACCTAAAATATAGCCTCTGTCAATCAGGAATGAAGCAGCTTTCTATCGGTGAAAAAAATTTTGCAATCGGATCAATACTTTCAGATATTACCTCCTACAAACAAGAAAACAAACTTTACCTTTTATAATATTAGTGTAGATTAAAGTAAATTTAATATTTATAATGAAGCAGCAGATCATGATGCACGAAGGCCAAGCTTTTAGCTCTATCTGACAAAAGCCTATTTTGTTTCTACTCATTCGAATTTCCTGCCTCGGAAAACAAACGTTGTTTGCGCGGCGAAACTATGGAACGGGAAACTGAAGGGGAACCGAATTATCCGGCAGTACATTCGGTTCGTGGAAATATGTTACAACACTCGGCTTCATAACGCCCTCGCCTACAGCTCGGGTGAATTCCGCCTCGGTCGCAATGACAAAGGTTCTCCACTTGTATCAAAATGTACTATTTGAGTACTAGGCAAACATAGCCTAGAAATAGCATCGCTAAAATATAAAGCATAACCTAACAAGACCAAGCGCGCTCATAATAATTTATACTCACAACCTCTACGCCGTAGCACCGTAGCGTTAGCTGCTACGCGCGTGTCTACGCATGTGCTACGCCATCTACAAGGCATTGGCTTGCAATAATTATGAGATATTGTGAAATGATGGGCTCTTGCGAACTTCTGGTAGCCTGGTACTTTAGAGAGTAGTTTGAATTGTACGAAGGGGGGAGGGTGAGTAGATAAAACGGTTTTTATAGTTTTTAGTTTATTGGGACATGATTAGATTAGTGTCGCCAAATGCCACAGCCACAAACGCCGCCACGAGAAGTTAGAAGCGGCCACAAGCCACTTGTGGCCAGTGGCTGCTACTTTTTTAACTCATACGCGCAGTATCTGCTCTCTGACGAAGAAGGTTTAAATGCGCAAGTGGCGTGTGACCGTGTTTTTATTGGCGTTTAGTGGCCAGTGCGTGCCACAAGAAGCGAGCAGCGATGAATTGAATCGTGTGGCGGTCACCGACGTCAACCGTGTGCGGCGAATCCATAGAAAATGTATGAACCCTACAGGAAATATGTGGCAGCGTTTTGTGGTTGTGGCCGGTGGCCCGTATGCAGCGAGCTTTAATAATATTGGGTGGTTGCAAGCCCAAACTAAGCAGAGCTTGAGCTATGAGTACTAGACAACTGATAAACGTACTAATATATTTCTTAATACATACATATTATAGATAAATTACACCCAGACACAGAACAAATGATCGTGCACATCACACAAACATATGTCTTGGGTAGGAATTGAACCCACGACGTCCGTCATAGCAATCAGGGCCAGTCACCACTGGACCAACAGGCCAATCAATAAAGATAAAAAGATTTAAGTTTGTGTAAGAATTTTCTTACTTTTTTTGTATATATAGCATAGCATAGTCGGCCTTATGATGTTCCCACTGCTGGGACTCAGGCCTCCTCTCTAGGAGTGAGAATGGGCCGTAATCAACCACTCGGGCAAAATGCGGTTTGGTGGATGTCACATGTCTTCGAATTTTTGGTTCTAGGACAGGCCGGTTTCCTCATATTGTTTTCCTTCAACGTTTTGAGAGCAATGATGATGAAATAAATTACACAAAGTAATGCACCTGGCTGGGTTTGAACCCGCGACCTACAACTCGTAAGTCGGGGCCGTTACCACTCGGCCACCACTGCTCACTTTACATTCACACTTTAGTGTACAATAAAGTTTACTCTGTTCTATTCTATTCCATCTATGTTGTGTTCGGCCGCCATTCCTACTAGATACATTTGAATTACTATTTAGCGTTCCAATTCATCTAAACACGCGCGCTTGACGCCTGTCGCCAACTACAGTAATATCATACGTCTGCTGTCCCCTGCAGCCGTCGCTGACGGATGGCAGCGCAGCCTGCATGTAGCACATAGGCTGAAATGTAGGCATTAATGACGCAGTAATATCAGTCTAATACTGTTGCACTGCACGCACCAAGTCACATCTTATCACATTGTCAGAGACACTCATTTTCGTATTTTTTCCATTCCTACGGTACGGGGCGTTTAAGACCTTGTTTGAAAACTATTATATTAAAAAAAAGCTTTTATTTCAGGCAACTTAGCACCCAAATGAAAATGAAATGGTGGTACGAGGCTTATTAGACCCCGTAATGTTTAAGAAACTAATGGATTTTTTTTGTTAAGTAGATACACCACTGCACTTTGTTTTTATAGGGCATCTTAAATCCTTAGTTTAGATATATTTTAATAATAAATAAGTAGAATGTTATTATTGTTAGTTTATTATTTTTAAGATTGTTATTTATTTATAGTGTATACGGGCCTTAGTAGCCTGAAAATAAAGAGTTATTTTTATTGTATATATTTATCTGTTTCCTAAACTAAACCGAATTGAAGTTACGCCCTTCGCACGGCAGAGAAGACTATGTTATTCTTAGCCGCACCGCAAGGGAGACTCACACGAGACGTATTAGACCACGTTCCGCACTGAACGTGTTATTAGAAAAGGATCGAACAATAAATGATAATTATAAATTTTGTTTAATTCTTTATTGTACACTAAAACAACTTATACAATAAGTAGATAACAAAGTTCATGTACGTAGGCGAGCTTAACTCAAAGTTGAGTTTTCTTCCAGCAAACCATAGAGTGATAGAGAGAGATCACAATAGAGGGTAGGATTCAGTGTACAATTTTAAAATTACAAATAATACGAATAAAAAAATACATAAATATACCTACATACATAAATACAAACATACTTATACATTATAAACATATATTATATACTAGCACTTTGCCAGCAGCTTCGCTCGCGTGAAAGTAAGTTTCTCCATACAAATTTTGGACCCCCGTTTCATCCCCTTAGGGGGTGAATTTTGAAAAATCTTCTCTTAGTGCTCACCTACGTCATAAAAGGGAACCTTGTGCAAAATTTCACATTCCCAGTCTCACTAGTTTTGGCTGTGCGTTCATATGTCAGTCAGTCAGTCAGTTTCTCCTTTTATATATATAGATAAAAACAAATCTCCGATAGATGTTCTCGAACAAATAAACAACATTAGGGAGTTAAGCTTGGCTTGAAACTGTATTAAACAGTACACCATTACATGCAATAATAACAAAATCATAATTATTTAATATAATACCTTATTCTTAACTTAGTTAAGTCACTAATTGATAAACATTAATTATGTCCCTCATTCCGTAAATAACTTAAGTTTACATTCAATTATACACCTTATTGTCTTTGATATAGAGTTGTAGATCATTTTCCATAATCATGGGTTTAAATCAGCAAAATTTAAACACTATGTCAATCTATTTTACACTCTATTTTGTTTACAATAAATTTGGAAATTGCTTGTGATATAATATTCAAGCTGTTTTAAACCTTAATTCTAATAACATAAGGTTGTAAATCACTTGGTGTAGAGGAGAGTTGATTTAATATACCGTGGTTTATTAAGACGAGGTAATTAAGGAAAATTATAATTATTAGACAAGCGTGTTGTTTTATGAGGCTTAGTACAGTGATATTTTAGAGCTTCCAATAAAAGTAATTATGTGACAACACAGCTGGGCGCAGTGGTTAAGCAAATGGCTGCTGTGCGGTGTGTCGCGGGTTTAATTCCCGCTTGGAACAAATATTTGTATGGTCTATATGATGTTTCTGAACGCGCGAACGATACAGGCGTAGTTCACACTATGAACTTTTTAAAAAAACCAGCCAAGTTCAAGTCGGACTCGATCTCGAAGGGTTCCGTAAAGTCCGTAGCAAAAAAAGGTCTGTTGTATGGGGGCTATGGATGGTCGAACAGCGAGCTATCCAATACTCGTCGTCCGCAAAACAGCGAATAAAACAGACCTGAAACAGAAATTAGAAAACGAAAGTTCCTTTAAATCTGGCAATTAGTCCCCAGGTAGGTATTTATTATTTATTATGTACTTTGCGTTGAGATAACGTCAGAACAAAGGAATCGGAGGCGTGGCCTACTTGAAGCGTTCAGCGCGAACGATACGATTGTAACTTGGCTGGGGGGGCAGGACTATGTGAAGTTTAAAAGAGTCACCTGGAAGGAGTGGCCCTACAATGCAATATGGTACGATTCATCCGTTAAAACCACGCAGAAGCTAAAATCAATGATTTCCGACGGACTCGTTGGCGCTGACGCGATTTCGCGTCTATTATATAGTGATACTGAATAATTAATTGTAGCGTAAACAAATAAGTTATTAAAAAAGTTATTGCACCATGTCGTTTATCGTAAATGTGTTCAATTAATAAGTCTAAAAAAAAACAAAAATGCCTCATATTTTATCCTAAACTAACACGTTTAATATCTCGAAAAATGGCTACCATACACTAGATTATGAAATTAATAATAATGATATTTAACAATAATATCTTATTTAGATTTTGAATTATTTTTTTATTATTCTTATCTAATAATTAAACACATTATTGTTATATTATCCGTCAGAAATCATTGATTTTGGCTTCTGCGTGGTTTTAACGGATGAATGTTCTTAAGAGCCTATTCACTCTAGCCTTGAAGACACCTAAATTATAATCGGAAGGGAAGACCGCAGCGGGCCAATTATTCCAGTCCTTTGATATACGTGGTATAAATGTTATAAAGTTATTTCATATAATACCACCCTCAAAAAAATAGGTTTTCTTTCTGCATAGATGCTACCAAAAACCTTTATTTTCTCCGAACCACACAACGTGAGCCGGATATGTTACTAAATGCCACAAATCTACTATCAAATTACCCAAGTAGGTTCCACACAAAGGCCCTCCACCCCTCAGACCTCAGGACAATCCCGCCCGATCCAGTGTGACCACGTTATTGATAGTCCTCGGACACGCCTCCCTGAGGGTGACAGGTTCACTTCCCGGTTGCGTAACACCAGATTAATTGAAGTTTTCATCTGGTTTTGATAGCTGTTGAAGTTATAGCTGGGGGACCTTTTTATCTTTGTTTTAGAAGATTTAAATAGTTTGTTTTGTTCAACATCAGTAGGCAAGCATAGGCATCACTTTACATGCACTATCATAATGCTAAAATTTCACGAAAAATGCTCAATGAAGATACATTTTATTATTTGAATCCACGTTTATTTTCACAATATATATTATACTAGCTTTTGCCCGCGACTTCGCTCGCGTTAAACTCGGGGTATCACAGTTCCCCTTTCCTGATTTAGAACACAGAAGACAACTCGGAACAGAATATTATTTTAATACGCTTCTGTAAACGATATTATATGTCTTTCCATTTGGGAAAAAATGTAAAGATTCTGAGCATTGGGCACACGCGAACATACAATTGTCCATGGTAAAAGTACACAACGTCAGCGCGATTCAGAAACCTATCAGCGCCATCTATCGAAATCCATGAGTATCACGTATTTATGATGAAGAGCCCATCAAACATCGCGTTGGATTGCGTTAGATGAAGCAACAAGCTTTTAAACCATGCTCGATGATGACGATATGCGAGTGGAAAAGGACCCTCTTAAGTCAAAGTTAAGTAATTCCCAGACGAGCTACTTCACAAACGTCTATAACTACCTACATACATTTGTTGGAACAGATACGTCGTTAGGGAAGATTCTTAATAAATGGTTGTCATGGCAACCGTGCCGATATTCGATACTGAGTTACAAAAATATTGATTTTGTTACCTCTGTTTGGTTCGAGCGCTTATTTATAACTTAGTAGAGGTGATTTGGAATAAATACGCAAGAGATCTTTTCTTTTTCTACAATTTTTCCTAAACTAATTCACATCATCATCATTTCAGCCGAAAGACGTCCACTGTTGGACATAGGCCTCCCCCAAGCGTCGCCACAACGACCGATCCTGTGCGTCTCGCATCCACCGCGTTTCCGTGACTCTGTCTGGGTCGTCGCTCCACAAGTTTCATACCTACCATTGTTTTTAATAACCATAAAAGGCACTTTTTTACAACCTAAACAATGGGTCATCAGAGTAAAAATTTAAATCTTAAGTAAAGTATTTCGGCAATGTCACCTCTAAATAATAATAAAAATAATAAATAATAGCCTATCAATAATAAAAAATTAAAAATGTAAAAATGCAAGGAAGTCTTAACTTGACAGTTTTTGTCTTGACACCTTGAGAAACAGAAAACAACTTACGCAAAAAACAAATCTCATGCAAATTATGTACAACCAACAAAAAAGTGTCTCCAAAACCCTGCACTATGTTAATGTACGATAAAAACCCGCTAAGACGTGCTAATCGTTCTGCAATGCTGAATTAATGACAACGCCATCTGTTGTTGAGAAGTCGGAACTAAGCTGAAAATTATACTCCGTGGGAACTTTTTTACTTGAGGTTTTTTTTTTAAAGTAATATGACTAACTGGGAAATAAGAAGTGAATGGTAGTACAATAGATGGACTTGCTTAAAGAATTCCATTTGGTTACCATAAAATCATATCCTTATTTCTAAAATTTATTACCCTCGGCCTTTATGAAAGGTAACGAAGTAACAGGGGTGGGTTTTTGGTCAGTAAAAGTCTGACACACCCTCTGGCTCCGCCCAAGAGCGAGGGATGTCATTGGATCATTTTGAAACATAGGTATAACAAAAAGTGATCTAAACAATAGTTTTTACGCAACGTTCACGTATTTACACCGAAATAAATAAAGAAAATAAATATCACAATCAAATAAAAAAGATCAGTTTCAAGTACAGAAATATTGAAATTGCTACTTCGATATTTTTTTTATAAAATTTCAAATGTTACAGTTGCATGTTTATCATCGACTGAATATTACGAAAATACTCAATAACTAGTACATAGGTATAAACAAATACTTCAACCTCATAAAAGCACGTTTTTCTTGATATGACTTAGGAAAACCATCAGCAAAGTGTGAGTAATTGAACGCACCATAAACTAAAAATGTTTTACATACAAATCAATACATTTTACACCTTTGCATTTAGAATCCTTTTACACCAAAACATTAAGTAAAGAGCCCTTATTCTCTCGAGTACCTGTAAAAAATACCTGTTATTTTATACATATTGGTATTCGGGAAGCAAATCCTGCTTTATGGTGATAGAAACTCAGTTGTATGCGCTCCTGGTACTCAGTAGCTTACAGAGTTTATGTTATCCCTTACGAGGACAGGAAAGTGGGATGATAGGTGGCGATGAGATGTGGGGGATAGGGAGTAGAGTCCCAAGGTGTGGGTATTTTAGAAAATTGAATATATAAATATGTTTTTAGGGCTGTTTTCATACTGAGCCGTTGGTACCAGCTGTCATTTGGTAGATCTTTGGTAGTCATAAACAAGAAAATCTGACACCAGTCTTGTTAGTCTCCATTGATGTGTTGTGTAGGTCTGATAGATATAGATAGGAAAAATCAAAGTCTGCACAAGTATTGTCTTCGTCTTTGCAGGTAAAAAATTCCTCAGACGATACAGACACCGCAAAGTCGCGTTGACTTTTTGACAGACGTTAGAAACTTGACTTTGCCAGCCAAGCGTCGCGTCGAGTCAAGATGCAAACTGACATCCTTTACACTAGTGTTGATGGGGATGACGGTACCATTGAAAATAATAGGAGGTAGAAAGCTAACTCTACCCATTATGCGCGAGCTACCAATAACAATAGCGTGACACTTTTTGATTTTACGTTCCTTAAAAGAATCTGATTATATATAATACAGATACGATATTCAATTGTTAATTTGTAATATAACACTACTTAAAATAAAAATATAAAAAATAAATATTTTATTATTATTATTATCTTTTAACAAAAAGAATATTTGAAAAAAACTCAATGCCGGAACTCCCGCGGGGTCCGCGGGATTGATGACATCTTTCGATCGCGATTTTGATGCGGGATTGGATTCCCTACTTGGAGCAGTGGACAAAATCAAACTTCTAAGTTCACGCTTGCTAAAGATATGGCCTTGTATACTCCGTTTAGGTGCATATTTTGACACTCGCATAGAAATCAAAACTTATAGAGTACTTCCCGTTGACCTAGAATCCTGAAATTTGGCAAGAAGAAAGGTCTTATAGCACAAATACTGGAAAAAGTCTGAAAACCGTAAATTTGTATTCACGTCATAAAATAATTGTTGTTTTGCGATTCGAAACAATGTTCGAGACAAAATTTGGGAATCGAATTATTTACATAGGTAAATTAATACCAACACCTCGGCGTGTGGGTCCGACTCGCACTTAACCGTTTCCCTAGCAGTTTTAATATCCAACGCTTTCTCAACCCCTTATGAAACACAATCTACATTCATATTGAATCAGCCAGTAATAGTCACATAGCGAACAGACCACTATTCATACATCGATAGATTGATCACCACTAGATAGACTAGACTAGTCTATGCTTCACTAAACAGTACGCAAGCAGTACGATTAACGAGTGCACAGTCGCGCACACTCGCACATAATGAGATAGATGCGATTTATGCGCGAGCCCTTATCTGCGCTGTGTGCTGAAGGGTGGGGTCGCAGTGACAGCGATTAGCGGAAAGCTTTTTATTAGGGTTTTGTACCTAAAGAGTAAAAACGAAACCCTATTACTAAGACCCCACTGTCCGTCTGTCTGTCACCAAGCTGTATCTCATGAACCGTTGTAGCTAGACAGTTGAAATTTGTTTTCACAGATGATGTCTGTTTTGTTACCGCTATAACAGCAACCAAAAACAGAATAAAAGAAATATTTAAGCGGGGCTCCCATACAATAAACGTGCCTTTTTACCGTTTTTTACTCGATATTATTATTGTAGTATTTATGTAATAATGATAGCCCTTCGCCGGATCATCTAGTATTTACTAATGAACGAAAAAACATTTCAGTGTACCTGTAATAAACCTATAAACTTAATGTATATTTTTTACGTTGTAAACTCACTAACACAAAATTTTTTTTTTACCGTTTTAAAATTGACCCTAAAAATGAACCATTCACCCACTGCGCCAAAAGTCACATTAAAGAATCAGTTTCATTTTCAAAGCCTGTTATCGCTGCGCCTCCCATGGGACCGTAGTCTTATAGCCGTTACATTTAGTATTAATCCGAGCCCGGAGGCTCATCCCATATTTATTTGGTGGAATGGTAGATATTCAACTGAAGAATTGTGTACCAGGGTTGCAAGAAATGAAAGAGTTTATTTTTGATGTGGAATGGACTGTCTAAATTTGAAAATACTCTTCTAGAAATATGATATTAGATTTCTCATTGTAGCTTCAGGCAATATTGTTACAAGTACTTATGTTAGGACTGTTGCAGTAGCTGTTCGGACCCGCTAGACCAACGGGGATTTTTTATTTTATTTTGGATAAGCTCGCGTTTCATTACTATCTTACCTGATGTCGCGTTTGATCACTATCTAATATATGAGCACAATGATCATATATTAGAAGCGACAAGAAATATGTAACCAAGATTTATGTAACACAAAATATAATTTAAAAAAGTGTCCATGGAGTTTCTTGCACGTTCTTCTCCATAGAGATCTACGCTTTGGAATGTGCAATTTAGCTTCGGTTTTTTTTTTTGGTTGACCGACATTTTGACAATTCAAAAGTGCCTGTAATTGGTCTATTTGAAATAAACGTTTCTGATTTCTGATGTTAAGCGATGATGTGGCCAACGATGGAGCACGCTTGCCTAGAAGTAACCTATTCACTCTTGACTTAAAAATCTTGTAGCTATTAGGAAACACAGACTCCGGTAGGGAATCCTACTCCTTAGTTGTACGCACAATGAATTTCTGAAAACGAAACCCGTGGTCCTAAAACGCAAAGGGTAATTAAAGGATACAAGTGTGATTTTGGTCAATAAAATTCTGACACACGATCCCGCTCCACTCTAGATAAGGATAAGTTTTCTCGATGATTTCCCGATAGAAAAAAAGATGTAGCTCGGAGTCCGAATTCTAGCTCGGCTGCTGGGAATATGTTCGCCCACGACACGCCCTCGCGCTCTGCCCAAAAGCGGGGGATATCTTTGGATGATTTTGCCACCTACAAAAAAAATTATGATAGGTGCTAGAAAACTAGGCGTTCTTGTTAGGTGTCTTCAAGGCTAGAGTGAATAGGCTCTTAATAAACTGATCATCATCAACGACTGCGTCACTGCTTACTACTTAGTTTATATCAATTAAAAAAAAAGTTTTAATTGTTACAACAAAATATGGCAAGTTTCGAATTAAAAGTTTTTATTATTGTTATTATAGTGTGGAAAGGTACAATACATAATTACCTTTACCTTTAACCTCCAAAATAACAAATGTCGTTTTAATTCCCGTTTCCGTAAGTCTGTTAAGTCGATACAGGAGATATCACGGCCTGGCGTGTTCAGAACAAGTCGCAGTAACTACCATCACGCTAGTTAAGAAGCCGGGAGGGGACAAGGTAGCGATGCTTTGGCATGATAACTTAATAGTGTGCAATGCAGTATCATTGGTAAATAAGATTTAATTGTGGTTACGATTACCTTGAGATAGCAAGGTTTTGTTTAGTTTAAATTCACACTTTTGTACTTTTGTATAATTAACATAAAATTCTCGTGTCACAGTAATTGTAACAAAACTCCTCCGAAACGGTTTTACATTAAATTTTATGTGTATATTCAGTAGGTCTGTGAATAGGACGTAAACTATTTTTACCCTCCTACTAACCATCTTTTTAGGTTTCTGAAGTCGGTGTTTCTCTAATAGTTTTGTTTCTTCGTTATTTAACACTGACTTCCGCGAAATTAAAGTTGTTTTGCACTTTTCAGTGTTTCTTTTTTACATTGAAGTCGGTTGTATTTTTTTTTTTGTAAAACTTACATTTGCACTTTTTAGTTATGGGTACCACCACTAAAAAGTACCCCTCCGCCAAACTTAAATATGAGATGAGATGCACTCTGGCTATAAGGTATCCTTATAGCCATCTCATGGCAATTCTAATAATCGCAAACACGGTTAGATTACATTAATTTATTTCAGATTTCAGAGTTCCGTTGCCATCATCAGATCAGTTCGATATATTCCTCCTCTTCTTTCAGTCAGTCATCGACTACACGTATAAACAAAGCAATTTTACTTGTTACGACAGTTCTGCAGTGATTCTATGAGGAGTTCTGTTCCATATCTTCGAAGTTCCTGATCAGATCATAAAAATATTTATATGGGACCAACTCGGAAGCATAATCTTTCAATAACAAAAAAATATCTTGGTAAATTTTAATTTTTTTGCTGAAAAGCCAACCTTCGGTCAAAACAACGTCTGTCGTGACCGCTATAGTATCTTACAAATTGTTGCAAACGCTTTAACATTCTAGGAAAGCCCATTTTACTATTTAAATAGTTGCGAACGAACAGCGGACCGATATTTATTGCTGGTTCTATTTCCCGCTGTCCGGAAACTGCGAGATAAACCAGTAATATCAGCGTTCATAGTTATCAATGCATCCGGAGAGACTCATCTCTGATGGTTGAACCCGGGGTCGTGTTTGATTGAACCCGGTTTTTAGTTTTTTGGGGGCGTGAAATGGAGACGTGATGTTGTGTACATTTTTATACACTACTATTTTTTAATTAGTACAAAGAAAATGGGGCTCTGTCCGTTACTGATCATATTCGATAAGTAAAAAAAAAACCGAAAAATCCCAAAATTGTCCACGAAAATTTGTCATAATCAGTAAATTCATAATTGAATCAGTCATTCATAACAATTGCTACTAGAAAATACTACACGTAGTGTTTTTTTTTTAATTTTAATCATGACGATTAAAATTAAAAAAAAAAAAACACTGCGTCATTCATATCAGTAGCCTGTACAATATTTCCATAAATTGAGTGACATTTTGGGATATAAACAAACGCTAATAACTTTGCTGTTTATGAATATTATTTATTGAGACTTCACTCAAATAATAACAAGACCTTTTCTAATAAGCCCTTTAAGTATTTGCACTAATTAAAATTAAATTAGTGGTATATAGGCATACTGGTGGCCCCTACAGACGTTATCCTGCCCAAAAACTGTCTTTTCGTCAGAAAAATTGATAACCCGAATGCAGCGCCACCTATCGGGTTTAGTTGTATTTACAAACCATCCACGGACACACACATATACAGACAACTTTCATGCAAATCAGTCAAACCGTTTAGGAGGTGTTAGGTGACAAACACACATACAGAAGAATTATAGATATATAATTCTTCTAGTGAATATATAGAAAATTATCCCCCTCTTTCTTTCTTTCATAAAAAAGCCCTTATTTTTAAATCTTTGACAGTTGTTACAGATTTTCAGAATTTTTTCGTCGTATAGCTTCGTCGTTTTTACCGCGTATAGCGAAAAACTGGAACAATTTGTCTGCTGCGGTCTTCCCATCCGATTATAATTTAGATGTTTTCAAGGCTAGAGTGAATAGGCTCTTAATAAACTATTGCGCCTCACCATCAACGATTGCATCACTTCTTACCATCAGGTAGGATCGCAGTCAAGCACTGGTTTATATCAATTAAAAACAATAACACCAGTCTTGCCAGGGTACCTATCATGTTGTGTAGCTCACCGAAACAGGGAGTAGATGAGATAAGGTAGATTTATGTTAAATGAATGACCAAGCATTTATTGATTTTAACATGGTTAACCGAGGGTCACGTTAAATGGAAGCTGAAGTCCCTAAATGAACATAATATGTTGATATATAAGCATATCCATCCTCCGAATCAAAGCGGATAGCCACCCCAATTACTAGGAGCGCATAAATACCAACAACTTTCTGTGAGTCAAATAGTACAGAGAAATGGCAGAAGGTTCGGTTTCGGTTTTAGGGTTATGTTTAAATAATAAAACTGCTCCCTTCAGTATGAAATAATAATATATTTATTAGTCAATCGTTTGAATTGTCAAAAGGTCAGTCAGTTAGAAAATTCATGCTAATTGCACATTACAAAGCGTAGATCTTATGGAGAAGAATGTGCAAGAAACTCCATGGACACTCTTTTTAAATTATTTTGTACACTATAATAACACTGTAATAATGCGAAAGTTGACTGGTAGTGACGGACCAAAATAGTGTTGTGCTACTATCCCATGCACTATTCTAGGATACGGTCTACCTAAATACCAAACCCCGTCTACCAAACATACAAATCTCTTTCACATTTTTATTCCTATTCACACTTGCAGTCACTTTTTTCAGCCCATTTAACAGTATCCCATTGAAATGTTTTTAAAAACGACCGAAGGTTTGGTTTGGGCCCATTAGCATAAGCATAGCATAATCAGCCTTTTAATGTTCCCACTACTGGGACTCAGGCCTCCTCTCTGGGAGACCCAACCAACCGCCACCACCACCCACCGCCGTAATCCACCACGCGGGCCCAGTGTGGGTTGGTGAATGTCACATGTCTTCGAATTTTTGGTTCTAGGACATGCCGGTTTCCTCACGATGTTTTGGGAGCAGTGGCGATGAAATAAATTACACAAAGTAATCTGCCTGGCTGAGTTTGAACCCGCGATCTACTTCGGCTTCGGCCGTTAATCGTGCTTTAATTGGTCACCAATGTTTTTTCTTTCTTATTTTATAGTTGTACTCTCTGTCAACATTATAATCTTTATATTACATTGAACCAACATAATTTTGACTAAATAAGTTTAAAGTTATTATATTATTTCGTTGACGACACAAAGTGGTGCTTCTGTATTCTCTTCGTTGTAACTACCCCGGCTTCTCCGGTAAACATCCCGGGCGTCAGTCTGTCTGCCTCTATCGATTGCGTAGACACGGCGTACAAAAACGACGCGATACGACGCACGATACGACACTACGACGCACGATACGCACCGCCATGCGTAGTAATGACACTTGTTTGGTTTCAAACGTAATATGGGATTTGTTTCAAGGTTTGCTTTTATGGTATTTGTTGGTTGCGTGTTGATCTTTGTCAAAATGAACGTAAATTAGATAGACGAGCTTCAGCGGCTTTACCCATGTAAAAAGTAGCTTTCTTCATACAAACTTTGGACGCCCGTTTCAACCCTTTTGTAAGCGAATTTTGAAAAATTCTGTCCATTTTTGTATAAGTATGTTACCGGTCAAACCAGATCTTAGAATGAACTAGTTTCGCCTAGGCCAAACACACACAAGAGCGAACGAAGCGAGCTTAGAATATTAGGGCACCCCGACATGGATAGGTTAGGTTAGAAGGCTAAAGCTCCCGCCTCAGCCTTAGTAGCAGGAGTCCGATATGTTGGTCTGACCAAATCCGTGCTACACTGGAGACCACAGCCTTCGACGCCATTCACATCGCCGAAGATACGACAACATGGCGGAATATAGTCCACAAGAAAGTTATTCGTCGAGGCACGACCAGCATTGAGGATAAACGACGCAAGGAGGAGAATTTCTATCAGTTGCCCTTTGCGGTCTAGAACCACTTTTTGAAATTAAGAATACTATAAAAAATTAGCGTTTTTAATACAAACACTGACCCTTTTGTATCTAGAGCGCAAACTTCATCAAAACCTTCACAAATGAGGTGATTACGCTGCCTATTTTCGTGTTTCACCCTGTAACCTCCACCCAAACGAACCCCTATTGACTACACGCATTCACACACACCGCACAGCTACCTAGGAAGTAATTTACCATAAAATTCTCGGCCATCAGTACCGCCATTACGACACGTGGTAGTAACGGCCCAAATATTCTAATCGCGACCGGGGCTATCGCTCAATCACGCCGTTCTATTCTAACCTTTTCTGCAACGTTGGCTAATTTGTGTTGACAGCTGGCCTGAATGTGTTTGCAATATATCTGGGTTCTTTTGCGGAATTTGAATAATTATTTGTTTTGGACACATGGACTTAAATAACGTAGTCCTGCCTTTGAATTATTTATTTTGAAAGTGAGCTCTCTTTGTGCCCTCAGCTAATCTATTATTGATGATTCAAAACGGGCTCATAAACAAACTGGAAAATTAAACAACATGCAATAACATTCTCAGCTCCATTTTACCGAGATCGCGCCTGTTTCAATGATTCCACATATTGTGCAGTTTTTGTTTTAAATTGTTATAAACTAGTGCTTGACTGCGATCCCACTTGATGGTAAGTAGTGATGCAATCGTTGATGGTGAGGAGCCTATTCACTCTAGCCTTGAAGACATCTAAATTATATTTAAGACCGCTGCAGGCAAATTTTTCCAGTCCCTCGATGTACGCTGTATAAACGACGAGGCGAATCGCTTGGTCCGGACCGTAGAGATTTCAACAACGTAAGGGTGGATACACGCCGTTCGTTGGTTTGTCCGATGTGCAGAAATGAGATGGTAGAATCAAGTCATGCAGTTCCCGCGCACACTTTCCAAAATGCATCCTGTAAAACCACCAAATTTACATCACAATATCCACTATACAATTTTTTTTTCTTTTCAAATCAATGGTTTTCTTTTCTTTCAAAGTTTTTGGGCCCAGTAGATAGCCACGTTTATATCGCGATCGGCATTAGTGGCGTAAGGTCCTTCAAAGTGCAGATGGAGACTTTGGGCACTCTTGTAATTGGGCCATCGTCTGATCAAGAACACCGCAATCACACTGGGTGTCAGAGGGGTCTATAATCACCCATTTGGCCAGGTTGTATTTGCAAATTATTTATTTGCGGTTAATTAAAACAGTCATTGGATTTCTCGCCAAAAATTCTATCGAAACCCCTTTCCTATATCAAAAACATTACCTTCCCTTTGAGGCAGTCGGATATAAATCACAGTGCTACTCGAAGGGGATGTCAGTTTACTAAAATCTTTTTAATTTAACACTCGATGCAAATGCGATAACCTCACTCATACCGCTCCAACCAGACAGACGTGCTTGTACTATACCAGTGTTCCGCAAACTTTTTGTCTTCAAGGTTCACCTATAAATTCGGAAAATTTTGGAGGTACCCCATAAATGAAATATCATTTTTTCACATATTACTAATCAACGAAATCTTAATTTACATGGTCGTTGCAAAGGGTAAAAGTATTGTAATAGCATGCCATAAGATTATAAGTTTCAGAAACTTTTAATTTTAATGTGCGATCCGTTTTCATTTGCAACAGTTCTTCCTGCTCGTTGATCGGTAAGTGTTCAAAAGGAATTCAGTATATATAGTGGCAGATCTACATTTTTCTTCCGTCTATCTTAACTTTAAGAGATATCCTTATTTTTCTAAGGGACACCAACTAATCATCACGGTACACCAGTGTGCTGCGGCACACCCTTTGCGGAACACTGTAATATACCATCGGTTATTGTTGCTAATCTAACCTAGGTTAAACCGTTATTGGCATCATAATTCTGCTCGCCATATGCAGTAACGTGTGACGTCGGGTGGAAGACACGTGCCCTCGTAAACATGACGTGGTAAGGTGTCACGATACGTGCTCGTGTGTACAGGCTGGATTGTGTGGGCGGCGGAGTGTATCACGATGTCTGATATTTGTAATAGGTACTTTACTTGTAAGATATGGTTCCCAGAATTGTAATTTCTGAAACTTATAAGGTGTAAGTATCATTATAAAGTTGGAAATCATTTTTAAAAATAATAATAATGATTTATTAGTCTGGACATTATTCCTATATTAAAACACTACAAATTATAATTTACACAAATATCTCCACAATTATGGTGCCTTTGATACAATGTTTTTTATTAGTACAGGTACCAACGAAACTTCTTTTCTGTATTTACCAATTATTATTTGGCAAAATTGTTTTTATCAATTGAATTTTCTATTTGTATTTTTCTGAAATAAACTATTATTATTATTATATACACTTCACACTTAAACCTTCCTCATAAATCACTGTATAGTAGTAGAAAATTGCGTGAAAATCTGTTCAGTAGTTATTTTTATTTTAGCGCGTTCATACGGACAGACAAACGCGGTGAGGCACGTCGTTATTTTTCTGTGTGTTACATCAAATAAATAGTTTATCTATCTATCTACAATAATATAATATGTAACCATTATCTTAATGCGCGTTCAGAACATTCATCCTGTACACACCTATTATGTATTTGCATCTATCAAATGACTAACGATAAGAGGTACAGACAGATATCGCAGGAATTAGTGATGTGTGAGCAAACAATCCATTTACCATTCGGCAAACACATTGTAGAACCGAAAAGCAATGCTATTTAGCGCTAAAGTGTTATTAGCCAGCTGAAAAGCGTTGTTATTCCGGTTTTACGCAAGGATGTTACCGTAATGTAACATAAAAGTTTCGGATAAATTCGGTTAAAGGTTCAAAGACTTTTTTTAAGGTTGGAATTCATCCAATCTCTAGGGCGGGGCGGGAGGGTGTGTCAGACTTTTACTGTCTAAAACCACACCTAAGTATGTTCCTTCTGTTGTGTGCCTTGTGTTCCAGGACCCCAGGTTTCCTCTTCGGAAGTCAACCCATCGCCCCAAAATGGCTATAATCATAATTGCTTATTATGACAGATTGTAAAAACAAATGATTAATCTAGAATAGAAATAATATTCAAATGGCATTTCACTTTATTTTTAAATTTCGAGTGTTCGTAACCGAATAAAGAAAGAAAAAGAATTTATTTGGTACAGCACAAGGCACAAACACAATATTAGGAAACACGAAACAAAACTAAAAAAAAAAAGCAAAAAATATAGTTCTGTGCCTCACGGCTGCACCAAAATAGGTCCACTAGGAAATATCAGACAACTAGTGCATCACGCTGGTTTTCAACTGAACCTGTGGTTGTGACGCTGACGCAACGGACGTAAAACAGTTTTGGAGTGTAATATATATGTATCGGTGATGCATACTTAAATAATATAAACCATCAAAATAGTGTTGTGTTAATTAAGATAAATATGTGTAAGATAGTTAGTGTGTTGGTTTAAAAACACACCTAAAAAATAAAAACAAAAAAATCTATTCGAAAATAGAGGATAATCTATCTATATCTATCTATACTTAAAATACATCTGTAAAAAAGTCTAAGTTATGCGCACATTACGTAAAATGTACGAAATCGATGTAGATAACTTTTGTACATTAAAATTGTGTGTAACTTGATACATTACTTTGTTTTATCGAAATCGGTTGACTATATCGAAGGATATATGAATTAAAGTGTTCAAGAAGTAAAAAATTAGACCACACGCAATTGACTGTTAGGCGGTGCATAGTTCGCCGGGCCAGCTAGTCCGAAAAATTTCATGTTATCTGTAACCGAATCCGAAACCGGCATATTATTATTTCTATATCCGTACCCAAATCCGGCTCCGTAATTTCACATCTGTAACGTCCCTGGTTTGAAGTTAAGCAGGGATTTCACAGGCTCGCGAGCTATTTAATCTTTATGTTTATGTTTATTACAGTTGTATGAGGGTTTTGAATTTTTGTTTGTGACGTTGGTAACGCAGTGGAAATACCTCACGTACAGATTTTTTGTCAGGAAATTCAGTGAATGCTCCATGTCATATAGTAGTACCCTTCTGTATCATCCAGTCAGACTAGAAGCCGACGTATAAAAAAAAATACTATGAAATACTAAATACGACACTAGTCACTTAAGACAAATCTCATCAAACAAAAATTTTATTTTTATTTTTGATAGGCCCACGCTTGATCACTTTATACCTGATGGTAAGCGATGATGTGCTCGACGATGGAGTACGCTTGCCTAGAAATAACCTATTCACTCTTGACTTAAAGAGGTTTCTGGTTGTAGTTTTAAGAAGGAAGGGAGGCCACAGACTCCGGCAGGGAATTCCACTCTTTAGCTGTACACACAATGAATGTGTTCCCAAAACAAGAAGAGAGAAAAAGAGATGTAGATGATATGGCAAACTAAAACTGGCCAGATCGTTTAAACGTTAACATTTGATGTTATATCAATCCTCGTTTGCCCATATCATTGATGTAGGATTTCTATGATAATAAAAGGTCTAAAGAAAGTAGGCCAAACAAAAAATTGAAAAATCATCAAACTTTAACATTTAAAACGATCTGACCAGTTTTACTTGACCGTATCATGAAGTGATAAATTTCTAAGATCTGGCCACGAAATAGACACCGTGTGTAAGAGTAATAAATGGGTAAAAAAAAGAAAAGTACAAACCAAACAGTTAACATTGAAATAATATACTTAACACACACTGTATTTTATACTACCCACTTTGTTAAAACTGTTACATGTACAACAATCTGTTTTTTTTTAATATTAATAAAGATTATTATTATTATTATTACTTTATAGAATAAATATCACAATAATACATGCTGAATAAAATTAATAATAATATTATAAATGAATAGTAAAGTTGTAATTTTGCCGCCGGGGTTCCGATCCCGATTTCCGGCCACCGTAGGCGCGGGCTTGCGGACGGCGAGCAACGGTAAGCTCACCGTCTGACCGTCCGATAACCGCCCGAACCGAGCCCAAAACGTTGACGGCGCGTAGTGTTCCACGCGCGCCTCAAAGAGATGTCAGCAACCGTAGGGGCCCAGCAGGGTCGAAGCCTACTGTGGCCATGGATAATGCGAAAGAGATCCCGGGGCCCTGGAACACTGGCAAAGAAGGAACAGGAGTGGGTTTTTAGTCAGTAAAAGCCTGACACGCCCTCGCGCACCGCCCAAGAGCGGGGGATGTCATTAGATCTACGGTTGAAAGGCTAATTGATCTAAGCAACATTAAAAAAAAAAATTAAACCTGGCTCGAAACGACGGAGAAAAATTTTCTGTTTCCGAATATGTTTATAACTCAATATTGGAAAAAATGTCGTTTAGATCAACTAGCCTTTCAAACATCGAGATGATTTTCCCAACCAAAAGAAAAACAAAAAAAAATAGACATTGCTTTTTTCCTTATTCTTATATACCTCCGTATGTATACACAGTCCTTCGGAGAATATTTCCACCCTCCAATCGATCTAATCTCCATGACAACAGTAAAACCCCTCGCTTAATGTCAAAAAATAACAAGGCATAACTGCCACTTTGATTCCAGTGGAGGAAAGGAAAGTTTTGAATATAGTCCGTATTTTTTTAGTCATTTACTAAAAATATACGACTATACTCAAAACTTTTCACGTAAATATTCTTTTTGTATGATACCGTTTACTCCGTCACTCGTCACTAAAGGTTCTTTGGAAGACCAGTGTCAGACATTATTTTTCTGTCTGGCAACATTACTGAAATTAACCTTTTTGGCGCAGTGTTTTTTCCATTCTTATCGCCATTTATTTCAAATCAATAGCCCGTACAATAATTTCCATAAATTTAGTAACATTTTGGGATGCTCATAACTTTACTTTAAACTTTACGTATTTGTACTAATAAAAAATGAGTAGTATTATTAATAAACTCACATACTACAAGTAAGTTCATAATAAACATTAGAAAAACAGAACACCGACGAGGTAACATATAAAGTCCGACGCGTCCGTCACAAACATATCTAAACAATGACTATTACACCCAAGAGTCGGTCAAACTCCGGAAGGGACTGCCGCTAGGTGTCGCTAGGTGTCCGGCGGGGTATGTACATAGAAATAGGTCAGGGAAGTGAGGGTAGACAGGTAGGCAGGTTATATTGAGGTGTGAGTTTAAAGCTGATGTGATTACTGATACAGTTGCCGTAGATTAACAGTAGTACATCGCACCCATACGTACAAATGGGCACGCCATAATTATGGCGGTAAGTCCCTTTTTTGAGGAGTGGCTGGAAAGGCAACACGGCGTCCTTACCTTCCGCATGACGCAGATCCTCATCGGACATGTTAAGTTCAGGAGGTTCCTGCACCGGGTTCGTGCGGAAGAAACGCCCTGGTGTCACTATTGTGTGGTCCGCCAGGAGGACACGGTGGACCTGCGTCATGCGGAAAGTGAGGACGCCGTGAGGTCTTTCCAGCCACTCTTCAAGAAGGGGACTGACCGCCATGATTATGGTGTGCCCAGCATGCATCCCTTGTCAGTGAGAAGTGTAAACGACTTTCATAGTTAGAATTGATTAGCATAAGTACTTACCAGGAAATTTGTAACAGATGTCCTCCAGTGAATAAAATAATATTATTAGAATGATCGAGATTTATATCCCCACATCATTAGAAAAAAATATCGCTGTAGAAAAATGTTCTAGAAACTGAAACCGTTCCCTGAAATAGGACAATTTAGGCTGATACTTTGTTTGGAGGTCACAGCCACACCGACCCGTTACACGATATCTTGGCGATGTTTTCCTTGGAAGTTCTACTTGTGAAATAATCCAATACTATTATTGAAATTGCTTTTTTTTTGTGACGGAACTATAAATTTACAGTTTTCAGATTTTTTCCTATACTTGTGCTATGGAACCTTGCTTCATGTCAAATTTCAGGATCCTAGATCAACGGGATGTACCTACCCTATGAATTTTGATTCCTTTGAGAGTGTCGAAATATACGTTTTTTGCGACATAAACGGCTGTATCATTTTTTTTTTTTTTTTTGTAAACTCAAAAGTTTGAATTTTTCACAACTTCAAGGGACCGCAGATCTAATTATATGGTTTTAATTTTAACTTGATACCTCCACGCGTTCCTGAGACAAAAAGTCTTGACAGGAAGACCGACAGAGGGACAACAAAGTGATCCTATAAGGGTTCCGTTTTTTCCTTTTGAGGTGCGGAACCCTAATAAATGTGGGTGAAAGTAGGAGGGTGAAAAATAGCCCACAACCTATTCTCAAACTTAATAAATATGCAAAAACATAAATTGCAACTTCTCTCCAAGATTAATTTACGCGCCCCCACTAGATCTGCTAGAATACCCTTTCTTCTTCTTAACGTTCCCCGCTGCTACACAAAGTACAAACAGAATTCGTTCTTTATAAGATGCGCAAAGTCCTACAATAACTTGATTGACTTTTCTGAACTTGACTTATTCACTACTCAGCCGCGTGTATTCACTCGAATTCTTACCAAACATTGGTTCGATAACTGTTTTATTTAGCACTGTACACGTTATATTATGAGTGTGTCGTATTGTTAAAATCATTGTAATTTATCTTTTTTTTTTTCTCTTTCAAGCATGCTCTTCATAGCTATTTAAATGTGAAAACATGTCATTGGTTTATAGTTGCATAATTTATTGTTTTTATTAGTTGTTAATACTGTTTGTTTTCCGATTACAAAAATATAAAATATATAAATAAAATAAAAATCGGTCTAGCCTATATATTCCCGAGAAATTATTATACTAGTTCTCTGTTCGTATCTTTTTCTCAAAAGATACATCATCATATATGATCATACTGATACCCAACTGCATCTAAATATTTATACTAGAAGCCGACTTCATCATAGTAAGGACAAGGCTCGAATGATCAATTAAAAGAGACCTTGAATATTTCTCGTTATAATTTCCAATACTAATTTATGCTATTAGCAGAATGATTTAAAATAGCTTCCACGTGTGGCGATAGCTGCGTGGAGGCACGAGGCAGGCGTGGAACAGACAGCCTTGTTAGCTAGCTGATATATCGAGCGTTTTTAGGAAGACCGTCGTAAACGATCCAGTTTGCGTTTTTTGCAGGAACTGGTTTTTTATCCGTTCTACTTGGGGTCTGCGCAACATGTATTTTTCTTCCATTCTGCCCTGTCTCCCGTCACGCTATCACTAAATCCCTTTTCTTTCATGTCACTCCTCACACAATCCATCCACCTTTTCTTTGGCATCCGTTCCTTTCTCCATCTATCCACCTGTATACCTCTTTTATTTAGTAACATGAAGATATTAATAGCAATTACTCTATTCTCCGACTTGAATTGCTCTAAAATCGATGATAAATATACCATAATATAAAGCTAGAACTACACTGCGCACACGTGTGCCACACACGTCGATCTGGGCGCGTCGGTCTTCATACATTTTCTATGGAAACTAGACTTGTAGAGCTACACTTGATCCACGCCACGCGACGTCGTTCTACGTACGAAGTAGGCGTGTTACACGTGTGCATCGGTCTAATGTAGTTCTAGTTTTAATGTTATGTTAGTAATTTGCCTCGATAACATCACCCGAAGCACTCATTGTCTCCTCACCTGTACCTACAGAATAAAATATCTACTAAATAGACTATTTCTTGTTGTGCGTCTATTTGGGCAGAATAAACATGTTTTCATTTTTTCATTCATTTAATTTATTCACAAACAATAAACAAGGTACTGAACATTATTTACAAATTAAAATGAAATTGTCACATGCAGAACAACCAGCAACATGCAGAAAAAAATTATAATTAAAAGCTGTTATAAAATATTTTTGACGTGACAACGTCTTATAAATTGGTTTGCCGGGTGACACTTCAAGAAACTGCGTTACGCTCCGCTCACGTTATGCGCTCACAATGAGAGCGAGTGAGAGGCACGCGTCCCTTCCACTCGGGCATGGTTAGCCCGCCTAAGAGAAATTCAGTGCGAGATTCTTTGTATAAATTAATGTTTTAAATATAATTCTTTGTATAAATAAATGTTTTAAATTGTTACTATTATTTCATCCTTCTTCCTACTATACGAATGAATATTCACATTAAAATTATTTTACCACTCAAAGTCGTTGTCACGTAAAACTTTCGCCCGTATACCGACTTTACAGGCAACCAATTTTTTTTTATTATTTATTATTATTCATAAGCTCGCGTTTGACCACTATCTCACCTGATGGTAAACGATGATGTGGCCGAAGATGGAGCACAATATAAATAATGTAAAATATTAGATCTATCATCGTACCACTAGACGTACGGCGCTGCGCCACCGGTACATGGTAGACATCCCACCCGTACGCACTAAAACGTTTTGATAACAAATTCATTGTGCGTACAGCTGAATGTAATTCTTTGCTGGCGCCTGTGTGTTTCTTAATAGCTACAACCTAGAGATCTTTAAGTCAAGACTTCAAGAGTGAATAGGTTATTTCTAGATAAGCGTGCTCCATCGTCGGCCACATCATCGCTTACCATCAGGTGAGATAGTGGTCAAACGCGAGCCTATCAATAATAATAAACAAAGCAAATGTAATCTCAGATATATGTCGAATGATAAGCCTTTTTTTGTGTAATTGATTTATCTCTTTTAACTACATCCTTCCAAATATTTAACTAATACACTATACTGACAACTAAACTAATAAACAACTTCTTCTTCTTCTCAGCGTGTTGGTGGCAAAACTAATTAAATACCTTGCCTGGCCCAGTATTCGGTCACGGCAATGCCGTCCATTGATGCTGTCCATGTCCCACCTTCCATCATGCATGACGTGCCTTTTTACCTGTTCACGTAGGGATCTAATGACAGCATCAGTGAACGGCATAAACAACTTGATAGATATATAAACAAACTGAAAAGAGAAGTATGTATAAACATCTATAAAATAAAAAGAATTCACTGGGCATAAAAAAAATCATCCACGTCAATGTCAACGGGAATAGTGCCCAGAACGCTGGCACTAACTCCTTGGCCAAAAAAGCCCAGCCTTCTGGTCACGTGATTAACCTAAAAAAGAGTATGTTGTTTATTGGAGACAAAAGGAAGCTGCCTTTCCCCTCAATGTTATCCCTTATTCGCCTGAACCCTCAGAAATTTATCACCATTTCATCTTTTTAGTCAAAAGAACATTTATAACAAATCTTATGATACGATCACCAACTCGCCTACAAGTTTGCTACGAAAAGCCTACGCCGTAGACGATTTACGATTAACCGTAGCAGCTTACGCGTCTACGAACAAAAAAAAATAAAAGGAACTTTCTAACACAGAAAAGCTAATTTGATATTCCGTAACACGATATTTTAAGAGCAACATTTAAAACAAAATGTAACCCAAATAAAGTAACTCGGTTGATCAATATCATTTCGAGACACGCGCTCTGCTGCGTATATAATTGAATATAACATTGAAATATTTCAATGAGACCCGGTTGAATCAATAAAGTATCATACAAAACGAGGGAATCTGTACTGTACATAATTTGATTCATGTTGACAGTAAATTTTGCACAGGGACACACACAAATAGTCTGCAAAATGTAGCCTCACCCTTCCGCCAGGGAAGGGTGTGAGGCAAAAATCAATAAATTCCATTGTTCAACCGAAGTTGCGTTTCACGCCATCTAGTAGCAAGTAGACGTACTATTGTGAAATATTGTGTTTTGTGAACGGAGTCGTTTTGTTTGAAAGTTGCAACTGATAGATGGCGTTGTACTCAATATTTTGTTTGTTTGTTTCAGGTACAATAGAAAATAATAAATTCTGCTTGTTGGAGAATAGTTGGGGCAGTGTTCAAGATAAGTTTAGGATATCTTAGTTACAGGTTTTTTTATCATTATCTGGGAACATTTGTGGCTTGCATATAGATAGAAAAATATTTTAACCCTTCAATCGCCGGCGTCGCGTCGGATAAGCCCAACGAGTGTTTTCGCGTCCTATTCGCCAGGGTCATGTGTTTGCGACTGGGTACTCCATCTTCTTTAGCTCTTCAATCCCCATAGGTGACAGACGAGCTGACGAGATGGAGTATTTGGTCGTGGATGTGCGACCTTGGCGAAATAAACGCGAAAGTCTTTGTCGGATATATCCGACATAGGGCAAATATCATTAGACAATTTGACTACATAAGTTTTTCGGAAATTTTTCAGGAATTACAATAAACATAATTATGTTATTTACATTCACAATCGATTAGAACAGAATCTTCACAGAACATTCACAATCGAATAGACACTGGAAGGAACCAACTTACAAGTAGGTGTAATTACCTGGTTGTCCTTCGCAAGTCGATTAAATCGTGTCCCCAACAGGCACAGCACTATTTTATCGACAGAACAATAAACTGAACTTCGATTTCACATTAAACGACTCGTAAACAATGAGGAAACGTTTTACGACCTTCCAAGAATTAGTTCCTTTGAAAGGAATTGATTTCGTATCTTATAAGTTGAGAAAGGTAGGTGAGCGGTCGATTTAATGATTTTTTTACTTGCTAAAGCTTAATTTCTTAATTATTCTCATGAAGGTTATAATTTTAGGCAAAGAAGGAAAATAGGAGTGGGTTCAAGTCAGTAAAAGTCTAACAAGCCCTCCCGCTCGCCCTAGGGCGAGAGAATTAATTGGATGATTTCCCATCTAAAAAATAAAAAAGACCAAGTGCGCGTTGGACTCGAGTACGAAAGGTTCCGTACCATTATTTATAAAAACGGCAAAAAAAAAAACACGTTTGTTGAAAGCCCTACTTAATTATTTATTTTAATCTGCTTTTTAGTACTTGTAACAGAAATACATCATCTGTGTAAATTTAAATTAACTATTACTAGTAACTAGTAGTAGTAGTAGTAGTAATAGTAGTAGTAGATCATGAGATGCAGCATGGTGACAGACGGACGGACAGCGGAGTCTTAGTAATATGGTTCCGTTCTACCCGTTTCGGTACGGAACCCTAAAAATACGGGGGCCACAGTTTTACATGGGAAACATCAAATTACCTCTCCTGCCCTGGATGGAGTGGGAGGGAGTGTCGACTTTTACTGACTACAACGAGTTGCCATGATTAAAGTAGTGTTACAACCTATTTTATCTAAATTTCGAAGGTTGGAAAGAATTTTCGATAGTTCATTAAAAGGTTAGCTAATCAGGTTTCGGGCCCCCCCGAGACTGGGGCCCCTGGGGCACCCCCGACTAGCCCTTTTAGAGCTACGCCATTGCTTATAAGCTGACAAGGGTAGGTGAGTGGCGGATTTAATGATTTTTTTGCTTACAAAAGCTTAAGTTCATAATTATTCTCACGAAGGTTATAACTTCCACGGAATTACGTAACGAAGGCACGTTTGGCGCAATGGTAGAGCGGTAGGCTGCTGCTCTGTCTGTCGCGGGTTCGTTTTCCGCACGGGACAAATATTAGTATGGCCTAAAGATCGTTGCTCCCGGTTAGAGTATTTTGTGTGTTAGTTTACGTGTTTTTAACGCTTCAATGATACAGGAATAATTTATAACGTGGGGGTAAAGATTAAAAATCCGAGTAAGTGCGAGTCGAACTCGCGCACTGAGGGTTCCGTACCAACTTACATATGAAAACAATTCGAAGATTTTTCCGAATCGCAAAAAAAAATTTTCGTGCCACTCACGTTCATGATATGGCCGGTCACATCATGAAGTGATCAATTCTACGATCTGGCCACGACATATACATATAATAAATCTGTAGAAGTTTTTATTTGTGCACGCATCACGTAAATTAAAATTGTGTATAACTTGATATATTACTAAGGCTTTGTTTCATCGCAATCGGTTGACTATATCGAAAGATATACTACATTCATTGACTGTTAGGCGGTACGAAGTTCGCCGGGTCGGCTAGAAAAATAAAATGTTAAAGATATAATATAATGTAGATTTCAATTCGTTCTGCTATTTCGTGTAATGGGTTTCTAATTCGTTGGAAATTATATTCCACCCAGACCTCCATTAATTTGATGTGAATATTAAATAAACCATTACATTCGCGTTATGATATCTTTATGGCTGAAATAAATATTACGTTACGATGACTTAAATTCCGCCATCATTTAAGACGGGAAAGAAAACCACCGGAAAAGGACCTCAGGCCTCCTCTCTAGGAGAGAAAATGAGCGGTGGATACCCGCGGGTCCAGTGCGGAGTGGTCTTCGAATTTCTGGTTCTAGGAAAAGCCAGCTTTCTAACGTTTTGAGAGCAGTGGTAAAGAATTAAATTACTCACGAGTCTTGCGCCTGGCTGTGTCTGTATCCGCGACCTACAATTCGTAAGTCGGGACCGGTACCACGGGGCCAGCACCACTCTTGTGTTTCCTGATAGCTACAACTTAGGGGTCTTTAAGTCAAAAGTGAGAAGGCTACTTCTAGGCAAGCATGCTCATGCTTAAGGTTGTCTGGTAGAAATCGCTGTTAGCGATAAGACCGCCATTGTACCCATACATTAAGTTTGTTTGTAAGTTTTTGTTACTATTTTGGTGTACAATAAAGTTTTATTCTATTCTATTCGTTTCTCCAATGTCGACCACATAATCTCTTACCATCAGGTGACATGGTGGTCAAATGTGAACCTATCATTAATAATAAAAAAGGTGGCGCAATATTAATCACTCTTTCGGAAGATGTTATAATTATTGCAAATGGCGCCGTACGTCAATCATATTTCGTATTTGTGAACTAGACAGCTACAGAATATAAATAGAGAAGCAATATAACACTTATATAGATAGTTTCCGAGATAAAGGGTTTTGACAGAAAGCCAGACAAACGAACAAGAATCCTATAAGGGTTCCGTTTATTCCTTTTGAGGCACGGAACCCTAAAAACATAAAGTATTGAAATACGCCCCAAGTTTATCTTCATAAATACGATATCCCAAGAGCCTATACCTCAGGTAAATGTATAATAAATAATTTAGTTTCTGTTCTGTTTTATTAGTAGCTTTAGCCAGCGTAGGATCTCATCACCTGTCCCACAGGGAACCTAGCATTAGCCAAAATGAAACGCTAACTATTCCACTCAATGACAGGGTAGTTTTATAAGTATCTATAGGTTCTACTAGCGGCTTCGTCCGTGTAAAAATGGGTAATAAAGCCTATGTCACTCAGTAATAAAGTAGCAGTCTAATGATGAAAAAATTTTGAAAATCGGTTTATGTAGTTTTTGAGTTTATTTTTTATCCATTTTCCCGTTACTTAGTTATAAAATGAGAAGTTTGGTCGCGTGGCTAATAAAGAAAAATGTGGCTTCACTTATAATTTCTCATCTACACACTCACTTTTCATATTTAAATAATATTTCCTTCCAAAATTCCCGCTTATAACATTAACCACAGATAACTTGTGAAAAATGATCTCCACCCTTTAATGACACAATGAAGTACCATTATAGTACCCCTTAGTGTCAGACAGTACCGTCGAGTGACACTTCAGTGGAAGCGACATAATCTGTGCGTAAACTCTTTGGGTATTGGGCGTAGTGGGAGCGATGCGATGGGTAGCTAAGATGGAGATATAGCTACGATATTTTACACGCCTATTTTAGATTCAAAGTTCTTGGCGTATCTGGAGCCCTACTTACAGCTGGATGCGGGAGTAAAACCACCCCTCAGTCGCCCGGGTGGCCCGGTGATCATGTATTTGTGCGGCCAACCAGATAACATAACAAGCTTATAACTTCGTGATTTTTCATCGTACAGTTATGAAATTTTGTATTTTGGGTTTCACATATACTAAAACTAATGTTTTTTATGTCATTTTTCGACTGATTTTTATTTTACAAGATTAAAAAGGCAAGCGAGCGAGAAAGAGTGATTGAGCTGTACATTCTATATAGCTCCATCTCCAGCTTAGATCGTCAAGTGAATCACGTTAAAAGCTTGTGATAAGGCCTCGGTGAGATAGCAGTCAAGCACGTTTGCACGAGCCTATCAGTGATTATAGTTTAAAAAAAAACCGGGCAAGTGCAGGTCGGACTCGCGCACTGAGGGTTCCGTACAAACTTACCTATGAAAACAGTTCAACAGATCAATAACATACGGAGGACAACAAAGTGATCCTATGAGGAGGTACAGAACCCTAAAAATGTTACATTTAGGACGCAATTGTTTTGTAAAGTTAAAGCTAAATAAAATATAAACTTCTTCACATTGCGGTCCCCCGACACAGCGACGCTCATCTTTAAAATATTTATAGATTCTTATAATGAAGTGAAAACGGCTTGAAAGAGTATTTTTTTAAACTTATTGTATACTTTTTAATAGTTTTTTTTTTTTTTGTGTCAGGGTTTTTTTTAATTTTTATTTTTAATTTGCATGATTAAAAACAGATCATCAGAAAAATCTTACATACTCTTTCCGAAAAATCGCTCGCATTCGATAGCTTCGCCTCGCTTTACACTACACTAAGACCCTTACTAAAGTTTAGTCACATCACAACCAGACAAGGGTGGATATGATAAACGATCATTACTCACAGTACAGTCAACCACACCTCCATGTTTTATCACCGTTAAGTCGAAGCAGTAAGAGCGTTTTTCGCAGCTGGGTTTAGCGAGCAGTTGACCGTACTTGGTGCTGGGGTTTTTGTGGGACCACCGTCAAAGTAGGTAGTGAAAATAAATGGACTGAAGTTATTGTACGAAGTGAGAATAATAGGCCCTTTGTGGTCCTGATAATATTTAATAGCAAAGGGTTTTTTTTATGATATTTAAACTCTATATTCTGCCTATTTTAGTGGGATCAAATGTGGTCATTTATTAATATTATTATCTATCTAAACGTATTATTTACATTTTTAAATATTTATTTATTTTAAAAATAGTAGCCCACTGGCATTGGGTGGTAAAGTAAGATTGTTTCATTCTTATTTCCATTGTGGATAAGAGATGGCGCTAGACAACCTGTATAGCTCTGTCTCTTACCCACACTGAAATAAGAATGAAACAATCTTACTTTGAACGTCATAGTAACCCCACCATGGCTCCTGAGAGAGAAATCTTCGAACAATACGCGCCGTGTCTAGGAGTACTGCCTTCTGAATCAGGCCCTTGATCCAGCTGACGAGAGGCTCCTCAGGTGTTATTGTTATGATATGGGTTATTATATCTCAGAACCCTGAGGTCCTGGAGCTTTGGAAGGCGTACGAGGAGTCGAAACCAACTCGCAGAGGCCCCTTTGACGCGTCAAAACGGGCCTTTTATTTTTAACGAGTTTAGAAGCATGAAATTTTGCACAAAGTTTACTTTTATGACGTAGGGCCCTAACGGGATGAAAGGGGGTCTAAAGTTTGTATGGAGAAACCTATTTTCATGCGGGCGAAGCCGGTAACAGAAGCTAGTCAGCATAAAAACATATAATCTAATTATTTCATGCCAGTATCTAACACAAAAGCCTCAATTATTCAGCCATTTTTAATGTGATATCTCCATAACTCCCCGCCCCATCGCTGTTCGGTTCCACATCATAAACGAGAGGCCATCGTCAGCAGATCTGGCGATTATCTGCAGATATTAATGTATTCGATGACACCCTCGGCGCCATTTTATTGTGCCCACAGACAAGTGTGGAGAGGCCCTCGGTAGGTACTCGTAGTGTGAGCATTTGAAGTATTATGACACTGGTTCTGTTACCAGGTTTGGATATCTGAATTTGTTGTTAGTCTGAACGCTTCGTTTTGTTGATTATTATCTATGTATGTCATCTTTTCTGTTGTCTATTGCGTTCAAATAAAACTGTAAGTCTATCGTAACACTTCCTTTCTTTATTTGAAATTCTGGTTAATTAATATCTATATTAATCAGTTTTAATTAAGAATTTATAAAATAAATAAATCTGACACGATAACCTTCTAGCACAAATTCTCGTGTTCCGAGTTATTTCATAACAAAAACAAAGTTTAAATATGGTTAAAATAATTGTAACCGCTTCAGTCGGCTGTTAGATGGAAGACTTATTACGTAAATTGTGTGGTCTATTTACCCCAGAAAACCGTTTTTAGGGATCAGTACCCTAAGGGTAAAAACGGGAACCTATTACGAGAGAGTCCACCGTCCATCTGTCTGTCACCAGACTGTATCTCATGAATTCTAATAGCTAGACCATTAAAACTTTCACAGATGAGGTATTATGTTGCCGCTATAAAAACAGAATAAACTGTGTAAAAAAAAGTTAAATAATGATACCGCGGCTGGGCGGCGTTCGTGAAGCTGCGCGGTATCTTCTCGTCCGACATAGCAGTGTCTCAAGACGAAAGTTTATGACCAGTGGGTGTTGCCAGTGGTGACATACGGCACTGAAACGTGGTCACTTACAAATAGACCTCATCAGAAGGCTTACAGTCACCGAAAGGGCAATGGAGAAGGCTATGCTCGGAGTTTCCTTGCTTCCTTGGTCATAGACTTTCGTCTTGTGACACTGTGGTATGTTGGTCCGACGACCTGGTGAGAGTCGCGGGAATGCGGTGGATGCGAGACGCACAGGACCGGTCGTTGTGGCGATACTTGGGGGAGGCCTATGTCCAACAGTGGACGTCTTTCGGCTGAAGTGATGATGATGATGAAGTGAGAGTTCGACTGGTACTTGGCCGGTTTTTTATTAATGACAACTAGAGCCAATACCGACTATTATTCTGCTAGCTACTCCTCGGGATTTTTTATCTTGACACGGTTTGTACTTTTTATCAGTCTAGTTTAGAAAGTATGTCAATTCTTTTACAGAATATAGCCACTTTATTTTCAGTTACGACGCAGTGATACCTCAATACATTCAAATGTTTTTGCAGCATTTGGCGGCATATATGTCGAGTTGCAGTCCGGAAATTACTATTTTTATTGTCTGCCTCATTGGTCTCGTGGTCGCAAGCGCGACTGCTGAGCGTAGGGTCCTGGATTTAATTCACGGGTCGGGCAAAAAGTGCTATAGGATTTTTCCATTATGAATTACTCTGTAGCTGTGCGGAGTTTGGTAGCTGGTGGTGTGCCCCCCCCCCCCCCCCCCCCGTGGCTCGGCCGGTACGTGGCGCCGTTGGCCGTGCGCCTGCTCTCTCCCCGGTCGTGCCTGATTGCCACCCATCGGACCCATGGGAGTAAAGCAACACAGAGTGCAACTGTGTTTGCGCACGCACTTGTGCACTATAATATTTATTTATTTAAACTTCATGTACAGTAGTGGTATATAGGCGGACTTAATGCAACAAGGCATTCTCTACCAGTCAACTTTTGGGTTAAAAAAGACATAAAAATAATTAATATCTCCTGCTCCTCCACTTGGCTAATTTCTGTTAAGAGTAGCCACCGTGATTTAAATACGGTCGGGGGGGTTATTTTTATTGTGCCTTTGGGTACAAATTTGACCTATCCACACTGTCCTCTCATGCCTATTATTGTATTATGGAATCACTTTTTTTAAAAGAGTATAGTCGTGGCCAGATCTTACAAATTGATCACTTCAAGATATGGTCAAGCAAAACTGACCAGATCGTTTTAAACGTTAAAGTTTGATGATATTATCATAGAAATCCTACATCAATGATATGGTCAAACTAGGATTGACATATCATCAAACGTTAACGACGGTTTAAACGATCTGGCCAGTTTTATTTGGCCATATCATGAAGTGATCAATTTTAAGATCTGGCCGCGACACGACATATACATAGGAAACGGCCAATTGGAACCGTGCACTAGCTTCTGACGTTTTATAAGTGATGGGCACTTATTGTAGTAGACATATGTGAAGTAAAATGATTTTGAATCAGTTTTCTCTGGAAGCTTCGCTGAGCTAGTCAACACTACAATAAAATTCTCAGCTCCATTTTACCGAGATCGCGCCTGTTTCAATGATTCCACATATTTTCCATCCATATTTACATCACAATCAATTTGCGAATAATTAAAACCGCTACTGAACTTTGATTGAAAAAATCCCGCCAAAACTCGTAAACTGTAAAGCTAAAGTTGTCGAAAAATAAATGGCCCGTTTTGACATTTGTATTTTAACTACCTAGCGGCTTCAAAAGTCAAAAAGTTTTTATTTCACATAGGCCTACATGGGCACTTCTGGGTTCCAAATTGGTCGTTTTCTATGGAGAAGAACCGGCAAGAAACTGCATGGTTACTCTTTTCAAAAAGTGGTTGTTTACAATATTTTCATATTACAGTATTAATAGACATTATTTAAGAACAGTGTAGACCAGTCGATATTGTACCCAAAAGCACAATAAAAATAATCATATTAAAAAAAAAGTGAGTCGTAATAGGAAGTACCTAACCTAAGAATTTGCGGAATCTTGTTTTCTACATTCACATTATAAAAATAGAGGCTATATGAAAAAAACAAGAAAAATATAATAAATGACATGTCAATAAAATAAATTAGTAACGAATTTATGGTGGTTGGCGTCTAAAAATATAAAAAATACTGCAAAAGCAATGTGTTAGAAGAAAAAATAAAAGTATATATTGTCCGGTGTAGTGTCGCTACTACTAAAGTAGCTACTACTACACCGGACCCCTAATTATTATTTTATTGTTTCTTTCAGTTTCGTTCCAAGTTCTATTCTATTCTTTATTAATGGCAAGTAGAGCCGATGTCGACCATTCTGCCAATATACAAAGTAAAATGGATAAGCAAGCGTGTATATTATTATTCCAGAAAATGGAAAGGGACAGTACCTAACTGTAAATTAAAATTCTTCGATTGATAGTTGAACTTAATGGGTTAGTATTGAACTAAAACAAACAAAAAATAAAAATACATAAATATTATAATTGTTAAAACGTTAAACATACGTAAACCACAACTATACAGACAATATATGGGGCTATGACTCATAATTTTATATTATTGAGGAGTCGTTCCAAGTTAAATTCTAGTCACAAATGTCAAAACGGACCTAATGTTATTTTTGTAAGTAGACGTATAGTGATGTGCGTTATCAATTTAGTTATTACCGTTCAGTCAATTTTAATACCTGTCTGACATTTATGAAAATGATTTTCTATACCTAGTTTATTCAAGTAAGTGATTTAGGCAGCATTCCCTCAGGACTAACTAGATAATAGATATGTGGGTCGCATGGCCTGCAAAAACTATTTTCAAATAAAAAAACGGTATCAAATTCTAAAATGAATTTGGGAAATGGGAAACAATTTTCCAGCATTAAATCATGCGCCCCAGATAGGCGGAGAAACGTCTCCCATCGCTCGTTATAGCGCGAACTTTTTATCAACGCCCGCCATTTTCTTGCCACTTCATTAGTCTATAGCCAACAGCGATACCAACTTAACTTTGCTGTCGTCCAACTGTCAAACGACCCCTAACTAAACGTACTAAGGTTCACGTTCGAATGCATTTTATTCAGTCAACTACAATTTTATTTTTGTGCTAATGTCAAACTATCAATGACATGACTTGGCATTTCTTTTTGTAAAATGAAAAAATCACGGTGATTCAGTCACAATGAAATTAACTTAGATTGTAGTGGGATGGGCCTACATTTTTTTGAGTTTCCATAATGACTCACTGGAGCGTAAGTGAAATAGTTTTGCAAAAAACAAAATGGCGTGTCATTTCGTTTTTTTTTTCTATTATGTTTGATGAAGACGCGTGGATAGAGGACGCAATTTCGTTCCGAATTTGTGTGTTTTGCTTGTTTCACGTTTATCAGCGAGAGTGGTAGGTACTAGTGTAGTTTATTTTCTTTTTACGAGAGGCCATTTTCATTTGATGATAAGACTGTCTCACGTGAGGCAAGGTAATGTGATTACTTAATGTGTATGTTAACTAGATGCTGCAGCGGCTTCGTCCGTGTGATAATAGAAAATTATCCCAAGAAAATGTGTGATAATTGTGACATTTCATTCATATACAATAATATAATATATTAAAATTGTGCTGATCTTAACCTTGTATAAAAATATAATTTTTAATATTTCTACTAAATGATTTTTTTTAAACATACTCCCGGGACAAAAAGTATAGTACGTGCTGTCCCAGGACATGATCTACTCGTGCACCAAGTTTCATCGAAATCCATTCAGTATTTTTTACGTAAAAGAGTAAAAAACATCCATACATCCATATATCTATACATCCATACATCAAAACACCCATGCATAAAAACATTTGCGTTTTTAAATATTAGTAGAAACACACACACACAGTACATACGTACGAAAACTCCGTAAAATCTTCATTTAAATTGAAAGCATAGGTAGGTATAATATATGTAATCTATATAATTTTTTGAAGGAGTTACCGTGTCCCTGGAGTGCAGAGGAATAGCCCTCTGCACTCCATGGTATGATGACTCCGATGGGACACTGGTACACAATATAAGTGTGATTAGTGTACATTTTCAATGGTCCACAAATATTTCACTGGCTTGTTGGTCTACTGGTTAGTGGGTCAGACTGCTAAGCTGGAGGTCGTGGCTTCGATTCCCACCCAGGACAAATGTTTATGTGATGAGCACGATCGTTTGTTCTTGTATCTTGAGTGTAATTTATCTATAATATGTATGTATTTAGAAATATATAAGTATGTTTATCAGTTGTCTATTACTCATAGCTCTGCTTAGTTTGTGTTGACAAGATGGTGTAGTGATAATTGTGGAATATTATTATTCCATTTATTACTATTTCTTCCGAGTATTTTGTACCTAAATAATTTTAAAAGTCATTTTTTCATAGCAAGCTTTTATGGCGCGGAATAAACCTATAGGTATAATAAATACTTATCAAGGCCATTCCTAGCTCAAACACGATAGGGTTATCTGGTTCCTATGGCCACCTGCCAGTTTCATCATCAGATAATAATTTTGCACTGTCATCTGATTTACACATGGCATGCAAAATTTCAGCTAAATCTGTAACCGGGAAGTGGATCAAATTTAATTTGTAAGATTTGATTACAGACAAGCAAACATCAGGACAGGTGAAACTTAATAAAAGCTTGTAAAATAATTTCACAAATTCTCACGTTGAAATCTCATAATTTCCCCAACATCCACGTTAACAAAGCCTCGATATAGTACTACAAAGGTCGTGTAGGCACCTACTTGTACCCACATAAGCCAGCGTTTTTCATTTCCCTGCAAAGCCTCCGATATCCCTCGCATGGCTGGCTGAAGATACGAGCGCATTACATTAGTAGTTTATGACTTGTATTCGGTTTCAAGAAACAAAAGCTGTTTTTTTTCTGGGACGACAAATGAGGGTGGTACAGTGTATCTGATATGTGATAGGAGCGTTCATACCGCCTTCCTCTCCGTATAGAAGCATGGAATTATTAAACTAGGTTGTCGGTCTAGTTGTGAGTCAGTGGCCCTGACTGCTGAGCCGGAGAGCGCGGGTTTGATTCCCACCCAAGACAAATGTTTATGTTCTGTGTTAGGGTGTTATTTATACATAATATGTATGTATTTAGAAATATATATCCCTTTTATTATTGTGAACGTGAGGATTATGTTAATCGCTTTTTTTTCCTTTTCAGTAATTTTAACGTATGTCTGGCAATTTGAGTATTTTCTGCGGCCTACCCAAATGTCCTTTCTTTGGTATTGTTTACTTTACTTTAAAAGAGTCTTTGACCCCTGAGTTTGTTTCGGTGTTTCTTCTCAGGGTAGTCAGCTAGGAAACACCGGCCTCATCTAGTTTAAAAAGGACGAAAAAAAAATTGACGTGTAAAAGTGTTTTTTAAACCTATTTACAAAATAAATATCATTTATCATTTAAATATATATATACATATGTGTATGTATATGTTTGGGACTAGATGGCGTAAAAGGATATTACAAAAAGAAATTCATTCAGGCCCAATAGTCCATACATTGCTAGTGTGTTAGTAACAGAAAGTGCTTGTATATTAATAATAATAGTTTCATTCAGGAAATTGTTCCTATATAATATAATAATATTATGTTTTTCTTTCTTTCTTTCTTATATTAGTGTTATTAGTAACCTACTGCTAATTCCACCCAGTGTCTCTGGATGGGGCCTGTCAGTAATCATTTTCAGGATGCATAAAACAGCATAAACAGCCTTATAATACTCCCACTGCTGGGGCTCAGGCCTCCTCTCTAGGAAAGGGAATGGGCTGTAATCCACCACACGGGCCCAGTGCCAATTGGAGGATGTCACATGTCTTCGAATTTTTGGTTCTTGAACATGCCGGTTTCCTCACGATGTTTTCCTTCGCCGTTTTGTGAGCAGTTGTGATGAAAATAAATTACACAAAGTAATGCGCCTGGCTGGGTTTGAATCCGCGTCCTACAACTCATAAGTCGGGGCCTATACCACTCGGCCACCACTGCTCAGAATTGCTGTTTTCAGGATGATTATATTATAAATACGTACCTACTACATTGGGTTCAAACATAATCATACGTATCGCATTAATATGTATTATAAAGACGAAAATCTGTGAGGGTTTGTGTGTGTATGTTAGTTCGCTCGAACAGCTGAACGGATTTCGATTAAACTTGGTACACGGATAGACCATGTCCTGGTCCATGAGTATTCATTAGTAGTTTATGTCCTTTATTCGGTTTTACGAAAAAAATATGTTTTTTTGTGAGACGACAAATGTGGTTAGTATCTGATGTGTGATAGGAGCGTTTATACTTGGCATCTGTAACTCTTTACTGAACCGACTCAATGTTCCGAAACATTTTGGTATTCCGAAAGATTGGAATATCTGTAATGTTTTAAATGCATCATTTGGAACAATTGTAACGCTAGAACACTCTTTACTTTAAGTGACCTACAGTCTTTTTAAAATTCAAATTAAAACGTAAATAGTGTAAATATAATCTATATATATAAAAGGAGAAACTGACTGACTGACATATCAACGCACAGCCCAAACTACTAAGACTAGGAGCGTGAAATTTAGCACAAAGCTTCCTTTTATGACGTAGGCGAGCACTAAGAGAGGATTTTTCAAAATTCTCACCCTAAGGGGATGAAACGGGGGTCCAAACTTTGTATGATGAAAACCTTATTTCACGCGAGCGAAGCCGCTGGCAGAAGCTAGTTATATATATAATTATAATTAATAACCTGAACTAAAAACATCTACTTAAATTATTCTTAAATCAAAATTCAATTAAACCAAACTACTAGTGTTTAGGACGCGATTTTGCGATGATGAATCACGATTCATAACAGTCTGTGCCTGTGTTGACGAGGATTGACTTATCATCAAATGTAAACTTTTAAACGATCTGGCCAGTTATAGTTGGTCATATCATGAAGTGATGAATTCTAAGATCTGGCACGACATTATATACAGCTATGAGGCTGTCGACTGGTAATGCGCTCAAAAGACTGGCACGGCATGGCTACGCTGTAAATGCTGCTGTATGGCAATGTTTATCCTCTGTTCTCTGTTTGAACAGAGTGTAAAGTCCCACAAAACTCCATTAAAAAGGAAGGATCCTCCGACCAGACGGGTGTTGTATCTGGTCCGGGCAACTACCCGATAGTTGATTTCAGGCTGTTGTAAATGGTCTAATCGAGCGGATGCGCTCCGTATATTATCACATTGACACTTTTCGTGACATAAAAGCGAGCTCTTAGTTCACGCAGTGTCAACAAGGCTTAATTCTGCATAACACTTCGCAAATAACAGGCAAAATGTAAATTATAATCAGAAATGCATTGAGTTCTGTTGATTTCTGTGTGGCGACATCTATGGCGCCACGTAGGAACTAAAATTTGAAAACTACGTGAAGTTGCCCAGACACAACACCCGTCTGGTCGGAGGAACCTCCCTTTTCAACGGAGGTTTGCGGGGCCTTATAATCTGTTCCGCATACCATCACACCTGCAAGTATAAGACCATGCTGGTTTCCTCAGAACTCAGTATGCACAGTCCTGCTTAACCCTTTGTAAATAACAAGCTTGATAGAACGCAGACATTAACCTTTTAACCGCCTACGTCGCATATATCCGACAAACACACTCGCGTTTATTACGCCAGGGTCGCACATCCACGACCAAATACTCCATCTCGTCAGCTCGTCTGTCAGCTATGGGGGTTGAAGAGCTAAACGAGATGGAGTACCCAGTCGCAGACACACGACTCTGGCGATCCGACGCAAGCGGTTAGAGTTAAAAAATTCATCCAGTGAAATCAGTGTGCTACGCCGTAGCGATGTAAGTGCGCCGCGTAGCACGTAGGCGGCGTAGTCAATCCGACGTAGAAGTCACCTACGTACGGCCTACGCCATGCTACGATGATGCTACGAAATATTCTCTTATTGCAGTATGCTTTCCTAGTACTTTTGTGTTTTCACTAAAGCCGTTTCTGGATGGAATATCATAAAATTTATTGTTAAACGGGATATTTCTGTATCGTCTGATAGCTACAGCCTGAGGCTCTACCACGAGCTCATAACGTGATCCATTTTACGACCTAAACTGAACTGTTAAAGGAATGGAGCTATATCGGGTGTATAATTCCAACCCTCTTTTTCGCTCGCACGCTTGATATTTTAACAATTCATTGAGGTCATAAGTCAAGAGTGAATAGGTTACTTGTAGGCAAGCGTGCTCCATCGTCGACCACATCATCCACCAAAACAGACCAGACAGAGTAGTATGGCTATTAATTAAATAATAATTTTATTTCATAAATACTTTTCAAAACTAAAACAAAAATAATATCTATCTTTAACTATATACATATCTTCTATATCTATATATGTAAAAATGAATAGCTGTTCGTTAGTCTCGCTAAAACTCGAGAACGTCTGGACCGATTTTAATAATTCTTTTCTTGTTCTGTTCACCAGTTTACAGGAGAAGTTAAAAAACCAAAAAATAGGTAGGTAGGTAAAGTATGGTAAAGTAGGGTAGGTAATAAGTTGACGAGAGCGAAGACAAACGAAAAAATAAATAAATATTAGTTTGTTAATTAATAAGAGAGCAGTGGTGGCCGAGTGGTAACGGCCCTACGGCGGGTTCAAACCCAGCCAGGCGCATTACTTTGTGTAATTTATTTCATCACCACTGCTCTCAAAACGGTGAAGGAAACACATCGTGAGGACACCGGCATGTCCTAGAACCAAAAATTCGAAGACATGTGACATCCACCAATCGGCACTGGGCCCGCGTGGTGGATTACGGCCCATTCCCTCTCCTAGAGAGGAGGCCTAAGTCCCAGCAGTGGGAACATTAAAAGGCTGACTACGCTATGCTATTATGCTATGATTAATAAATCTGTAAAAAATGATTTTTAATTTCTGGTGTACCTAAAAATTTTTCCGATTTTCTTGATGTACCTTGAACACAAAAAGTTAAGGAAACACCGCTATAGAATAGTAGCCAAAATGCCAAACTATCCTATCTAAGTAATTGCCAAAATAATTCAATTCATTTGCAAAAGTGGAATAGAAGTACCGAACTGAGAATAGAACTCGGGTCAATGAACTCAGTAGCCATGCTGGCGCCAAATGGATTCAACCAATCAGGCAACATACTAAAACTATCGCTTTTAAATTAGCTCATAAGAAAGGCCATTTCCTCTTGCCTTTATGTTTAGAGCTTAAAAATGTAAATTTCTATAATAAAACAGGGTGAAGAAAAACATTGTGAGTAAAACGACATGTCCATTTTTTCGACGTTCATGTCCTAAGGGTAAAACGCGACCCTATTACTAATACTGCGCTGTCTGTCTGTCCGTCTGTCTGTCTGTACGTCACCAGGCTGTATCTCATAAGCCGTGATAGGACAGTTGAAATTTTCACAGATGATGTATTTATTTGAGGCGTGGTTGGAATTGAGGCGTGGTTGGAAAGACCTCACGGCGTCCTCACCTTCCGCATGACGCAGGTTCTCACCGAACATGATAAGTTTGAAAAGTTCCTGCACCGGACTCATGCGGAAGACACGTCCGGGTGTCGCCACTGTGTGGAACGCCCGGAGGACACGGTGGAGCACACGGTGGAGGTGTGGCCCGCTTGGGCAAAGCAACGCCGTGTCCTCGTGGGGGCGATCGGCGGCGGCGATCTCTCGCGCCGGGCCTTGGTACAGGCCATGGTCCGGAGCGAGGAGGAGTGGCAGGCGGTCGCCTCCTTCTGCGAAGCAGTAATGCTAGCAAAGGAGGCGGCCGATGGCGTGAGGCAACGGCAACGGTCCTCACGTCCCAACCGCCGCCGGGATTCCGATCCCGATTTCCGGCCACCGTAGGCGCGGGCTTGCGGACGGCGGGCAATGGGTGGCCCGCCGTTCGACCGTTCGGTAACCGTCCGGACCGAGTCCAAGTCGTCGACGGCGCGTATTGTTCCACGCGCGTCTCAGGGAAATGTCAGCAAATCGTAGGGGCCCAGCAGGGTCGAAGCCTACTGGGGCCATGGGTAGTATGAAAACGAAACCCGGGCCCTGGGACGAAGGCAACGAAGGAACAGGAGTGGGTTTTTAGTCAGTAATAAAAAGAAACTTTAATGCGATTCAAAAAAAAATTTCGAAACTTCATTCGGAAATTGAACTATTTACATAGGTAAGTTTGTACGGAACCCTAAGTGCGCAAACCCGACTCGCACTTGCCCTGTTTTTTTGCTATGGACTGTATGGAATCCTTCGTGCGCGAGGCTTCTACTGCTCTAGGTGGTGCGAGAGAGAGTATCAAACTTGCTACCCTTTGCGAGGGCCACGTGGAACTCCTTCGAGCAATTCGCAGCTCTAGCAGACATCGAGCCCTACTGACCCTATTAATTTTGTTGACATATTCTCTTTAAACATACCGCAGTGTCTCAAGAGGAAAGTCTATGACCAGTGCGTGTTGCCAGTGATGACATATGGCACTGAAACATGGTCGTTTACAATAGGCCTCATCAGAAGGCTTACAGTCACCCAAAGGGCAATGGAAAGGGCTATGCTCGGAGTTTCCTTGCGTCATCGCATAAAGAATGAAGATATCCGCAGGAGAGCCAATGTCGCCGACATAGCCCGAAGAATCGCCAAACTAAAGTGGCAGTGGGCAGGGCATATTGCTCGTAGAACGGATGGTCGATGGGGCCGAAAGGTTCCAGAGTGGCGTCCGCGCACCGGAAAACGCAGCGTTGGAAGGCCTCCCACAAGGTGGAGCGACGACCTGGTGAGAGTCGCGGGAATGCGGTGAATGCGAGACGCACAGGATCGGTCGTTGTGGAGACGCTTTGGGGAGGTCTATGTCCAACAGTGGACGTCTTTCGGCTGAAATGATGATGATGATGATTCTTTTTGAGATGCGCATGGTACACCATCAAACTGGGATCGTTTCTTATCGGATGGCTGGACTGCAAGATACCCATTGCTCGCCGTCCGAAATGCCGCGCCTTCGGTGGACGGAAATCGTTCTACAGCTCCCGACGGCCAAAGTGTTCTTAGCGGGGTGAGGCGTGAGGCTAATTTTTGCTACCTTTGCTCGCTCTACTGCTTCATAGAAGGAGGTGACTTTCTGCCATTCCCTCTCGCTCCGTACCTTTTTTATATACATCCTGTTCACATCTAAAATTTTGGTATAGGGAGGTACGTCACTTGAGACATAAAAATTTTCAGATTGTATAGAATTATTTTTTCCGCAAACCAGGAAAAGTATGCATCTATCTATATAAAAGCGAAATACCACTCACTGATTAATCACGAAATCTCAGAAACTGTAACACCTACAAACTTAAAATTTGGCAGGTAGGTATATGGTGTAGACATCCGGTAAGGACGGATTTTTCGAAACTACACCCCTAAGGGGGTAGAACGGGGGTCCTAATTTTGTATGGAGAAACTGCTGGCAGAAGCTAGCTAGTTAGCTATTTAATATAACTAACATAAATGTTTTTTTTTTCTAAAATCATAACCAGATGTATGATCGCTAACAAAATAAAATTACTTTTTATGGAACTTACAATCTGTAATTTCTGCCTCCATGAAAAAAGAACGCAAGTTTTTATATGCTACATTTTTTTAGTTCCTCCAGTTGCACTTTCCGTTCCAGAGCCCTAGTGACTCGTAAGAACGAACACGCAGCCATGTAAACTACACTATCTATAGTTCAAAAAATAATGACTCCAGTTCAATGCCCCAGAAATGACTCCTAACAATATATACGACACCTCCCATCGTTCCGAAGGCCGCAGTCTGAGGTGCGGCCAATATGGCTCATAAGAGGGTACACTTAGCAACACGCAAACCACAAAGCTTTGACACTACCGTCGTTATTGTGTAGTAGCAATAAGGGCGAGTTTTGTAGTTCCAAAGTTAGATGTGCGGATGATAGTACAGCCATATGGATCTGTAAATGTCTGGTATCCCGTTGCTTAAGAGTGGCATGGCAACGCCCATGGTGACTTTAGAAACATTTGTTTGCTAGGGATTCATTTTATTATTTTGATTCTATCTAAATTTAGTAAAAGAGAAATAAAATGTTTATGTAACACTAGCTGACCCGTGACCGCATCAGGACGCAAAAAAAAAATTGGGGGTAAAAAAATTATTACTAATTATTAAAAATATTAGTTATTAAGGAATAATGTAGCTTGATAGTGTAGGTATCGAGTTGAAATTAAAACCATATAATCAGGTCTGCGGTCCCTTAAAGTTGTGAAAATTCTACAAACTTCTGATTTAAAGAAAAAAAAAAGATACGACCTATGAGTTAACGAAAAAATAAGATACGGCCTATATATATGAGAGCGTCGAAATATACGTATTTTGTGACATAAACTGTCACAAAATACGTATATTTCGACGCTCTCAAGGGAATCAAAATTCATAGGGTACTTCCCGTTGACCTAGAATCCTGAAATTTGGCATGAAGCAAGGTCTCATAGCACAAGTATAGAAAAAAAATCTGAAAACTGAAAATTTATTATTACGTCACAAAAAAAACTTTTATTTTCGATTCGGAATAATCGGTAAGTTTGTACGGAACTCTCAGTGCGCGAATACGATTCGTAACTGCCCATTTTTTTTAAAGATATTAGTCATCCTTATTGTAGGGTAATATCGACACTCACTACATCGATGGTCACTGTATCGAAAACGTTCAATCGACGGGCTAATGTATCGACAGTAACCCATATCGATGGTACGCTACATCGTTAGTACTATGTAGTGCACACAACGTACGTACATATAATATGTATGTATATATATATAATATTCATGAGCTTGTTTTTTGTCTTTTATATATAATAGCTATATAATTTTATATCTATATATGTTTTTATAAGACCGCCATTACTATTTTGGTGTACATTAAAGTTTTATTCTATTCTATTCTACACTAAAACGACGGTATGCTACATCGACAGTAAACCAAATCGATAGTACGCTGCATCGACTACCCGACTCGAGTCAGATAGTGACTGTCGATATTATGAACTAAACTCATTAATTAGTAGCGCATCGGTATTGGTATGTTCGCACGCACAAACACGCCAGTGACGCAATCAAGAATTTATCAAAATAAGTAATTTTTTATCCTAAAATAATATTTCAGAGCACTTCCTTTCATTATTGACATAATATTAGTATGTGTAATATAATTATATATTAGACTTAGTTATGTAGGTTTAAGTATATTGTACACTGGATCTTACCCTCGAATAGGTATGTTCTCTCTCTATATTTCAAAGGTTTGCTGGGAGTAAACTCATTGCTGAGTTAAGCTCGCCTTTGTACATGAACTGTCTGTATCTCCATATAAGTATTATGTTATCTTTTTGTGTACAATAAAGAATTAAAAAATCATTCTACTTATGTCCGTTATATAATTTAAAAGCATCTAACCGATGTGCCCCAAACTGATCTCTCATTAGAAATTTAAAGCAATAATGCGAAATTGGTTTAATAAAAATATGCACAAAAAAACCTATTTCTTTTTATTCCAACATATAAATAAAATGTATTTCTTTTTATTCCAACATATAAATAAAATGTATTTCTTTTCATACGCGTAAAAGAACACGCCGGGTATCCGCTGCTGTACGATCAAAACAAATACTGCTATTTGTTTATGTTTCACCAGCATGGGATTTGTAGTTTAATTTACCAGGTACTGGTGTATTTTTCGTAACCAAATGCCGTGAATCAGACTGTTTCACCCGTTGTCACTAATACCCAAGCAACGTCTAAATAAATGCATAAATATGATTGCAATGTTGAAAAAAGTCTTGGCGCTAAATTAATTATTTTGTTACACCTAAAGCTTTCGCTCTAGGCACTGTATTCTGTAAACTCTTACCACTGTCTTTAACTTCTGTTATTCATGTGTTAAGATGTGGACATTTGAGTGGGTCACATGTTTTGCATCTAGTTTTTCGAATTTTTGTATTTTTTCTTGAAAATAAAATTTAAATTTAAAAAAACCAGGAGCTAATAAACCAATTTTGAACTAGTTATATACATTAATGGTCCCATCTAGTTTTTTTGGATATGCCCTTTAATAATGTAAACTATAGATCTTCTGTTAGTAAAACTTAACTGCTAAACAAAATAATTCGTATTTCAATCTAAATAAAGCCAACAAGTGACAATATTGCCAGAATAAAGCCATAAAAACGGTATTACTACTTAAACTAGACAAAATATTATTTGACACCTAATTATTACTGTCTATTACATGCCTCTAACACAAAGAGTATATGCTCTAACACAATGGTAAATGATTGTAAACAAAAAAAAAAAAAAACAAAAAAAAAACGACTTACTAAATCCATACTTAACCATAAAAAAACAAAATCGACTAAAATAATACTCAAATATCGAACGCCTAAACAAACAGGCACTGCCCTAAAGTTACCAACTAATAAATTATTCCATTTATTTTACTAATAATTTAGCGTACAACGCCCTCTACAAATACAAACTAAAATTGGTTGTGGCTACTTGGGTCAATCACTCAAACGGCCTGTTCCAAACTATCTTGGTGTCGGCTTCCAGTCTACCCAGATGCAGCCACCAGCACCATTATTTTGCTACTAACTGCCTATTTCACAATATTGTACAGAAAATGTATATAAGTGCCCCGCCATTCGATAGCGTCATCGGGCCATGGCAACGCCTTTCTCCGCTAATATTGAACTACTACATACTAATAAAGCTCTATTCCTAACAAGATGGCTAAATAAACAAAGATAAATATAAAACAAATAAACGTTTTCAGGGCACACAGGGCAAAGACCTTTTCTCCCCGCACTGCCTGCTGTTTGTGCTAAATAAAATAATAAACTATTCTATGCTACGCTAAACTAGGTACTAGGGAGACAGATAACTACAAAAGCTTTTATAATAAAAAAAGTAGTGCTCATCTCCTCGCCATCTGTGGAATACTTAAAGAACACAATATTAGGTTAAATATCTTCATGCTGCGTCTTCGAAGGGGCAAGCTGAGGTCCATATTGACACAGCTTTCTCAACCTAGATTCCACCCCTTTTGCGTCACCTCCCGGGCTCAGTCCCTTCGAAATCAATGAAATGAAAAGAAAACTAAAATATATCCTAAGGATTCTAACACCAACACGCGAAAAACAACCTAAATATAACTAAATAAGATACAGTTTTCCCTAAAATTTGATAGAACACGATTTGCGAGTAGAAAATGGCCGAAGTTTCAGATGCAGCGAAAAAATGTGGCACGCATGCGCACAGAGCCGCTCGATATATGCACCCTCCGGCGATCATGTGTTGAACCACTCTCAAAGCTACGCGAAACGAACGATATTATAGAGGAAAACGCGTTTAGCACTCACACAACACCACGCAAACACTTTACACGACAGAAAAATAACCAGAAAGAACTTTAAAGCAGCTTCCCTCATGTTTTCTCAAATATAACCTGCAAAAGAAGTTGTTAGTAAGTACACATTTACACATGAAATACAGAGCAACGTTGTGGGTCTTCAATGATGCGTGTGCAACGCCACGGCCCGCTTGTCCGGACGCAGCAGTAACTGTAGGCAACACGTACTGCTGTGACAGGACAATATGGTCGTGACGTGCGTCTCGGGCGGCGGCCCGCGGGCGAATGAGCGCGTGCCCGGCGCGACGCCGCGCCCCTCCGCCCGCAGCCCCGCGCACGCGCGCACCCTCCAGCCGCGACGACACCCTCAATGAACGCCCACAATCAACTATCGATTTTCCAGTAAAAAAAATGGTTTAATTCATCAGCACGCATCTTTGAGGTTGTCTATATTTCTTTTTGGTTGCCGTTCGAAATTTGAAGGTGGTTAGACGATTTTCTTGTGGGCAGCACTAGTTTAAGACCCTTATCCATTTTTGTACCCACGCCATTTTTATACCCACGCCATTTTTTTTCCGAAATATCAGAACTATTGAAAACTTATTTTACCACAAAGGTTCTTAGTGTGATTTCCAGAAGGACAAATATGAAAAAATCCACTTAACTTTGATGAAACCCAAACCATATCTCCAGCTACGAGTCCCTATACAAATGTGGACCCATTTCTCTTCGAGCTTAACAAAAGACTCGCAGGAATATCGGTCATTGCTACCTCCATCATCTATTTAAATCCGGCATTGTCCCTGAAAAGCTGTGGTTTTATATTAAAAACCTGATATTAAATCGCTTTCTGTGAGCTGAGAATTTCATTTCATATCTTTAGATTAATGTGCATTGAGAATTTGCTTAGTAATTATTGATTTTGCAAGGAATTCCTTTTCAGTCTTCATCAAACCATTTCCTATCAGCAGTTTCACCTTGTCGAAGATCAGATAGACAGTTTCTCCTTGTAAAATACTTGTATTCCGCCTGATTCGGGTAGATTCGCCAAATCTGTTATATTGTAACCGGACTCTCTATACCTAATTATATTGTAACCGGGCTCTCTATACCTAATTATATTGTAACCGGGCTCTCTGTACCTAATTATATTGTAACCGGGCTCTCTATACCTAATTATATTGTAACCGGGCTCTCTATACCTAATTATATTGTAACCGGACTCTCTGTACCTAATTATATTGTAACCGGGCTCTCTATACCTAATTATATTGTAACCGGGCTCTCTATACCTAATTATATTGTAACCGGACTCTCTATACCTAATTATATCCATCTATCCATGGCTACTGTTTTTGTTCATCTGTCATAAAAACGTCGTAGATATATAGATAGATATAGATATATATACTTTTAGAAATCATATTCATTGTATATTTACAATAAAATCCACTATAGTTGGGAAAAGGTTAGGAAGATTTATTTTTATTTCATCTAAAAAGATTAAATTGTTTGCTGAAATCTAGGATTCTCCATACAAACTTTAAATCCCAATTTCATCCTCTTACGGGCTGACTTTTGAAAAATCCTTTCTTAGTGCTTACCTGCGTCATAAAAGGAAACCTTGTACAAAATTCCACGCTCCCACTCCCAGTAGTTTCGGCTGTGCGTTGATATGTCGGTCAGTTTCTCCTTTTATTTAAATAGATTTACATTTTCCGCTCATCTTGGTATTTATGAACTTTCACCTAATTAATAGGTATTCTACTCAACTTAGCACGAATCGTAAGCAATGTATCATTCACAGTTCTAAGATATTTTTAAACTGACGAAGAAACATGGCGGTTTAACAGCTTTTGTAAAGAAAATATGTCAATCCACTATTTTTATTTCTCACATAAAAGTCATCAGACTTTTGAGAGATAAAAATGGCGGCTTACTATACTGATGTCTGACCATAGTTTTAATTCATTCGGTTTACATGTCATCAACGTTCCTATTTCCGAGTTTGTATCTAAAAGAGTGTGTTTCCGTCCCTCAGTAGTAACAAGAGGCAAACTGTGAGAAGTAGGTTACTGAGGGGTTCGCAACCGTTGTCCTGGCAACGCTCTCTGACTGTGTTTAGCTATGTTTCATAACACACTTGTGACTTGATTTCGCAAATAGGGACGCTAAAGATGGCTTGCAATATTAAAATTTTCTCTTCATATCTCTACAGGTTCATAACCTAATGCGACAGTCAGCAATCACCCAACTATTAAACATAATACCTATTTATTTTTTATATAAAGGCTTGCGTTTGACCACTATCTCACCTGATGGTAAGTGATGATGTGGTCGACGATGGAGCACGCTTGCCTAGAAGTAACCTATTCACTCTTGACATAAAGACCCCCCCTAGATTATAGCTATCAAGAAACAGAATACCCAGGGAATTCCACTCCTTAACTGTATGCTTATTGAATGTGTTCCCAAAACGCTTTGTACGTATAGGTGGGATGTCCATGATGTACTGATGGCGCAACGCCGTACGTCTAGTGGTCCGATGATAAAACTGTGCAATTCCAAAGCACACCCCCCGAAACGTAAACGACAGAAAACCGACAGCCTTTGTAGAACTAGAATTGCAAGAGAAATTCCTCAAGTGGCCGTGGCACGGCCGGAGCGTTCAGCCGTGTGGTCCACGCCGAATTTTCGATGTTCCCTCTTACTCTAACATACAATACGGATTGAATGTTGCTCTACTTTATTATTTTTTGTATATAATTTTTCGAGTGTTTGGTAAATATTTGTGTATAGTCGTAAAATTTTTGTAAAAAAATATATTTCAATATGGAGTGCTAACGTAAAAAATACGCTTGTATAAACATAACATAATATATTGAGATACAAACAGTTCATGTACAAAGGCGAGCTTAACTCAGCAATGAGAAGGTACTACGCAGTTTCCCGTACACTGTCATTCAACTATTGACCTCTTTCTCGAAGTTAGACCTACCCAACTGGACTTTCTGTCCCAGGTAAACGTAGTCGTCCACAACTTCGAGTGTAGAGTCTCCGATCTTGACAAGAGTGGGTGCCGCATGGTTGTTAACCAAGAGTTTGGTTTTGTCTATCTTCATTTTAAGTACCACTCTTTCAAAAACTACTGGAGGCCATCGAGCATTGTACTGAGCTCCTCCGTGGTCTCAGCCATGACTACTATATCGCCGGCAAACCGAAGGTGAGTGTTGTACTCGCCATAGACATTAATGCCTAGAACTCCATCCCAGAACCTTGAAAACATCCTCCATATCGACCGTAAACAGTTTCGGAGAAATGACGTCTTTCTACGTGTCACCCCGCTGCAAGACAGGTTTCGAGTTCTGGAATGGCGTTTTTGTACAAACACTTCAGCACTTCGAAGTACCAATAGTCAATATGGCACCGTTGGAGAGACTGCAGTACAGCCCAGGTCTCGATCGAATCAAAGGCTTTCTCGCAGTCCATTAACGCTAAGCAGACAGGCTGATTATACTCCAGTCTTCTGTATATAATAATAATAATTATTATTATTTATTTAAGACAACTTTTGGTCCACATTATGTTATTACCTACTTATTTTTATGTTAGTTATAACCTACGTTAGGTTATAACCTGCCGCAATGTATGGTTGTGGTCCACGGTGCTAAAACCTTTTCGAAATCCGGCTTGTTCAAGAGACTGGAACTTGTCGAACCTGCGCGCGAGACGGTTCATGATGACTCTGGATGACAGCTTGTACACATTGCTCAGAAGTGAGATAGCGTTGTAATTCTTAAGCCGGCCATTGTCGCTCTTCTTAAAAAGAGCAGCTCTGCTCCATGCTCGTGGCGTTTTTCCCCCGAGTATGACGGAATCAAATAGCTTCTGAAGGGCCTTAAGGACCGGATTGACATAAGGTCGAAGGAGAGGAAAGAGTTTCATCATATAATCAAATTGGCCTGGTTAGTAACTTTTTTTTATCAGGAGTGACATGTCTTGATAGCATAAAGGCGTAATAAGCGTAACGCAAGTAATAAACAAATAAATATCTACGTAAAACTTCTACTTTCCTAAGTACAGCTACATACATGGGAAGAGAACACTAAAATATATATGATACCCTATCTTATCAATAATTTACCGACAACATTAATGGATATAATCTACATGTTACCTGCAATCTTTATAATTGAGTTATTCTATACAATACATAGGCAATGTATTAGAATATCTAAGGCGTTCAGGCAATGTATAAAATATTATGAGTATTATGGTCCATTACATATTTTACCTAGGTAATGTATACCGTTCCTAGGGATTGTATAGAGTACCCGCTGGTCGACTGGTAATAAATAGACTTTGGCTCATATTTATCAACATAGTATTAACCAACCTACCTATTAAATTACGGGTAAATGAAACATTTTCTATTACTTAAAATCAATGTGTGTAAACGACGAGAGCAGGGGAGGATTGACTTAATTTTAGAGCTCCCTAACATGGGCAGGTTAGAAGCTTTCTGCCTAGCCTTCGTGGTTATTTTTTTTATAACCACCTGGAAATACTAGCCTTACTTTAAAGCGGGCAGAAATAGGACCTGATTTCTTATACATACATTACAATAAAATTAACGTGAAATTAATAATTCTTCGGGCTATAAGTAACATCTGTAGCCTTCTAACCTAACCTGTCCGTATCGGGGTGCCCTAAAATTAGATCACCTCCTTCCCTGCTCTCGTCTTATACACGCATTACCGGCTGCGCACTTCGTATTGTATAGAATACCTAGGCAAAGTATAAAATAAATAATATTTCATAGATTACCTACACGTTTTAGGTATTCTATATATTGCCTAGGTATCCACCACTTTATCGGCTGTATTATTATTAGTTAATTTATTCAATCCTAACATATCGTACATAATCTAGTTTTAAAATAATCTATTCAAATAGTTTCTTTTGTTGTTTGAAGTCTTCTTTTTAATTTAGTTTCTAATTCTATTATTGTTTTCTTTTATAAATGTTTGATGTAAATTGATGGCCTGAAACACAGACCTAGATCAAGCAGGTCTACATTACAGTTAGAATTACTTTTTATCTCGACTGTAATTAATGTAAATCATAGTTTTACTTACTTTATATTTGAATACATTTTTATTATTATTATAATAAATATATTTTAATTAATAGCGTAATTTAGTTTATAATTAGTGTGCAATTTAGCTTCACTTGTTTTTTTTTTTGCCTGACTGACATTTTGACAATTTAAAAGTGCCTGTATTCTAAGTCTATTTAAAATAAACGTTTCTTATTTCTTTGAATTCAGAAAAAAAACCCTATGTATGACAATTAATAAAGTAAATACCTACGGTATAAAACTGCAAATAATTAGGTATTAAAACATTTGTGTGATATTATTAAAGACCGAGCCGTATTAATACCTCAGCAACAGTTTCATAAATTACTATTGAATAATACTTAGTAGAGCAACTTTCCGACCGTGTCAAACATTGTTTTAAATATTACGCTAGATAGGATAAATGCTAATGCACTAGAAGACGTTAGCCTTAACATCGCGATCTAGAAATCAGTGCTCATCTAACAGCGCCATCTATTGGTCAAAAAATAAACCAAATTTCCAACAACTGCTGCGAAAAGTTTCAGTGAAATGTTCTCACCCTATTTCACTCCCTGCTTGATCGGGGCGAGTTACACATGAGAAAACATCTTAAAAGAACATTATATACTAAAATAAATTATATTTATTTTTAAGTAAAATAACACACATACACACACACACACATACTTTTGTATTGACTCTTTTCAACTTTTACATGTTAACTGTAACATTTACTGAAAAGCGTATTACAAGGTTAAAGACTATGTCGAAGACACGCTTGTTTGGCAATGACTGCTTCTGCACATGTGGCCCCCTGGTAACTTATAATATTGTGTACATCTATCTATTAACTGCTCCACATTTGTTGTAATATATACATTTTCTTTTTTTTCTTTTCTTCCTACACATTGCTTTTGCAATATTGTTTATATTATTAGACGCCAACCACCATAAATTCGTTAGTAATTTTCTTTTTGTTGACATGTCATTTATTGATAATTGTAATTACTTATTGTTCTTGTTTTTTTTTTTTATATAGCTTCTTTTTTTTTAATGTGAATGTGAGAACACCGTGGACTTCGCGAATTCTTAGGTTACTTCCTATTACGACTCACTTTTTTTTTAATAGGATTATTTTTATTGTGCTTTTGGGTACAATATCGACTGGTCTACACTGTTCTTACATAATGTCTATTAATACTGTAATATGAAAATATTGTAAACAATCATTTTTTTAAAAGAGTAACCATGGAGTTTCTTGCCGGTTCTTCTCCATAGGAAACGACCAATTTGGAACCGTGCACTAGCTTCTGACGTTTTATAAGTGCCCATGTAGGCCTATGTGAAATAAAAATTTTTGACTTTGACTTTGACTTTGACTGAGTGAAAAATAAAATTTCGGAGAAGCGATTTTCACACTAAGATTTTACTTATAAATCATAAGTTGTGTACTGATCATCGAGTTCTGAGACGTAATCCGCTGGGTCTCACCAAATGGGGAAGGTGGGATATTTGTATCTGTGGACAAGAATAATGTCAGTAACATAAGCGAAAGTGGTATGATGTCAGGATTACTTTCTTGGCAACCGGACCAACACCATCTATTCTCAAACTAAGCAGAGCTTGTGCTATAAGTACTAGACAACTGAATGTACACAAAAAATCAATCAATATTTCGCAAAGAAAATGGTTTCAAAGGTCAGCGGGGCTCTACGCGGGCTGCGGCGGCAGTACGACATGTGTGCATATAATTCCGGCAAGATGTTCAAGGGACTGACTATACCCCTTAAGAAACAGCCCGTCTTTTTTATACTTAAACTTTCTTCATAGTGCGATGTCGCACGGCATTATATTGGGGAGATACGTCACCGATATTCGGTCAATTTTTGTGTTGCAAAAAACGGTTACTTGTTTGTTCCAGATACTCCCTAATAGGTAGTTCTAGAATATTAATACAATCAATATATTTCGGAAGTTACCCATTATGTAGGTATGAACAATACAAAAATATGATTCTTGCAACCTAGCACAAGAAAATAGGGGTCAGTTGTCGTTGTTGGTGCACATTTTTCGTATTGTTTGGTTGGGGACTAGCAGTATGGCATTATTTAATTGACAACAAATGTTTTCCATTGCGGAAAATAGAAACAGTAGGATATTTATAGCGTAAAACTAGCTAGTACTATCTCGTAAACTGGCTTAATATGTTTTTGCAAGAATCAAGTATGCAAGGAAGCAATTGGCATGCAAGTTCACTGCTTAGTCAATTAATGTACCTACTATCTACTGCAGTATTGTTAACCAGCATGCAAGCTTCTTATCCGCTTTACAGGCATGTGTATCGGCGCTTTTACAGATTTCAAATCTCAAATTGTTCTATTTTAGTTAGGAACGCTAAAACTATTCGCGTTCATTATACGTATGACAGTCTAGTAAATATACTCACGTCGCCGTCGGATCTGTTGAAGAAAAAATCCTGGCAGCTTCTTGTTCCATTTGCAGTCTCAAATTTCTCTTACTTCTTTCCATTAAATACAAACTTAGAGCAAAGACGGAAATAACAAGACCTATACAAAGTAGGCACCCAACAACAAAAGTCACAATGAAGCATATTTGTATAGAATCCATAATAATTTCAAAACTACTATATAAAATAAAATAAAAAAATGTATTTAAAATGCGTTTCGCGAAACAATTCCCGATTCCCTTCGCCGTAATCAAAGAGTTTAAATATGCCGTAATGTTGGCAGTACGGAAATCAGTGTTTCTATATTTTTAGCAATATATTACCTTTATATTAGGGAGATTAACTGATATTTCTTACTTTTACCAATTGCCTGATAATTAGTTTTTTTTTTCTTTAGAAAACTGTAAAAACTATTTTTGAATAAAGTATACTACTTACTATACAGGCATTCAGAACAATTCTTAGCTTTATTGGAGTAGGCACTCACAAAATGAAACCACAGATTGTCGAGTGCACTAGGAGCAGTCTTAATACGTTTGTTGATTAGTTAATGTTTATACCACGGTGTAGTGGATGCACTGACACAGGGGGTAAACACATTGGCTCGTTACGTCACCAGCAGCTAGGTTCAATACGTCCGTCTTCAACAACGGCTAGTAAACGACTGCCCGTGAACTCGAGACAAGTACACAAACACTACACATGGCATAACCATACCTTTTGTAGACACGACAGAAGCATATGATAATTGTAACTATACAAGTTTTTGTAATAAAAAAAGAATAAGTTATTAATCAAATTTTTATTAAAATCCAGAAGACCACAATTTACTTTTTAAAATAACTATGTTCATCTAAGGGACCCACACCGGAGATGTTGCTATCATACGTATCATAACAAGAATCACTACCATCAGAAGAATCTCTTTTGTCTCCAATTTCAATTATAAACCTGTCTGTTTGTTTGTCTACAGATATTCCATCATTGTAGTATTTGGTTTCTATGTTTTTCACGTGATTACATTCCTTATTCCACTTATCTGAAGTTACACTGTAAAGGGCCTATTCAGTAATTTTAACAATATTTCTTACTTCCTGGCCCACATTTGTTTCTGCAATTCTCCTTTTTGATAAACTCTATATAAGTTCTTTAGTTTTAAAGGTTTAAACCAAAATGGTAAGGCAGAAGTCCAATTACAAATCAGCTTCATACACAGGTGGTTCTTTGTGCCCTTTACTAATTTTAAATAATTGAGCCTTTACCGTCATCGCCAAATAAGCAAGGCCTTTGTTTATAATCCAATTTTGCATTTCAGCCTTTGTGCTAGAAATAGTTAGTGCTCTGTTGAACGCAACTGTGTGTTATGGTGAGATAACTACGATAGACTGAGGAGCTAGATTTGGCAACAGTTCTGTTTTTAGCCATTTCATGAAATTTTTTTTTCTCTTCATTATGTCTCCCGATTTCGATTGAGACTTAAAAATGAGATGGGCATTTGGCACGAAACCGTTCTCACTACCTGCGTGGACTATACTCAACTGTGGTCCCTTCGAGTCAGAGAATAAATCACCTTCTTCTGTTTCACTTTGCCAACATTTTCCAACACAATACATGGAATTAATGTAGGTCACATCTAAATATATAACCGGACGCCGGGCTCCATTTCGATTGTCGTGCAAATCTTCAAAATAAAGTGGTGTGACACCGTAAAAATCGGTTTCATTTCGCATTTCGTGGAGCAATGTTGCTAGAGTAGGCAACTCTTTTCGTACCGTATAGAACTCACGTAAAAATCGTCGAGTTTATTTAGGAGGCACGGCAGTGCCCCCGCCTATGCGAGCAAAAAAGCGTTGCGCCCTTACCATCTTTTTCTCGAAACACGTCAGGCCACTTCACCTTCTTTAGTTATCTTCGAAACAGTTTTTCCGGAAATACCTAACACAAAAGTAAAAAGTATTAAAAATCTTCGTCTTCAAATGCTATTTTTGGAACTTTAAACTGGCAACCCTATTTTACTAACTTATCATGGCGGCTACCCGAAGACGAACGCATCCTAATGGTATTAATTGCCATTAGAATGCGTTCGTCTGAACATAGTTTGGCCATCGAAAGATGTCACCGAATTCATCACACAAACATTTGTCCTGGGTGGGAATCGAACAGCTTAGCAGTCAGGGCCATTAACCACTAGACCAACAGGCCAGTCATAGTTTCTATTATGTGTGGACAGTAAATATACAATGATACCATAATGTTCCTGCTCTGGTCCTATGTTATTTATTTATTTATTAAAACTTCATGCAACACAAAGGTACTAATACGCATTCTCTATCAGTCAGCCGAGAGTGGTGTGACTTGAGCCTGGCGCAATGCCCGTTTTTTCTTCCATTCCATCCTGTCAACCGTCACGCTATCACTGACTCCCTTTTCTTTCATATCACTTCTCACACAATTCATCCATCTTTATTGACACTGACAAGCGGCCTGGACAGTAAAAAATTTTTCAATGCACTTACTCCGAAACTCTCTCTCTTGTTCCTACCGCCTTTAGACACGCAATTTACTGTGTTCCACACTAATGCGGAAAAGTGCGCGAGCTCACCCCCACCACAATTTATTGTATGTATCTTATCAGGCTGGGTGTTAAGCAATCCCCACGAGTCGCGGGTCAACGCCCGTTTATTTATTTTTTCGAAATTGTATTGAAAAAGGTTGTTTGATAGGCACATGTAAAAATTTTTCGGCTCCATAACACCCTCGCCTGCGGCTCGGGCTAATTTCACCTGGGTACCAATGACTTATGTCTCAGTTATTGGATGACTTATGATATTTTGTATGAGAGTCGCATAGAAACTGGAATCGTTTCTGGAGATATAGAGAAGTGGATGGGGAAAAAGCATATTGTACAAGAAGCAAAGAATATGAGCATTTCGGCGAAAGCAGATTGGGAACCACTGGCGCTTCATGCGAAATTCAGAGACTCGCATCTCAAAATCAATTTTATTTATTTATTAAAACTTTTTGCACTAGTAATAAACACTGCACAAAGACGGACTTAATGCCTTAGGTATTTTCTACCAGTCGACCTTAGGGTGGTGCAGAAACAAAACATGGTGGGTTAAATATGCTTAATTGTAAAGAAATACAAGAATAAATATATACTTAGATACATACATACAAATTAACAATGTAATTATGAAAACCGAATCCAACAAATCGACGCTGTGATGATTACACCAACTTCCTGCGAATGTGTTCGTGTTCACGTGCAAAAGGGAACACGCACGTGGGTGCACGTGTAAGGTGAAGACCTTAAAAGTGAACCGACTGGACGCCAACCTAATTTTCAGAGGGAGCGCATTTCTAAGAAAGATCGACTGGACAAAGAAGGAGGACTGGATAAACCCAGAGCGGTGTGTGGGACATCGTAGAAGACGATTATTGGTAGATCGGAGGTTTATATTATGACCAGAGCAAAGAAATTGGATTTGAATTTTATGAGGAATAACTACATAATTTCTAAGCAATATTTGTGAGAAAATAAGTGACAAAGTACTATTTTTAATACAATCTGGCTATATTTAGACTATGTTTTTATAACAGGAATCACGGGAGCTCTGCTACTGAAAAGGTGGGCGGTAGATTGAAGGAAATGTCCTTTTGTTTGCAAACATAGAAGTACTACTTAGTTTTTTTTTTTTAGTTGGGAAATCATCCAACAATTTCTCTCGCTATAGGGTAGAGTGAGAGAGCGTATGCTGCCTGTGTCTGTTGCCTTTAGCATTCTAGGCCCACGGTTTCCTTTCACAGCAGGCATCGACCCTGCTGGGGCCCAACGGTTTGTCGTCGAGAAATCGGGCTCGGTCTTTATAGGACGAGTAGACGGAAAGATATCCATTGCACGTCGTCCGCAAGCACTCCCCTACAGTGGCCAGAGATCGCTCTGCGATTTCCCATGCCCGGTGCGTCTTCTGTATCGCCGGTTGAGGCGTGGATGTACGTTCTCTCACTCTTGCGGCCACCTCCTTCGCTAGCATTACTGCTTCGTAGATGAACGCGACCGCATCATATTCCCTCTCTCTAGGACACGGCGGTGCTCCACCTAAGCGGGGCACACCGCTACCGTATGCTCCACCGTTTCCTCCGGGCGGTTGGTGCAATCGTGACACCCAGGCCTGAAACAGTGTTCCTGCTACCTTTAGATAAAGTACCTGATCTTGAAGAGCTGTCATTCTACCTGAAGCGTAGTATTAACAGCCCAGTATGCCAGCCGCTGCGTTTTTTTTAATATAGAAGCATATATTATGCTGTAATAGAAGCCTTTTTAGCCGCGCACAAGTTTTTTTTTTTTTGTTCTATCTAAACATTGATGTTATTGTTTTTTTACATTAGTTTCTTTACTAGTTAGCTTTTTTATTATATTCTACTGTTTTTCCTGTGCGAGTCTCAAATAAACATTCTTTATGGGGTTCCGTACCTCAAAAGAAAAAAAACGGTACCCTTCTATGATCACTTTGTTGTCGGTCCGTCTGTCTGTCTGTCTGTCAAGACATCTTGACAGACAGACAGACGGACAGACAGACTCTTCGCATCTCAGGAATGCGAAGAGGTATCGAGGTTTGCGGTCCCTTGAAACAGTGAAAAAAATCAAACTTCTGAGTTAACGGAAAAAAAAAAGATACGGCCGTTTTTGTCGCAAAAAAACGTGTATTTCGACACTGTCAAGGAAATCAAAATTCATAGGGTACCTAGAATCCTGAAATTTGGCATGAAGCAAGGTCAACTATAGGAAAAAATCGGAAAACTGTAAATTTTTAGTAGTCACAACAAAAAAAATGCGATTCGAAAAAATCTTCGTAACTGAATTCGGAAATTGAACTTTTTTCTAATTTAGAACGGAACCCTCAGCCCTGCGTTCAAAAATGAGATTAGAGTTAACTCTATGACGTCGGTTAGATACTCTAAGCTCGCATTTTTGAACGTGAACGTAGAGTTCAACTGTCAATGCCAAGCAACTGTCAATTCTACCGCTTACACCAACCTAGGGTAGGTTGGGCTCGGAGTTAGAGTTAGTTGGGTTAACTCTAGGGTAGCTACTCGAGTTATAAAATAACGACTCTGGGTTGCATCTCGAAGCTACTCTGGTTATTTTTGAACGCAGGGCAGTGTGCGAGTCCGTCTCGCACACTAACTTACATTTTTAAGTTTACAAGGAAATCTCCGAGGTACCTACTCATTATAATGTAAGATCACGCACGCAGCCGCTTGACCCCTCATGCTGATGAGTTGGTGAGCCAGAATACATGGTAGAAAATAAGAAATACCTATGCTGTTGTTACCTAAAGTCACGTGACTTCAACAAGGTTGAACAGCCTTTTTTTGTAAGTGTGAAATCATCTAATACTTTCTCCCGCTACGGGCGGATCGAGACAGAGTGTCAGACAATATTGGGTAAAACGAACCATCCTTTTATTTTTTTTTGGTAAAATCGTCCAATGACATTTCACGCTCTTGGGCGGAGCGCAAGGGTGTGTCAGACTTTTACTGACAAAAACCCACTCCTATGTGACCCCGTGGTTCCCTTTAGAACAACCCATGGCCCCTGTACTTTGGCCCTGCATGCGCCCTTTTTTTCTGACATCTCTATGCACGTAGAACACTACGCGCCGTCATCAACCACTCAGGTTCGGTACGGACGGTTACCGGACAGCGAGCTACCCATTGCTCGTCGTCGGCAAGCCTAAACATCTTTAAAAACCACTCCTGTTCCTTCTTTGCCTTTCATACCAGGGCCGGGTTTTCCTTTCAGAAGGGAACCTATGGCCCCAGTAGGCTTCGACCCTGCTGGGCCCCTACGGTTTGCTGACATCTCCTTGAGGCGTGCGTGGAACACTAGAGTTTGGCCATCGAAAGATGTCACCGAATTATTTATCAAACTTTGTGTGTGGCAGCATTTTAAAAAGGTTTTGGCCGCCATGGCCCACGCACAATGGTCCGCATAGGACTAAGTGCGAAAACCAGACCTCGACTTGGAGGCTCCAAGGGTTCACGCAAACCACGGGCCACTGCCCGCTAGGGCCATGCGAATTTTTGAAACAGTTTCCACGGCTCTAGAACGTAAAAGTAACCATGGAGTTTTTTGTTGGTTCTTCTCCATAGGAATCGACCAATAGGGTAGATATTTCACAATGAGGGTGTTCGGGAAAATTCACACCACCAGTTGGCGCCACTTAGCCGTCAGGTATTTTCCTTTGAAAATGACATGACGTTGACATCTAACATTTGACGTTGATGTCTATAATGTCAATAACATAAGCGTTTTGACAAATGCCTGGACTTGACGCCTCAGTGCTGCCACCTGGTGCACGTCATTTTAGAACACCCTCATTTATTTATAAGTGTCTCATTTAGATTCTATAGTGCTAATAAACCACTAAAAAAACCACAAAATTTTTATTCAGTCGCTAAGTACCCTAAAAATGCATTTAAAATTTACATTTTCAAACGCGCGTAGTGGACGCCATATTTACTCTGTGGTCGTATACTCATTTGATGATTTCCCACTTCAAAATAAAAAAGGATTATTATACTTAAAACATTCTGCTCCAAGCTTCTGAAGTTTCAGCTTAGGATTTGTAATATTAAAATATATTTTTTTTTACTAAATGCATAAGTAAGTATATTTGATACCTATCTCTCCGTCATTTTGTCTGTTTATTCCGTCTAATCTCCGAAACGGCTGGACCGACTTTGACGGGATTTTCAGTGAAAATCCCATCAAAATCGGTGACTTTTACTTAAGAAAAAGAATTAGAGTAGCGCACAAAAAAAAACCTCTTGAAATTATAACCAAATGTCATTGTACTGTTTTACGAATCTGACGCAAACAAAGTCGCGGACACCAGCTAGTCCAAAATTAAATGACTGGATCCTCAAACATTCATCTCTCCTTTTCCATGTCACTGCTTCCAATGAAGAAGCAACTGAATTTCACGGGGCGTCAATTTTGCATCCACCAACTTTCATTGGACCTTCGTAACCTAATTACCTGGGACTACCGACCCTTTGGTTAAAACTGTGGTCGCACTCCAGAGTTCCTGGCTACCTTTAACGACTTTCCTAGTTTAGCGTGGTCTCCGAGGCACACAGGGGTCTCGGCTACCCGTAAAAGACGGTCACCCATCTAAATAATTAAACAGCCACCGTTTAATTTAGTGACCACTCAAGATCAAACTTATACAACATTATTTTAATATAAGCGAAAAATGAATATAGTTTGTTCGGAATCAGTAACTGAATCGATTCCAATCATTTATACCCATGTTATATTTTTTACAATTTTTTTTTTAATTGGTATAAACTAGTGCTCGACTGCGTTCCCACCTGATGGTAAGTAGTGACGCAATCGTTGATGATGAGGAGCACTAGTTTATTAAGAGCCTATTCACTCTAGCTTTGAAGACACTTAAATTATGGTCTGTTGGTCTAGTGGTTAGTGACCCTGACTGCTATGGCGGAGGTCGTGGGTTCAATTCCCACCCAGGACAAATGTTTGTGTGATGAGCATGATCATTTGTTCTGTGTCTGGGTGTAATTTATCTATATATGTATGTATTTAGGAATATATAAATATGTTTATCAGTTGTCTAGTACCCATAACACAAGCTCTGCTTAGCTTGGGAATAGACGGTGTTGTGTGATGGTTGTGGAATATTATTATTATTATAATCGGACGGAAAGACCGCAGACAAATTGTTCCAGTCCCTCGATGTATGCGCTATAAACGACGAGGCGAAGGCACTTATCGAGGCGAAGGCGAAGTTTCTACTTTTTCATATATAGATAAGGTCTTAAGTATTCACCTACTAACATAATAATTATGGACTTGTATCATTACTGTGTGCTTATTTGGAAAAAATATTTTCTAAATATAGCCTATGTCACTCAGAAATAAAGCAGCTTTTCATCAGTAAAAAATTTTTTGCAATCGGACCAGTACTTTCAGAGATTTCCTCCTACAAACAAAAAATTAAACTTTACAACTTTATAATACATCTATTAGACTATACATATACATCTATTAGTGTAGATTTCTATTTTAATTTCAACTCGTGAGACCACTGCAGTAGATTAAGAAGAGAACACAGACCACATCTCATCCCTTTAAGAAACAAAATTATATTTATTTGAGCATTACTCTTTACAATTTTAGTTTTGCAAAACAAAGTTGCTTAACTCTCGTCGGCGGGTCATTGACCGGAGGGAGGGTTGGAGGCGGACCAATAGTCACAGACGAACGCGGATCATTTCGAACACATCAGAACATATAATTTGTTTATTTTTGATTATTTTTTTTTGTGTTCAATTCTGTTCCTTCGTTGCCTTTCGTACCGGGGCCGAACCTTCCTTTCAGAAACAGATTGTGGGCCCCAGTTTAATACAAGTGGTGAAAGTTTCTCAGTGCGACCGAGACGAGACCGAACCGTAGGCGAGTGTTAAGGAGCCGAGTGTTGCAGTGACCAAATGTTCACATGGATCAAACTACGTTTTTCAATACAATTACGAAGATATAAATAAACGGGGGTTGACGCAAGACTCTTGGAGGTCGCTTATCGCCAAGCCTGATATGATAATGTTATTATAATGTGGCGGGGACGAGTGCCAGCACTTTTCCGCACTTGCGCGAAAAACAGTAAATTGCGTGCCAAAACGGATAACAGAGGATTTTCCAGTAAGTGTATTGAAAAATAATTTCAGTTAGCAAGCTTCACTGTGGAGTACACTACAAATGTATGTGACGTAGGCTATTTATTGTTCCAAAAAACACGATTCACGATCAGAGGCCACGAGAAGAAAGTCTCAGAAAAAAACCTAATGAATATAGATTATTTTGTTTTAGGTTACGCCCGTGTGGAATTAGTAGGTACTACCTCCGCATAAGCTATATATTACTACAAAGTTTATTATCATTCTTTCACCACTTTTTTTGCGTGAAAGAAATAATAAATAATAATATGTTTATTGAATCATTTGATTTACATAAATATTTATAAATTAAGGCCGTAAACTAGAGGTAAAGATACGAAATTTTTAATTCTTCCTGAACTAGGACGTCCATACATCAATCCTTACAAACTTTAAAATTTTATAAATAGGTAATTTTAACTAGTTTTATACCCCTGACTGTGTGATGTGTTATTGTTGGATGTTGAAGTCGAAGTACACATTTACTTTCACATTTTTAATAGGTATTAAGGACAGGATTTAAATATGTATACTCACCAAAAATTCCAATCAAACAAAAAGAAACCCGGAAATACTATAATGAAACATTTTAATAGTACTTACAAGTTCCATGGCTTCTGTAAAAGTTTCCAATGTACGCGAATAAGAGTATATTTCCAAGTAAGAAATGAGATAAAAAAGTTCTTTTCATATTTTTATGTGTCAGAACTTGTGCGACCGCAGCACATTTCTTATTGAATAAAATAACTGGTAACTTATTTTATCTTATGAAATTCGTTACTTGTTTCGTTGCGCGGCGTGGGTTTCGTGCGAGGAATGGAAAAGAAAAATCCTACTTTATTGTGACGACTGCGAGGCGTTTTCAAGATTGTGATTGACCTTTGCCCGGCAGTGGGGAAATATCTACCTCATCATCATTTCAGCGGAAGGACGTCCACTGTTGAACATAGGCTTCCCCCAAGTGTCGCCACAACGAACAGTCCTTTGCGTCTCGCATCCATTGCATTCCCGCGACTCTCACCAGGTCATCGTTCCACCATGTAGGAGGCCTTCCGACGCTGCGTCTTCCGGTACGCGGTCGCCACTCTAGAACATCCTCATATAGATTGAAAAATTAAATTTAAAAAAAAAACTACATTAAAAAAAAAATGTCCGTGCCTAATCAAAAATGTTCCTTTTTTTTGCGAATATAATTCATAACAATTTTAACACAACAGATTAACAATACTTAATCAGCAACTTAAAAAAAGTCAAAAATATAAAACTGTCAAAATTTTACATGAAAGATAAAAAAATGGCGTCAATAATGAATTTGCAAACGTAGCTAAAACCCGCCGTCTATAGGTACAAGTGGGTGTGTTCCGCCGTCCCGCCTTCCTTTGTCACGAGAACAAGCTTGGGGAAAGCGTTAAAATTGCTGACCCTTGCAGAAATAAGATTAAGCTCCTTTATCTCTATCCTTGCCAAAAAGGCAAAGTACCTACACACGTATACGTGTACTCCATTTTTTAGGTAGTTAACTAAACGTAAACAATCTTGATATGTCTAAAAATCGTATAAAAGACATACAAAGATTACTCACATCTCATATCATCGGTATAGGTAAATAACAAATTTTAAACATTTTCGGATAATATTTTAGGTAAAAGACATGTCATGATCGTTTATTTTTAGTTAATTACCTAAATAGATGGAGTTTAAATAGACTCATTATCAACTGGCTTAGAGTCAGCTTCCAGTCTATCTGAATGCGGCTGAATAGATACCTACCTATGTTTTACATGGGATTACCGCCTATTAAGCCTCCAAAACCTTGTTATTGGGCAACACTGTAGTTACTCCTTCGATAGACTGATGGTAAGACTTTCTAGCGTCTAACTACCTGTAACAACCGTCAAAGATCTACGAATGACCACCGGGACCAACAGCTTTACGTGCTTTCCAGGGTTCGGGGTTTCACTAATATTCTAGATAAACAATAAATTCATTAGGTCAGTGGGTCGTCTTAGGGGTTATAATAAAATGAAATAAACTCTAAAGATCCCGTCAAATTAAAGATTTTTCCGTATTCGAATGAAGTTTAAAATGTGCTGTCACTTGACTGTCAATAAAAAAATCCCTTTTTTTGTTAATGCCTTGAATACTAAGTTCTTTAAACCATGCCTTCGTATGAATAGATATTTTTTTTATCATTAGGTACAATATGGATGTGCACAATGTTTTTGAAGTATTTACTTGCAAATGTATCAAGTCAACCTTCTTAGCAAACTTCGCTAAGGTAGGCAACACTACAATAAAATTGTCAGCTCCATTTTATCGAGATCGTTAAAGCAGGCTCGCTCGCGAGCCGCTTTCGCTCAAGGTAGACTCCATTATCTCATGACTGCCCGCAGCAAACTGTCACTTAAGTGCAAGCTGCGCCTCTATACTGCAGTAATCCGCCCGATCATGACGTATGCATGTGCCATCTTCGCACACGCCAAGCCCCGCTTCCTCCATAGGATGCAGACCCTTCAAAATAGGACCCTCCGAAAAATTCTCGGTGCCCCATATTATGTCCGAAATGAGAATCTACATCTAGATCTCAAAATCCCCACCATCCAGCAGTTCATGAAACGCCTTTGAAAGCTTTTCTTCGATACTGCTGTGAAACACCGCAACCCCCTTATAGTATCGGCAGCCCGATACGAACCCTCCCGCATCTCAAAGATTCGCCGTCCTAGGCATACTCTCGTCACCCCCGATGACCCCACTACCCTGCTCCAAGAGAGCCGTAAGGAAACCAGTACAGTTCGCAGACAATACAGACCGCCGTCCTTCCGTCCTCGCCGCCGAGGCCCGCCGCGACAATCCCGTAAACGTCCTCCCCGTCCCTTGCTCGAGCCAGCCCGCGTCGCTGAGCCGTAGTTTTAAAATTCCCCGAAAATAATAATAAAATCTTTGTTCGATCCAGCCCGTCCCTTGCTGTCCCCCCCCCAGCGACGCCCTAAGCCGAGGTCCGTACCCCACAGGGGGTGCCCTTAGCGTGTAGTCGCTTAGTTTTAAGTTTAGTTAAGTAAGCCCTGGCTGGAGGCTTTGATTCTTGAATTGAGGCCGCCACAGGCAAGTCCGGTTAAGCAGCCAACAACCTCCTTTTTTTTTTTTTTTTTTTGTTGCCGGGGTGGAAAATCCTCATGGATGTCCTTCGCCTGGGGCAGACGAAGGGGTCTGTCAGACTCTTACTGACTAAAAACCACCTCGGTGTTCCCTCCCACACTTGGACCGGGGATTGTGGGAGCTGATGCGCCATCCATGATCCTCGGCTAGTGCCGGCCCGCCTACGCGGGCCACCTCAAGCCCGCGGGGAGTGTGAGGTGTCCTCCCCCCGCGACGTCCAATAGGGGCGCGCGTGGAACACTACGCGCCGCCGCCTCGGGTCTTGCTGGATGGGGGACGGCGGACGACCCCGAGTCCACCATCCCTCCGGACCTCTTTATGGGGGCTGGAAGAGGGCGTTGTCTGCCCTCCGCCGACGCCCGGTTCGCCTGCTGCGGCACGGAAGAGTGGCCACGGCCTCTCTCTCCCTCTCCGCAGCCTCCTTCTGCGAAATTACGGCTTCACAGAAGGAGATCACCGCATCCCACGACTCGACGCCTCCGACCATCGAACGAACGACGGCCGGCAGCGACAAGTCGGGGCCCACTTCAGATACAAGGACACGGCGCTGCTCCTCCCATGCGGCACACTCTGCCAGTGTGTGTTGCGCCGTGTCCTCCCGACAGTCGGTGCAGTGATGGCACCGAGCGTCCGGCTCCCTGTTTATGCGACACAAGTACTTCCCGAAGCAGCCATGCCCCGAGAGCACCTGCGTCGCCCTAAACGACAGGGAGCCGTGCTTCCTCCCGAGCCATTCGTCGAGCACTGGTTGGATCGCATCGACGGTGGCGAGGCCGGCGTTAGGGCGCAGAAGCCTGTCCCGCCATTCCGCCACCATGACCTCTTGGAGCTGAGACCGACGCAGCTCGACCTCGCGCTGCATCGGTTCAACACCCCGCGTCCTCATCTCCTCGCGCCACCGGTACAGTGAGGCGAGGACTCTCGCCTGCAGTTCCCAGGGCGGAGATCCGGCCAGTGCACAACCCGCCTCGTAGGAGATCGTACGATATCCCCTGATAGCCCTGACGGCCATCGCCCTCTGCGGTCTTCGCAGGATTGCGATGCTGCCGGCCGTCAGGTCAGAAGCCCATACCGGGGCCCCATACAGGGCCATGGATCGCACGATCCCCAAATACAGCCGTCTACAGGCAGTGCTCGGGCCCCCTAGATTTGGAAGCAGCGTTGCGAGCGCGCCTGCTGCGCCCATCAACTTGGGCGTCAGCTGCCGAAAGTGAGGGCCAAAGTCCCACCGGCTGTCGAGAACCAATCCTAGGTACCCTTAGCGTGTAGTCGCTTAGTTTTAAGTTTAGTTAAGTAAGCCCTGGCTGGAGGCTTTGATTCTTGAATTGAGGCCGCCACAGGCAAGTCCGGTTATTGAATAATACTTAGTAGAACAACTTTCCGACCGTGTCAAACATTGTTTTAAATATTACGCTAGATAGGATAAATGCTAATGCACTAGAAGACGTTAGCCTTAACATCGCGATCTAGAAATCAGTGCTCATCTAACAGCGCCATCTATTGGTCAAAAAATAAACCAAATTTCCAACAACTGCTGCGGAAAGTTTCAGTGAAATGTTCTCACCCTATTTCACTCCCTGCTTGATCGGGCCGAGTTACACATGAGAAAACATCTTAAAAGAACATTATATACTAAAATAAATTATATTTATTTTAAAGTAAAATAACACACATACACACACACACACACATACTTTTGTATTGACTATTTTCAACTTTTACATGTTAACTGTAACATTTACTGAAAAGCGTATTACAAGGTTAAAGACTATGTCGAAGACACGCTTGTTTGGCAATGACTGCTTCTGCACATGTGGCCCCCTGGTAACTTATAATATTGTGTACATCTATCTATTAACTGCTCCACATTTGTTGTAATATATACATTTTCTTTTTTTCTTTTCTTCCTACACATTGCTTTTGCAATATTGTTTATATTATTAGACGCCAACCACCATAAATTCGTTAGTAATTTTCTTTTTGTTGACATATCATTTATTGATAATTGTAATTACTTATTGTTCTTGTTTTTTTTTATATAGTTTCTTTTTTTTTTAATTTCAATGTGAGAACACCGTGGACTTCGCGAATTCTTAGGTTACTTCCTATTACGACTCACTTTTTTTTTAATATGATTATTTTTATTGTGCTTTTGGGTACAATATAGACTGGTCTACACTGTTCTTACATAATGTCTATTAATACTGTAATATGAAAATATTGTAAACAATCATTTTCTTAAAAGAGTAACCATGGAGTTTGTTGCCGGTTCTTCTCCATAGGAAACAACCAATTTGGAACCGTGCACTAGCTTCTGACGTTTTATAAGTGCCCATGTAGGCCTATGTGAAATAAAATTTTTTGACTTTGACTTTGACTTTGACTTTGACTTTGACTTTGACTTTGACTTTGACTTTGACTTTGACTGAGTGAGAAATAAAATTTCGGAGAAGCGATTTACACACTACGATTTTACTGATAATAATAATATATGAAATCATAAGTTGTGTACTGATCATCGAGTTCTGAGACGTAATCCGCTGGGTCTCACCAATCGTAGGTGGGAAGTCTGTGGACAAGAATAATGTCAGTAACATAAGCGAAAGTGGTATGATGTCAGGATTACTTTCTTGGCAACCGGACCAACACCATCTATTCTCAAACTAAGCAGAGCTTGTGCTATGAGTACTAGACAACTGAATGTACACAAAAAATCAATCAATATTTCGCAAAGAAAATGGTTTCAAAGGTCAGCGGGGCTCTACGCGGGCTGCGGCGGCAGTACGACATATGTGCATATAATTCCGGCAAGATGTTCAAGGGACTGACTATACCCCTTAAGAAACAGCCCGTCTTTTTTAGACTTAAACTTTCTTCATAGTGCGATGTCGCACGGCATTTTATTGGGGAGATACGTCACCGATATTCGGTCAATTTTTGTGTTGCAAAAAAACGGTTACTTGTTTGTTCCAGATACTCCCTAATAGGTAGTTCTAAGTAGAATATTAATACAATATATTTCGGAAGTTACCCATTATGTAGGTATGAATAATACAAAAATATGATTCTTGCATCCTAGCACAAGAAAATAGGGGTCCGTTGTCGTTGTTGGTGCACATTTTTCGTATTGTTTGGTTGGGGACTAGCAGTATGGCATTATTTAATTGACAACAAATGTTTTCCATTGCGCAAAATAGAAACAGTAGGATATTTATAGCGTAAAACTAGCTAGTACTATCTCGTAAACTGGCTTAATATGTTTTTGCAAGAATCAAGTATGCAAGGAAGCAATTGGCATGCAAGTTCACTGCTTAGTAAATTAATGTACCTACTATCTACTGCAGTATTGTTAACCAGCATCCAAGCTTCTCATCCGCTTTACAGGCATGTGTATCGGCGCTTTTACAGATTTCAAATCTCAAATTTTTCTATTTTAGTTAGGAACGCTAAAACTATTCGCGTTCATTATACGTATGACAGTCTAGTAAATATACTCACGGCGACGTCGATTTTGTTGAAGAAAGCCTGGCAGCTTCTTCTTCCATGAACAGTCTCGCTTGTTTCTTACTTCTATCCATTAAATACAAAATTAGAGCAACGATGAAAATAACAAAACCTGTACAAAGTAGGCACCCAACAACAAAAGTCACAATGATACATATTTGTATAGAATCCATAATAATTTCAAAACTACTATGTAAAATAAAATAAAAAAATGTATTTAAAATGCGTTTCGCGAAACAATTCCCGATTCCCTTCGCCGTAATCAAAGAGTTTAAATATGCCGTAATGTTGGCAGTACGGAAATCAGTGTTTCTATATTTTTAGCAATATATTACCTTTATATTAGGGAGATTAACTGATATTTCTTACTTTTACCAATTGCCTGATAATTAGTTTTTTTTTTCTTTAGAAAACTGTAAAAACTATTTTTGAATAAAGTATACTACTTACTATACAGGCATTCAGAACAATTCTTAGCTTTATTGGAGTAGGCACTCACAAAATGAAACCACAGATTGTCGAGTGCACTAGGAGCAGTCTTAATACGTTTGTTGATTAGTTAATGTTTATACCACGGTGTAGTGGATGCACTGACACAGGGGGTAAACACATTGGCTCGTTACGTCACCAGCAGCTAGGTTCAATACGTCCGTCTTCAACAACGGCTAGTAAACGACTGCCCGTGAACTCGAGACAAGTACACAAACACTACACATGGCATAACCATACCTTTTGTAGACACGACAGAAGCATATGATAATTGTAACTGTACAAGTTTTTGTAATAAAAAAAAGAATAAGTTATTAATCAAATTTTTATTAAAATCCAGAAGACCACAATTTACTTTTTAAAATAACTATGTTCATCTAAGGGACCCACACCGGAGATGTTGCTATCATACGTATCATAACAAGAATCACTACCATCAGAAGAATCTCTTTTGTCTCCAATTTCAATTATAAACCTGTCTGTTTGTTTGTCTACAGATATTCCCTCATTGTATTATTTGGTTTCTATGTTTTTCACGTGATTACATTCCTTATTCCACTTATCTGAAGTTACACTGTAAAGGGCCTATTCAGTAATTTTAACAATATTTCTTACTTCCTGGCCCACATTTGTTTCTGCAATTCTCCTTTTTGATAAACTCTATATAAGTTCTTTAGTTTTAAAGGTTTAAACCAAAATGGTAAGGCAGAAGTCCAATTACAAATCAGCTTCATACACAGGTGGTTCTTTGTGCCCTTTACTAATTTCAAATAATTGAGCCTTTACCGTCATCGCCAAATAAGCAAGGCCTTTGTTTATAATCCAATTTTGCATTTCAGCCTTTGTGCTAGAAATAGTTAGTGCTCTGTTGAACGCAACTGTGTGTTATGGTGAGATAACTACGATAGACTGAGGAGCTAGATTTGGCAACAGTTCTGTTTTTAGCCATTTCATGAAATTTTTTTTTCTCTTCATTATGTCTCCCGATTTCGATTGAGACTTAAAAATGAGATGGGCATTTGGCACGAAACCGTTCTCACTACCTGCGTGGACTATACTCAACTGTGGTCCCTTCGAGTCAGAGAATAAAACACCTTCTTCTGTTTCACTTTGCCAACATTTTCCAACACAATACATGGAATTAATGTAGGTCACATCTAAATATATAACCGGACGCCGGGCTCCATTTCGATTGTCGTGCAAATCTTCAAAATAAAGTGGTGTGACACCGTAAAAATCGGTTTCATTTCGCATTTCGTGGAGCAATGTTGCTAGAGTAGGCAACTCTTTTCGTACCGTATAGAACTCACGTAAAAATCGTCGAGTTTATTTAGGAGGCACGGCAGTGCCCCCGCCTATGCGAGCAAAAAAGCGTTGCGGCCTTACCATCTTTTTCTCGAAACACGTCAGGCCACTTCACCTTCTTTAGTTATCTTCGAAACAGTTTTTCCGGAAATACCTAACACAAAAGTAAAAAGTATTAAAAATCTTCGTCTTCAAATGTTATTTTTGGAACTTTAAACTGGCAACCCTATTTTACTAACTTATCATGGCGGCTACCCGAAGACGAACGCATCCTAATGGTATTAATTGCCATTAGAATGCGTTCGTCTGAACATAGTTTGGCCATCGAAAGATGTCACCGAATTCATCACACAAACATTTGTCCTGGGTGGGAATCGAACGGCTTAGCAGTCAGGGCCATTAACCACTAGACCAACAGGCCAGTCAAAGTTTCTATTATGTGTGGACAGTAAATATACAATGATACCATAATGTTCCTGCTCTGGTCCTATGTTATTTATTTATTTATTTATTAAAACTTCATGCAACACAAAGGTACTAATACGCATTCTCTATCAGTCAGCCGAGAGTGGTGCGACTTGAGCCTGGCGCAATGCCCGTTTTTTCTTCCATTCCATCCTGTCAACCGTCACGCTATCACTGACTCCCTTTTCTTTCATATCACTTCTCACACAATTCATCCATCTTTATTGACACTGACAAGCGGCCTGGACAGTAAAAAATTTTTCAATGCACTTACTCTGAAACTCTCTCTCTTGTTCCTACCGCCTTTAGACACGCAATTTACTGTTTTCCACACTAATGCGGAAAAGTGCGCGAGCTCACCCCCACCACAATTTATTGTATGTATCTTATCAGGCTGGGTGTTAAGCAATCCCCACGAGTCGCGGGTCAACGCCCGTTTATTTATTTTTTCGAAATTGTATTGAAAAAGGTTGTTTGATAGGTACATGTAGAAATTTTTCGGCTCCATAACACCCTCGCCTGCGGCTCGGGCTAATTTCACCTGGATACCAATGACAAAGTTTCTCCACTTGTATCAAGGCTAGTAGTGTAATGCATTGGCATTATGTCTCAGTTATTGGATGACTTATGATATTTTGTATGAGAGTCGCATAGAAACTGGAATCGTTTCTGGAGATAAAGAGAAGTGGATGGGGAAAAAGCATATTGTACAAGAAGCAAAGAATATGAGCATTTCGGCGAAAGCAGATTGGGAACCACTGGCGCTTCATGCGAAATTCAGAGACTCGCATCTCAAAATCAATTTTATTTATTTATTAAAACTTTCCAAAGAAAGATCGCCTGGACAAAGAAGGAGGACTGGATAAACCCAGAGCGGTGTGTGGGACATCGTAGAAGACGATTATTGGTAGATTGGAGGTTTATATTATGACCAGAGCAAAGAAATTGGATTTGAATTTTATGAGGAATAACTACATAATTTCTAAGCAATATTTGTGAGAAAATACGTGACAAAGTACTATTTTTAATACAATCTGGCTATATTTAGACTATGTTTTTATAACAGGAATCACGGGAGCTCTGCTACTGAAAAGGTGGGCGGTAGATTGAAGGAAATGTCCTTTTGTTTGCAAACATAGAAGTACTACTTAGTTTTTTTTTTTTAGTTGGGAAATCATCCAACGCTCTCTCGCTCTACCCTATAGCGAGAGAGCGTATGCTGCCTGTGTCTGTTGCCTTTAGCATTCTAGGCCCACGGTTTCCTTTCACAGCAGGCATCGACCCTGCTGGGGCCCAACGGTTTGTTGACATCCCTTTGAGGCGCGCATGGAACACTACGCGTCGTCGAGAAATCGGGCTCGGTCTTTATAGGACGAGTAGACGGAAAGATATCCATTGCACGTCGTCCGCAAGCACTCCCCTACAGTGGCCAGAGATCGCTCTGCGATTTCCCATGCCCGGTGCGTCTTCTGTATCGCCGGTTGAGGCGTGGATGTACGTTCTCTCACTCTTGCGGCCACCTCCTTCGCTAGCATTACTGCTTCGTAGATGAACGCGACCGCATCATATTCCCTCTCTCTAGGACACGGCGGTGCTCCACCTAAGCGGGGCACACCGCTACCGTATGCTCCACCGTTTCCTCCGGGCGGTTGGTGCAATCGTGACACCCAGGCCTGAAACAGTGTTCCTGCTACCTTTAGATAAAGTACCTGATCCTGAAGAGCTGTCATTCTACCTGAAGCGTAGTATTAACAGCCCAGTATGCCAGCCGCTGCGTTTTTTTTTAATATAGAAGCATATATTATGCTGTAATAGAAGCCTTTTTAGCCGCGCACAAGTTTTTTTTTTTTGTTCTATCTAAACATTGATGTTATTGTTTTTTTACATTAGTTTCTTTACTAGTTAGCTTTTTTTATTATATTCTACTGTTTTTCCTGTGCGAGTCTCAAATAAACATTCTTTATGGGGTTCCGTACCGCAAAAGAAAAAAAACGGTACCCTTCTATGATCACTTTGTTGTCGGTCCGTCTGTCTGTCTGTCAAGACATCTTGACAGACAGACAGACGGACAGACAGACTCTTCGCATCTCGGGAATGCGAAGAGGTATCGAGGTTTGCGGTCCTCACATCAGAGATCCGGCTGACCCTTAGTAGAAGTGAGTCTGTGGTAGTCGTCTTCTTGGATATTTCTGCTGCATATGACTCTGTCCTCCTCCCGATCCTCAGGCAGAAGTTGCAACAGCTGAGAATCCCGGCTAGGATATTTCAGATCATATGCAATATCTTCTCAGACCGCAGTATTAAACTAAGGATTCCTGGGGAGGACTCTGAACCAAGATTAGCTTGGAGGGGTCTACCACAGGGATCCGTTCTTAGCCCCCCTCTATATAACATTTACACTTCAGATCTTCCCTCTTGTTTAAATTTGGACTGCAAAATTCTCCAATATGCGGACGATATTGCACTATTGGTCTGTGGCAAGTCCATCGAGGACGCTGCCCAATCCATGAACGTGTCTTTGTCCTCATTAAACCATTGGCTACTAGATCATGGGTTATCTCTAAGCGCCCCAAAGAGTACAGCAGTTGTTTTCACTCGCAGACGTCTTGTTCCACAGGTGGACATTAATATCGACGGCCAAGCTATCCCAGTAAAGGAGAGCGCCAGATTTCTGGGTGTTACCCTGGATTCCAAATTATCGGGAGTGGGTCACATTAACAACACAGTGAAAAAATGTGAACGCTCGATTTCGGTCCTTAGAGCTTTGGCAGGTGTATGGTGGGGTGCTCACCCATATACCTTAAAACTGGTCTATAATGCTATAGTCAGAAGCGTATTAGATTACTGCAGTTATCTAATTGAGCCATGTAACAGAGAAGCTCTGCGCAGACTAGATTCAGTCCAGTCCAAATGCCTAAGAATCGTAATTGGTGCCATGAAATCCTCCCCCATAAATGCTCTCCAGGTTGAATGTGCAGATCCTCCCCTTGCCCTTCGCAGACAATACTTAGCAGATCGTTTCTTATCAAAAGTCCTCTCCCTCTCATCCCATCCTTTAATTCCCATTTTGGAGCAAATTTTTCTATCTCTCAATGCCTCTTCCTATTGGAACAATAAAAATATTCCATTGATGAATAGGTACAGAGAGCTTAAACACCTCGCTTCACCTGTATGTCAATATCCTACTCTTCCTGTCTTTTCTTCCGCCTATGAGGTGGTTCATTTTAAGCCAAAAATCGTTTTAGGACTTGGCATCTCCAAAAACTCGCAGGACGTAAAAGGGGACTTCGACCGGGCTATTGAAAGATACTGGCAAGGCTGGAACTTATTTTATACGGATGCATCGAAATTATCGCTAACTGGTTGTACAGGTGTATCAACATACTTCCAGAACTCCAGAATAGCCCTTTTATTCCAATGCCCTCCAGAGGCCTCTGTATTTACAGGGGAATGCATTGGCATACTAGAAGCTATCAATTTTATATTAGCACACAATATTAAAAATTCAGTCATTTTCTCAGACTCTTACAGTAGTATCCAGGCTTTAGGTCAAAACCAACTAAAATCAAAACTCCATAGTAAAATTATTATCGATACTCTTAATTTACTCTACACTTGCCATTCCAAAAGTTTAAATATTGAGATAGTTTGGGTTCCTAGTCACTCGGGTATAAGTGGTAATGAATGCACCGATTCGCTGGCAAAATATGCTACATCCAACCCTGTAGACCGAAGGCATTACATGTTGCATAGCTACGACTTACGCTCGGACACCAAACTTAAGTTGCATAATCTGTGGTCAGCGGCATGGCAGGTAAGCTCGAAGCTCAAGGGAGCGTACTACGCCAGTATCCAGCCTGACATCCAGCGGAAACCTTGGTTTTTTAAGTGTCTCAAACTATCCAAAAGAACGGTCTCATCCTTGTGCAGATTGAGACTCGGCCACTGCAGTAGTCCAGTTTTCCTTCATAAAATTCACGTTCGTGACAGTTCTTTATGCGAGTGTGGCCTCGATGATGGTACATTGGACCATATCTTCTTTTCTTGTCCTTTAAACTCCCACTCCCTCGATTTGTACCAAATGCTTCCCAAAATTAAAATACCCCTTCCTACTAACTTCCATTCCCTATTGACGAATTTCTCTCCTAAAGTTGTCCAACTCCTATCCAAATTCCTAAATGACAATAATATCAATCTGTAACCTGCCACTAACGTCTTAGATCTATCACAAAGGGCAAAGTTCGACGGTTCACCTTACGGCGCTGCCGTCACCACATGGCACTGGCAGAATAGTCGACACCGGCTCAGTTGCCAAAGAAGAAAAAAAAAAAAAAAAAAAAAAAACCTAGGGTAGGTTGGGCTCGGAGTTAGAGTTAGTTGGGTTAACTCTAGGGTAGCTACTCGAGTTATAAAATAACGACTCTGGGTTGCATCTCGAAGCTACTCTGGTTATTTTTGAACGCAGGGCAGTGTGCGAGTCCGTCTCGCACACTAACTTAAATTTTTAAGTTTACAAGGAAATCTCCGAGGTACCTACTCATTATAATGTAAGATCACGCACGCAGCCGCTTGACCCCTCATGCTGATGAGTTGGTGAGCCAGAATACATGGTAGAAAATAAGAAATACCTATGCTGTTGTTACCTAAAGTCACGTGACTTCAACAAGGTTGAACAGCCTTTTTTTGTAAGTGTGAAATCATCTAATACTTTCTCCCGCTACGGGCGGATCGAGACAGAGTGTCAGACAATATTGGGTAAAACGAACCATCCTTTTATTTTTTTTTGGTAAAATCGTCCAATGACATTTCACGCTCTTGGGCGGAGCGCAAGGGTGTGTCAGACTTTTACTGACAAAAACCCACTCCTATGTGACCCCGTGGTTCCCTTTCGAACAACCCATGGCCCCTGTACTTTGGCCCTGCATGCGCCCTTTTTTTCTGACATCTCTATGCACGTAGAACACTACGCGCCGTCATCAACCACTCAGGCTCGGTACGGACGGTTACCGGACAGCGAGCTACCCATTGCTCGTCGTCCGCAAGCCTAAACATCTTTAAAAACCACTCCTGTTCCTTCTTTGCCTTTCATACCAGGGCCGGGTTTTCCTTTCAGAAGGGAACCTATGGCCCCAGTAGGCTTCGACCCTGCTGGGCCCCTACGGTTTGCTGACATCTCCTTGAGGCGTGCGTGGAACACTAGAGTTTGGCCATCGAAAGATGTCACCGAATTATTTATCAAACTTTGTGTATGGCAGCATTTTAAAAAGGTTTTGGCCGCCATGGCCCACGCACAATGGTCCGCATAGGACTAAGTGCGAAAACCAGACCTCGACTTGGAGGCTCCAAGGGTTCACGCAAACCACGGGCCACTGCCCGCTAGGGCCATGCGAATTTTTGAAACAGTTTCCACGGCTCTAGAACGTAAAAGTAACCATGGAGTTTTTTGTTGGTTCTTCTCCATAGGAATCGACCAATAGGGTAGATATTTCACAATTTATTTATAAGTGTCTCATTTAGATTCTATAGTGCTAATAAACCACTAAAAAAAACACAAAATTTTTATTCAGTCGCTAAGTACCCTAAAAATGCATTTAAAATTTACATTTTCAAACGCGCGTAGTTTGACGAAAATCCAGAACGCAGTGGACGCCATATTTACTCTGTGGTCGTATACTCATTTGATGATTTCCCACTTCAAAATAAAAAAGGATTATTATACTTAAAACATTCTGCTCCAAGCTTCTGAAGTTTCAGCTTAGGATTTGTAATATTAAAATATATTTTTTTTTTACTAAATGCATAAGTAAGTATATTTGATACCTATCTCTCCGTCCTTTTGTCTGTTTATTCCGTCTAATCTCCGAAACGGCTGGACCGACTTTGACGGGATTTTCAGTGAAAATCCCATCAAAATCGGTGACTTTTACTTAAGAAAAAGAATTAGAGTAGCGCACAAAAAAAACCTCTTGAAATTATAACCAAATGTCATTGTACTGTTTTACGAATCTGACGCAAACAAAGTCGCGGACACCAGCTGGTCCAAAATTAAATGACTGGATCCTCAAACATTCATCTCTCCTTTTCCATGTCACTGCTTCCAATCAAGAAGCAACTGAATTTCACGGAGCGTCAATTTTGCATCCACCAACTTTCATTGGACCTTCGTAACCTAATTACCTGGGACTACCGACCCTTTGGTTAAAACTGTGGTCGCACTCCAGAGTTCCTGGCTACCTTTAACGACTTTCCTAGTTTAGCGTGGTCTCCGAGGCACACAGGGGTCTCGGCTACCCGTAAAAGACGGTCACCCATCTAAATAATTAAACAGCCACCGTTTAATTTAGTGACCACTCAAGATCAAACTTATACAACATTATTTTAGTATAAGCGAAACCTGAATATAGTTTGTTCGGAATCAGTAACTGAATCGATTCCAATCATTTATACCCATGTTATATTTTTTACAATTTTTTTTTAATTGGTATAAACTAGTGCTCGACTGCGTTCCCACCTGATGGTAAGTAGTGACGCAATCGTTGATGATGAGGAGCACTAGTTTATTAAGAGCCTATTCACTCTAGCTTTGAAGACACTTAAATTATGGTCTGTTGGTCTAGTGGTTAGTGACCCTGACTGCTATGGCGGAGGTCGTGGGTTCAATTCCCACCCAGGACAAATGTTTGTGTGATGAGCATGATCATTTGTTCTGTGTCTGGGTGTAATTTATCTATACATGTATGTATTTAGGAATATATAAATATGTTTATCAGTTGTCTAGTACCCATAACACAAGCTCTGCTTAGCTTGGGACTAGACGGCGTTGTGTGATGGTTGTGGAATATTATTATTATTATAATCGGACGGGAAGACCGCAGACAAATTGTCCCTCGATGTATGCGCTATAAACGACGAGGCGAACGCACTTATCGAGGCGAAGGCGAAGTTTCTACTTTTTCATATATAGATAAGGTCTTAAGTATTCACCTACTAACATAATAATTATGGACTTGTATCATTACTGTGTGCTTGTTTTGAAAAAATATTTTCTAAATATAGCACTCAGGAATAAAGCAGCTTTTCATCAGTAAAAAAATTTTTGCAATCGGACCAGTACTTTCAGAGATTTCCTCCTACAAACAAAAAATTAAACTTTACAACTTTATAATACATCTATTAGACTTTACATATACATCTGTTAGTGTAGATTTCTATTTTAATTTCAACTCGTGAGACCACTGCAGTAGATTAAGAAGAGAACACAGACCACATCTCATCCCTTTAAGAAACAAAATTATATTTATCTGAGCATTACTCTTTACAATTTTAGTTTTGCAAAACAAAGTTGCTTAACTCTAGTTTCCTCTGACTCATCCCTCTCTGAGGCGGGTCATTGACCGGAGGGAGGGTTGGAGGCGGACCAATAGTCACAGACGAACGCGGATCATTTCGAACACATCAGAACATATAATTTGTTTATTTTTGAATTTTTTTTGTGTTCAATTCTGTTCCTTCGTTGCCTTTCGTACCGGGGCCGAACCTTCCTTTCAGAAACAGATTGTGGGCCCCAGTTTAATACAAGTGGTGAAAGTTTCTCAGTGCGACCGAGACGAGACCGAACCGTAGGCGAGTGTTAAGGAGCCGAGTGTTGCAGTGACCAAATGTTCACATGGATCAAACGACGTTTTTCAATACAATTACGAAGATATAAATAAACGGGGGTTGACGCAAGACTCTTGGAGGTCGCTTATCGCCAAGCCTGATAGATGTTATTATACTGTGGCGGGGACGAGTGCCAGCACTTTTCCGCACTTGCGCGAAAAACAGTAAATTGCGTGCCAAAACGGATAACAGAGGATTTTCCAGTAAGTGTATTGAAAAATAATTTCAGTTAGCAAGCTTCACTGTGGAGTACACTACAAATGTATGTGACGTAGGCTATTTATTGTTCCAAAAAACACGATTCACGATCAAAGGCCACGAGAAGAAAGTCTCAGAAAAAACCTAATGAATATAGATTATTTTGTTTTAGGTTACGCCCGTGTGGAATTAGTAGGTACTACCTCCGCATAAGCTATATATTACTACAAAGTTTATTATCATTCTTTCACCACTTTTTTTGCGTGAAAGAAATAATAATATGTTTATTGAATCATTTGATTTACATAAATATTTATAAATTAAGGCCTTAAACTAGAGGTAAAGATACGAAATTTTTCATTCTTCCTGAACTAGGACGTCCATACATCAATCCTTACAAACTTTAAAATTTTATAAATAGGTAATTTTAACTAGTTTTATACCCCTGACTGTGTGATGTGTTATTGTTGGATGTTGAAGTCGAAGTACACATTTACTTTCACATTTTTAATAGGTATTAAGGACAGGATTTAAATATGTATACTCACCAAAAATTCCAATCAAACAAAAAGAAACCCGGAAATACTATAATGAAACATTTTAATAGTACTTACAAGTTCCATGGCTTCTGTAAAAGTTTCCAATGTACGCGAATAAGAGTATATTTCCAAGTAAGAAATGAGATAAAAAAGTTCTTTTCATATTTTTATGTGTCAGAACTTGTGCGACCGCAGCACATTTCTTATTGAATAAAATAACTGGTAACTTATTTTATCTTATGAAATTCGTTACTTGTTTCGTTGCGCGGCGTGGGTTCCGTGCGAGGAATGGAAAAGAAAAATCCTACTTTATTGTGACGACTGCGAGGCGTTTTCAAGATTGTGATTGACCTTTGCCCGGCAGTGGGGAAATATCTACCTCATCATCATTTCAGCGGAAGGACGTCCACTGTTGAACATAGGCTTCCCCCAAGTGTCGCCACAACGAACAGTCCTTTGCGTCTCGCATCCATTGCATTCCCGCGACTCTCACCAGGTCATCGTTCCACCATGTAGGAGGCCTTCCGACGCTGCGTCTTCCGGTACGCCGTCGCCACTCTAGAACATCCTCATATAGATTGAAAAATTAAATTAAAAAAAAAACCTACATTAAAAAAAAAATGTCCGTGCCTAATCAAAAATGTTCCTTTTTTTTGCGAATATAATTCATAACAATTTTAACAGAACAGATTAACAATACTTAATCAGCAACTTAAAAAAAGTCAAAAATATAAAACTGTCAAAATTTTACATGAAAGATAAAAATATGGCGTCAATAATGAATTTGCAAACGTAGCTAAAACCCGCCGTCTATAGGTACAAGTGGGTGTGTTCCGCCGTCCCGCCTTCCTTTGTCACGAGAACAAGCTTAGGGAAAGCGTTAAAATTGCTGACCCTTACAGAAATAAGATTAAGCTCCTTTATCTCTATCCTTGCCAAAAAGGCAAAATACCTACACTCGTATACGTGTACTCCATTTTTTAGGTAGTTAACTAAACGTAAACAATCTTGATATGTCTAAAAATCGTATAAAAGACATACAAAGATTATTCACATCTAGTTAATTACCAATCATCGGTATAGGTAAATAACAAATTTTAAACATTTTCGGATAATATTTTAGTTAAAAGACATGTCATGATCGTTTATTTTTAGTTAATTACCTAAATAGATGGAGTTTAAATAGACTCATTATCAACTGGCTTAGAGTCAGCTTCCAGTGTATCTGAATGCGGCTGAATAGATACCTACCTATGTTTTACATGGGATTACCGCCTATTAAGCCTCCAAAACCTTGTTATTGGGCAACACTGTAGGTACTCCTTCGATAGACTGATGGTAAGACTTTCTAGCGTCTAACTACCTGTAACAACCGTCAAAGATCTACGAATGACCATCGGGACCAACAGCTTTACGTGCTTTCCAGGGTTCGGGGTTTCACTAATATTCTAGATAAACAATAAATTCATTAGGTCAGTGGGTCGTCTTAGGGGTTATAATAAAATGAAATAAACTCTAAAGATCCCGTCAAATTAAAGATTTTTCCGTATTCGAATGAAGTTCAAAATGTGCTGTCACTTGGCTGTCAATAAAAAAATCCCTTTTTTTGTTAATGCCTTGAATACTAAGTTCTTTAAACCATGCCTTCGTATGAATAGATAATTTTTTTATCATTAGGTACAATATGGATGTGCACAATGTTTTTGAAGTATTTGCTAGCAAATGTATCAAGTCAACCTTCTCAGCAAACTTCGCTAAGGTAGGCAACACTACAATAAAATTGTCAGCTCCATTTTATCGAGATGCAGCAGGCTCGCTCGCGAGCCGCTTTCGCTCAAGGTAGACTCCATTATCTCATGACTGCCCGCAGCAAACTGTCACTTAAGTGCAAGCTGCGCCTCTATATTGCAGTAATCCGCCCGATCATGACGTATGCATGTGCCATCTTCGCACACGCCAAGCCCCGCTTCCTCCATAGGATGCAGACCCTTCAAAATAGGACCCTCCGAAAAATTCTCGGTGCCCCATATTATGTCCGAAATGAGAATCTACATCTAGATCTCAAAATCCCCACCATCCAGCAGTTCATGAAACGCCTTTGCAAGCTTTTCTTCGATACTGCTGTGAAACACCGCAACCCCCTTATAGTATCGGCAGCCCGATACGAACCCTCCCGCACCTCAAAGATTAGCCGTCCTAGGCATACTCTCGTCACCCCCGATGACCCCACTACCCTGCTCCAAGAGAGCCGTAAGGAAACCAGTACAGTTCGCAGACAATACAGACCGCCGTCCTTCCGTCCTCGCCGCCGAGGCCCGCCGCGACAATCCCGTAAACGTCCTCCCCGTCCCTTGCTCGAGCCAGCCCGCGTCGCTGAGCCGAAGTTTTAAAATTCCCCGAAAATAATAATAAAATCTTTGTTCGATCCAGCCCGTCCCTTGCTGTCCCCCCCCAGCGACGCCCTAAGCCGAGGTCCGTACCCCACAGGGGGTGCCCTTAGCGTGTAGTCGCTTAGTTTTAAGTTTAGTTAAGTAAGCCCTGGCTGGAGGCTTTGATTCTTGAATTGAGGCCGCCACAGGCAAGTCCGGTTAAGCAGCCAACAACCTCCTAGGTTGACCTGCGAGAGGCCACAAACAAAAAAAAAAAAATATCGAGATCGCGCCTGTTTCAATAATTACACTTGAAATACAAAACTACACCAATTTTACATCACAATATCCACTAGGAATTAATTTGCGAATAATTAAAACAGCCACTGAACTTCACTCGAAGAAATCCCGCCTAAAACTTCGAAAAAACTTTTCACAGTTGTAACCACCATAGACTTTGTAAACACCAACAAAAAATTATGAGTTGATCAATCGGATTAGAAACCGTAACTTTAATTACACTTTTCCCAGAATGCAGTCAAGATAATTTTATAGGTACTTACCTCATTCTTTTTTTGTTCTGCTTTGCAAAACCGTAGGTAGGTACATAATAACTAAATTAGTTACGAGTGTTAATGCAATTCATTCTAAATAAATGTTTTGTATAATAATTTAGTTTTTACAGAATACAGTCACGTGTGACAATTAGAATACCTACGTATATTTATGTGTAACGAATTGTAATGTTTTTGCAGTAAGTACCTATCTGGCAGAAAGTTAATTGAGTCAGCCTTCTCGGCAAGCATTCGCTGTAGTCAAAACTGCAATATATAATGAATTTCTCAGATATCGCGCGTGTTTCAATGATTCGACATTATTTTCCAATTGTTTACCTAGAAACTTGGGATACAAAACAACACCAATTTTACATCACAATATCTAATTTGCGAATAATTAAAACAGCAACAGAACTACTCCAACAAAATCCCGCCAAAAAATTGGTAATTTGGCACTGCAATTTGACAATTTATGCGGTCATTTTTGTTAACCATAAAACGTAACACTTCGCGTTTCAAACTCATGAAAGAAATAAATTATCTTTTTTTGCAATACTGCTATCTTTACCGTTTTTGTCAATGAGCTTCATTTCTCATTTGGAGCTGTAAATAGAAAAATTTCTGCCAGAACACACTTATTTTTTTTTCTATTTACAAAATAGTCGACTACTAACACCCTGCACATGCGCGCAAATTGCCTCTGAAGTTTAAATGCATTACTCTTCTCGTTCGCCTATCGACAGATCGCAACAAACAGTCACTCGTTTCGCCTCTGACCCGAAAACGAATTAGATAAACCATTTGTCACGGTTGTCGTTTTTCTCACTTTACGGTGTCTTAATTTATTGAAACTGAATTCATTGCGGTAAACCATTGCATAATTTGTAATAGAGGAAGTAGGTATTCAACGGAAAGTTTGTTTAAATGAATGACATGGCTACTCATGCTGTCAAACTTTGAAATACATTTTAACATACCTAATTAAAACTTACGAAATTATTTCAGACTACTGCTGTGCTACTGATAATAAGTGAAAATCATACATTTATCGGACGTCCTAATTACGGGACTTTCGTTGAAATATGAAAATAAAATATTTAATATTTAAGTGGATACTTCGTAAAGAAAATTTTAAAGCGCTCTTCCTCTCTCCTATTATTTAAAATATTGCTGTGCTCGACAGGATCCATAATTGTTACCGTTTTTTTTATATAATTGTGGTAAATATTAAATGTAATTTTTTATTATATTCCACCTATAATAATATGTATAAATAATGGATTGTAATAAAGTTCTGAGGTTTGTGACTTATTAACAAATGTCGATACTTTCACATTTATAATAATATTATTATGTAGCTGTCAGTGGCTTCGCTTGCAAAACTTATGTTTCGAAAACCAGTTATTGCCTGTAGCACTCGAGAATAGTGCAGCTATAATATAGTGAAAGATTTTTTTAGAATCTGTTCAGTAGGTAGCTTTAGAGATTACTCCCTACACACAAATTTTACCCCTATAATATTAATATAAATAAGGTTGCGTTAGTAACGAACTCATCTATAAGCTTCAAAGTATAGTAATTAAATTATTAGTTCAAGTTGTTATTGAAACTTACTGGGCAGACGGTATTCACAAGACTTCTGAATTTTTAAACAAGTAACAATTTAACAGAGAAAGCAATACAGTAACGAGAAAATTATTTCGTTGCTAATGGAAAATGCTCACACATAATAAATCAGACACATGAAATATGTATTTTTAACGACTGCTTCATACGGGAATTTTTATGTGACATTTTTAATACAACACAGAAAGCATCTCGGGTCGTATTATCACATGAATAGTGTAAGGTCGAAAGAAATATACCCATAATGTTTAGACGAGATAAATTGCGCGAGTTTACTTTGATTTATAGTTGGACAGGGGAATTCTTTAAAAGATCCCTCAGAAAAGCGAACATCCATCAAACTTGGTAAACGAGATTATACCGTTTAACGTTTTTCTTAATTTGTATAAAAGTGGGATTTAAAAGTTCTCAGTGCAGATGTGATTAATTTATACTCAGTTTGAAAAATTTTAGGACGTTGAGCCGTTGTCAAGTTTTTGTAGGAGAATAATTGGAGCGGAGAGGCCTCATGCCCTAGCGATTAAATAACTCAAATGATCTTGATACCACCAAGATTAGCGTAGAGTATACTTGACCTGTAATTTATTACCTTTGAGAACCCTCCTTTGAAGTTGCTTTATATCATAAATTAATTTAGAAATTTTCAATCAAAACAAATTTCGCATCCTTGAAGAATTCATTAAGGACGGTTACTTCAACTCCAAACACGTCATGAAATCATGATTATTTCTTTGCCATGGACATTTCTGGAACCAGGGACCTTTAATGTAGATTTTGTTTTAATTTTCTCAGAGGTTCGATTTTGTTAATTTTCTTAAGCTAATAACTTGAATTAATAACATCAAGCTAGTAGAAGTTTTATAATTTCCTAAAGATAGGCCATTGGCATATTCAATATGAATTATGGATAGAGTGAAATCGCGCATTAACGTAGTAATGAGATGTAAAACGCTGTGTTAAGATATTTAGACAAACTGAAAACAGTGATCAATCAAGCATGCTAACTAATCAGCCTCATATAATAAATCACTCACATTCTCAAATATATATTTATCCACGACGGCAGCTACAGGACATCAAGCTGTGTCCGGTAGCTGTCGCCGACTGCTTTAGAGCAATGAGAATTTGCCCTCCACTCCACACCACACCCTTAAACACAGAACGAGACAGCAATACCCACACAACAGCTATGCCAAACAAGAACAGGTATATTGGTTTCAGGGAGAAACAGAGACACTTTAATTTCGGAAAACCTACGGGTGTGAGAGGGATAGCAATGGCCTCGTGGAGATGAAATGCGCAACTCGTAGGAGGGTAATTTTTGTGGAGCAGCTGTACGGATAAGTTCATTTTCAATAAAATAAAAGCTTTTCCGGTGGCGGGCAGCGTGCGCTTTTCTATTAGACTCGAGCGTCTAGCATTTTGAAGAGAATATTATATTTCTTGGGAAGTGATTCGGATATGGTCTGATTTTTATTGTAGAACACAGACCGACTTTGAGAATGTCATTGTATTTCTCTCAGCAAATTAAAGGCCCCTAGCTATTGATATTATTCAAACCAGCAAAAAGGATTAAGTATATTGATACTTGTTAAGAAAATAATGATATTAATTACGCAGCACTACACTTGACTCGAAAAGAAGTAAGACATTTCGCTGTGTTAATAATAATAGATTGAATTAAGCATTGTAACACAATACCTTAAACATACGCTTATAAAGAATATATACCCTAACTGGACTAACTTAACATTTTTTTTAACAGTATGACTGAAACATTCTGGCCCGTGTAGCAGGGGACCCTTTTCGGAGAAATGTTTTGGCAAGGGCCATTTACTATAAATATTCCAGCATAGATTTATATCGCAGATCGCCGTCATTTGATGGTCAATCATAATACCTTATCTTTTCACAAAAGCCAGTTATGAAGAGTTATTCAAGATCTTCTTACGATATCACAAAGTATATTTGAATATATTATATGAATGTTTATGGTGTTTAATATTTCTCGTAACAGATAAATCTTGGTAAAAGCGTTAGATATCACATTGGTCGTGTTTCATCTTTTATGCAAATATTTGTCTAACTCAAGAAATCTCACGTAACAGAAAAGACGTACGCTTTACAGTGAGAATATTGTAAAATTCTATTTCATTTAAATACACTAAACATTATAATAATATTTCCTTCGTCACAGTAAACCGAAAATGTTTACGTACTATCACATTTCCTTTTGTCATGTTATGCTCTAAATGACGTAATGACTTTGACGTATAGATTACCACAAACAATACGTTTCTTAATGACAACCTTCGCCGTTATATTTTCACGATTTAAACGACTAATAAATTTAAATGTTTGCGCTGTGTGAAATGTAAATGAATAATACAGTAATTATTATGTACACAAATAGTTTTAAATGTATTCAGCGATAGTTACTTTTTAACTAAATTATAGCATTGGCGGGAAATTTTGCTGAATGTAAACAGATCGTGTTTTGTTTTTTTTTCTCTGCCACAAAGTGAAAGCGTCGTTGGACCGAATCGTGATTCGGCCATCGATATTTACGTAAACTCGTAAATAATTTAGTTGTTAGTTGTGATTTGTTTGGTGCGGTAGTGAAAATGATGGGGTTGTATTCTAGCGGGGCGCTGGGTGGTGTGGAGGTGCTGGATGGCGGTCTGGTGGGCGGCGAGCTGACGGCGCACGTGCTGAGCGCGCAGGCGGCCGCCCACGCCGCAGCCACGGCCGCCGCAGCCGCGCATCAGCAACACCAGCAGCAACAGATTGCTGTGCAACAAATAAGTGAGTTTCAATTTGATTTCTACTTTTAGAAGGCTACCTACGGCCAGAAGTAGCGTCCCCCCGATCAAAAACAAATGAATTTCCTGGAACTTTCTTTCAAAATAAGTAAAAATAATTAATCTATTGGAAATTGGAATAATAAAATGGATAAATGGCTTTGTGGCATTTTTCTACATTTCTCATTGTTTTATCAAACTGCAATTAATAATTTTCAACCACAAAGTCAGCCAACATGGTTTCATAAGATTTTAAATCTATTGACACAAACCTATATTTGTTCTTGTTAGAATCTTGTTGTGATGCCAAATGGCCTTTGTAATGATTTTCCAAGTATATTCTTACAGATTTGAAAATTATTATTTAAAATTTTTTGCTTGAAAAACAATAATTTAAATACAATGAAAGGTAACAATGGAAGGTCAGCTCTTTGCTTTCATAATGAAATAATAGATCTTTATTTATTAAACTACTAGCTTACGACAGCGGCTATGCCCGCGTTAAAGTAGATTACTCCATACAAACGTTGGACCCCTTTCATTCCCTTAGGAGGCGAAATTTTGTAAAATCCTCTCTTAGTGTTCGCCTATGTCATAAAAGGGAACCTTATACAAAATTTCAAGCTCCTAGGACCAGTAGTTTCGGCTGTGAGTTGATATGATAGTCAGTCAGGTTCTTCTTTTATATATAACTAGCTTCTGCCAGCGGCTACGCCCGCGTGAAAGTCAGTTTCTCCATACAAAATTTGGGACCCCGTTTCATCCCTATAGAGGGTGAATTTTGGAAAATCCTCTCTTAGTGCTCGCCTACATTATAAAAGAAAACATTATGCAAAATTCCCGAGACCCAGTCCCAGTAGTTTTAGCTGTTCATTGATATGTCAGTCAGTCAGTTTCTCCTTTTATATATATAGATTATATAGATTAGCTGCTACCTGTGCCTTCGTCCGGGTGACAGTAGAAAATGATCCCAAGCGGATATACTCTCGAGATAAAAAGTATTCTATGTACTATTTCAGGACATGGTCTACTTGTGCACCAAGTTTCATCGAAATCCATTCAATAGTTTTTGCGTGAAAGAGTAACAAACATCCATACATCCTCACATTCATATATACAAAATTTTGCATTTATAACATTACTAGGATTCTAAATAAAAATTGTTATTACATAGAATATTAAAAGAAACTCCTTAGATAACTTTCTTGTCAGTAATTCTAATTAAAATAATTTCTGGGTTGACCGGATGGTTGCAAACCAACGTCACAACCAAGGTGTCATTGCTAGTTTCAATCCGTATAGACAGCAGTTGTAAACTATGACCTTCAACACCCTTGGTTGGGAGGCGCGTTTTCCCAACCACTGAATGTGTTGGTGCATGGTTTACATCCATTTAGCTGCAACACAAACCAAACCATGCATTCAACCAAGGTCAGCTTGGTTGGAACAATAGTTTGCAACCGTCTGGTCAACCCTTAAACCTGCTTTCAGTCGAACTAGTTTGCATTTTTTCTTTAACAATAAAGAGGTTCAATACTACTTTTAATTGCCCAGGTAAGCAAAATACAGTCCTCAAGTTGAGGGAGTTTTGGCAGGATTTCTTCGAGTGAAGTTCACTGGCTGTTTTAATTATTCACAAATTGATTCCTAGTGGATATTGTGATGTAAAATTGGTGTAGTTTTGTACCTCAAGTGTCTGCACAATTGGGCAATATATGAAATCATTGAAACAGGCGGAATCTCAGTAAAATTAAGCTGAGAATTTTATTGTAGGTTTGACTACCTCAGCATAGCTTACCGAGAAGACTGATCCGATACATTTGCTGCCAAATACTGTAAAAATATCACAATGTGTTACATTTATATTCTAATGGAAACTTAATGTAAGATAAAATTTCCCATGTGAAAGTGATTGAAAGAAAAATCGACATCCAATTCATTAGCAAGTCTGTATATACATCATCAATATTGCATATTGCATTGTTTCCACGGTAGAACTCATATTACAAAATGGTTATAAACACTGCAATATTACAGAAAATATGAAACAAAAAAGCCGATAAATACATTATTGCAAAAAAAGAATAATGTACTTTTAATATAAAGTTTATTTGAATTTACAATTTCAAGTTAGTGCAAAGATTTCACTTCAAAGCAACCCATTTTAAAAAAGGCAATTTCATAGGTAAAGATTTATTATAATTATTTTAATCTATATATATAAAAGTAGAAACTAACTGATATCAACGCACAGCCGAAACTACTGGGGCTAGGAGTGTGAAATTTTGCACAAGGTTTCCTTTTATGACATAAGCGAGCACTAAGAGAGGATTTTCCAAAATTCTCCCCCTAAGGGGATGAGACGTAGGTACAAAGTTTGTATAGAGAAACCTACCTTCAAGCGGACGAAGCCGCTGGCAGAAGGTAGTCAAACAATAAAATAGAATAAAATTGGGTCACTATCTACATTCCTAACCATTTTTAAAAAGGGCTGGTTCTTGGTACATGCAAAAAGTCCAAGATAGAGAAAAATGGGGTTCCTTAGAGGAATCCTTCACCTGCAGAGGGGTTCTTACATAATAATCTATACTTATAATAAATCTGTAGAAGTGAGAATTCTGTACATTGAAAATATCAAAAAAATAAATAAACTAGACCGACACCGAACCCAAAAATGTGATTAAAATTTTCTTTATCTGTCTGTCTGTTTGTTCAGGCATCACGCAAAAACTACCGGTTCTATTACGATGAAACTTGGTATATTCTTTAATATCCTGGGCACCACACTGGGTACTTTTTATCCCGGAAAAGTATATACAATAAAAAACAAACTTAATTTTGCGATTCGATCCCTAGACCCGATTACTGTACCAACCGCAAATAATAAGTTTGTCGTAGGTTACGTCACCCGCAGTGGAGTTCACTAAGGGGCGCTGCACACGGCTAAGATACAATACTATAATTCGGTCAATAAGTTTAGTTAAAAGGTAATCTGTACATTTATTGACTGTTAGGCGGTACGAAGTTCGCAGTGTCAGCTAGTCAATTCATATATTAGGATTAAGATTAATTTTAAATTACATTGCACCATATAGGATTAATTTTAGTTTCTTACTCACATTGTTTTTTTTTTATTTGCAAAGAATAAAAGGCTTTGTAATTATTATTATTATATCTGTCCCAGAGTTCGGCAAAGGCCTCCCATGGCCATGGTGCAGGCTACACAGATAGGTTTCATGGGCGTCGGCAGGACTGTTTTCGCTGCATTTTTATCATTCTGCCTAGTATGTTTTTTTTTTTACTAATTAATATAAAGATAAATCAATCAAAATCGACTGCCGAAAGCTTGAGAACTGACTGAGGTTTGATAGACACATTTGTCCCATCTGTTCGCAAAATATGCGATTTTAAGCGAGAGTTGTATGTAGCGGCGCGTCGCGTGGCGCTGCATGGCATTGCATGGCGTGGGTCTAAAGTATCTCTACGACTCTAGTTATTAGCCATATAAAATGTATGGAGACCGACGCGCCTAGTTATTAACCATATAAAATGTATGGAGACCGACGCGCCTAGTTATTAACCATATAAAATGTATGGAGACCGACGCGCCCAGATCGGTGTACGCGGCCCACGTGGACGGAAGGTAGAACTACATGAGGCTCACGTGGGCCACATACGCCGATCTGGGCGCGTCGATCTTTTTATATGGCAACTAAACTTGTAGAGCTACATTAGATCCACGCCACGAGATGCGACTTTATGTACAAATCAGTCGTGGCACACGTGTGCGTCAGTCTAATGTAGTTGCCCCTTTAGACGTGGAGTAGCGGACTCCAGCACGAAATACAAACACAAGAAGCTTGAGAAATAAATATGAATGATACAAGAGTGAGCAAAGTTTGAAAATATTCGCACCTTGCCTCTGATTTATGCTAGGTTCTTTGATATAAAGCATTTTTTTTTGTTATCGTTGAAATCCATGCTAGTACACCTCCTATGCTCAGTTTGTAATAAATCATCTAATTATAAACTCTCAATATATTTTAAATAATAATTTGAGTACTGTTATACTCCATTCGCATAACATTAGACATTTAAATAAATGGCATGATAAAATATGGCAGCTGCAGTAAATGTGTAAAGTTGGTTGAACGAATAACAAAAAAGGTTTGTCTAAACCTATTTCGAATGGAGTATAAGGTTACAACGCATCCCGTCTTTCCAAGAAAAAAGTTTTTATAATCTATTTCTATTTAACCAAGCCACATCTAAGTTCATCACAACATTGACCCCAGACCCCTATTTCCCCACAGAAACGTCTCCGTCATCGGGGCGTTCCACCCCGGTGACGTCAACCGCTAATGGCACACAGCCTGCACCAACGGGATCTACCTCACCGTCACCGAGCAAGCTGTTCGTGGGCGGCCTCAGCTGGCAGACAAGCTCGGAGAAGCTCAGAGAGTACTTCGCTATGTTCGGACCCGTTACCGATGTTCTGATCATGAAGGATCCTGTTACGCAGGTGAGAATGGTTGCAGTAGTTTTGGTTTAAGGGTGGAGCGATGCAAAGTTATTTTATTGGATGGGCTATGATTAAAATTTGTATAAGTATATATTGTTCAGCAGTAGCTTTGATTTTTGAATCAAGATATTTTTTTCTTTAGCCAAGTGTTTCAAGATCAGTGTAAAGCAAAATAAATCACATTTGATGAAGTTAATTACATATGAAATGCATAACATAGAATAATCAGCCTTTTAAATCACTACTGGGACTCAGGCCTCCTCTCTAGGAGAGGGAATGGGACGTAATACACCACACGGTCCCAGTGCGGTTCGGTGGATGTCACATGTCTTCGAATTTTTAGTTCTTGGACATGCCATGCATGATTTAAGGAAATCACAAATTGGATTTGCACACAATGAGGATCAATCACATAATAGCAAATCCGATTTTTACTAAGTACATCGTATGTGTAATAATTTACTAAGCATTAAATTTTTTAAATTATTAAAATTCGTCAAGAAACGGTGGATTTATTAAAAATACTACGTGGCTACTTGGAAACGCGCGCTCTCGCTGTACTGTTTGCGATGACGTCATCTGTCTTGATCCGTGCGACGAACGGCTTGATCGTATTCATTCGCCGGTGAAGACCGATCATGACAGTTGACGTCACAGCGAGTCGCTTCATTCTCGGCCGAGTTTCTGGAACACTAAAATTGCTGTATCTTCGTCATTTTTGGTCCGATTTAAATAATTTATATATATATATTGAAATAGGTATTTCAATATTATTTTAACTTTGCATCACATCCACCTTTGTTGTTTTTTTTTTTTTTTTGCTGTAGATAAGTTTGTAATAGACGCCTTAGCAACATGCCAAATAACACTAAATGCTTATTATTACTACAGTACATAAATTGATTAATACATGTACTTAAACTACCCTTTTTTTTGAGGTGATAAATCATCGAATAACTAGAAGACTGGAATGTCAGACTTTTACTTAGTAAAACTCTCCTGTGTTCCTTCAGTTGCCTTTTGCATTCTTGGAACACGGTTAAGCGGGAACTGCATTTGACCGACGCACACGTGGGCGTCGCGTGGCGTGAGTCTAATATAGCTCTACAAGTCTACGACGTAGACGTGGTGTAACGTGGCCAACGTGGGCTCAATTTTAGTTCTGCCTTCACTCTTTAGAACAATCCTGCAAGCAAACAAACGCCCTGATTAGTGTTTGATATTTAATATAGATAGAAATGACTAAACAATTAAATAAATAGGGAATATGTATATATATATGTATGACCCTGAGAAATGCATTGCATGTAGCAGAGATGAGAATTTTGAGATGGATGTGTGGTGTGACGAGAATGGATAAAATGAGAAATGTATATATTACTAGCTTCAGCCAGCGGCTTCGCTCGCGTGAAAGTAAGTTTCTCCATACAAACTTTGGACCCCCGTTGCATCCCTTTAGGGGGTGAATTTTGGAAAATCCTCTCTTAGTGCTCGCCTACGTCATAAGAGGAAGCCTTGTACAAAATTTCAGGTTTCTAGTCCCAGTAGTTTTGGTTGTGCGTTGATATGTCAGTCAGTTTCTTCTTTTATATATATAGATATAGATTATATTAGGGGAAGTTTGAAAGTGGCGCCAGTGACTGAAAAATTGAAAGGGAATCGTTTGTCTTCGTATGGTCATGTGAAGAGAAGGGATGAAACTCATGTTACTAAAAGTTATGAGTATACAGGTGGATAGTTGGAGAGGGAAAGGGTGGCTAAGATAAGATGGATGGATTGTGCGAGGAGTGACCTCTCCAACGACCTTACAGCCACTAGACGCCTCATGCTTGAACTAGCGCACCAAAACTATTCTGTCAACTAGCCGAGGTACGGGGAACTGGGTACTACGTTCTGATTGGTACGGGGAACCGGGGTACTGCGTTCTGATTGGTCGAGACATCAGATCTATAATCATAGGTATTGACAGACATGCGACGCCTGTTATTAGACGCCTAGTGGCTGTAAGGTTGGCGTTGGTGAGGTGTGGTAGAAAGAAAAGGGAGTTATTGATAAGGTTACAGGACAGAATGGAATATAAAAATATGTTGTCGAAAGCAGGAAGCTGATGAAATGACTAAACATAGAGGTCCTACTGCGACCTTTAACGCGATCCATTTGACGGTCTACAACATTATTTTTAGTATATGCGAAACCTGAATATAGTTTGTTCAGAATCAGTAACTGAATCGATTCCAATAATTTTTACACCATGTTATATTTTTTCCAAAAATATTTAAAAAAAAGGTCACAAGTTGGACACTATCGGACACTAATTACAACACAGGTCACGGCAGGTCATAGTGGGTATTAGGCGCCAGCGCACATCTGAGTGCAGGAGACAACCCCTACAACAGACAACAAAGCAACCCCTCAGTGGCCCGGATGGCCCGATAACCATGTTTTTCTGCTGACAGCCAATTAACATAACAAGCTTATTATCACTTTGTGATTTTTCATGATACAGTTATGAAATTTTGTTCATAGATTCTATAGATAAAAATACTAGACACGGGTTTTGGGTTTCGCATACACTAAAATTAATGTAGGGTGTACAGCTCCATCCCTCCCTCTTGCTCGCACGCCTTACAATTTAACATGTTCACGGTCTACATAGATTATAAGTCTTTGCTGATATCTAAATCGAAAGCGTGGCGAAAGAGCCATTTTTAAACGTTTCACTGTCATTCAGCATACTTTTTTCTCGATGGCAATAAGCAAGCCGAAACCCCGTCTTACAAAAAGGATGTCGTGCAACCAATTTGCGAAGTTACCCGTCCGACTGTCCGTTAACCGTCCGGATCGAGCCCAAGTCGCGTAGTGTTCCACGCGCGCCTCAAGGAGATGTCAGCAAAACCGTAAGGGCCCAGCAGGGTCGAAGCCTACTGGGGCCATGGGTTGTGCGAAAGAGAACCCCGGGGCCCTGGAACGAAGGCAAAGAAGGAACAGGAGTGGGTTTTAGTTAGTAAAAGTGACACGCCATCACGCCCCGCCCTAGGGCGGGAGATGTCATTAGATGATTTCCCAACTAAAAAAAAACTATAAAAATACTAGCATTGATCTGCATCCGCCAGGCGAGATGAGGTAACTATGAATGATTAGTTCAGATTTCTATGCGGTGCGAACAAAAAAATTCGCCAATGAAATCTGTTGTGAAGTTTTTGTGAATGGTTCAATGACTCGCCGTGTTGTCAAGCCATTGCATAAGTATGACGACAGTTGGTTTGAGCTTTATAGTATTCTAAAAGGTTGCCGACTTCGGAACGAGGTTTCAAAGCCTTTTGGGAATACATTCATTGTGCGTACAGCTAGGGCCCCTCGCCAATGGCGAGTTTTTGTAGCGATGCTGTAGCGCGTTCACATAAATGCAGTCGAGATGCTGTAGCGCGTTGGCATCTTTTCTATAGCGCTTGCAAATGCGACTAACACGCGTTAGTAGCGATGCTGTGGGCGAGGGACTTAAGGAGTAGAATTCCCGGCCGGAGTCTGTTTCCTGATCAGATAGCTACAAAGTAAGGGTCTTTAAGTCAAGAGTGAATAGGTTACATCTAGGCAAGCGTGCTCCATCGTCGGCTCATCACTTACCATCAGGTGATATAGAGGTCAAACGCGAGCCTATCAATATGATACATCATCTCCCTAGCTTGGAATCGGCTTTACCAGATGCGGCTGAATACCCGTGTTTTACACAGAGTCCCCATCACACCTCCACAACCCAGACACTGGGCACCACGATACTCCTTGAACAGACTGATGGTCACACTTTCTGGCGCCTGACTACCTGTAACGACTGTCAAAGATCTACGAATGACGACCGGGACCAACGGCTTTACTTGCCACGGGATGTCGGTAATGTCCTAGATAAACTGTCAAATGCTAGGGAAGAAGATGGCCGCAACCGTGAGGGAACCGACCTCCTCACGACCCAGCCACCGACGACAGTAGACGCCCCGGCCGTGGGGAGTCGCCATCCGGCCGTCCTGTAAGGACCGAGCCCGAGATGTCGAAGGTGCATAGTGTTCCACACGCGCCTCCAAGAGATGCCAGCGAAACAGTAGGGCCGATGACGCTAAGGGCACGAGAATTTTTGAAACAGATACTACAATGATCCTGACGCAAAGGGCAACAAAGGAAGATTTTAGTTAGTAAAAGTCTGACATGACCTCTTGCTCCACCCTAGATCAGAAAAAGTAATTTGATGATTTTCCACCTAAATAAAATAATATCTAGATGCATAAGCTGCTAATATATCATCGTTATGTTACCACTGCTGGGACGCAGGTGTCTCTTCAATCATTTCTTGATGAATGCTAGTAAAATTAATGGGACTTCCATTCGATTTTACTAGGTTTCATACAAAAACTGTAAACAAGGCTTTGTTAGTAATTTTAATTGATATTTCCTTTTTAACTTTGTTCCTGGCATGTTGCTAAGACTAATAATTTTGTTTACATTAATCGGTAACTGCTTGAGAAAAAAGAAGTTTTCAGGCAAATAAATGTACATGTGTGTTTTGGGGGGTCCATGTTCAGAGCCCATGGTCCCCTTCGCAAAGCACACACAATAAGTTACATCTCGCACTAGACATGGCTGATTAAAACAAAAATTGTTTTCAACATTTGACTTCAACGAAGTCATCGATTAATGTAAAAAAACTAAACTAGCTATTAAGAATATAATGACGACATTTTTTCAAGACAGCGGTAGGCAGAAGACGGAGCGCATTCGGTCAGTCTTAGTATCGTTGTATAGGTTGATTTGGACTAGGTAGAAATGTAGGTTCGTGTGGGTGATCACGGCCATGTGCAAAAAATATCATTGTCCTGTATTCAATTGCCTTGATTTTGCCCCATTTTGATCTCTCGTTACCTCTTAGAGCTCATCACACGAGCGGCATGTTGCCAACGGCAGAGGTAACTGCAGCCGTCGACACGTCGGGCGGCGGCAGCCGTCGACATTCTAACTTTGAAGATCAGCGGCATCCGTCTTGTGTGTGTCAATTGTCCCTATAGTTCGACGGCTGCCGTCGACCCGTGTCGTAGTCCGCGAAATTTTAATTTTCTTAAGTTTTTTTGCATTTTGCAGATTAGGATCAAGTCCTATGTTGATTAAAACATAATGGTGTTAATCATTAATATCAACAATATACAATCCTTTTCATACGTAAATGGGGAGCCCGTGTCTTCACAGTAAGACAGTGGTCTGGGGCAGGGCTGTTCTAAACCGTCCCAACTATATGAGTTCAAGATATTGTGTAAAACAATCTGTAAATGACAAATGATATTTATTTTGCTAATAGGTTTCCAAAAACACTAAAACAAGTAAATATTTTTGTCAGTTTAAACTAGATGAGGCTGGTGTTTCCTAGCTGACTACCCTGAGAAGAAACACCGAACAAATTCATGGGTCGAAGTCTCTTTTAAAGTCCATACAGCAAACATGTAATGGTCAAATCATATGAGAACCGATTAGTGTCTGAGATGGTCTTTTGAGGAAAGAACCATACAAATTTGAGTGGACCCGTCCAGCCAGTGCAAGCATTTGACAGTATTCGTAAAGCTCAACTCAGGACTACTAAGCGCGGAATTCACCAATAAAACTAATCGCGTCTTAACGTTTATTGGTGAATTCCGCCCTAAGGAGCTCAACTCGGCCTCAACTAGTTTAAAGTTTATTTATCATTGACCTGCAAAATGCAAAAAACTTGAGTATATTTGAATTTCGTGGGCGGCATTTGATTATCCACCTTAATTCCTTTTTCTTGAAGCTGCTTTTCATAACAAGCGGGAGATCCCTGTTATTAGCTACCTACCCTTAATCCCAATTAGCTGGTTGTCCTTGGTTCCACTGAGAAAGTCCCAGTTGTAACCTAGGAACCCTATTGTAAATCTAATGTATAGTTTCCTGTCTTATTTATTATATGACCTACTGATAAACTACAAGTTCATGACAATAATTATGTATTTGGTTGCCCAAAATTACGACTGCAAACCTGTGTATGGCTGTTTCATCAATGACAGAAATGATGACAGCATTTTCCATTCAATTTTTTTATTTGTCTAACCCATTCCTTTCTCCGTGAATCCACACCCAATCTTCCCTTGTCTTTTTTTTTGCATATGGACCAAAATCTCCATACATAGTTGGGCTATGGTTGATCCAAAGTAACCTAAGAACACTAATAAAAGTATATCCATTAAATAACATAGACAAACCGGCATGCTAGAGTCACTAACATAGAACGTTAGGTCTAGATATTATCTATGGATTTGATGAAATACTCCTTCTATTGTTCTCTATTTTTGAATCTGGTAGTTCCCCTTCAGTCGGTGTTGCCATGCTTTTTGGTTTTTCTACAAATTTAGTAACTTTTTTTTAGTAGTTATCGATTTTATGAATCTGTTGTTTTTAATGTTTTTGGTCACATTTTGGTTGACATTTTTTATTCTAAAATATTTGTCTTACTACTACATTTTTATCAGGTATTTTTAAATTCATCAATACTTAATTTTTTAACCAAATCTATTCTGTAAAGCCTTATGATAAATAAATAAAACCTGTAGTTGATCTATTAGGCATCTTCAAAGTAAAGTCATTATTGTCTTAAGTAGTGTATTTAACATTTGATTATGTAGTGCTCTCCTTAACAATATTGAAGAGAACATGACCTATAGTTCGTTTAAGATCGCATTATTAAACTTTTCTTAGATTTATTTCTCCTTAGTTAAATGTGACCATCTCAAAAGAATAGTTTTTACCATAGCAACACTGACTTCACCCCTATAATTATCTGCAAAACCTATGAACTTCGATTTTCTACTAATTAATTAATAGTACTTAGCTAAGATCACAGAATAGATTGGAAATAATCTTTTTGGTAGAACAACAGTAAATAGTAATTTTCTCACTGAGATGCTCAGATGAAAATGGTAGAATTTTGGTATACTTTGAGGGTAACATTGCTCGGTTAGACAGATTCGTGCTAATAATAAGAAATAGTTGTCTGTCAGTAATTTTATTAGTATGTATTGTTGTGGCCATTTTATTGCAGGTTATTTCTTTAAAAATGATTCAATATTGAACATTTTTTTTTTTCTTTAAATGTATTACTAATATTTTGTTTACGTAATACTTATACTCCATTCGACATAACCTTTTTTACTGCCCGTTCAACCGATTTTGACTTTTATTGCGTTGGTGGCATGATAAATGGCGGCTGCAGTAAATAGTTGGTATTGTAATCACATTTTTTGCTTTTACCGCCATCCTTATGCCTACGGAATAGGAGTCAAAATCGGTTGAATGGACAGTAAAAAAGTGTTGTTTATGTTTTATCTAATCTTATTGAGAATGGAGTATAAATGGCCTCACAGCCATACTGAAGACGGGACTTTAATTTCAGCAATTCATCTGCAACTTCTCTTGATGTGCTAATTTTTATGAACCGCATCTCTGGAAATCTTAATTTACCTGCAAAAAAAAATATTTGTGCGGGTGGGTGGTCGAAAATCTCAGCATAAAATGGTCACAATTCATCACTAATTCCAACTAGATGTACCACTGACGGCAGCATGAGTACTAGGTCGCCCTCTGTACTACTACTAGAGAACTAAGTAAAACTTTCATATACCCTCATTTAATAAAATATTTGTGATTTGCGAATATAGCTCTTAAATGTGGGGATATAGTGTGATTTTTATTTTATTATTGTTGTGTGTCAATGTTTCGGCTGGGAGATAGGGTTCTGTTATTTTATTTTATCTTGTAACTGTAATACTTTTTGAAACTTTATGAAATTTTTTGTAAGACGACAAATCAATTCAATAAGAATAGAAATTTAAATGAAATAATCAGTTAAATTAGCCGGTACTTATGAGTAACTTTTATTAAAAAGTTTAGTGAATAGGTAGTTAGCTCGATCGTATATTACTCTTCATCTTTTTTTCTGCCAGATACCAGCTTGATGCGCTTGGGTCAATTGAAAAGAGAGCCAAGGGAATCATTGATAATGAAGCACTCGGGGCTTTAAAGTCATGAGCATCGACACGTTGCTAACCTGTCGGTTTTCTACCGGTTGCATTTCGAGCAGCGTGCGTCGGAATTGCATGGCAATTCCGTAATCGGACCACCAGATGTATGGCATTGCGCCGCCAGTACATGGTGGACATCCCATCCATTGGGAATACATTCATTGTGCGCACAGCGAAGGAGTAAAATTCTTTACCTGGGTGTGTGTTTCCTGATAGCTACAACCTGGGGATCTTATCTGGGGCTACTTCCAGGCAAGCGTGATCTATCTTCTACCACATCGTCACTTTCCATCAGGTGAGATAGAGGTAGTGGTCAAGCGTGAGTCTATCAACAGTAAAAAACCGGGCAAGTGCGAGTCGAACTCGCGCACTAAGGGATCCGTACAAACTTAGGGTGCTTACATAAAGAAACAGGTTTAACCTACCTGTACAGATTTGTCTGTACGGGTAGGTATAAAGAATATAGCATAAAGAACGGGTGAAATAACCTGTTTCTTTATGCGAGTCAACGCTGTTCCGATCGGTACCGACCCGTACAGATTTGTCTGTACCGGAAACCTGTTTCTTTATGTAAGCACCCTTACCTGCAAAAACAGTTCAATTCCCGATTGAGTTACGAACATTATTTTTCCGAATCACAAAAACAGTTTTTTTTGTGACGTAACTACAAATGTACAGTTTTCAGATTTTTTCCTATACTTGTGCTGTGAGACCTGCTTCACGCCAAATTTCAGTATTCTAGGTCAATGGGAAGTACCCTATGAATTTTGATTCCCTTGAGTGTCTTTTTTTTTTTATTTTTCAATACCTAACTCAGAAGTTTGATTTTTTCTCAGCTTCAAGGGACAGCAGACTTAAGTATATGGTTTCATTTCAACTCGATACTTCCGAAATCCGAGATAAAGGGGTCTATACAGACAGACAACAAAGTGATCCTATAAGAGTTCTGATTTTTTCTTGTGAGGGACGGAACCCTATAAAGTATTATTTTAAATCTAGTTCGCGTTCTTATTTTAGTTTTATTATATGAAGACATTTCGGAAAGTTTTCGACATTGTCGCTGAAATGAAATTCCGACTTGAATTTGAATGTTCATTAAGTACAAGGTTATCTAGAAATTGTAAAATTGACAAAAAGTAGGGCTTGCTAGAGAAACATTAGAGCAATTTAAATCAATAAATTTGTTTTATTTTGACTAATAGCTTCACGCTTGACCAATATCTCACCTGACGGTAAGCGATAATGTGGTCCTTGAAGGAGCACGTTTGTCTAGAAGTAACCTATTTAGGGCCTCATCAGAAGGCTTAAAGTCTCTCAAAGGGCAATGGAAAGGGCTATGCTTGGAGTTTCCTTGCGTGATCGCATCAGGACTGAAGATATCCGCTGGTGAAGCCAAACTTAAGTGGCAGTGGGCAGGGCACATTTCTCGCAGAACAGATGGTCGATGGGGACGAAAGGTTCTGGAATGGCGACCACGTCCACGACCGGAAGACGCAGCGTTGGAAGGCCTCCCACAAGGTGGACCGATGACCTGGTGAGGGTTGCGGGAATCCGATGGATGCGAGTCGCACAGTACCGGTCATTGTGGCGACATTTGGGGGAGGCCTATGTCCAACAGTGGACGTCTTTCGGCTGAAATGATGAATGATGATGAACCTTACTCTTCACTAAGGCCCCCAGGTTATAACTATAAATTCGTTCAAAAGAGAATTTCTGAGAAACACAACCTCGCAGAAATATAACTTTGATTATAATCTTAAAGTTTTCCATTTCATTGTCAAATACAAACTGTTTTCTCTCACAAATGTTCTTTGAAATATCTTTTACTTGGAGTTTACATAATCCAGAATTTGTATTCAAGTTTAAATGGTCGTTTCTTGAATGCTGTAACAGATTTCGTTTCAAAAGTTTGTATTTTCTTTTTTTATTTAAGATAGTTTTCAATGTAAACAGACTTTAGGAACTAGGTTGTGATCTGAAAGTCTTAAGGTCTTGTCTGGGATGCCAGATGCGACGTAACCAGGTCATGACGCCAAAAATGTATGGTTGACTGCGTGATCAACTGTTGCCAAGAAGAGCTCGACAAGTGGATGTACGATTAACACTTTAGCGACAAAACTGTACTGAGACTTACCTTATTTCGAATGCACGCTTGTGCGACACGCTGAAGTTCGACATCACTGGTGTGAAAAACGATTGTGCGACAGTAGTTCGAAACAGGTAGTGCGACAAACAATTGTGTGTGTGTACTGTAATTCGAGAGTACGTTGGTATATATTACAGTAATTTGAAACTACCCTACCAGCCAAGACAGCTCGACGGAGCCCCGCTAACTAACCACAAATGCTAAGGTGGGACCTCCGCTCAGCTTCGCTCCCACCTTAGTCTGTTAACCTAACCTGTCCTTGTCGGGGTGCCTTTAAATATGTTAATTTTGTAGAGTAATGTTGAGCTTCAGTGTGTCGCACAAGAATACATTCCAAATAAGGTGAGTCGCGGTGTTGAGAGATGTTATTTACTTTTCACGGCATAGATTAAATTAAATAAAAGAACCACGTCTCCCCGCCTATATTTTTGGTGACACTGATGGAATCTAACCTTATAAGCCTGTTTTTCAAGAGCGTATATAATAAATTCGTAAATAACGTAGAGTATTTTCAATGTTTCTCTAAATATAAACCTATAGTTTTGATGTCTTATATAGCTAGGTTTTTTTTTGTCTGTAATAACTTTGGTAAAGAAAACTTTGAGTAAATAGATTTAATAATTGGCAACATTTTTAAACTATTCTTTTTTTTTCAACCGTAGAGTAATTTAACTTTTTTTATTTTTTGAGGAATTTTCTTTTTTTTTTGTATACGCTCTTGATACGATGTAATAAATATAATATTAACTGTAATTGAACTTAAGTTTTGTTTGAGTCTAGTAGTTCGCGTTTCACTCGTAGGTACTTAGGTGTAAGTTACTAAAATACCCTGTCTCCCTTTTACAAAGAAGTGGGTTTATAAATCTTTTTTGTGAACCTAAAATGCATCTACAACATGACTTAAATATAAAAGGGTGTTGAACAAAATTTTGCATAGTCACTCATCGCCATCTTGATTTTTTTGACTGACACGTCAACACGTGACATGTAGGGTACAAGGACACTAACAAATTAAAATGAAATGAATTATGTCCTTAAGTGTCGTTTTGACGAGATATTTGAGAAAAGATGAGAACTGCTTTCAAATATTAGCAATGCGACACTTAGGCCCCAAGACATTCGTTGTTGGTCTACTGTCTACGGACGTGTAAATTAATAGACGCGTATTCGTCAGTATACGCTTGGTGTACGCCTGCGTAAACCTAACATACAAAACTGTAAAACTCTGTCCGCGACGCGGCAACATTGTGCCGTCGTGGCGTTGCCGCTTTGTCGACAGAGCTTCATAGTTTTGTATGCAAGTTTGAGCTGGCGTACACCAAGCGTATTATGACGAATACGCGTCTATGAAGCTATGCGGCTTAAGTCTTCTTGACCCGTATTTACCAGTTTAATCGTGCGATGCATCATTGCAGAAAATTCAAGATGGCTATAAGAGTGATAAGTTCAGAAGTACAACTTCCCTGGTCAACTCCAGATATAAGAAGTTTATCAGCCCACTTTAACCGAAGTCCCCACACACGAAACTGACACCAGCCGCGCGCAGAGGTCGCGCGGTTTCGGTTTCATCACGTTCCAGGAGGCGTCTTCAGTCGACAAGGTCCTGGCAGTGCCCGTCCACACACTGGACGGCAAGCGCATCGACCCCAAGCACGCCACCCCCAAATCAGCTCCACGCCCCGCCAAAACCAAGAAGATATTCGTCGGTGGCGTCGGACAAGACACTTCCGCAGAAGAGGTCAGATCTTACTTCTCGCAGTTCGGTCTCGTCGAAGACGCCGTGATGCTCATGGACCAGCAGACCAAACGCCATCGCGGGTTCGGCTTTGTCACCTTCCATTCCGAAGAGGCTGTAGAGCGCGTGTGTGACATACACTTCCATACTATTAAGAATAAGAAGGTGGAGTGTAAGCGCGCACAGCCCAAGGAAGCTGTTGCGGCTGCGCCTCTCGCTCTGGGGAAGAGACTTGTGTTGCGACCGGGCAGGGGGCTGGTGTACGCCACGAGCGGCGTGGGCGCCGTGCCGACGGTGGGCGCGGCGCACGCGTACCGGTACGCGCCGTACGCGCTGCCCACGGCGGCGACGGCGGCCACGGCGCTGGTGGCGCCGCCGCAGCCGCAGCCGGCGCCCGCGCTGCCGCAGTTCGGCGCCGCCTACTCGCTCGCCGGCGTCGACATGTCTTCGTTCCAAGGCGTCGACTGGGGCGCCATGTACGGCCTCCCCATGTACATCTAAACGGTAATCGAGCAATAATTGACATGAAAACCCCACCCGCCTACAACGGATAGGTTCTTAGCTCGGCTATTTTAATTTTTTTCTTACGATAGAGTTCCTACGTACTATTTTTTTTTGTTTACATTAAGGTGTTTGTCTTGCCGCGTACCCAAAGTGGCCACAGAGGGAATATGATCAGTATTGATGTAGTTAAGTTGTTTATTGGCTCATTAAACTTAGTGTAAGGCAGATTTACAAGCAATAATTTGCCCGTCACGGGCATCAAAGAGAACGCATTTCATTTTTTTTTTTTAATAAAAAAGTTATTTTATTAAGGCGATTCCCAACGGGTACGCTCGAATAGGAGAATTTGACGTTCCCATGTTTACGTGTTCTTGATGAGTCACTTGATTATGTTGAATTTTTATTTGGTTTTTTTTTTTCAATTATGAGGGTATTTTGATTTTTTTTCCTAAGTGACTTGTCAAACAATACAAATAAAGATGTCGTCTTCTTTTTCGAAAGTTCGCGTCGTTGCGTGTCCTCTTAACTTTTAAATATTAAGGCGAAGATCTCAAATAATTTAGTTGCGAAAAAAAAAACTAATTTTTCTTATGTTTTGTAATTTAGTGGTAGACATAGTGCACGTTTGTTTGGCAATACATTAACCTGATATTATTTATGATAACTCGACTGTATTTTTTATGAATCTCATTCGCAGCTGTATTTTTTTATTGATAAAAACATAGGAATTAATATATATACATTCGCGGTAAGAGTGACGCTGTGTGACTGCGCTTTTATTCAATTATTATGGCTATATAAAGTTTTATCTATGTACCCTCATATTTCAAGTATTGGTGACATAAAATTAGTAAATTCTATTGGATAAACTCTTCTCAAAAAATGGGAATGTAGAAATTAAATGAAAATATTTTAGGCTAAATAAAATTTCAATGTATAAAATTAAAATCAAAGAAATGGTAGAAGTTGTCAGTATTAATAACGGTGCCATTTCATTAGGAATCTACGTTTGTGCCAAAATTCGCTCAGTTTTCCGTTTTATGAATCTCTTTTTAAACTCTTTCAAATTAATTAAGTACTTATATTTACTAAAACACTGCTTTTTAGATTTAAAAAAGATTATCGAAACTTTGATGGCTAATTTTAACTGTTTCCTAACTTAAACTTTTTGATTCCACCGCGGCTGTAAACCATCTAAGTATCGTGTTATACGTTACGTGCAAAACAAAATTATTATGTGTATATCACTCTCTTTCGCACTGGAAAAACTAAAACTTAGTAAAATACGGTACTTGGGAAAAAATATACTCGGGCGCCATCTTCCCGAACAAGGCTGGTCCTACGTTATCATCAGTCACCACTCGACCGTCTCGCGTGCGTTACGTCACACGGCGTCGACCGCTCTGCTCACGACACACATATCGGAGCGGAAAGCAATCTCATTCTACAATAGTATTATATATTATTGACATACGTAGATATAGTACTTTAGTGGTTTTGGTGGCTTTTGTGGTTCTACCCTACAATATGACAAAAAATCTTTCGACATCATATGTCAAAGAAACTAAAAAAAATGCTTGAAAAAATAACGAACAGTGTCGGAATAACTCTTTTATTCATACAAATGACAAAACATTATCACATTTTTTCCAATAACCCACAGAAGCCACGAAAATCACTCTCCAAGTAAATTAGTTAACATTAATAAATAATTTAGTTCGTGTATGAGCGCGTGGACTAACACCCTGTGTACCGTGACAATAAGCTAAGTATATAAGCCGCCGTAGATTGTCATGGCGGCGCGGCCTCGCCCATAGTCCTCGTCTATTTACATATTAGAACGTACGTCCTTTGATTTTGAAGTTTACTGAGTTGGGCCCGTGTTGGGCGCTAGTTGGAGGATACTGTCTTGAGTTTTATGTGCCCTTATCAGCTTAATTTTTGCACGCGCCCTTTGTATCTGTTAAAATGTTACATGAGAGTTAAATAGGGGTTTTATTATACCAAAGTCTTGGAATTCGCTTTCCGATAGCAGAGCCTCTCCAAAGAACATTCCCGACTGACAAAATGTAGGTATGGAAACCTTTCTGCTCTTAAAATAACTGTACTTAATCCGCAGATAACAAAAAGTATGTACTTAATTTCTTCATTAAAACAATCATTTTTTACAAACCAAGACAGTATTCTCTGAAAAAGAACCTAAGGAACCCTTACGTCCTTTCTTAGAAGTACTTAATTTATCAATCGTAGCATTAGATCCAAAAGCAATACAATATGTGATTAGTGAGTGTAAAAGACAAAGATGGTTGTGTTCGTGCAATTCCTAGATTTAAGCGGAACCTGGACTTAGTCCTAAGACCAGCAGTATTAAAAAAAACACGTGATTTTCCAAAATTATCGACTAAAACGTCATATATTTGATCATTGACAAGTTCCTTTAAAAAATCAATATTTTACACCCAAATACTCGTTTTAAGGCATAGTTTTGAGTACTATAATTATTTACCTATCTTTGGATTGGTCTAAGATCATTTTGATTCAGTATTTCTTAAGAAAAATACAGACATTTCGGAATTCAAATGTAACGTTGTACTTAACGGCTTTGTTCATATTAAAAGACAGTATGACAATATTTTATCTTAACAAAATATCGGAAAAGTTCCAACAATAATATGGAAAGACGCAAGAAAAATATCACCGGGTAAAATTCCGAAAATCGTCTATTACTAAAGTACTTAATCCTTATATTTATATTAGCGTATATTTTGGACGTAGGCGAGGCCGCGCGGCAAAGCGTAGTGCAGTATGCATGGTAGCTTGGTCGGCTACATTCCCTGCCAGCCGACGCACTTGTAACCGCAGCGTGTGGAAATTAAACGATAAAATAATCTAGAAACCTGTATAATTTGAACATACAAAAATGTTAGGAAGAGGGTAGTTTGATACTTAGCTAGTCCTAACTGGGGGGCGCCAGTATGTCGACTGCACTTTTTAATACAAGCTAAACTCGTGTGTAATTATTCAGTCTTTAATACCAGTGAAAGTGATGAAACTGTGAATGATTATTTATTAAAAACGCATTGTTCCCAGTGATAAGCTGTTCAATATTATATATGTGTGATTTTTCTTCGTTTTATTTTTGGTTTTATTTTATAATTCTTTCCACACGCCACGGCTACCGTATGCTATGATATTCACATTATGTATACACATACCTATCCTTATTATATAGCAGTATTTTTAGCATAAGTAGGATTAGAACCTCCTGAGATTAAACAGTGGAGCGCGCGCTTTCTCGTCACAAAAAAACAGTGAAAACCGGATATGAGTAGATTGAACTGGATTTATTTTATATTTGGATTATAAACACCTGTGTGAGGCGGCTAATTTAATTTTTATTTACTTTATTCCGGTAGAAGAACTACCTGTTTTTTCTTCTAAATTGATTTATGCCAGGTTTTGTTCACAAAAAAATCTATCTTTTATAGTTGTCTAGAAACCGTGCGCCCACATCACCCGACAGTTACACCTTTTGTACATTAGCGGTCGTTTTCTGAGACAGTATTAGAATGGTTGACTATGTGACTTCACAGCCGCCGTGTGCTTCGTATCTTGCCAAATTAGATAGAGGGCGGCGAGCGTGGGGACGCGAAGGATTTGCTAACGTGGATAGCTGTAAATTTGATCCAAACGGAGGGTATTTAAAAAACAATAGGTTCTTTAGAGTTCAGTGTTTCTGACACAACTGGGTGGAGTTACGATTGAATAACTACAGTTTGTAGATGTAACTAATATCTATACATCATTTCAGTAGTACGCAACTTAACCGCATGTGCAAATATCATCCTTACCATCTCTGATATAAATATCATCTGTGAACACCTTTCTTCTCACTCGAGTCGTAGTTTGTACCACGTTGACACATCCCCCGCGCCCTCACGCAAATGTTGTAATGTACTTAACTTTGTTTTTTCATATATTGTACTGTTCCAACTTCCCTTTACGGGTGGCGATATTCCAACACCCTTGTCTTAGTTACTCTTGGTAACTGGTTGCTGTTGTCCGTTGCTGATTGCTGATTTAGTGACGTTGCCGACTTACTTATTCGGGACTCTGGTTGAGGAGTATCACAATGAGTTTTAGTGATGTATTTTTAGTTGATTTGAAGTTGTCATGCTTTGGTGGGTAGTATGCATTAATGTTAGTGACGTCACTGAATCGTGGCGGACCTCAGCAGTAGGTTTAGTTGTAGATTTAGAAGGAGTTTGCCCGCTGTAAGGAGCACCTAGTAATACCTGATGTGTCATTACATGGATATAATATTAGAAATTAAAATTGTGTGTTTTATTTAGCGTGGGACTTCCTGCTGGGTTTGGTTTGTTGTATTTTACACTACTTTTTTATCTTTCTAGATAGTTTGCACGTTGAACTTGTAGTATTTAGTTATGGGGTTGCCATCTACAATTTTGGCTTTAAAACTGTGATTAATTACACTATAATATTAGGGTGAACCCGACAACAGAGGCACTAATGATCAAAATTTTAACATTTCTACTAAAAAGTTGGCAACCCTAGTGTGAAAAAGTCGTGATCATTTCCCCGCGGTGGGCGCCAAAAAACCTCAGTTGGTATAGGAGGGTGGGACAGACCGGACGTATGGTAAGTCAAGTAACGCGAATCAGGCATGCGTATTGCGTATAACAGTTGTAAATTATAGTGTTACGCCGTAGTGTAATCGCGTCTTCATACTCGTGACTAACTCAAGACTTCACGGAGAGAGATACTTGGACACCGCGCATTGAAGACTTATAGCATATTCAAAGGTATCGCAGAACCAACTGACTCGTTAGGAGAATCGGAGTTAAGTTATGAGAAAATGGAAGATAGCATGCGTTATACCTTGGAAGGAGTGAATAGTCTTCAAACCGCGGCCCGTCCGGCATGGTTGGCATGAATGAATACGTAAACAAAATCTAATCTTCCATACAAAATACTTCACTGTCAATTTATTAAGGCGTTTGCCACACGTTGGTTGTGATGCGTGCTATTAAAAATATTCCTTTTAAAGACTGACTTTAAAAGGAATATTGTATACGTAGACACGTAGATTAGACCTTTAGACGCTTCGCTTCGGGCCACAGGTCTTCCTGGTATATAAGAGTTATTTTGCCAAAAAAACAGGCCAAAATTTCGCCAAAAAGTTAATTTTGCTCAACGTTGTGAAGTCGCAGATTAGAAAAAAATGGAAGTAGTGATTTGAAGAACTGTTCGCTAAACGAGTTGAGCAATAACAGAAATGTAAAGGAACTTTTAGGAACACTGCGACAAAGACGGTATATAAAAAATAATATTTTGCCAAAAACAAAAAGGAAATACGCCAGAGTAGCTTAAGAATGTGACAATAATAAGACGGGACGTTGCCAACTAAGACGCTATTACTATTTAATCATTTCGTTGCCATATACGAGAATACATTCCTCTCTAGTCATTTTTTTTGTAATTTTTTTTTCTCTAAAATTTGGCGGGAAACTGAATACAGAGTCTTATCTTGCTCAATACTTTATTCTTGCCTAGTTGTAGTTAATTTCTATCGATATAAGCTTGACGCAGTAGTGATGTGCCATACACCATATATGCCATAGCACGCAAACGATAAACTAGTGATGTGCTTGTTCGCTCCAGACTCACTGGACCAAAATGTAAACAGCATTCGAAAAAAATATATTATATATTCTTAATTATGTAAGATTACTAAGATATACATAAATATACAATTTTTGGATTGGTATAATGTTAAATTGAACATAAAAAAATACTATGTTGTGTGTTTTTAATGTATGGCAATGCTAGAGTAGTATTGTAGCGTAGACATTTTGAAGTTTTACATACATATGATAAATAAATATGACTAACCGAAAGCAATAACATTTAATATTACTACAGCACGCGCGCGCTGCGGCTTGCACAAGAACGGTAGAGAAGCTAACGTTTGAAAAAGGAACGTGTGTCGGTTGATGTTTGAACTTGGAATACCTAAAAAACCGTTGTTTTTGAATAAGAATGAACACATTACAAAAATGACAAAGTTAGTATAAATCATAATGAAATGAGAAAAGGATTTTGGCTTTGCAAAAAATAACAAGTATGTCCTGGGTGTCAATGAAAACATTAATCAATGAATGAACACTTATCTATTTTATTTCAATATATTAATGAGTAAAGCTCTAAATGAGAAAAAAAAAACAACGTCAATATGGCACACAAAATTAAATTTAAATTATTAAGTAAATAAAATGCACTTGGCTATGTTACGACGCAGCGGCACGGCAGCGCGCGCAAATGTTAGAATTACTATAATTATACACATTGCATACAAATACAAATATTTTTGTATAATAGGTATCTGTGTAGTAGTGTTGGTTAATCTTGTATTTTTAAATGGTAAGCGACGAAATGCGGGTAGTCTTTGTTTTACTGTGTGACGTCAGAGGTGGAAGTTTGTTAGGCGTTTTATGTGGATGATAGCTTTCTCACAAGAATAATATCCAAGCTTTTAGAACCTGCTTTGGGATCTAATGAGGTGCCTTTGCTCACTGGCCCTAATTAAATCACGATAAATGATTGCGGACACCGATGCGATGTGTTAAAATGCAATTAATTCAGTCTGTCACAGTTCAACCATTTTTTAAGGTCAGTCAAGTCTTCCATCGACAATCACATAGCTATGAAATGTAAATCGAAATTTTCTACACTTCCAAAGATTCTAAATTCGGTGAATGATCGTTTTCCTGTAACATCGATATCCAATTACCGCAGCTCCACATTGAAAAAGGTTTTACAGCAAACTTCGGTTTCGTAGATTGCCTTCTAATTGGTATTTTCTAATTAAAAGCTGCGTCAGCGCGCTCGAGCTACTTTATCTTTACAATAATCTTAAATTGAACCTGTTTTTAGCCTAAAGTGGGTAACTATATAGTCATCTACTTATGTTATCGTAAAAACAACAATTTGAAAAATTCGGGACTTTTTACCTACTGTCCACGGATGCGTAGCTTCATAGACGCGTATTCGCATTATACGCTTATTTACACTAAGCGTATAATGGCGAATACGCGCCTGCGTGAAGCTTACAAACAAAACTATAATACAGTGTCGACGAAGCGGCAACGACACGACAGCACGACGCTGCCGTTTCGTTGTATATGTAAGCTTCATACAGGTGTACACCAAGCGTATAATGACGAATACGCGTCTATGAACTGTAAGCCTAAGACTTTGTCTTCTGACCTGTGGTATCGCCACGAAACATCACTCATCTATGCTTGAGAGTGAACAACATCTGGCCACTCCCACACCAACATTCAAGTCTACTAGATGTCTCAACAGTCCCATCTCTGACGTCACACAGCACACAGCCTACTCGCCTATGTCGTCAACCGATATAATTACATTGTTGAATAAGCGACAGTATGTGACGCAGTGTTTATTGTGTAGGGCGCTCGCGCCGACGCTTGAGGGCGTGCGGCCATGTTTCTTTCAGAAATTCTTATATATTCTTTACTTGTGTCATGGCATGTTGCCGTGTTTTAGACGGATAGTCTTCAACTTACGTAAGAAATTGCGCGGTTTCTCTTATATTTAACCTACCGTTGTTTCCAATCGCGCGATTTCCATTCTAGTCTTGATTTTGCCTGGAAGTAAGGTAGTTTTGTTTTTTATTTTTATTTATTGGATATCTTCTAAATTATTCTGTGATAAAAAGCCAGACACAGTCTGCCTTTGTAGTCTTATTATTTTGAAATTAAATGAAAGTAACATGCCTCGACATGACATCTTGTTCAGAAACTTGGCGGCACTAACATGTTTTGCGTCGAGGTCCGCGTAGTCATATGTCTACATTCCTTTATGTATATTTTTGAACGAATTAATGCATTTTATTTATGGTAGTTATAAAAAACATAGTTTATCATAGACAAATTAGTGATGGGCTGTTTTTTTATTTACGTATCCACTGGCTAATAGAGGTTTCCTTATTTATGTTACTAGATTGCGCTAGTGTGCGATAAGGTTAGTGTTATTTAAAGTAGATTAAATTACCGTTGAATACAATATTGAATACTCCAATTTGACATGGTTCAAAGATGTTTGGCCTAATTTAACACTAGGATAGACAAGCAATAAGTATACTAAGATGTTGGTTATATTTCAGGATCATTTTGTTTTAGCTTGTCGACACGTAGCGCCATCTAGTAGCACACTTTGGAAGTTCTCAGTTTGTGCAATTCAACAAACTTACTGTATGTATATTTTGAGGTACCCCGTAGTTACGGTTGGGTTTGGGTAATGTAGCTGCGTAGATTCTTCGACTACGTCAGTCTACGGTCCCCGAGCATAGTGTGGTGTAATGTCTATGCGCAGGGAGAGTAAGCTTTGCCGCAAGGAGTATTATTAATGAATGTTTTGTATAATTAATGTAGATTATTATTTTTAAACCTAGGCAATAGTCGGGCTCTCTAGCGCCCCCTAGCTAGTGGACGCAGTAGTGCGCCGGCCGCGCGCCTCCTTCAGCCATTAACAATATTATGGTTCATCTTCACTTAGATACAAGTATTAGAAAAAAATAATAAAATGGTAACACAAAACACAGCTGTTCTTTCATTTATCCGCTTTTTCGTTAGTTTTCGTACCTCTTCGTTAGTTAAAACATTAGTTTGGAGAAGAATATTTTTTTATTGAGACTCGTAGTATAGAGCTTTCGGCCCCGTGTTGGGCGCCAGTACGAATTTTCTTAGTCGATCGACCCCAAATCTGTAGTGTTATGTTTTGGAGATCAAAGACTATGGTTGGACATAGATGCATGTCGACATAAGGAGCGGTGGAGTGTGCATGCCTCGGTGTCGACGGAGCCGCCTCGGGACCGAAGACGAAGACTACACTCATTTTCTTATACGGTGAGGCAATACTGAGGCTACAGTCTAATCTCTTGTCATGTTAACACAAGCTAATTTCAAAGCTGAACCACAACTAAAGATGAATCTACTTCTAACAACACAAGACCTAGTCTACTGTTCACGGACGCGTAGCTTCATGGACGCGTATTCGTCACTATACGCTTGGTGTACGCAATAACACGTACGTACACCAAGCGTATAATGGCAAATTCGCTTCTGACTACGCTACGTATTCGTGGACATTAGGCCTTACCTCTACACTTGATTCTATGTGTGAACATTTTTGTCAATTACATGAAGTTTGTAGGGAGGTTTTTACAAAAACTAGCTAAAACAAAAATATTAACACTGACAAGATATTGGATACTAAGTAATTAATATAAATACTGAGGGCATGGTTTTAAAAATTGTAGAATGGATAAACAGTTGGTCGCTTCTGTACTTAGAAGAATTTTAAGACCCCTAGCTTAGTAAAAATTCGTAAGGGAAAATGTCACTAGGCAGGTTTCTGCCACCATCACGATACCTCCCCATTAACATAAGTGACTAAATTTAAATCTATAACTGATTCTTTCGTTTTTCGAAACTGCAATGATATTGTATTCTGACCAAAGCTTGCCGAATTGATTTAGGTACTGTGGCAACGAGCAAAAACCGACACCATTTATCAAGAAAACTTTCTAATATACCTACACAGAACTCTACTAGCTTATGTTTTGGAGAAAATAGAAGACTATTCCATCACCAGCGACCAACTGTTTCGCCATGAATAAATAAGAAAATCAGTATTGTCATTCACATTACCAAATCTGCTGTTGAAAATATTGCTTAGTTTTTATTTTTAGTACCCATCTCCAGTACAAGTGCATCCCAGTAATTAGATAAGTAGATATAGACGTGGTACGACCGGTGCTGGGTTCTTTAAGTCAAAAGTCTTTATTCGTAGCTTTAGTTGAATGGTCGAATCGATTAGTTGAACATACGAAAATAATAATACTTATTGTGATGTATAAAACTCCATGGGAGCCGCTTTTAAGATTTTTTTCGATTTTTAAATAAGTAGTCATAGAGATTTTTGTAGATTTAGATTGAGGAGTCATATCAACCGAAAGACACAATCGTATTGTGCCTTAATAGTTTGTTTTATTACGATTTTGCTTTGAAAACTAGAATCTTTTAGAATACGGACCAAAAGTTCAATTAGTTTGGAAATATAAATGAATAAAAAAACAATATTTTTTGTACAATTTACTTTTCCGTTGAAAATGTTGATGAGTAAATTTTTCGAAGCGACTTAGCTGTCTCGGTAGTGTATTGAATAGAAAAGAAATGTAAACGAGTTATACAATGAATGTAGGTATCCCGTTTTGTAGTAGTACAAAGTAATTTAAGTATTTTGTATCTGCATATTGTTAAAAAGTCTTCCTTAATAAAAATAGACTGAAATATTAGTGACCCATGTAATTTTCTTTTGATATCCCGTTTCGCTGGGATGCACTAGATTTTATTAAGATATTTTATGTAAAGGGCACTTATTTAGATCTGTTGCTTATTATTTTACCGAAAAATAAAACTTACACGTCAGTATCTTTTCACCGCTATTTTATTTGTCAGATATTTTTAAATTAATCATTTAAAAAAGTAACCGACTATGGAAATAAATTAAACAGCCTACCATGAAAAGGGTCTGAAAAAGTGCTTTTTTGTAATTCCGAGAGTATTGATAGTTCTCTCATTGTAGTTGAAGTGTTCAGTAGAAATAAACCCCAGTACAATGAGTCTAATGTACGGAGAGTGCCTATGTGTGACAATATTCGAATCACACTTTATTTCTTCCATTTAAGTAAATGGTCACCTATGTTAGCTAGGTATTACCAACCAGTGATTTGATAGATAAACAATCTTACTCGGGAAATTAAAAATTGAACAGTTGTGCTACATAATTGATCGATCGAGTTAATTTTTAAACCGGAAGAATGCTGGGACAACATTTAAAAATTAAAGCAAGACTCCAGCAACAGTATCGGTTAATATTTTAATCATTTTTAACCTTTTATTATAATACTCAAACTGGTAGAATCCATTTATGTGATGAAATAAAATTTTCAATTTCCCGGATATGATATCAGTGACCAATATAATAAAACACCCGTATCAAGTAATGTTTGATAATCGCATTTAGTTTGATTTTAACTAAATAGTCTAGTCAAACAGAAAATATTGTTAACGTTTTGTTTTTTTAAACCTCGATAGACTAGGTACTGTTTTTTTTTAGTCGCTCTTTTATGACTCCGACGTTAAGTTTTTGACATTTCAAAATGGGCGGTAAATACTAGCCGCATTTAATCATTTTAATTTTCACAAAATGTATTGGGAGTGATAAAAGCGTGAAAATAGTTGTTTCTACGAACTTTGTACATATTCTAGCGTAAGATTGTTACTGAAATAATAATGTGTGGTGTATTTTATTCATGTACTGAAGTTACGTGTCTAGGGTGGTTAGAAACTTAGGTATGTCTCTCTTTCTCTCGTTTGAATATTTCGATTTGAAAGTAGAATTATTATCTCCTTTAAGTACTATTGGGTTAATGGACTAAATTTAAATGTTACAAAATCATTTAATTTCAGAATGAACATAGCTAGCAAAAATATACCTCAATTCAGTCATCGAATGCTATTCTAAACAGTAGGTATATCAAAATTGCCAAAAAAATAGACAAAATTTGGCGACAAATCACAATTAGAATCTGGCAACTTCGTACAGTGATGTCACTTGATGTAACGTACCTATGATTATGTAATAAAATGGGAAAATGGTAGTCCACTAATCCAATCTAGCAATTGAATCTCTTAAAAATAACAAGAAGTGCCCCGACGAATTTGTAAAACGTAAGCTCATTGATCTATTTACATTCATTAGGCCGTAGTTTGTGATTTGTAACTGATCCTTTGGACGGAATGTATAGATTTTTTACTATATCTTACATTTTGAGACGTCGGCGTATTGTGTGGCGCGGTAAGATCGTTTTGGAGTTCTCTATCCTTAAAATGAAGAAGCTTAAAATGACAGTAGTTTGACATTTTGTGGGTGCTATTTTTTAAGCTCTAGCATGCAGCCAGTGATATTCCTGCAAGTGACTTATCGTAAAATAAGAGCTTTGTTCTTTTCTTGTAAATCTATTTGAAAATTAGAAATGACGTAGGTACGTTTAGTTGTCAATACAAAAAAATCTTCAACACGATCCCCGCGCCATGTTTAATCGTAAACATACTAGTCATTGTAGTTTTTTAATTGTGAAAAGGAATTATATAATATGTAACGAGAGTTTCATGCTTCTTATATATTTATTCTAATTATTTACTGGCGACCGATGGTATGTCGGATGCCAACGACGCAGTTTGAAATTGAACAAAACGATTAATAAATGGTTTACATTCATTTTTGTGTTTTATTTACCCGTTATGGTGCAAAACTAGTGCTTAACTGCGATCGCACCTGATCGACGCACTAGCCTAAGTTATAATCGGATGGGAAGACTACTGCAGCAGGCAAATGGTTCGTCCTTCGATGTACACGGTACTTATAAACGAGTTTTTACTTTGCAGACATTTTACAGCCCAGTGAAGACTAGGCTAATAAGTTCTGATAAACATAACTCGCACAATGTGACGGTTATTACAGAAAACCAGTTTAAACGATATGCTCTTCACCACTAAGGCTATGGTTACACAATTGCGAGTTAGAACCTAGGTAGGTACAGATCCAGTTTTATAGCAAAACCCAAGAGGTAAATTTTTTTTTTATCGGAGGTACTAAATAGGACTCTTTCAGGGCTACATCCTCACGAAATTTCAACAAAATCGGTGACTAGGGTACGCTGCAGCGTGTGACGCGAAGAATTAATAGTTAATTAATTAATTAATTATTAATATTCCTACAGGCTGTTAGATACTGTCATGTGCGAGTACTGATTATATGAGTTAAAGCTCTCACTGATAAACTTTGGAAGCCCTGTTATGTTCCTTTGTTTGTTTGTGGCACTAACTTCCAAAATTAAGGGTAGGTACAGTTGCCGGCACAAATCTTGAGCGCTGGGTGAAAGAGTGGGGATCACTTTGCGCATCGTACACATCGGCGAGCCAATCACTGTACAAGGATTAAACTCCCCGCCCCCGTGTCTCTTCTTACCACTAAAGAAACCCGATATTTCACTTCTGCGCAAGTGGAAGGCAGGGCTTAAGATCTGTGCCGGTTGTACCTACATGAGTTTTTTTTTTAAAGTGTATTGAATTTTTTTCGCTCTCTAGTTGTGGCCCCACATTTAAAAAATAATAATAGTGAACAAGTTCTCTGACAAGGTACGTACCTAACTATACTAATGCTAATTAACACAGTCATTGTCCTGTTAACTCAATTTACAAATGGGGCGAAATTCCGGCGGACAGAGTTCCGGCGAGATCTCATGGCGGAATGGCGACAGCGACTGTCGCAACCCAGTGCTGAGTACACCATGATCACGGCTTACCGCCGGTGACACGGTGTCCGTCGTTACGTCCGCATGACGCAGGTCCTCAAAAGAAAACCCGTAGTCCTAGAACGCAAAGAGTAATTGAAGTCAGTAAAAGTCTGCCACGCCCTCTCGTCCACCCAGAGCGCGAGAATTCATTGGATGATTTCCCACCTTAAAAAAAACTCGGTTTACACATTGTCATTGCTTTGGGATTGAGTGAGCAAGTTCTTTTGTAAGGTACCTACCTACCTATAAGGAATAAGAAAATATCCATAATGACTAAATCTAGGTACACATTCCTTAGGGATTAGCAAGACACTAAGTTGAATTAAGAACCTCCCTTTGTTTGAAGTTGGATAAAAACCATCTTGAAATCTATATATATAAAAGGAGAAACTGACTGACTGACATATCAACACACAGCCGGAACTAATGGGACCAGGACCGTGAAATTTTGCACAAGGTTTCCTTTTATGACGTAGGCGAGCACTAAGAGAGGATTTTCCAAAATTCACACCCTAAGGGGATGAAACGGGGGTCCAAAGTTTGTATAGAGAAACCTATATCCACGCGGGCGAAGCCGCTGGCAAAAGCTAGTATAGTATAGTAGAGTTGGGTGATGAGATTTTAATTTTATTTATTGAGGAAAACAAATAATAACACATTAAGTGGGTTCCACTACCTTGAATGATAATGATCCATCTTTAATTCTTTATTGCACACTAAAACAACTTATAAAATAAGTAGATAACAAAGTTCATGTACATAGGCGAGCTTAACTCAAAGTTGAGTTTTTTTCCAGCAAACCATTGAGTGATAGAGAGAGATCACAATAGAGGGTAGGATCCAGTGTACAATTTTAAAATTACAAATAATATAAATAAAATAATACATAAATAACATTCGCTCTCTCATTGACTTTCTATTGTGTCTTTCTACGGTATTCGAAAGGCTATAGAGATCTTGATGAAGGCGTCTGTTCCTAACTTACCTACTAAACTAAGTGGCATGTAGCTAACCCTTCTATTATCCGAAACGTACGTATACTTTGCTCTTTGCCAGTCAATCCTCATAAACCTACTGTATCTCTTGCTGGGATGGTGCTGCAAAGACTGCACTCATGCCTCTGGAGATCGCTCACAGAGCTATTCTAAAAGCAACTACATTCAGACCGATTCTTTTCCCACTTTAATTCGTGTCTTAGATTATATATAAGTAATTACTTCTAGATGTAGCCATGAGACTGCAGGTAAGTGTGAAAGTGAGAAGTATATATACGAAATAAGTAAGACAATTGAGACAAAAGATAATATGCTCTGTCTCATTCGACGTGGCCGGTTTTATGCTTGGCGCACTTTGAAAAGTGAACCGAACAAAAGCCTGTAACTGAGAGGTCGACTCGAGTCACTTTTTAGGTTTTTAGAATAATTTCGGCAATTTGAGTAATAGTTTTAGTGTATGTATGAGAAATAGACTCCTATAGTTAAGTTTTTAGTGTATTTCAGTTGTCATATTTAAGGAAAAGTTTGCGTAATAACCTTATTGAAGAGTTATAGTGCTGTCTCATGTGCGGCCACAAGGTGGTTACACCTAAAGGTATTTAATCTAAGATTAGTGCAAGTTACCCAATGTTAGACAACAATATATTCTACATATGGTCCTACTTCAACACAAAATACCTAACTCCTTTTAAGGAAATCTCCAAATGTCGTAAAGAAGGCCATGGTCCGGAGCGAGGAGGAGTGGCAGGCGGTCGCCTCCTTCTGCGACGCTCCTCACGCCCCAACCACCGCCGGGATTCCGATCCCGATTTTCGGCCACCGTAGGCGCGGGCTTGCGGACGGCGAGCAATGGGTGACTCGCCGTCCGATCGTCCGGTAACCGTCCGGACCAAGCCCAAGTCGTCGACGGCGCGTACTGTTCCACGCGCGCCTCAAGGAGATGTCAGCAAATCGTAGGGGCCCAACAGGGTCGAAGCCTACTGGGGCCACGGGTAATGTGAATGTGAAACCCGGGGCCCTGGGACGAAGGCAAAGAAGGAACTGAAGTGGGTTTTTAGTCAGTAAATGTCTGACACTATCTCCCGCCCCGCCCAAGAGCGGGATTTATCATAAAATGATTTTCCCAACTAAAAAAAACAAATGTCGTAAAGACCTTATCCGCACACTCCTGCCAGCACGTACAGCTTTTATTTAAAAAAAATGCTTTTTACCTTGGCCCATCACTTTATAATAAAGTGAATGCAATCATCCCTATTTACGGCCTAAAATCTGCTATCTGTTACAAGACTGTTCGCTCGTACCTACGGAATCTTAACTTCGACGAAACAAAAGAAATCCTGAAGAAGTAATGTCAACACAAACATGCTTCACACATAACAAAAAAAAAACCGGGCAAGTGCGAGTCGGACTCGCGCACTGAGGGTTCCGTACAAACTTGCCTATGCCTTGCCTATACAGTGCAATTCCCGAATTGAGTTTTCCAAGAAGATTTTTCCAAATCTTCATGCGTTCCCGAGATAAAGGGTCTTGATAGACAGACAGTCACGCACGGACAACAAAGTGATCCCATAAGGGTTTCGTTTTTTCCTTTTGAGGTACAGAACCCTAAAAATGAATAGCTGTCCGTTAGTCTCGCTAAAAGTCAATAACGGCTGGACCGATTTGGCTTATTTTGGTCTTAAAATATTCGAGATAGTCCAGGGAAGGTTTGAACAGTGAGACAAAATGGAAAAAATCAGGAAAAAAAAATCCATCTTGTAGTCAGCTTTTTTCTCGTGATTTTTTTCGCCATCTCTAATTAAAATGTCATTATAAAATTAATTAAGCTGTTCTGGTAATGCCAGGAGATGGCGTTATCCTTACTATTAGGCGGTACGAAGTTCGCCGGGTCAGCTAGCCAACAATAGAACAAAAATATTTTTTTTTAGATTGCACCACTGGGGGGCCCTGGGGGGCATCATGTTCTGGGTCCATGGTACACGACAAACATGTCTGAGACACGGTGTATTAAAACACAGCACAACGACTCGATCTATAAAAAAATTGTTAAAAACTAAGCGAAAAATATATTTATTATCTTATTATCGATGTATTCTAAGTCAAAGTCAAATTTTTTTATTTCACATAGGCCTACATGGGCACTTATAAAACGTCAGAAGCTAGTGCACATTATAAAGAGGATAGATTTGTTTGTGTTATGTGTGTGGAAGCAAACCATGTATTTATATATATTTATTTTTAGATATGGGGTAAACATTTTTATTGTAAGGGGGCTACTGTAGGGACACATATTAATCATAATTATATATATATATATACATACGTAAGTATCTATTTTATGCTGAGAGCGCACCTTGGTGGCGGCTGCGACCGCCTCGTAAGTTTTAGCGCTAGTCGCAAATTTACGGAGTTAACATCAAGTCGTGTATCATTTCTCTCATTTAAAGGCTAAACGTGGTGGGTCCAGTGCCTATCCGCTAATAATGACTGACGGACGGACTACTACATCGGATGGCGCTACTATCTGTGATCTCTTTGGAAACTATTTCGCATCAGTTTACACCACTGATCATGACACGGAATTTATGAGTGACTCAAATGTTCCTAATTCAATAGATGTTAATAGCCAATGCTTAACAATCCCTGAGCTAGACAGCGATACCCTGCTCAGAAAACTACAATCTGTTAATATCAGAAAAGGTGCCGGTCCTGACGGAATCCCACCAGTACTTATTTCTGCCTGCGCAACGGCCTTGGTTGCCCCACTTCTTGAAATATACAGAGTGTCGTTGGCTACTGGAACCTTTCCCACCGAATGGAAAAAGGCTAAAGTTGTTCCTGTACATAAGTCGGACAAAAAAGACATCATATCCAATTATCGACCCATTGCTAGCCTCTCCACCTTTGCCAAGATATTTGAGTCAATAATCTGCCCTCACATCCAACGTCACTTCAGGCTTTATCTTAGTGATCGCCAGCACGGCTTTGTTGCTGGTAGGTCGACTACTACAAATTTGATGTCCTTCTCTGAGTCCTTAATAGAATCTGTGGACGCAAATAAACAATTTGATGTGCTATATACTGATTTCAGCAAAGCCTTCGATAAAATTTCTCACTCTATACTACTTCATAAACTAGCAATGTACGGTGTTACTGGACCCTTGCTGAATTGGCTGAGTTCCTATCTGTCTAAGCGTAAATTTTATGTTGTGGTCAACGGTTTTAGATCTGTTGACAATTATTATATGACTTCGGGTGCTCCGCAAGGATCGCATCTTGCTCCCGTACTATTTATCATCTTTATTAATGACCTTCCCAATTGCTTTTACTTCTCTGAGTGCTTCTTGTATGCTGATGATTTAAAGTTTGCAAGAATAATCGAATCATCTAGTGATATCGCACTTTTGCAAGATGATTTGAATAGGGTTGTTGAATGGTGCAATAAAAACAAAATGGAACTGAACTTAAAAAAATGTTACCACCTGTCGTTCTCAAAGAAGGCCCATCCTTTATACTCAGAGTATCTAATAGATAAAACAAAAGTGCAACAAGTGGACACTATTAGAGATCTGGGGGTATTGTTTGATAAAAAAATAACTTTTGTCCCTCACATCGAAAATATTATTAAAAAGCATCCAAAATGTTGGGGTTTGTACTAAGAAACACAAAGAGCTTCAAACTGATTGGCACTAAAATAATGCTTTACAATAGTCTTGTGCGGAGTGTCTTAGAGTATTGTAGTGTAGTATAGAGACCACACTATGCCACACATAAATTACTTTTAGAAAGAATCCAAAAGCGATTCCTGTGGCACCTTGCTTTTTCGAAAGGGAAATGCAAACAGATGCCTTCATACAACACTCGCTTGAAATACTTTAGGATGCACTCGTTGTCAACTCCAAAAGATGTAATTGACGCCTTGTTGATCTATAAACTCTTAAGACATAAAATAGACTGCCCTAACCTTCTGACTCTAATAAAGTTTCGTGCTCCATCTCGATATCCGCGGAATCCCATCACTCCACTACACCCACCCTTACGCAGAACGGTTCTGGGTGCTAACTCTCCGATTCCGCGCCTATGTAGAATGCTTAACAGTGTCAGTGACCTTATAGATATACACCACGACCATTTTAATAAATTTTACAAAATAATTCTTGAGCATTATTCTGGTATTCAGTAATCATTGTTTCAATTCAATTTAATTTACTTTAGTTCGCACTTAATTTATTTTAATTGTAATTTAATCCATATTAATATTGATTGTAATTTAATTAATTATATTTTAAATGTAATTGAATTCATTTTATTTTAGTTGTAATCTAATTATTGTTATTTCATTCATTTTATAATTTATTTCAATTTAATTTATTTTGTTTTAATTGCAATTTTAATTTCATTTATTATTTATCAATATGCTGTGAATTACTCTAATGAATTGATGTTATGCCAGAACTTAATTTAATTTATTAATCAATCTATTTTTAATTTTATCTGTTATGTTGTAATATAATTTTATTTATTAATCTTCCATTTTTTAACTTGTTGTAAATAGTAATTGTTACCTATTCTGTATTGTTTTTAGCATAATATTAATTACATCATTGTGTAAAACCGAATATAGTGCATGTGGTGTCAGCCTATTATTAATTGCTACACTAATGGATGTCAGTTTCGTGTTAGTATAATATAAATGTATTCTGTAAGCAGTTGTTGGCTGACCAAATAAATAAATAAATAAATTAAAAATTAAAAATTCTCCACACTGATTACCCAACACACCTGTAGTATGTTACGATTTAACTCAAACACTACTCGGCCGATTTTCAAAATCTTTCATCAGTAGAAAGCTACTATATCACTGAGTAACATAAGTCTATATTTTGTATTTTCACTATTTAAGCTGCTGGCAAAAGCTAGTTCTAACATAAAGTGGTTGAAAAGCTGATCTTGTGTAGCAAATGGTTGACTACACGGGTGCTACGCGGTCGTAGCTGATGGTTGGCTACGCGGGTGCTACGCGTTCGTAGCAAATAGTTGGCCAAGCGGGGTCGTAGCAAATGATTGGCTGCACGGGCGCTACGCAGCCGTAGCAAAATATGGTTGGCTACGCATGTGCTACGGGGTCGTAGCAGATGGTTGAAATTTTCACAGATGATGTTTGTATTTTTGTTGCTACTATAACAACAAACACAGAGACAGAAACAGATGGAGGAATATCATAAAAGTTAAAGTGATGAGGCAGGGAGGTCACGACCCTCAGCATTGAGGAATACGACGCAAGAAGTAGGAGGAGGATAACAACAAAAATTAAAAACAGAATAAAATAAATATTTAAGTGAGGCTCCCATAGAAGAAACGTGATTTTTTTGCCGATTTTCGCTGCGGAAGGTGCGGAGTCGTGCCTTCGTGCGCGAGTCCGACTGAGTGTGTGAGTCCGAGTAGCAAACATTTAAGACAAAGACTAGTACATACCTATCTATATAAGGAAATCAAAATTCATAGGGTACTTCCCGTTGACCTAAAACCCTGAAATTTGGCATAAAGCAAGGTCTTATAGCACAAGTATAGAAATAAATCTGAAAACTGAAAAGGACATTGTAAAAAATGGCCTATGAACCAACACGCATGAAATATTTACTATAATTACTAGTTCTTTTAATAATATACATCACTTATATTTTAATAGAACGGACACTTCATAATTTTGAAAACATTTTAAAAAGTATTCACTTTCGTCCTTAGCTTCCGTCATAATCCTCAGTAATAGTTCTATTATGTTTTGGTTCAATTTGAGGTTTTTAATAGGCAAAGGTATTATAGCTCATACAGTCAAATCTTTGTAACAGCACTCTTAATAAAATTTTGACACAGACAAGCGTCAGTATTCTCAACAATTGATATACGATAATGATTTTTAGTTACAAACAGTCCGCTATGATGTCGCGGAACTATAATAAGCCTTATCAAAAAACTCGATTGAAATCGCTGTTTGAAACGAGCAATAATATTGACGGTGACAGTTAACGAATTGACAGATGACAACATTTGACATTTGGTAGTAATGTCACTTAGCGCGCGCATCCTGCGCTCGATCTGCGTAATTATAACCTCAATGTCCGAAAGTGTTTTGATTTTTTCAGAATTCTCAGAAGTGTCCGTTGTTTTAATTTAGGTTTAATAGAATATATACATTATCTAAAACCCAAAGAGTAAATACACCTCCTTGTTGGATCTTAGGCGAGCTATGTATGGACGACGAGCAATGTCCTTTGTGGTTACGTCACAAAAAATAAACTTTTTTCTATTCGGAAAAATCTTCGAGATTCGGTAATTGAATTCAGCTATTTACATAAGTTAGTTGGTACGGAACCCTCAGTGTGTGAATCCAACTCGCACTTGCCCAGTTTTTATTTTATTTATATTATATAAGTCTGTATAATTCGGTAAAATGTATTAAAAAGTATATATCTCGGCTCAATTTTACCAAGATCACGCTTATTTCAATGACTCCACATGTTGTCCAGTTGAGTAGTAAACTTGAGATACACAACTACACCAATTTTGTATTAAATGTAACAATTTTACATCACAATAACCAACACTACGAATCAATTTCCAAATCTCGAAAAAATTTAGCCAAGAACTCAACTTCAACTGATTGCCTGTTGGTCTAGCGGTTAGTGGCCCTGACTGCTATGCCGGAGGTCGTGGGTCCGATTCCCACCCAGGACAAATTTTTGTGTGATGAGCACGATCATTTGTTCTGTGTCTGGCTGAAATTTATCTATAATATGTATGTATTTAGAAATAAATAAGTATGTCTATCAGTTGTCTAGTACTTATAACAGAAGCTCTGCTTAGCTTGAGACTAGACGGCGTTGTGTGGTAGTTGTGGAATATAATAAAAACTCTTCATTAACGGCACAAAAAAAACACGGAGACAGACATTTCATCCAAATTCCTTGTCAATCCACCAAAAAAAAGCTTTTTTAAACGCCAAAACCATAAAATAAAACAGCACAAACGAAAACTCTTCCGAAATATGTCAAAAATCCCTGTTCCCGCCATTCGCAGGCGCGTCACGTGTCGGCCATGTTTGTTTTACTTTTTCTAAACAATGCGGGCACACGTAATTGCGCGTGGAGCCTGCGACAAGTTTTTTAAATATATTTTTAATGTCCCGAGCATACGAGAAGGGTGTTCGCATTGTTTGATTTCGAAACTCGTTTGAAAAAAAAAAAAGCTGTGCTGATCTTCAAAAGGGTTTTGATTTAGACATAGTCGATCAAGCTTGATCGTAAGGTAGGTAGGTATCATTGTATTATTATTTATTCATCTCAAGATAATAATAATCATTTATTTGTCAGGAAATTATTCCCATACGACACGATCATATATATTGCATATTCAATTCATTTTCCTTTCCATGTCAAAATAAACATTAAAATTAAGTACATTGTGCTCACATAATAGAAGCGAGAAGAAATATGTAACCAAGATTTTTGTAACTCTTATCATGATTTAAAAGTGTCCATGGAGTTTCTTGCACGTTCTTCTCCTTAAGGTTCTACGCTTCGGAACGTTTAACAATTTAGCTTCACTTTTTTTGACTGACCGACACTGACAATTCAAAAGGTTTTATTTGAAATAAATGTTTCTGATAAAATAAAGTTCCAAAAAATATTTCTTCAATTCTTAATGATGAAAATACAACACCGTGTACCGCGTGACAATGGATTCCCGCCCACGCGGGTACCTCTGACCACAGATTACGAAACTCCTCTTATTTGGCGCGAACGGGACTAATATGGCGGCCGATGGCAGCCATTAATATTATTTCCACGTAGAGAGCGGTTTTACATTTTTGTGAAAGAGAAGCATGCGATTAATTTTAATTATTACCTTTTGATGACAACACCTGGTATTTTTGGAGTTTCATTTTGGTAATTTGTGAGGTTGAAACATATTTTTATTGTTTCCCGTCGCTACTGGTTGGAATTTTGGTAGATTAACAATTTATTTTGTATGCGAGCAATGAATACTTACCACACTAATAGTAGACCATGTGGGAAAACAAAACAATCGGAGGTTTTAAAAATGTTGTTCGCTAGATTCTGCCAGCGGCTTCGCACGCGTGGAACTAGGTTACTCAACATAAACTTAGGACCCCCGTTTTACCCCCTTAGGAGTGGAGTTTCGTAAAATTATTAGCAGATGTCTACACCCTATAAGGAACCTACCTGCCAAATTTTAAGTTTGTAGGTGTTATAGTTTCTGAGATTTCGTGATTAATCAGTGAGTGGTATTTCGCTTTTATATATTTATTTATTTAAAACTTTATGCACCAAACATTGTACAAAGACGGACTTAATGCCTTAGGCATTTTCTACCAGTCGACCTTAGGGTGGTGCAGAGACATAACGTGGCAGGTGCTACTTAATAGAAGACTGACAGAGAGGAAACAAGAACAATAATAAATATATACTTAGATACATACATACAAATAAAGAATGATATTAAGAAAAAAAAAAAACGAATACAACAAATCAAGAGTGTGATGAATCTACCAACTTCTTGCGAAAGTGTTCTCGTGCTTTCATTTTAAAGGACAACAGACTGGTTGCTGGTTGGTTGGTTGGCTGTTGGTTGGCTTGGTTGGTATATAGGGTGACTGGAAATTAATGTACGATACTTAAACACGTGATTGTGCTCATGATAACAAACAATTTTTATTATGGGAGCAAAGTCGAAATCGCATGTTCAGTACATTAGGCAAATATATATGTACTGAACAGCTCAGTTTTTTTCGCGATTTCAGGTTTGTTCCCATAGTAAAAGTTGTTGGTTATCATGAGCACAATCACGTGTTTAAGTATCGTACACTAATTGCCAGTAACCCTATATATATAGATTAATCTTGCTTAGGTAGTCGAACGACAACCAAAACTTTTATTAGCACTCTCTTACCCTTAACTCAAGTTTAGGGTTGGCGCACCTTACACTAAGCGGAAGTACCTAAATGTGGCCCAAGCCCTAAACTCGGACACGTGCCATCAAACTAAATTTAGATATAATTCTACTAATTAGGTAGTACTATAATTCTTCAATCACTCTCATAACTTTGCTCAATACACAACTATATATGTATATAATATTTATATATTGTATTTTATATGTAATAGCTATATTATATAGCCTAGTACATAATTTTATTAAATTTATTAATTGCCCCCCCTTTTCCATTTCAAGTTCTTACAGTCCATCCTAAGGTTGTCTGGTAGATATCGCTGTTAGCGATAAGACCGCCTTTGTTCCCATAGATTTAAGTTAGTGTAAAAGTTTTTTACTATTTTGATGTACAATAACTGTCAAAAGAATTCTCATGTACCCTTATAAAAGATGATCCTTTATATGTAAGTAATTAGGTAGAAAAGGGCATAGTCATAGTCGGCCTTTTAATGTTCTCACTGTTGGGACTCAGGCCTCCTCTCTAGGAGAGGGAATGGGCCGTAATCCACCACTCGGCCACCACTGCTCTCTGCTCTCTAAGAGAGCAGTGGTGGCCGAGAAAAGGGCATTACTAGTTATTACTTAATAGTAACACAGAGTCAGAGACAAAATTTCTGAAGAACGTGCATTTGACACAGGAAGACAACGTTAATTCATTTTACCCCAAGCGAACGCCGGCGTCCTCTCTCTCAGTATCTTTTTATTGTGTCTCTAATTACGGTATTCGAAAGGAAAAGCAAGTATTTATTATGTAATAGGTACCTAGGATAAATGTTAGATTATATTTATACTCGACTACGGTAAAGCCCGCGACTCTCACCAGGTCGTAGGTCCACCTTGTGGGAGGCCTTCCAACGCTGCGTCCTCCGGTGCGCGGTCGCCACTCTAGAACCTTCCGGCCCCATCGACCATCCGTTCTACGAGCAATGTGCCCTGCCCACTGCCACTTTAGTTTGGCGATTCTTCGGGTTATGTCGGCGACCTTGGTTCTCCTGCGGATATCTTCATTCCTGATGCGATCACGCAAGGAAATTCCTAGCATAGCCCTTTCCATGGCCCTCTGGGTGACTGTAAGCCTTCTAATGTGGCCCATTGTAAGCGACCATGTTTCAGTGCCATATGTCATCACTGGCAACACGCATTGGTCATAGACTTTCGTCTTGTGACACTGTGGTATGTTGGTCCGGCGAACTGGTGAGTGTCGCGGAATACGGTGGATGCGAGACGCACAGGACCGGTCGTTGTGGCGACGCTTGGGGGAGGCCTATGTCCAACAGTCGACGTCTTTCAGCTGAAATGGTGATGATGATGATGACGGTGAAGCCTAAGGAAGGGATTGAAGCAGTCTATGTAAGTACCCTTTGATATGTACCTACTTTTGTTCCACCGTCGCAATCAAAGTATTGAACCGAATTGATTGAGATATAACGAAAACGTAGACAATAATTTGTAAACATTAAACCAATACCTACAGCGGTTATAAGTTACATCAACAACAGTGGATGATTCAAAAAATCATTTGTGTTTGTTCCTTCTATAATGTTGTTCATACACAGAGTACAATAAACTGTGTTGCAATATACTGACTTGGAAACCCATTCTTATCCCAACGCTTTTAGGTACGCAACTGACTGTTTCTCGTACTAGTGCAGAAAACTGCGCGTGGTCGCCCCCGCCATGATTTTATTACATTTAGCGTATTAGACTGGGCACACGTACCCGTAAAATGTACTAGAAATAGTACATTTTACGGGTACGTGTGCCCGTGTGTACTTTAGTAATAAAATACTTAGGTATACAAAACAACAATTTCAGATTATTCAAGTCTTCCCTGAAATACCTAACCACAACATTGCCTTCAAAATAATAACAGATGGCCATTTCTCTGCATGCCTCTACAGTGCCCACTTAAAATTAGTGACACAACGGCAGTTTCTTAACGGAAGCGGAAACGGAACTAGATGTCAAAAGTAAATCTAGGCGGATGCGGACGCGGAAGTGTTAACACTATGAAAAAAAGCACAATTTTATTTTTTTAAAACAACAGAAGGTTTACGTCATAATCACTTCACGAAGCGCGGTGATGCGCATACCTTGTACCTACTATTACTTATTCTGTGGCAGAATAAAACAAATAAATATAATAATATATAAACTCATTGCGACAGGTTTCTACACCGCCCCCGGCCACTTCCGATGTGTCCAGTCGGCCTCGCGCCCCATACTCCTCGCTGTATTGTTCCGTTTAGAGTTCTGTTATAAACTTTGCGGAAGCAGAAGTGGAAACGAAAGTGAAAAAGCTTGTGGAACTTCTACAGAAGCGGAAGCGGAAGCAGAGTTCTATTGCAACACTACTTAGAATGTCTAAAACATACTTCCACAGTCAATCACACATGTAACCATATGCGGTTTTCACAACACTAGTCAATGTGTCGCACGATTTAATTCGCCTCCCTACCGTCTGTCAATGACATTTGAGCAATTTTTCGCGCGCAAACTAAAGTGTTGCCAGCCGTGAAATACAATGTCACTGACAAGAAGCACAGAGCTGAAAAAAATTGTTTGTTCTGTCCCTTCGTTTCCTTTCTTTTTTTTTATTGAAAAAAAGTCCAAGATCAACGAAACGTAATGTAAGGTACAGTCAACTCCGTGTATTTTCAGAATTTTATTTTAAAGAAGAAAGCTTTATTTCGAGTTTTTGGCGAGATTTTTTCGAGTGAACTTCAGTGACTGTTTTAAGTATGCGAAAATTGATTCCTAGTGGATATTGTGATGTAAAATTGGTGTAGTTTTGTATCTCAAGTGTCTGCGCAACTGGACAATAAGTGGAATCATTGAAACAGGCGCGATCTCGGTAAAATGGAGCTGAGAATTTTGCCGAGACTTGTTACATTTGCTACCAAATACTACAGAATAAAAATCTAAAGATTAGAATTTGTAGGTACATCCATATTCTAATGATAAGCAAATTAACAATTCATACGAAGACATGAATGAACTTTTTGATTGGCTAATGCTTTCGCGAAGCCAGAGAAAAAAAGGTTTATTTCGTAGCAGTAAAGAAGATATTGAACCGTATTATATATAAAAAATTCCAAAAAAAGACAGAATCGTTTGTGGAATGGCTGTAACCATAACGATAAGTAATTGGTAGATACATCACAAATTCACGATTTATTATAAGTTCGACGAAAAACAAAGTTTGCCTAAATCGATCATAGTGGACAGGGTTATCAGAAAAACTTCTGCGCAAAGTTTATGATTGATCTTGAGGGATGTTAGGCCTTAAGCTGGGTATCCACGATGTTCGCGAACCTCTTGTGCTCCACGCTTAGAGTTCTGCAACTGCTCCTCATAGTGGATACGTTCACGGTCCTGGAGCGTGTAACCACACCACAAATTGATAGGTACAGAAGTCAATCTCATGTATGTACTTCACTTTTCATGCCATAAATAAATAATTTATAAATAAACTAGCTGACCCGGCAAACGTTGTTTTGCCATATAAATAATTTCCTAGTAGAAATTAAAAAATTTGTCTAAAAAATAAAAAAAAATTTTAGGGGTGGACTACCCCTTACATTTAGGGATATGAAAAATAGATGTTGGCCGATTCTCATAGATACCGGATAAGCACAAAAAATTTCATCAAAATCGGTCAAGCCGTTTCGGAGGAGTATGGCAACGAAAACTGTGACACGAGAATTTTATATATTAGATACAACATAGCAAAAACTCACCTTGGACTCCACGCAATGCACCGCCTCCACAGCCCGCTCAACACGCAGACTGCGCGTCACATGGAGCACAATGACCAGGCTCCGTGGCAGGCTACGATCCCTACATACTGCTATTGCTTCGTTTACGTTCCTAACATGGTCTTACACGTACGCCGGTAGTGCGTAGGAACTACACGAAGAACCTTTTTGAAGAACATCACTTAATTCTGTGTGTCCACCGAAGGCGTCACCTTCTAATAATTCATCATATACATCTGTCTCCTGTACCTCTTGTTTGACGGTTTTTATTCATCCTCATTTTTTAGGGTTCCGCACCTCAAAAGGAAAAAACGGAACTCCTATAGGATCACTTTGTTGTCCGTCTGTCTGTCCTTTATCTCGAGAACGCGTGGAGGTATCGAGTTAAAATAAAAACCGTATAATCAGGTTTGCGGTCCCTTGAGGCTGTAAAAAGATCAAATTTCTGAGTTAACGAAAAAAAGATACGGCCATGTCGATGGCCGAATCTCGAGGGCAAAAAAATCATAGGGTACTTCCCGTTGACCCAAAATCCTGAAATTTGGCATTAAGCAAGGTCTTATAGCACAGGTATGATGATGAGGATGAAATCTGAAAACAGTAAATTTGGTCTTACGTCACTAAAAACCCTTTTTTAGCGATTCAGAAAAATCTTCAAGACTCCATTCGGGAATTGAACTACGAGTATTTACATAGGCTAGTTTGTAGAGAACCCTCAGTGCGCGTATGCGACTCGCACTTGCCCAGTTTCTTTCTATTAGTGAAAACAGTATCGATATTCGTTCCGTAATTTTGAAAAAGCGAAGAAACAGATAGATCCAGATAGCGATTTTGTTTTTAAAATTAAATGGTTAAAATCATCTTTATTTAGCACCATTCCGGATTCCCAGCCTACCTCTTACATTCGAACGCTGGTCCAGGCCATACGGAGCGAGAGGGCAAGAGAAGCGGTCACCTCCTTCTGTGAAGCAGTAATGTGAGGAAAGGAAGTTTCTGAAACCAACGTTGCAGGGCGGCTTTCCTGGCTTGGGCTTCGAACAGCTGACAATGGGTTTTTTTTTAGGTGGGAAATCATCATGACGTCTCCCGCCCTTGGGCGGGGCGGGAAGGCGTATCAGACTTTTACTGACTAGAACCCTGTTCCTTCTTTGTCTTCGTTCCAGGGCCCCGGGGTTCTCTTTCGCATCACCCATGCCCCCAGTAGGCTTTGACCCTGTTGGGCCCCTACGGTTTGCTGACATCTCCTTGAGGCGCGCGTGGAACACTACGCGCCGTCGACGACTTGAGCTCGTTCCGGACGTTTACCGGACGGTCGGACGGCGAGCTACCCATTGCCCGTCAAAAATATGTCAGCAAGATTGACGGAGCCAGTAAGGGCCGAAGCCTCCCAGGGGCCTTACGATGACCTTTTAAAATGTCAATCTTGCGAACGAGAAAGAAAGATGGCTAGCTATACACCTTATATAATTATATTAGCTATACATAACTCCATTCTTTTAACAGTTTAGTTTAGGATGTAAAATGGATCGCATTATTCATTTATTTATTTAAAACTTTATGCGCTAATAAATATTGTACAAAGGCGGCAGTCGACCTTAGAGTGGAGCATAGACTGAACATGGCAGGTGCAACTTAATAAAAGACTGACAGAGAGGAAACAAGAACAATAATAAATATATACTTAGATACATACATACAAATAAAGAATGATATTGAGAACAAAAACGAATACAACAAATCAAGAGTGTGATGAATCTACCAACTTCTTGCGAAAGTGTTCTCGTGTTGTGTGTTCTTCTTGTTTCTTCGTTAAGAGCTCGTGTAGGGCCTTAGGGCTGCGAATTGTTTGAAAGACTTACCACGACTAACAAAGGGAACCGAAGGGACTCAAGCTTCAGTCAGCAAAAGTAGATCAGAGGGATCTCTCCACCCAAAGTGACGAAATGATTTGATGATTTTCCTCGTAAAAAAAAACCGGCCTGCCATAACACAGGCACAGCTACCCATTCGATCTGTTCATTACGCCATGACAAACGCGCGACATCGCAGAAACAAATGACGCATGAACGCGAGATAATCCGAGCCGTCGACTCGCTGAGTTATAGCGCCCGGCCCTCTGTGGCCTGCGCTGTGGAACTATGGGGACGGGGGAGAAATGCAAAGCCGGGTACACACTACTGCAACGTAACATGTTATGCAACACGCAATGTATCAGAATTCTCATAGTGTGGACGCCTTGCGCGTGCGAACCGTGCACACTACGCGTGCGAACAGTGCATTTACTTATTTATTCAATGCAACACAATTAAACTTCATGCAACACAAAGGTACAAAGGCGGACTTAATGCCTTAGGCATTCTCTACCTGTCAACCAAGGGTAGTGAAGACAAAACATGGTAGGTGCATAAAAAAACAAAAACAAAATAGATTAGAAAAACAAGGCAACAAATGTATATATATAAATAAAATAAATATACTTACATACATTATAGTGGACTGTATATATATTTTTCTCCTTCGTAGGTGTGTTCCTCTTGAACTTGAAATAAAACAAGGCTTCTTTCTTCCAGGTTTATTTCTTCTCAGGTATTCTTATTAGAATATTCGGCAAACGACTGTGTTTGAAAACGACTGTCTTAGGAAAACGACTGTGTCCGGAAACAAACCGGTTCTAATTTATACATTACGCAGCTGATCGCTGATTGGTCGAACGGTCAGAAGGTGGAGCTTTTCAGCCATTAAGGAACATTCCGGAATGCTCACGAATATTTCAACCAATCAGAATCAAGCCCGGAATAATCTCGAAATTTCATGCAATAACCTTTAGTATCGCGAAACTTTACCTTAACGAGAGCTTTTACACTTTAAACAGGCTTTTTACATAGAAATATCAATATTTCACATATGAAACCATATATCATTCTATTCGGAATTCACTTATCTATTCTACAAAAATATAAAAACATTAAAAAGTCACCATCAGAAAACCTTAGTCCTTATCACTACGTAATATGATTACACGTTATCACAACACAATTAGGGCTCATTTTATGAGTTCCTTACTAAAAACTAATTAGGTTCACTTAGAAAACACTAATTATTCACATAATCACTCACTGTCCTATCAGTCTATTGTCACTTTGACACATATTAGGTCCGCAGGCTCGGCGTCCATTACATCTCTCCCCCCAGCGCAGCTTGCGTAGCTTCCTTTCTCAGCACGACGACGAGCTTGCTAACTGGCCGCCGGAAGACGCCGGTCCTGGTCCTCACCTCGACGATCCTGACGCCGCCGTCCGGTCCTGGATGCGTGCGCTCGACTCGTCCCATCGGCCACGTGTTTCTGGGCAGTGTGCTGTCGACCACGAGGACCACGTCACCAACTTGCAGAGGACGCACGTCATTCTGTGGCTCGCTTCGGGGTACCAACGTAGGAAGGTACTCCCGGAGCCAGCGCCTCCAGAAGTGGTCCGCGAGCGCCATGCTTGCTCGCCACACTCGTCGATTAGCCTCGTCGCAGGGCCCCGTCGATGGTAGGCCGATAGAGGACCCCAACAAGAAGTGGTTGGGTGTGAGGGCCTCAGGATCCGTTGGGTTCACGCTCACGTGGGTCAGTGGGCGTGCGTTGATGGAGAACTCCGCCTCGGTCAGGAGCGTTTGCAGGACTTCTTCAGCTGGCGCCTTTTCCCTCAGAGTTGCGCTAAGAGCTGCCTTCACGGAGCGTACCATTCTCTCCCATACGCCACCTTGATTTGGCGCACCAGGTGGTATGAACCGCCATTCCATCCGATGAAGCAGCCCTTCGTCCTTCAGTGCGGGGAGCCACTCTTTGTAGGCAGCACGAAGCTCTTGATCTGCTCCACGGAAGTTCGTCCCATTGTCGGAATACATGACTCGTGGCCACCCTCTGCGTGCCGCCATTCTTCTTAATGCCATGATTGCCGAGTCCGTTGAGAGCGACGCGACGAGTTCGATGTGCACGGCGCGGGATGTGAGGCACGTAAACAGTGCCCCCCACCTCTTCTCACGGCGACGCCCCACCTTGACCATCATCGGTCCAAAATAATCCACCCCGCAGTTGGAGAACGGGCGGTGGAACGGGTCAAGGCGAGCGTGTGGCAGGTCTCCTGTGGCTGGCGTTTGCGGCATTGCTCGCCGCCTTCGGCAGAGGACGCAGTCCCTCTCCACAGCGCGTACTGTAGGTCGCAGATGGATGATCCAGTACCGCTGGCGCAGGTCGTTGGTCACGCGTTCTCGGTTGGCGTGACCCGCTGCACAGTGTTCCCGCAAAACCAGGAGTTTGGTGATACGGTGACGGCCGTCCAGGATGACTGGCCGCTTCGTCTCGATCGGCGCGGAGGAGGCTCCGATCCGGCCTCTTACTCGCAGGAGTCCGTCTTCCATTACCGGATCTAGCCGGTAGAGTCGGCTCGCTCTTGGGAGGGGACGAGCAGACTGCATCCGCGCGATCTCGTCGTGAAAACTGTCCTCTTGCGCTCGTCGGATCAGCTCGGTCTCAGCGCGTTCGATGTGTCGGTGTTCCAGCTGCGTCGCTCGTCGTCGGCAGATGTCGATGAAAGCCAGCACTCTTGCTGCGCTTCTCACCAGGGTCTCGTACTTGGAGAAGCGTTCCGGTTCTGGTAGCCAGCTTTCTCGCCCCGATGTCTCGCTCACGTGTAGGACTTCCTCTTCTGTCTCTTTATCTGTCGACGTCCCGGGCCACTGATCTTCTGGCAAGTACAGGAAACTCGGCCCCTGGAACCACCGATCGGTTGAGCTGATCGGCGCGTCAGTCAGACGTGTGGCATCGTCAGCCACGTTCAGGTCAGTAGGGAGCCATCGCCATTCTTCTCTTTGCGTTAACTCGGCGATCTCCCCAAGTCGATGTGCTACGAACGGTGTGTAGCGTCGCAGGTCATGTCGTATCCAGTGCACGACCGTCGAGGAGTCAGTCCAGTATGTTGTCTGGCCGATTTCCACTCGATGTTCCCTTTTGATCGTGTCGGCGAGTCTTGCTCCGATGACCGCCGCTTGGAGTTCCAGCCGAGGTATGGTTTGTGTCTTCCTCGGCGCCACCTTTGCCTTTGCTGCTACCAACACGACTGTGATACTCCCGTCGCTCCTCTTGATGCGCCAGTATGCCGTGGTCGCATAGGCCTGCTCGCTGGCGTCACATAGCACGTGGAGATCGATTCGTTCGTACTTTCCCAGAATGTAGCAGCGCGGCAATCTCAGCATGGCTATTTCTGGAAGGCGCGCGAGCCAGGACGCAAAGAGTTCGTTCTCGTCTTCCGGTATCTGTTCGTCCCAGGCTATCTGTAGGCGCCACAAGTTCTGCAGGATAATTTTCGAACGGATCGTGTAGTGGCTCAGCAGTCCCAGCGGGTCGTAGATCGACATCACGGCGCTGAGTGCTTCCCGCTTGGTCGGCGCACGTGCTCTTGACCTCACTTCTTCTGGGACCCGGTTCATTGATGTGTTGAACCCGAGCTCATCCTTTTCGTGGTTCCAGAACAGCCCCAGGATCTTACTCTCTGGCTGTTCTCCCCCCAGTGACGTAGGGGTAGTGGCGTGTAGCTCCGAGGGCACGTCGTTCAGCACCGCCTTATCGCTGGCACTCCATCCTCGTAGGGTGAACCCGGCGCGTGCGTGTACGGTCCGTGTTTCTTCAACCGCCTTCCGTGCCTCCTCTACATCTTCGTAGCTCGCCACCCAATCATCCATGTAATGATTGTTCCTGATTGCCTCCAGTGCGCGCGGGAACTCCTGCCCATACACTTCCGCGTTGTGGTTGCGAATATAGTGGGCCATATACGGGGAGCTAGCGGCGCCGAAGATCATACTGGTCATCTTGTACTTCTGTGGAGGCTTCTCTCGTTCCTTTCCTCTCCACAAGAATTGCTGAGCCGGTTGATCTTGAGGTCTTATCTTCACCCGCAGGAACATCTCTTGGATATCTGCTGTGATCGCGACGGCCTTCTCTCTAAACCTGAAGATGATCCCTTGCAGCGACAACAGCAGATCTGGTCCCTCCAGCAACTCGTCGTTGAGGCACACTCCGTTGCTCCTAGCAGCCGCGTCGAACACCAAACGGTATTTCCCCGGTTTGTTGGGGTTCTGTACCGCGAAGTGTGGCAGGTACCAGCTAATGGCACTTGCGTCCTCAGAGCCGTCGCACGGAGCTGCATACCCCTTCGCCAACAAGTTCTCGATTTGGCTGGAGTAGTTCTTCTCAAAAGTGGGGTCCGAGTCCATCTTCTCCTCAATCTTCTTCAGTCGACGAAACGCTTGATTGTAGCTAGAGGGCATGGCGGTGTCGTCCCGTCGCCATGGCAATCCCACCTCGTAGCCCCCGTCAATCTTCTTTGTCGTTCTCTCGACTATAGAGATGGCTCGCTTGTCCGCTTCGCTGACTCTTGGCTTCTTCTGTATACCAAGAGACTCGATCTTGAAGTGGGCTTCCACTAAGTTGTGGAGCTCCTGATCGCCCGCACTGGTGGGTCTGGTAGGCTCGTATAAGTGTAGCACGTTTCCCTCTCGATAGATGGCGCCGCGTGGCGCGGTCCCATGCACCACCCATCCGAGTTGAGTCCTTGAAGCAGCTGGCTGGTTCGGGCTGCCGACTCGCAACTCTCTTGAAACGATACACTCCCAATGATCAGTTCCTACCAGGAGTCCAGGGCGCGCCGTTCCATAGCACACCTCGTCTCGGTCCAAGTCCCTCAGGTGCTCGTAGTCCAATAAGGTCTCCGGAATGGCCTGCTGGTACAGCTTCAGATCTTTTATCGTTCTTGCTCTGATCCGATGTCCATCCGTTTCCTTAATCCCCTTAACCTTGACGGATACGAGCTGACTTTCCATCTCCTGCTGTGACATGTTCACTCCGTTCAGGTGAAGCGGTTGTGACGGTCCTTCCGCCCCGATACTAGCTGCTAGTTCTTTATCAATGAGGGTGATCGTCGCTCCCTCATCCAGCAGCGCGTAGGTCTTTGCCTCCCCCCGTGGTCCCGTCACAATGATAGGGCACATCTTCAGCAGCACTGTCTTGGGTCCGGGAGCAGGTTTCGTTGCTACCGATAGTACCGCTTCTTGCTTCGGTGACTCGTCGGTCCTCGCATCTTCGGGTTTCCTGGCTTCTGTCTTCTCGTCATTGTGCAGAGAAGAGTGATGTGGGCGGCGGCAGTCGTTTACGCCGCACGGTTTCGCCTTGCATACTATGCGTCGATGTCTTCTCTGGGCGCACTTGAAGCAGACTCCCTTGTCGCGAATCAGACGCCATCTCTGGTCAACCGAAAGCGCCTTATATTTGGGACACGCTGTTAGCAAGTGATCTTGATCACACTTTGGGCACAAGTCCTTTTTCTCTTCTGCGTCTTCTACTGTGGCGTACACCGTCGCTTTCTTCTTAAGTGTCACAGCAGGTCTCGCCTCTCTCTTTACACTAGAGGCGCACGATGCAGGGGCGTATGTGTATCGTAACGCCCTGTCCGCTTCCCGCATCAAAAACTGAGACATCACAATGATCTCTGGGTCCCCGGTGCCTTCGTGGTCGTACGCGTAGTCACACCATCTTGCCTTTAGGTGCGGGCTCATTTTTTCTAGCACCTCTCTGCTCAGCATCGGATTGTACAAGTACCCTCTCTGGTCGATAGTCTTGAGAACGCAGGTTATATTTTGTAGCCTGATAGCGAAGCTATTTAGCTCCGTCGCTGAGGCCCCCAGTCTCGGAAGTTTCTTCAGGTCTTCTATTGCCTTGTCGATAATGACTTCTGGTCTTCCGAAACACTGCTCCAATGTCTTCATTATGACGTTCGGATCCGTGGCCGTATGGAGTAGGGCGGCTACTGCGTCTCTAGCTTCTCCCTTCAGGCAGCTCCTCAATCTCTGGATGTTCTCTGCCGCCGAAATCTGGTACATCTGTGTCGAGTCCCGATACGATGCTTTGAATGGAAGCCACTCGTTGGCCGCGCCGGAGAAAGTCGGGAGGTCCGTGTGTCGCAGTCTTGGTCTTGCCATCTTCTCTAAGGTAGCTGCCAGGTGTTCTATGCTGTTCCTGGTCCTGGTGGGTGTCGGTGATCTTCCTCGCGATGTGTCGAACCGGAGCTGCTTCGCTTCCTCTCTTTTGGGTGCTTCCTCCCCCCGTGAAGTGAGCGGGTTCTTCATTAGCCAGTCGTCCACTTTACGTAGAGGTTCTTCCCGTGGGAGGGCTTCTGCTAGCTGCTCTTCATGCACGCTCTCTTCGTCATTGATAACCGACACTTCCACTGCTAACCTCTTCTTGATCAAGTCTGCTTCCAACTCTAATTCCCTTCTTCTTATGGTGGCCAACTTCTCTGCTGCCTCCAGTTCCGCCACTCGTAGTCGTGTCGTGACGCTGGTGTTTGAGCGTATCGACCTTACTGATCTTGTAGGCGACCTTGGTCTCTGTAGATCTTCGGTTCTTGTGGCGACCCCAGAAGGTCCTGCCGTGCTAGCGTCCGCTCCCCTTGAAAAAGGTGACGCCGGCGGCTCCATTGACAGTCTTCGTAGTCGCTCCTTCTCAATACGCGCTGCTTCCTGTAGCTGGGCGCGTCGCTGTTCTTCCACTTCCACTGCATCCCCCTGGCTTCGGGTGACCACCATTTTCACTTGTGGAATGTATGTGGAATCGTTCCCAAATGTTCACTATTAGCGGCTCACTTGATCCGCCCCTGACGAGTCCCGAGCCCAACGATCCTCTTCTTGATCCGCCCCTGAATAATCTGGATCCACCCTTGATCAAATGTCCCTCTTCTTCTAGGACCAGTGGTTAACGAATATCACCTCAACGGGGTCCCTCCAACACGTTAGGAACCGGTGAATTCTTCGTCTCCACTTCAACGGAGCCCTCTTCTAAGCGAGACTAGCAGATCCTGATTTTTCTTCACTCACTTGGCGTGATCTTGAAACGTTGGTTCAATCTTCGTTACGCAGACTCGTTGTTGACACGTCGTTTCCGTAGGTACGTCGTCGCAGATTCTTCCGATCTTGATTCGGTGAACGAAGGACCAGGCTGTTGGTACTTCGTCGCTGATTCTTCCGATCTAAATCCGGCGCTCGATGGACCAGGCTATAGTGGACTGTATATATATTTTTCTCCTTCGTAGGTGTGTTCCTCTTGAACTTGAAATAAAACAAGGCTTCTTTCTTCCAGGTTTATTTCTTCTCAGGTATTCTTATTAGAATATTCGGCAAACGACTGTGTTTGAAAACGACTGTCTTAGGAAAACGACTGTGTCCGGAAACAAACCGGTTCTAATTTATACATTACGCAGCTGATCGCTGATTGGTCGAACGGTCAGAAGGTGGAGCTTTTCAGCCATTAAGGAACATTCCGGAATGCTCACGAATATTTCAACCAATCAGAATCAAGCCCGGAATAATCTCGAAATTTCATGCAATAACCTTTAGTATCGCGAAACTTTACCTTAACGAGAGCTTTTACACTTTAAACAGGCTTTTTACATAGAAATATCAATATTTCACATATGAAACCATATATCATTCTATTCGGAATTCACTTATCTATTCTACAAAAATATAAAAACATTAAAAAGTCACCATCAGAAAACCTTAGTCCTTATCACTACGTAATATGATTACACGTTATCACAACACAATTAGGGCTCATTTTATGAGTTCCTTACTAAAAACTAATTAGGTTCACTTAGAAAACACTAATTATTCACATAATCACTCACTGTCCTATCAGTCTATTGTCACTTTGACACATATTAGGTCCGCAGGCTCGGCGTCCATTACATACATATTTAATATAGTATAAATCACTAGTTTTTAATTAGTACAAATACTTAAAGGGTTTATTAGAAAAGGTCCTGTTATTATTTAGGTAAAGTCTCAATAAATAATATTCATAAACTGCAAAGTTATTAGTTTATATCCCAAAATGTCACTCAATTTATGGAATACAATATTTCAGGCTATTGATTAAGAATGAATAAATGACGATTAAAATGGAAAAACACTGCGCGTAGTATTTTCTAGTAGCGATTGTTATGAATGATTGATTCTATTATGAATTCACCAATTACGAAAAAAATTTCGTGGACAATTTTAAATTTCGTTTTTTTCTTTAAATATGATCAGTTACGGGTACGGATAGAGCCCATTTTTTTTGTACTACTTAAAAACTAGGTAGCTACACCTACATATAATTATATTTAAAAAGTAAAAGAAGCATATCATTTCAACTATGTGAGGTACTCGTAGATGCTACTTATGTAATTCTCCTTTCCTTTCCATGTTACATTGCATGTTACGCTACAACAGTCTGCACCCGGCTTTAAGAAATATTTAGGGGAAGTTATCTTTACGACAAACTTATTCTCTTAAAATCATAATAAATTATGAGATATGAAAAAAAAACCAAGTTACTACAACTTAGTTTTTTTAATTATATAAACCAGTGCTTGACTGCGATCCCACCTGATGGTAAGCAGTGATGCAATCGTTGATGGTGAGGCGCATTAGTTTATTAAGAGACTATTGTGTTCACTCTAGTTTTGAAGACACCTATCTTACTATTACAACCAGTAAGACAGCATCCTCTGCCTATGTAACAAAGCGAGCCATTAGGATTATTGGTAATGATGCACTCGTCGAGTCGAAGCTTCAAAGTCTTGAGCATCGAAGCCGAGTTGCTAGCCTGTCGGTTTTCTACTGGTATTATTTCATGGAGTGTGTGTTGGAATTGCACAACCTAATTCCGCCAAGCCCGTTCCATCATCGGACCACTTTCTTTTTTTTTGTAGGTTGGGAAATTGTGCAATGACATCCGCTCCCGATACTGGGCAGAGCCAAAGGGCATGTAAGACTTTTACTGACAAAAACCCACTCCTGTTCCTTCGTTGCCTTATATATCAGAGCCGAGTCTTCCTTCCAGAAGCAGACTCTTGGCCCCAGTAGACTTCGACCCTGCTGGGCTCCTACAGTTTACTGACATCTCCTTGAGGCACGCGTGGAACAGTACGCGCCGTCGGCGACTTGGACTTGGTCCGGACGATTACCGGGTAGTCGGACAGCGAACTACCCATTGCTCACCGTCCGCAAGCCCGCGCCTACGGTGACCGGAAATCGGGATCGGGATCTCGGCGGCCGGGGCGTGAGGGCCGCTGCCTCGCGCGTGCACGTGCGGCCTCCTCCTTTGCTAGCATTACTGCTTCGCAGAAGGAGGCGAACGCCTGCTACTCCTCCTCGCTTCGGACCATGGCCTGTACCAAAGTCCGGCGGGAGAGATCGTTGCCGCCGATCACCCCTATGAGGACACGGCGATGCTCTGCCCAAGCGGGACACACCTCTGCCGTGTGCTCCACCGTTTCCTCCGGGCGGTCCACACAGTGGTGGCACCCGAGCGTTACTTCCGCATTACTTATTCTGTACTTCCGCATGAATCCGGTGCAGGAACTTCCCGAACTGACCATGTTCGGTGAGAACCTTCGTCATGCGTAAGGTGAGGACGCCGTGAGGTCCTTCCAGCCACTCCTAAAAGAGGGGACTTACCGCCCATCACTGGGTTGCGATAGTCGCTGTCGCCATTCCACCATGAGATCCCGCTGGAACTCTGTCCGCCATACCGAGACTTGTCGCGGCAGTCATCGGACCACTAGACGTACGGCGATGTGCCACCGGCGATGTGTGAATTGTATCAACCAACTTTAACCATAACAGGTTTCTGGATAGCTAAAATCTGGGGGTCTTTAATTTAAAAATTCAACGTCAACAATAGAAAATCACTAAAGATATTCCATCACAATGTACATCATCTTTTAATACATTCCTTCCTTCACACGTCAAATTACAACCTACTTTAACTCTCATCTCACACGGCAACACCGCGCTAATCCCAGCTAGGGTTGCCAACTTTTATTAGAAGAAATAAAGTATTTATCTCATTTCAAAGGAGACATTAATGAAAAAAGTAGGCACTAGTATAGTAGACACTGTGTAAAAAAACTAGGCAAGTGCAAGTCGGACTCACGCAATGAGGGTGCCGTACAAACTTACCATGAACCTAGCAATTTCCGAATGGAGTCTCGAAGATTTTTCCGAATCGCATTTTTTTTGGTTTTACGTAACAAGAAATTTACAGTTTTCAGATTTATTCCTTTAATTGTGCTAAGACCTTGCTTTGTTCCAAAATTTCAGGATTCTGGGTCAACGGGAAGTACCCTAACAATTTTGATTTCCTCAAAAGTGTCGAAATATACATTTTTTGAGACATAAACGGTCGTATCTTTGTTTTCGTTTACGTTTAACATACAAATTTGATTTTTTCACAGCTTCAAGAGACCGCAAACTTGAGTATATGGTTTTAATTTCAACTCAATGCCTCCACGCCGCGTTCCCAAGATAAAGTTTCTTGACAGACAGACAGACAGACCGACGGACGGACAACAAAGTATATAAGGGTTCCGTTTTCTCCTTTTGAGGTGCGGAATCCTAAAAAGAGTATTTTAGAGTCGTGTTATTGATTATAGGGTATACCTACATGGTATAAAGTACAATATACTCTAATTTAGAGTACGGTTAGCAACCCTAATCCCTGCTTATTCCGGTCTCAGGTGTCACGGACTAGCGGGTGTGTGAACCGGGCACCACCTGTACGGACCTGTTATTAATCGCCGCTCGTCTCGTGAAGGAGATGGATGGTCAGTGCTTACTGCAGGTTAATTTATGTTTCGTAGGCTAGATTATTAATTAGGTTAAACTGTGGTTAAGCTTTAATTAGGTGGTTTAATTTAAAATGCCTACATAACAATAAAACAAACGGTAACCGTGCCCGCCAAGTCCGCGGGAATTTTTGAAAGAGTTACCTATCATGGTCCTGGATCACAAAGGGCAACTAAATGACAGGTAGATTTTAGCTAGTAAAAGTGAAGTGTATGCGTAAGTGAAGTCTATGTGTGCGTGTCCGCACCGCCAACGTGTAAGTGTCTACACACTATGCCGAAGGTACGCGACCGAATTTCCGAAGATTTTACGTTCCGACGTATTCAGCTGACATGACACACCATAAGTGCTGAACTTACGCGGCAGAAATTCAGTTGCGCAACTGTGTGTGTACTCAGTGTCTCGAGGGCTGTCGTGGCGTCGAGTCGTGTAATGTAAACAGTCTGACAGACAGACACAAAACAAAATAATCCTGTTAGGGTTCCTTTATTATTTTAATAAAAACAACTGGCGGACAAGTGGGGCGCGGGCATGCCTGGATCCCGCTGCACCCCGCCCCGGATCTTCATTAGCAATTGGACCGAACTTCGGTCGCGTATAATGTGTGCTCTACAAAATACGTTGCCGCTGAAATTACGCCAGACCGAAGTTCGGCTTTATGCTGTAACGCAACGTAATTTCGAGTAAAAAGTAGTCACATCGGCTGTACGTTTTGGAGTAGGTACAGAAGGAAGAGATGAAGTATATTTTACGACTCAGCTACATCTACACCCTGTTGCTAGGAATACCTAATAATACCTAAGTAAAGTGTATCTGTCATCATCATTATTTAGGTTTAAAGAATTTATTCTCATAAGAACAATTACAGTTCACTTAAAATGAGATACAAATAACAGCATAAAAGTATTGAAATATTCACATCTGGTGTGTTGGTGATGGTGACGTCATATTATGTTATAGACATGTTTTTTTAATATTTGATTTAAACATATTAATGTTATCACATTTCTTCAATTCTTCGGGTAAATCGTCAAACAGTATTGCCGTAGTTAGTTCGTGCGCGTGCAGTCATTAGTTGAAACTTGTTTTTACTTCTAGTATTGTATGTTGTTGTCTTTTTACGTAGGTAGTTGAATGTTTGATTGTACAGAATTCGTGGTGATTTTTTTTTATGAGAATGCAGGTGTAATATGTGTAAAGTTGTTTGAGGTTTAGTAGGTTTGTTTTTCGTATAGTTTTTTTGTTGGATATAGATAGTTAAAATGAAATAATAGTATTTTGATAATTTTGTTTTGTATTCTTTGTAGTGAATTTAGATTAGATTTAGTATTTCAGCCTAAAGTCGTCCACTAAACTCGTTAAAAAATAAAAGGCCCGTTTTGACATTTAAGTAAGACCCTAGAATGTAACTTGGAACGAAATTGAAAGAAACAATAATAAGAATTATTTCGGAGTATTAGTAGCTACATTATACCGGACAAGCCGCTAGGTAGTCAAAAAGCTGGAAGAGTGTCCAGCGTGGGCCACTGAGCGACGAGTCCTGGTCGCCAGGATCGGGCGAGATCTGTCTCTGCCAGCAGTAGTGAGAGCTATGCTGGCGGAACCAGAAAACTGAAGGGATGTTGCATCCTTCTGTGAGATCGTGATGGTCCAGAAGGAGGGCGTCGAGTGAGATCGTGAAAGGGCCAATCCCACTCGGAGAAGAAGGCGTCGGGGAGGCAACCGCCCCGATGCCTAACACGCCGAAACCCCGCTTTCACCATCCAATACAAGTGGGACTTTGGAACCACGGGCGCTCAGAGTGGGGGACTCTGCTCGCCCATAAAGTGATTCCAGGGAAGACGGTGGCACAGTGATCACGTGCTGCCGTGCACAGTGAGGTTTAGGGGAGACCGTTATACAGTCTCTTCAGGGATGTACCGTAACAGGCGTAGCACAGAGGGAGTTCCGGAGTGGTCTTTTGAGAGGTAACGGCGCCCCTTCTACGTGTTGATGGTGATCATCGGGGTGGTTTTTTCGAGCAAAAATCCCACACTCCTCGGACTTATGCCCAAAGTCCAGGCGCCTTTTGAAGGTTTCCCCTCGAAAACAAAAAAAAGGTAGTCAAAATGCAAATGTCAAAGCGGACCTTTTATTTTTGACAACTTTTCTAGACATTGGGTTACCCTGAGTGTTGCTCCAACAACCAGTCCTATGTATATCGTATTCATCGGATTCCCACGAACCTCCTGGTAGGCTCCTTGTAGGCGGTCGTCCAACGCTACGTCTTTCTTACGGTACGCGGTCGCCACCCCAGAACCTTTCGGCGTCAGCAACCATCTGTTCTATTCCATTCAATTCAAAATATTTTTATTTCACATAGGCCTACAGGCGCACTTATAAAACGTCAGAAGCCAGTGCACGGTTCCAAATTGGTCGTTTCCTATGGAGACGAACCGGCAAGAAACGCCATGGTTAATCTTAAAAAAAAGGGTTTGATGTTACAATATTTCCATATTACAGTATTAATAGATATTAAGTACCAATAGTGTAGACCAGTCAATATTGTACCCAATAGCACGATACAAATAATCATAATAAAAAAAAATGTCGTAATAAAAAGTATCTAATATAAGAATTCGTGGAGTCTACAGTGTTCTCACATTCACATTATAACAAAGAGGCTATACAAAAAAAAAAGCAAGAAAAGTATGAATAATTACAACTATCAATAAATGAGATGTTAACAAAATAAATTAAGCTAGAACTACATTAGACCGACGCACACGTGTAACACGCCAGGCCCCCCTAACCAAGTTACAATCGTATCGTTCGCACCGATCGCCTCGAGTAGGCCACGCCTCCGATTCCTTTGTTCTGACGACATCTCAACGCTCAGTCACGTGGTCAGAACAAAGGAATCGGAGGCATGGCCTACTCGAGGCGATCGGTGCGAACGATACGATTGTAACTTGGCTAGGGGGGCTGATTTGTACGTAGACCAACGTCGCATGGCGTGGCGTGGCATGGATCAAGTGTAGCTCTACAAGTCTAGTTTCCACATAAAATGTATGGAGTCCGACGCGCCCAGATCGGCGTGTGTGGCACACGTTGTGAGCTATTCTGCGAATGTCTTTTTAGTCTGCAACAGAGATATTTATAAAGATATTTTCTTTTACTTAAGTAGGTAAACAAATAAATATTGCGTGATTTCATTAGAAAGAAAGAAAAATAGTTTATTTACGACAAACAATGTGGCACTTAACTTCAAAAATGTACGAACGAATATATTCAATAATATAATAATAATAATATTCCTCAACTATCACACGTCGTCTAGTCCCAAGCTAAGCAGAGCTTGTGTTATGGATACTAGAAAACTGATAATTTTACTTATGTATTTCAATACATACATATTATAGATAAATTATACCCAGACACAGAACAAATGATCGTGCTCATCACACAAACAATTGTCCTGGGTGGGAATCGAACCCACGACCTCCGGCATAGCAGTCAGGGCTACCAACCACTAGACCAACAGGCCAGTTCAATAAAGTGAGTTATGCGACACATCCGCGCAAAACGGCCAGCGCTCAGCAAAATGCTGGGCTTCATGGATTGAACAGAGCCACAGCGCTGATTTTCAGCGCCAGCCGACGTCGACGAGACTTTGAACTGCTAGCAAGTTTTCATCTTATGAACTAAAAACAACATAGTAAACACACTAAAGAAATAACATAATAATAAAGCATTATATGATACAAAAAAAAAGAATAAAAACAAAACACATTGACAAATATGCATAAAGTAGTCAATTGTTATAGGCGATCGATTGACGATCGACTAGGACTGACAATGCACAGTTATAAAGTCGCATTCATTACGAATCTGTAGTCAATAAAAAAAGACCGGTCGATGGATCACAGCGGCAAAAATATTACGTAATAATAAACAAAACACTAGATTCCTGACCTACGCAACCTACGCCATCATTAGGTACCTAGGTAACCTAGGTAACACCCAAAAAAGTACACATGGCACAGGTAATGGGGCGAGTAGAAAATCTATAAGTGGAAACGGGTAAATTACCTACATGTTTTAAAGTTTACTCAAACTTTAAAATGTCCAACAATGAAAGGATAGGAAGGAGGAGGGGGAATCCTTTGCCTAGGCTAGTATAGTGGGACACAATAGACGGGTTTCTGAATTGAATATTTTAAGTTAAGAAGATCTCAAACCTTGTTTTGAAGTGAAATTTTTACAGGTTTCTAGGCTAAAATTTGAGAAATACTCAACTCCAATGGGAATCAGGGATAGTAAACTATTCTATTTTTAATACAGTTATTAATAGACACCCTAACAGCACTCAATGATACACAATCCCATAAATTAAACACAATTTACTATCCATCGCTCTTTGTCCACAAAACTCATCCATCAAAGTCTCTAATAAACCTTCAATGTAACAAACTTTTATCATATTCAGCGAATCTCTATGTCCCCTTTATTTTATTAAAGTCATTAGGCTGAATGCTTCCTGTCCCTGACTCCTAAATCTTTTCAAAAACACCCCTTTACGTGGCTTAGTATCCAGGCCAAAATCATTACAAAAAAAAAAACACCCCTTTACGTGTCACTTTAATAGAAACATGGCGGTGTTTTGTCGTTTCCCGCGCTTTCCATTAGCGTTCGTCGCGCCGCAAAATGGCCGCTGCTAAATGACCTGTGAACTTGATAAGTGATGGGGTGAGAGTAAAGTGGTGGAGGAAGCGAGCTAATTACGCTACAATACTGGAACTAAGGTACCTAGTATTTAATGAGGTGACCAGAGTGGTCTGATGGCCCCGTACGCTACTTTGTGTAGTAAACTGAAGACGGTATGTTATATGTAAGAATTGATTGTGTCATTTTTGCTGTTCTAATTGGGTGCAACTCCCACCCTTATGCATACTGGGCACGCCACAATTATGGCGGTAAGTCCCCTCTTTGAGGAATGGCTGGAAAGACCACATGGCGTCCTTACCTACCGCATGACGCAGGTCCTCACCGGACATGGTAAGTTCGGGAGGTTCCTGCACCGAATTCGTGCGGAAGACACGCCCGGGTGTCGCCACTGTGTGGAACGCCCGGAGGACACGGTGGAGCGTATGCTCCACCGTGTCCGTGCTCCGGGATGAAGGCAAAGAGGGAACAGAAGTGGGTTTTTAGTCAGTAAAAGTCTGACACTATCTCTCGCTCCACCCAAGAGCAGGATTTGTCATTGGATGATTTTATCACCTTAAAAAAAAAAAAAAAACCCTTATGCATACGCCCCAAACTGAATCGGACTGGGGCTGCCCTCAAGCGGCTTCTGCCCAACCTCCAGGTCCAGACGCCTCCTGCCAGGGGCTCTACGCAGATATCTTCCGGTCCATGGCCCTTTATTGGGCGCCGGTGTGGGCGCCGTCGCTGCGAAAGCGACCGGCGGCTCAGCTGAACGCATGCAGGAGGGTCAAGTCGCGGCATGGCGGAAAGAGTTCCAGCGGGATCTCATGGTGGAATGGCGACAGCGACTATTGCAACCCAGTGCTGGGCAGTGGGAGGAGTGGCTGGAAAGGCAACACGGCGTCCTTACCTTCCGCATGTCGCAGGTCCTTACCGGAAATAAAATATATAATAAACTCCCAGATGTCCTAAAGAATGAAACCAGTGAAATATCATTTTTATGTCAACTCACGCAAATATTAACAAACAAAGCATATTATACACTACATGAATATTTGAATGACAGTAATATTAATTGACATGGATAATTAAATAATAAGTAGTATGTTTGGATAACGGTCTCAATAATATATATAATGACTTAACCTGAAAGATTTGTAATATTTAGTGTGATTAATTTAACAGAACTATTTTACAATATGACATTGTTATTATTATCGTTTATTCATTTGTTTATGTACATATAAATTATATTTTTAAATATTTCAATAAAAAATAAAAAAAAACATTTAAAAATATAAAAAATAGTGTCCCACCGGTATCGGGAACAGGGTCCAAGCTACCGGCGGTCAGGGCTCCAGAGAAAGGAACCTCCTAACAATACGAGCCGTGTCCAGGAGTACCACTTTCTGAATCAAGCCCTTGATCCAGCCGCCTAACGCGAGCCTCCTAAGGTGTTGGTCGAGGCTCTTGGCTATTAAGCCATTGGCTGACACGACTATCGGTACAATGATCGCCGAGTCCACATCCCACATGTCGACAACCTCGCGAGCCAAGTCAATATACTTGATTTGTTTATCTTTCTCGGCTTTCACGAGGTTCTCGTCATGCGGAACGGATATGTTAACAATCATTGCACGCCTCTCGCTTCGGTCCACCACCACTATATCAGGCTTATTGGCTACAATAGTCCTATCAGTGATGATGGACCGATCCCAGTACAAAGTGATATGACCATTATCAAGAACTGGGTCGGGCTCATACCTGTAGTACGGCACTTCCGATTCCACAAGAGAGTATTTCAAGGCAAGTTGCTGATGGATAATCCTGGCTACAAGGTTGTGTCTATGCAAGTACTCTCCGTTAGCTAGACGAGAACAACCAGAGATAATGTGACGAATTGATTCTCCCGGACGGTGACATGCCCGACAGATGTCAACCGTGCCGTCCTTCACAATAAATCTCCGGTAGTTATTCGTCATGATAACTTCGTCCATAATTGCACAGACAAAACCTTCGGTTTCCCCGAAGAGGTCACCGAAACGCAGCCAGGCTACGGACGCCAATTGGTCTACATCGGGCCCGTGAAGGGCCCGGAAAAAGCGTCCGTGAAGTTCCTTGCTCTGCCATACTTCCCTGCGATCGTTAGTGTCAAGCACTACCGGTTTGCGCCAGTTCTCGTTAGCCATTGAGAGCGGGGTGAGTCCCTTGTCCACTGATACTACATCTCGATGCATACCCACGTCGGTAGCTAGGAAATATTCCCTGAGACTGCATACCTCGCGGTTGTGTAGGGTCTTAGCATTTAAAAAACCTCGACCTCCACACTTCCGCGGGATATACAGTCTCATCACCGACGATCGTGGGTGATGCATTCGATATGCAGTCAGCAGTGTGCGGACCCTCCTATCCAGGGTGTCAAGTTCCGTTTGAGTCCATTTGAGTACGCCGAAAGAGTACATCAATACCGGCATGACCCAACCGTTGAAGGCGCGCACCTTGTTTCCGCCTGAAAGAAGGCTATTGAATACCTTCTTCAGGCGTCCAAAGAAACGTTCCCTCAACGATTGCTTCATGTCAGAGATATTGATGCCTAGAGCTTCCGACATACCCAAATACTTATAGGTTTCGGTTGGAGAGAGGGATCTCAGGTTTATGGAATCCGTGAGTTGAGTTCCCACAGATTCCACAACCTCCCCTCGTTTTACATGCATGACCGCACATTTGTCCACACCAAAGTCCATCCTGATGGCACTACTGAAGGTTTCAGTTACCTTCAGTAGCTCCATCAGTTGCAGATTGTTGGGGGCAAAAAGTTTCAGGTCATCCATGTAAAGTAGGTGAGATATTACCTGACCACCTCTCTTCAACCGATAGCCTAGACCTGAATTCTCCAGAAGTGTGCTGAGAGGATTCAAGGCTAGGCAAAACCAAAGTGGACTCAAACTATCACCCTGGAATATACCTCGCTCGATCCTTACAGGTTCCTTATTCCTCTGGATATGTCGACATCCTGGATAGTGAAGGACCGTCCGCCATTGCCTCATACACGACATCAGGAAGGTGCGTAGTGTTGTATCAATTTTATACAATTCTAGCACCCTCATGAGCCATGTATGAGGCACAGAGTCATAGGCCTTCTTGTAATCTATCCAACATGTCGACAGATCCTTTCGGGAACGTCGAACCTGTTGGCTAATGGTCATATCAATGAGGAGCAGCTCCTTAGTACCACGGGACCCGTTCCTACATCCATTCTGAGAAGGTGACATGATGAAATTTTTGTCAATATGACTGTTAATTTTGCTTCGCAGTATGGATGTAAGAACTTTATAGACCGTCGGCAAACACGTGATCGGTCTATAATTTTTAGGCTCCGCAGTACTACCTGACTTATGGAGCAGGTGGGTTATTCCTGTTGTTAGGAATTCCGGTAGCGACCCGGACTCTAAGGCAGACTGAAACTGATATGCCAAGCGAGCGTGCGATCTTGTAAACCACTTAATCCAGAAATTGTGCAGTCCATCCGGCCCTGGAGATTTCCAGTTTGGCAACGGACGGACTGCACGAGCTACATCTTGGGGGCTGATGTCAATTGCCCCCATTTGTGGTATAGGATCGCACGCACGCTCGACCTCTCGAGTCCAGTCACCCTCAGTGTGACTGACAGGCACCGACCAGATGCTGCGCCAGAATGAACTCATGGCGTCATCATCCGGGAGGCGCGCATCAGTCACACCTTGGTCCGTAATTATTATTATTATTATTATTTATTTAAGCTAATGACATTATTGGGAATATATTTTTTTCTTAATTTAATTCAATTTTATCATTTAAATTTTATTTTTTGTTGTGGCCTACAGAGTCCATAATTGTAACTTAGCTTTAAGCAATTAATGTAAAATCTCTAATGACATTATGGTATGCAAATAAAGATATGAATATGAAATGGTAAGTCCAGGAGGTTCCTGCTCCGGATTCGTGCGGAATAAAACGCCCGGGTGTCACCATTGTGTGGACCGCCCGGAGGACACGGTGGAGCATACGGTACGGTAAGCCCCGCCTGGGCAGAGCACCGCCATGTCCTCGTGGGGGCGATAGGCGGCAGCGATCGGCTTTGATACAGGCCATGGTCCGGAGCGAAGAGAAGTGACAGGTAGTCGCCTCCTTCTGCGAAGCAGTAATGCTAGCAAAGGACGAGGCCGCACGTGCACGCGCTGTGGGACGGCCCTTACGCCTACTGGGGCTAAGGATCTGATTCTGAAAGGAAGACTCGGTCCTGGTATGAAAGGCAACGAAGGAACAGGAGTGGGTTTTAGTCAATAAAAGTCTGACACTACTGAGCTCCACCCAAGAGCGGGGGATGTCATTGGATGATTTTCCCACCGAAAAAAAAACTCTGCATTCGTACAATGCGTTTTAAATTAGAACAGGATCGACTTAGCGCCATTTTGTGACGTCATAGCTGTCAAATCGTATAAATTAGGTAGGGTGAGCAAAGCAAGATATTTTTTAAATAACATTTGTTTACGAATCATGAACGAAGAATTTTTAATCAGAATTTTTTTTATTCAATTCTGCTCATGTTTGCATCACTGTTTAAGTGGACCTCAATAACAAGAAATAATCGAGAGCAGTGGAGGCCGAGTGGTAACGGCCCCGACTTACGAGTTGTAGGTTGCGGGTTCAAACCCACCCAGGCCCATTACTTTGTGTAATTTATTTCATCACCACTGCTCTCAAAACGGTGAAGGAAAACATCGTGAGGAAAACCAGCATGTCCTAGAACCAAAAATTCTAAGACATGTGACATCCACCAACCCGCACTGTGCCCACGTGGTGGATTATACGGCCCTTTCCCTCACCTAGAGAGGTGGCCTGAGTCCCAACAGTGGGAACATTATAAGGCTGACTATACAGTACATTTTTGATATAAGTGGAGAAAGTTTGCCATTGCAATTGCAACCGAGGTGGAATTCGGTGTTCTGGAGCCGAGTGCTGGAATGACTTTCCCCGACATATCAAACGACGCTTTTCAATACACTTAACTTACGAAGAAATATACGGGGGTTGACGCCTCGTGAAAGTCACTTAGCGCCCAGCCTGGTACGATAAATATAATAAATTGTGGCAGGGGTGAACTTGCGTACTTTTCTGCACTAGTGCGGAAAACATTAAACGTATGCCTAAAAGCGGTAAGAATAAGAGATAATTTGACTGGCCTGTTAGTTTAATGGTTAGTGGCCCTTACTGCTATGCCGGAGGTGGTTGGTTCAATTCCCACTTAGGACAAATGTTTGTGTAATGAGCACGATCATTTGTTCTGCGTCTGGGTGTAATTTATCTATAATATGTATGTATTTAGAAATATATAAGTATGTTTAACAGTTGTCTAGTACTCATAGCACAAGCTCTGCTTAGTTTGGAACTAGATGGCGTTGTGTGATAGTTGTGAATATTATTACTTATTATCATAGCGGGCGGGTTTTCAACTAAGTGTATTAAAAAAAACTTTATCTAGCCCTCGTAACCCGCCCCCGCCTCCGCTCCCGCTACCGCCCCACACTAACCCCCAAACGTATCAACTAACGGAGATGATCCCCGCTCCGCATCACTTACCGAGGTTAAACGGTTCGCGCCAAACCGTAGATAAAATGTTATGAGTGAGCACGGCCCGCTCGGGCGGACCAGCTGATGGGTTCATTAAAATGATACGGACTTTCGATTGTTCGGAGGGCTGTGATAGTAGGACACCCTACTAGTTGAATCTTTTTTAGAGTTCTGTACTCGGACCTTAATACTAAGCCACCACTATCATATCCGTCTATCTGTCTGTCCAAATATCAGCGGACTATATCTTATAAACTGTAAAAGGTCTGCTGCGGTCTCGGTCGGTCATAATTTAGGTGTCTACAATTAAGGCTAGAGTGAATAGGCTCTTAATAAACTAGTGGGCCTCGCCATCAACGATTGCATCACTGCTTACCAGCAGCTGGGATCGCAGTCAGGCACGAGTTTACTATCTATATATATAAAATATAATATAAACGTAAATAGAATACTAAACAATAAATATTAAAAATATACAATTGAGAAAGAAGAAAAATTAAAGTGATAGGTAATGTTCCTTTACCATTTTTATTGTTACAGTGTAATAATAAATATATATATATTTTTATTATTATTAATGATAGGCTCGCGTTTGACCACTATCTCACCTGATGGTAAGCGATGATTTGTTATTACAGTGTGTTTTTTACTACAAAAGAAAAAAAACTGGGCATCTGCGAGTCAGACTCGCGCACTAAGGGTTCCGTACAAACTTACCTATGAAAACAGTTAAATTCCAATTTTTGAATTGAGTTACGATGATTTTTCCGAATCACACAAAAATTAAGAAATATGTTTTATTTTTATAAAAAAGTACGTAGTGACGTAAAAATAAATTAACAATATATAGTTTTCAGATTTTTGTGCTATTTGAACATGCTTCATGCCAATTTTCAGGATTCTATACTTATCTTTTTTTTTCGTTAACTAAGTAGTTTGATTTTTTTCACAGCTTCAAGGGACCGCAGACCTGAGTATATGGTTTTAATTTCAACTCGATATCTTCACGCGTTCCTTAGATAAAGGGTCTTGACTTGACTGACAGACATAGTGGTAGACAGACAGACAAAAAAAGTGATCCTATAAGGTTCCGTTTTTTTCCTTTTGAGGTTCGGAACCCTAAAAAAGGAATTGAACAACAAAAAAAAGTAAACCTACCAATTGAATGATCGAGGTACATTTTCATACAACTGCTCTTACGTGATTATGATGTTATTACACATCTTTTTCTAGATATTTTGAATACACAGCTATCTTGAGGATATTATTTAAGCTTCTATAGAAATCAAAACATATATTTGTGTAAAACTAATCAAGTAAATATCTCTGAAAATTTGCTATTTTATGTGAACTTTGGCCCACCATAATGTACTCATATATTAAAAATATAAAAAAGTACATATATAAGAAGCATTGCACATTTAATCAAGATTCTGAATGACGACAATTTCTCTGAAAAGCTTTTAAGGGTTTAAAAAAAACACGTATTTCCTGGAACAAGTTTTGTGAAATATTCGAGTAAATCACGGAAATACCGAATGCTAACAGAGTTTTCAGGCGTTATAGATAGCTCTTTTTTTGCATTGCCTCTTCATCAAACATCGTATTGAATTGCGTTAGATGAAGTAACAAGCTTTTAAACCATGCTCGATGTTGACGATAGGCGAGTGGAAATGGACCTTCTTAATTAAATCCCACCCGGATTAGCCCAGTGGACTTCTGCAAAGAGGTCAAAAGACTAATGAGTCGAGCTATTTGCGGTGTCTACCACGTTTTGTGATCGTGTTCTCTGTGAAAACCGGGTCACGAATAAACAGTCTTCTAAAAGAGACATACACTTTGCCCGTTAGCGGGCTTGTAATTAGCTAATAGCTTTGTAAATTACTACACCGCCACCGCTCCGTAGTTTGGTGTAGCTGCGGCGCCTGCCAGCTTATATGTGTCAACTTGTTTACGTAGATATTCGTTTTGTTGCTCATTAATTTTGCGTAGGCGTACTGTGCCTATAATAATAATAAAATCATTTATTTGCGTAAAATGTGGTAGGCACAAAAGATGTTACATAAAGGAGATTAAAAGCAAAGACACATTCCGCCATTTAGTGAAGGCATGCAAATATTTAGTCAATAATAGACGAGAGAGTTTTAATAACTCACAACTATCAAGAGTTCTACAGGTTAATAAAATAGAAATATGAACAGATATTTACCCAAATTGTTTAAACTAGTAGGTATACATTAAAATAGCAAAATTACCTGAGACTTAGGTAAACACTTAAAAATAAAACACTTTAATACTGACTACAAAGCATTCCTGAACTGATAGAATTGACATGTTTTTTTTTTTATTTAGAAATTCGCCTATTGAGTAAAAACTATGCGATATCAACCTTTTTTTTTAAAAACTACACAGAATTTTTTGTAAGGTAATTTATTCATCCAGCTAGGTAACGAGTTATATAAGTGACGTCTTATATACGCAACTGCGTCTGATAAAGTATATTTTATAATTATATTTGAAGAAGGTAACAATAAAAAAAAAACGACTTTACTAAAAAACACTAAAACGATTAAAATAACTTTCATTTCAGTAGTTGGTGTTTCTCGGTTTTGTTTGTTTCTTATTAAATAACTTTTTAGTTGCGATACATCTACAGCCAGAGTACATAATTCTCATGACAATTCCAATTAACCCAAACACTGCTAGAATACATTGTTTTATTATGAAGTTCCCGTGTCCACCTTCCACCTTCCGGCTCCATCATCATCGTCAGATTACTTCGATGACACCATTTCCAACACAACTATTCATAATCGCTTAACTATCTTCTTTGTGATATCTATGTGAGTATGAAGTTCCGTTGGCCATTTCTGGTCTTCTTCTCCAATTCCACTTCTTCAAATGTTACTTTTTGACTGTAAATGTTTAAGATCTCGATGAAAATACCAAAATAACTATATGGTTGCCTATAATATTTGAGGAGTTCCGTCGATTCCTCGTGTCCCATCACCAGAACTAGGGAAAAAATGGGACCAATCGGGAAGCATATCCTTTAAGAGGAAAAAAAAATTGCAAATCGCATCGGTCCATAAACGACGGAGTTCTGAGGTAACAAACATAAAAAAAACATCCGAAATGATAACCTCCTCCTTTTTTGGAAGTCGGTTAAAAATTTAAACTACATAGATCTGTGTGGTTCTTACCTAAACGACCATCATCAGGTAGGTACAAATGTAAATGGTTCTGATTTGACCACAATACTACACCGCTACGTAGCGTAGTAATTACGCTATTAAACTGCTCCGTACGTGTACTAGCTCTCCGTGATTTTATTCCGTTTACCGGTAAAAATGTCGAAATTTAACGTTGAAACGGCTCTCAACGATTTATTGAAGAAAGTTGCAGCATTGACAACAAAAACTGCGACACAAACAGCTGCTATAGAAACTCAAAACAAAATAATAGAAGATCAACAACGAAAGATCGATGAATACTTCGTCACCATTACAGAACAAACGAGGGTAGTCGCAAATTTATGCGCCAAAATTGACAAGCTCGAAGTTCAAGTCGGACTAAATTCATCGAAGAGCGAGATGGAAAATTACGCCGTGATACCAACTTCACCGCGGGCAAGTGAGACAAACTTAGCGTGTAAAGCTAAAGAACCGCAAAAGAAGGAGACGGAACGTGCGCGCCGAGCGACCGAGCGTGCGAAGAATAAGGCTGCGTCCATAACCATAAGCGAGCGTGTGTACGATTCCGCGGAAATACCTTCTATTGACAGTGTTACGTCTGAAGAATGGAAGATAGTAAATAATAAGAAAAAAACTAAACGACATAATAATGTGGTGCAAAAAGGAGGAAATGCCCAGATAGCCAAGCTTCAAGCAATTCAGGCCAAGAAGTTCTTGCACGTGTGGTCTCTGCATCCTGACACTACTGAGGAAGCAATAAATGAACATGTTGTGGGAATCTGTGAATCGCAGGACGTAAAAGTTAAGAAAATAGTCCCGAAAACTACCAGAGATTACGCGTCATTTATGGTGGGAGTTCCGGAATCCCTGTTTGATAAAATAAATAATGCTGATAGTTGGCCGTTAAATGCGCAATTTAATCAATGGATTTGGTTTCGGAACTCCAGCAAAACAGCAAAGGGCAATCAAAGCCAGGAATGACTGCGTACTAGTCTACTACCAAAACGTCAGAGGATTACGGACGAAAACAAACACGTTCCACAACAATATATTAGCATCAACTTATGACCTTTTTGCAATTACGGAGTCAGGTCTCAATAATGGGATTCATGACGGAGAACTAATTCCAAATGAATTTAACATGTTACGTTGTGATCGAGCGGACGGGAGAAAACAAGGAGGAGTATTTTTGGCAGCTTCCCCGCGCTTTAGTCTAAATCGCGTTTCTATAGACAACGTGGACAAGGCCTTATTTGAGATTGTGTGCGCGACAGTTCAACGACGAAGTAACTTTTTGTTCTTATGTTGTGTTGTTTATATTCCGCCTAAATGTGATGCTCAGGAGTATATGCAATTATTTCAAATATTAGAGAATGTTTGTGTAAAACATGAGAAAGTATTAGTGCTGGGTGATTTCAATATGCCTTCTACGACTGTAGAAGTTCAAAGTTATTTGGAGTACTTTATTGCTTACTGTGGATTTCGGCAGGTAAAGAATTTGGTTAATATTAATAATCGTACATTAGATTTGGTACTATCTACGTTTGATTTGAGTGACTTAGGGGTACAGCTCTCTGAGGAACCCTTAGTAAACATTGATGCACAACATCCACCGCTAGTTATTAACGCCAGGTTATCGGATCGGGAAGTGGAGGGTAACCGGCTTTCACAAAATGTTAATGATAGTATGTCGTTAATTAATAAAAATAGGTGGAATTTTTATCGGGCAGATTTTCAAAGTTTATATAATTATTTTATGTTATTAGATTGGGAACAATTGTTTAAAATTCAGAGCTCGGAAGCGGCTATAAATTACTTTTATAAAACAGTGAATGAGGTCCTCGATGAATGTGTTCCTAAGAAAACTGTTAGAGTAAGTAAGCATGGGTCTAGGTTTAATTATCCAGAATGGTACACATCTGACTTGGTGATATTAAAAATAAGTGGCGTTACCATAAATTATATAAAATGACTGGTTCCCAAAGCGATTACAAAGCATTTTCTCACTATCGAACTCAAGTGAAAATTAAGATCGCTTCAACTTATGAAGCTTACCAAAACCGCCTTCAGAAAAATCTGCAAGTTGATCCGAAATCGTTCTGGAGCATGATTAGGACCAAACAAGCTAAGCGTAATAAACCTAAAATCACTAAGGACGGTTTATTGCTGAAAGAGGAGGAGTGTGCAGAATGTTTTGCTGCATATTTCCACTCAGTTTACAGCTCACAGCAGCCGGCGCTAGACCCGGAGGCTGCGGAGCGCTCGGGCGGCGGGGCGGCGGGGGCGGCGCGTGTGCATGTTGATCGCATCAGCGCACGAGATCTGCGCGCGGCGCTCTTGCGTCTCGAGCCCAAGCGCTCAGTGGGGCCGGACGGCATACCGCCTTACATTGTCAAAGATTGTCGCATGGTTTTTGAGGAGCCCTTGTTACACATCTTCAACTTGTGTTTGCGAGAGGGTCACTATCCGGACGTGTGGAAGATTACGCGAGTCATCCCAGTCCCTAAAGGAGGTGCGGGCTCTGATGTGAGTGGGTATCGACCGGTGGCGGTGCTGTCTGCGTTCGCCAAGGTATTTGAGTCGGTGTTGCATAAGGGTATTTATACGCAAGTTATGTCTCGGCTAACGGACGTACAGCATGGCTTTCGGCCGGGTTGCAGTACGGGAGGTAACTTATTATCATTTCTTGGCGAAGTATCACCCGCTGTTGACGCAGGTGGTCAAGTGGATGTTGCGTATTTTGACTTCCGGAAGGCTTTTGATGCTGTGGATAATGATATACTTTTGTGCAAACTCTCTGCTATGGGATTCACACCACACTTGCTTAACTTTTTTGCTAGTTACCTTGGCGAACGCAGACAGTACGTCGAGTATGCAGGGCATGACTCTAGACCCTACTATACGTTCTCTGGGGTGAGTCAAGGCACTAATATCGGGCCGTTAGAATTTATATTATTTATTAACGATTTGCCCACAGTTGTTAAAGAATCAAAGTGTCTGCTATTTGCAGATGACTTAAAGTTATTCTTGCCTGTTAAAGATGAGGCCGACTGTGATCAACTCCAGTCTGACATTAACAATGTAGTCCAATGGAGTAAATCTAATAAACTGCATTTTAATGCCAATAAGTGCTGTGTGATGAGCTACAGTCGCGCGCATTCTCCATTGCGGCATCAGTACGAGATGGATGGCGTAGTAATGCCGCGCGTCACGCAGGTACGGGACCTGGGCGTACAGATGGTGCCGGAGTTAACATTCCGCAAACACATAGTTGAGGTGTGCGGCAGGGCTTTCAGAAGCCTCGGTTTCATCCTGAGACAATGTAAGGATTTTAGCGATACGGCTGCTGTCAAAGTTTTATATAATGCACTTGTAAGGAGCCACCTAGAAACTAGTTCCATTATTTGGAATCCTCATGAGAAAAAGTACAGCCTCATGTTGGAAAAGATCCAAAATAAATTTACAAGATTTCTGTACTTGAAACAATATGGGGTTTACCCCTTTTATCCGCTCATGTACCCGAGTCTTTTCGTCCTGGGCATGGTCGGGTATACTAGACTGGAGGTAAGAAGGGATGTCGCACTGGTCAAGTACGTAGCTAGTGTACTGATAGGGTTGTTGCACCACCCAGACGTGCTGGAAGCGCTGCGGCTGCGCGCGTTGGACGGGTGTGTGGGCGCGCGCCGCCGCCCCGCTCTCTTAGAGGTGCCGTCTGCTAGGACTAACCTCCTAAAGTTTGCCCCTTTGTCACGAGCCATACGAACTATCAATAATATAGCACAATCGGAGGATATATTTGGCCAAACACTGCCGAAATTTTTGGAAGCAGCTCAAATAATTATTGAGAAAGGTCTGGACATTACATCCTAATTAATAGAATATCATATATATGTACATGGTATATATTAAGTGTTAGTTATAACATCGCATTGGACTTATCTGTAAAGGTGTTATAATGAAATAAATAAATAAATAATAAATAATAAAAATAATTTGGTGTAGCCGCAGCGCCTGCTAGCTTGTATGTGTCAACTTAGTAGATGTTAGTTTTGTTACTCATTTATTTTGCGTAGGTACCGTGCTCAGTGTTAAAAGTATGTTTTAATTATTTGAAGAAGGTAAGTATTTAACATTACTACAATGAAAACTACCTGTATCTGTGTGGTATTTTCCTCAAAAAACTATCTATCAGATGGTACTAATCTACATGTTTCATAAATGATTTAACCATGTTATCAGCCGAATGTACTTTAAAAACCTATCTGCAAAATAAATATAATTCAGTCTAGTCCTATATTCTCAAGCAGGTGCCTTTGATGAATAATATGAATTCCATTAGTTCACTAGATTAATTAAATAATGGACATTGTTTAAGATGAAGAGGTCTGCTTACTCTCAATACTCACCAGTTCGATTATCATACGTTTAGTAGTTGCTTATAATTTGATAATACGTAAAGCTTTATTCTGTGTATCATATAAAAAATATTCAATATGTAATTATTTGTGTGTTTAAATTTCAATAATTAATCGTATTTCTTCCCATTTTTTATATGTTAACAGTTTTAAATAAGGTAGGTATCTGTTGGCACAAACTGTGAAAATCAATAATGTGAAGTTACTAAACGTTGCGTCAGCATTTTGACGTTTAGAATGGTTTAGAAGCCCAGCTGATTGCGGTAACCTAAAATAAAAATCGACAAAAGGAAAACATTGAAAGAAAATATTAATTTGAGACAAAATGCGATACTTATCGAGGTTATTTCAACCTGTTATTACAATACCGAAGAACGCTAAGATTAAGAATAATGAAATTACATGCAAAAGTCAAAAGGTAAGTTCATAATAATAATAATTTAGTTTTTTATTGAGTGTACAAGTCATCCCCTGCGTTTTTTATCGAAGTATATTAAGAACATTGTTTAGGCCTTAGTGTTAACATAGTTCATGATAACCTGTCCACATAAGCATAGCCCTATATCTTTTTTTTCCATATGTCGTAATAGTTTCCCACCAATCGGGGGTTATTCTTGGTTGCACTAGCATAGCACGTAATAATAACCGTCGGTTGGTACCACAGTCAACGGAAATATCTAAGAGACCACTGCGAGTTCGCTTTAGCCCCTCTTACGCCTTCGAAAGGTCTAAAACGCCTGAGAAAAATAAATACATAAAAATATAGTTAGGTCTATAGATTGTACATGTAATTTTAACTTTTTATAATATTAAACCGTCTGACAACTGTATTGTGGGAAAGGAGATCGCATGAGTTAGGTTTTTTAGCCTCCCAAAAGTTTTAGTTAGCTATAGAAAACTTAACTCACAGATATCACATGCTATGGATAAACTGTTAGCCTGCACCTCCACCATTTGAGTTAAGGGGAAGTCAATACAAATCTAGACGTAATTTTATATATAAAATGTATTAGAAAGTGCTTCATATAATATAATATATAAACAGTATATTTGGACCAGAAGCTTTATAGCAGTATTCTCATACCTGCTATTAATAATGTAATATGGAAACAATGTACCTAAGAACCAACTATTTTATAAAAGAGTAACCATTTATAAAGTTGCTTGCCGGTTCTTCTCCATAGGAAACAACCAATTGGAACTATACACTAGCTTCTAACGTTTTATGAGTGCCCATGTAGGCCCATCTAAAATAAAATATTTTGTTGTTGAGAACATAACCCAGGATAAAAAGAATGCTGTGTGCTATTCCTGTGCAGCCTATCCTTGTGAATTTCATGCAAATCTGTTTAACCGTTTGAGCCTAGAGAAGTGACGAACATATAATATTAGTGTGATCTGGTGTTTCCTGTCTGAAATATTTTCTGTTTCATAAGTATTTGATTTTATTTTATTTTAATAAGTACAGTGACAGACTACAGACTAAGACAATCAGCACAGTTAAAAATAACATACAGTACATAAATCTGAAGTCCAATTATTGCTGTACACAGCACTCAAAGTTTAATATGCTTCAGGAACAGAAAAACCCCAGTAAAGGTGAAGTATTATGGAGAAGTTAATAAAGTACACTAATGTAATTACATTTTATATAAACAATTTCTAAATTCGTTAAAACTGTTCAAAAACAAGTCTACCTTAGGGCATATTATATTATATTGATTGCACATTCTAAATAACAGGTACAGCAACATTATTGCCACACACACACACACACACACACACACACGCGCACACACACACACACACACACACACACACATTATTGCATTATTGGGCTCAGAAACATTATTGTTACTAGCAGGAATACTAAATAATTGTGGAGTGCACACAGATCGAGTTGGTATTTTAAAGTTTAACTGTTCTGTATCTGGTCCTATACATTGTTATATGGATACCAATTATACGTAATTATAAGTTTAATCAATTTTTAGGAAGCTAACTTACATATAACTAATACTAGCATCAGTCAGCGGCTGCGCACGCGTGAAAAAAATGCGAAAAGTCCCATATAAAATTTTACCACCTCTTTTGAGGGGTTGGGGGCAGATTTCCAAAAAAATTATGCTCGATTTTTTGTTAGTCACAAATAGTCCGCATACCAATTTTTAGCTTTCTACCTTGAAAATTGCGGAATGCTCCATACAAACCTCCCATTTTAGGGGTGTGGGTGGTGAGAAAGAAACAAAAAGTAGCCTATGACACTCTCCATCCCTTCAACTATCTCCACTTAAAAAACCGCGTCAATTCGTCGCTCTGTTTTACCGTGAAAGACGGACAAACAAACAGACACAACATTTATAATAATATAATATGGATAACAAATTCCTCTCAGTGAGGATAAAAACTAGATTCTACTATTATCTAGTTTTGTACAGTTGTGAAACTATACAAGATCGTCCAACCTTTCCAGCTCCTCCTAGAATGCGGTCTCATCCGGCCCAACAGTGCCGGCCTCTTCACCATACTCCCCCTCGCCCGCAGGGCACTTGACAAGCTGGAGCTACAGATCAGGTATGCAATCGTTGTTTTATGACTGCTCACTACAATTTTTTTAGGTGTGTGTAATGACGTCTCGCGCCCTAGGGCGGGGCGGGAGGGCGGACGGTTATCGGACCGCGAGCTACCCATTACTAGCCGTCATGGGTAGCTCGCCGTTATATATTGCCGCATTAAAGTTGGATGAATTGCGTGAAGAGTGATATGAAAGTAAAGGAAGTTAGTGATAGCATGACGAGTTGCGCCGACACCAAATAACACAGGACAAGGGCAAGAAGATGATGAGGTTTGTCCTATGATAAGTTATGGTGTGCAAAAAATAAATAAACAATATATATATATATTTTTTTTTTAATTTGTCTGTGAGATTCTCCATAAGAAACAATCAATTGGAACCGTGAACTATTTAAATTTTAGGTCCTGCATAGAAGCGGCCGGTGGTCAACGCATATCCGTGCCTTCGGTGACTGCGGCCGCACTATGGGAGAGGACGGGACGGCTGCAGGAGATCGGTCCGGAGTTGATGAAGCTGGAGGACAGGCATGGCAAGAAGTATTTGCTGGCACCGGTTAGTTTTATTGTACACCTATTTATTGTATTGTAATGTATGTTGGGCTGGTAACTTAAGTGGGAGTGGTCCGGGCACGTTTCCCACAGAACAGATGGTCGATGGGGAGGAAAGATTCTGGAGTGGCGGCCGCATACTGGAAGCCGCAGCGTTGAAGGCCTCAGGTGGACAGAAGACCTGGTGAGGGTCGCGGGAATTCGATGGATGCGAGATGCACAGGACGGTTTAGACGACAACTCTTTGAGACGCGCATGGAACTTTGCGCACCATCGACGACTCGGGCTCAGTTTGGACGGTTATCAAACGGCCGGACGGCGAGCTGCCATTGCTTGTTGTCCAAAGGCCCACTACTTTATAGAGATATAATTGTATGTTTCAACGGAGGTTTGCGGGGCTTTACACTATTTTTTAACATCTGGCATATCTTTAAATAGTATTGGCAAAAAAACTTTTCATACAAACAAAATTCCACTCAATATGTTGGTGACTTTAGAACATGACATGAAGCGGTGTGGCGTCCAAGATTTAACTTTTACAATGTGTCTCTATGTTTTCCAGACACATGAAGAGGCCATCGCAGATCTGCTAGCTGACGTGGGACCGCTGTCTTACAAACAACTACCTCTATTACTGTATCAGGTAATATATTATCTAATATTGATTTTTTTTTCTTGCGGAAATCATCCCATGACATCCCCCGCTCTTGGGCGGAACGCGAGGGTGTGTCAGACTTTTACTGACTAAAACCCACTCCTGTTCCTTCGTTTCATTTTATACCAGGGCCGAGTCTTCCTTTCAGAAGCAAACCCTTGGCCCCAGTAGGCCCCCTACGGTTTGCTGACATCTCCTTGAGGCGCGCATGGAACAGTACGCGCCGTCGACCAAGTCGTCGACGGCGCGTACTGTTCCATGCGCTCGGTCCAGACGGTTACCGAACGATCAGACGGTGAACTACCCAGTGCTCGCCGTCCGCAAACCCGCGCCTACGGTGGCTGAAAATTGGGATCGGTATCCCGGCGGCTGGGGCGTGAGGGACTCTCAGTACTATCTTCTTACTTAGAGCGTCCAACCTGAGATACATGTTCATACAACCGCTCTTACGTAATTATAATTAGGTAATATTGAACTGTTTTCATAGGTAAGTTTGTACGGAACCCTCCGTAGTCAGTGTGCGAGTCCGACTAGCACTTGGCCGGTTTCGTTTGTAGGAGGTCATCTTTGAAAGTACTGGTCCGATTGCTAAAACTTTTTCACCGATATTTTATGTACGCGGACAAAGCCGCAGGCAAAAGCTAGTATTTCATAAATTCGAAAATGAGACAGTGACTGTCACAGGCCAGGGTTCGACCACATCGTCGCTTACCATCAGGTGAAATGATAGTCAAACGCGAGCCTATCTATATATATATTAAGGGCTAAAGAGGCTTGTAGCACTTGCTACTCTTGCTACATGGCTAATCCGCCACTAGCATAGCATAGCATAGTCGGCTTTTTAATGTTCCCACTGTTGGGACTCAGGCCTCCTCTCTAGGAGAGAGAATGGGCCGTAATCTACCACGCGGGCCCAGTGCGGGTTGGTGGATGTCACATGTCTTTGAATTTTTGGTTCTAGGACATGCCGGTTTCCTCACGATGTTTTCCTTCACCGTTTTGAGAGCAGTGGTGATGAAATAAATTACACAAAGTAATGCGCCTGGCTGGGTTTGAACCCGCGACCTACAACTCGTAAGTCGGGGCCGTTACCACTCGGCCACTACTGCTCTCACTCGGCCACCACTGCTCTCAGCCACTAGGTTTAAGATATCTAAAAGTTATCATGAAAACATTCACACGAAATAAATCGCAGGCAAAAGCTAGTCTTCTAATATTTCATTAATTTCGATTCAGATAAGCAACAAATATCGCGACGAGCACCGTCCCAAGCACGGCCTGCTCCGCTCCCGAGAGTTCTCCATGCTAGACGCCTACGGGATCCACACGTCCGAGGACTGCGCCCTGACCGTGTACCGCACAGTCACGCAGGCCTATGCCGAGCTGTTCAGGAGGCTGCAGCTGCCCGTACATAGAGGTAAGTGAGAGTTGTACGCACTGAACTGTGCACTCTCACCGTGTATCACACCTTCTCTAAGGCTATATCGAGCTGTTCAGGAGACTGCAGCTGCTCGTACATAGGGGCAAGTGAGAGTTGTACGCACTGAGCAGTGCACTCTCACCGTGTACTACACTTTCACACAGGTCTATACCGAACTGTTCAGGAGGCTGCAGCTGCCCGTACATAGAGGTAAGTGAGAGTTGTACGCACTGAACTGTGCACTCTCACCGTGTATCACACCTTCTCTAAGGCTATATCGAGCTGTTCAGGAGACTGCAGCTGCTCGTACATAGGGGCAAGTGAGAGTTGTACGCACTGAGCAGTGCACTCTCACCGTGTACTACACTTTCACACAGGTCTATACCGAACTGTTCAGGAGGCTGCAGCTGCCCGTACATAATAGTAATAGAGCTAGCGTACAGCGAGCTATCCATTACTCATCGTCACGCCTGTGTTTATTTTAACCCTTTAACCGCTCGCGTCAGATTGTTCTGACAAGTATTTTCGTGTCCTATTCGCCAGGGTCGTGTGTTAGCGACTGGGTACTCCATCTCGTTTAGCTCTTCAATCCCTATAGGTGACAGAAGAGCTGACGAGGTGGAGTATTTGGTCGTGGATGTGCGACCCTGGTGTTTGTCGGATATATCCGAGGTGGGCGGTTTAAGGGGGATGTGAAATGTTTGATTGTAACAAGTATCTCCCCCACTATGTCCAGTCACAGCCCCATCAGGAGACATGGGCGGGTCAGTGTCCCACGAGTGGCAGCTACCAGCTCCCGCCGGAGAAGATGAGCTGTCCATCTGTTCGCGCTGTTCACACGGGACGCTAGACAGTACTGACAAGTGCTCGCAATGTGGAGCGAACACGGAGACCAGGAGTAGTATAGAGGTGAGATTATATAAAAGAGGTCACAATAAAAAAAAACTGGGCAAGTGCGAGTCGGACTCGGGCACTGAGGGTTCCGTACAAACTTACCTATGTAAAGAGTTAAATTCCTGATTGGAATCACGAAAATTATTATAAATCGAAAAAAAAAAATTGTGATGTAACAACAAATTTTCTGTTTTCAGATTTATTCCTATACTTGTGTTATAAGAACTTGCTTCATGCCAAATTTCAAGATTCTGTGTCAACGGAAAGTACTCTAGAATTTTGGTTCCCTTAAGTGTGGAAATATACGTTTTTAGTGACATCCACCAACCCGCACTGGGCCCGCGTACTGGGTTACGGTTCAACTCCTCTCCAAGAGAGGAAGCCTGAGTCCCAGTAGTGGGAAAATTATAAGGCAGCTTATGCTGTAAGTAATTTTGAATTTGCCCAACAGGTGGGTCATACGTTCATCCTGGGCAGTAAGTACAGCGAGCCCCTCTCCGCGCTCTACACTCCCTCCAGCGGGGCGCCGCAGCCTCTCATCATGTCTTGCTACGGAATTGGAGTCACGAGGTATGTTCATTATAGTCACACATTTCAGCCGCAATTTATTTAAAACACCGCAAACGTTCGCGCAAAAATATCAAACCAACCGATCGCGTCCGCTTCGCGTCGCTCGTCTCCGCATCGCACCCACGCTTGGTTGGTCACCGCAACAGTGTCAATTGTTTGTAGGACATCGCGTTAGTTTAGAAAAGGCAGGCAGACTGATTCATAATTATTAAATAACCCAATAACACTGCCCAACTTAGGCCTACTGATCTCGGACGCTTAGCTATGAAGCTAAGCGAAACCTGCTCACTGCTTACACGCAAAACTATGAAACTGTGTCGAAGAAGTGTTTCATAGTTTTTAGAAGTCTTTTGACTGGCCTGTTGGTCTAGTGGTTAGTGTCCCTGACTGCTATGCCGGAGGTCGTGGGTTCGATTCCCACCCAGGACAAATGTTTGTGTGATAAGCACGATCAATTGTTATGTGTCTGGGTGTAATTTTATCTATATATGTATGTATTTAGAAATATATATATAAGTATGTTTATCAGTTGTCTACTGGGACTAGACGGCGTTGTGTGATAGTTGTTGAATATTATTATTATTATTATAGTTTAGTAAATAAGCTTCACGCCGGCGTAATAACGCCAAGCGTATAATAACGAATACGTGTTTATGAAGCTATGCGTCCGTGGACAGTAAGACCCATAGTTCTGTATGTAAGCTGTGTGCAGACGTTCGAGTTTTAATCGAACACTCAGCGAAAATGCATAATTGCATCGAATGCACATTCGCTCGTTCACCAAAATGTAGACCAGTTCTCGTTCAGATCTCGTTAGAGCTACACGCACTCGAAACCATTACCATTTTACCTGTCTAGTAACTAAGTGCTGCAGTGATTTAGTGTAATATAGATATTTTCCTTACAATTTGAGAATTTAACTTACCATACAAACATCCTATCATCAATACGCGAAAAGAGCGTTAGGTCACCATAGCGCCAAGCACTACTTTTTACACTAAGCGTTTAATGACCACTAGTGATGCAACGGAAGTGTCTTAACGGAAGCGGAAACAGATGTCAAAAGTAAATCTTTGCGGATGCGGAAACTGAAACGGAAGTGGAAGTGTTAATACTATGAAGAAAAGTACAAATTTATTTTTTTAAAACAACGAGGCGCGTTGATGCGCAGAATGAGAAACTCGTTGCGACACGTTTGTGTACCCCCCCCCCCCCGCGCCACTTCCGATGTATGAGTCGTCCACGCGCCCCCCACCCCCGCTCTCCTCGCTGTATTCTTCCGTTTAGAGTTCTGTTATAAATTTTGCGGAAGCAGAAGCGGAAATGGAAGTGAAAAAACTTGCGAAACTTCTGCAGAAGCGCTGTTGCAACACTAATGATCACCATTGCTCTACGAGTTAGTAATGCTTATTTACTTAATTTGCAGATTATTAGCGGCCAGTTTAGAAGCGTTGTCGAGTGAAAAGAGCCTGCGGTGGCCAACAGCCATCGCGCCCTATTCTGTCATCATTATAGGACCCAAGGTATGCATGTGTAGAAGACACCCAAGGCGTCGGGAGTCACAGGCTAGCGGACGACGAGCTATGGGTAGCTCGCCGTACACCTGTTCAGTAAGGACCAGATCCGAGTCAACTGCGCGTAGTGTTCCACGCGCGCCTCTAACAGATGGCTACATTTCGGGGAATGTGTATCGGGCAAGCCGAAAAGAGAGTCAATGGGGACGAAAGGTTCTGGAGTGATGGCCATGTCCCGGAAGACGTAGCGTTGGAAGGCCTCCCTCAATTTAACACCTAAAAAAAACAGAAAACACGGGGTTAAAATATTACCATCTATAGTCCTTAGCCCCCTATAATGTATTCTAAAATCGCCCGTATTCCATTAACAGGAAGGTTCAAAAGAATGGCAGTCGCATGGTGTCGAAGAAATCAACCGGTTGTACGAGAGGATATCACAGACACACTACGATGACGTCATCATCGACGATAGACACCATCTCACCATAGGCAAGAGACTTATGATGGCGGACAGGTAAAAGATTATCTACATACAACATTAGTTTTAGTATATGGCAAACTCGAAACCCGTGTCTAGTATTTTTATGTAAAGAATCTATGTACAAAATTTCATAACCACTATATTGCACCACTATATTGTATACCCCACCACTATATTGTATACCTCACCACTATATTGTATATCTCACCACTATATTGTATACCTCACCACTATATTGTATACCTCACCACTATATTGTATATCTCACCACTATATTGTATATCTCACCACTATATTGTATACCTCACCACTATATTGTATATCTCACCACTATATTGTATATCTCACCACTATATTGTATACCTCACCACTATATTGTATACCTCACCACTATATTGTATATCTCACCACTATATTGTATACCTCACCACTATATTGTATATCTCACCACTATATTGTATACCTCACCACTATATTGTATACCTCACCACTATATTGTATATCTCACCACTATATTGTACATCTCACCACTATATTGTAGATCTCACCACTATATTGTACATCTCACCAATATATTGTATATCTCACCACTATATTTCCGTCCCCAGACTGGGCTACCCCCACATAGTGGTGGTTGGCAAAGCGTGCCTGGAGTCCCCCTCGAGGTACGAGGTGTACCGCAGTTCCGCCGCCACCACCAGCGTGCAACTGCTTACGGAGGAAGAGCTGGTGGCACTGCTGAGTGGGGCCAACAGTGTGGACGATGTGCTAATAAAGAGTAATGCTTGAAAATGTTTGACTGTCATTTCTGAACCCTTCATCCTTTTTACCCATTAACACTAGTATCAATGTCAATTTTGACAATTTTATTTTTGCTGCAGTAATTTAAAATAATATTCCACAACTATCACAACGCTATCTAGTCCCAAACTAAGCAGCGCGTGTGCTATGCATCCTTCGCTCTTGGGTGGAGCAAGAGGGTGTGTCAGACTTATACTGACTATAAACCTAGTCCTATTCTTTCTTTGCCTTTCATACCAGGGCCGAGTCTGTCTTCAGAAGCAGGCCCATAGCCCCAGTAGGCTTCGACCCTGCTGGGCCCCTACGGTTTGCTGATATTTTGCCCTCGACGACTTGGGCTCGGTCCGGACGGTTACCGGACGGCCGGACGACGAGCTACCAGTCAACACTGCTCCCAGGGCTGTTCAAACAAAACTTTAAAATATTTATTTTACATAGGCCTACTTGGGCACTTACAAAACGTCAGAAGGCCTATTTTGGCGCAGGCGTGAGGCACACAATTATATATTTATTTTTAATTTTTATTGGTTCTATTTTGTTTGGTTTTGTGTTTTTTGTGTGCCTTGCGTTGTGACAAAATAAATACATTTTCTTTCTTTCTTTCTTCTTTCAGAAGCTAGCGCACGGTTACAATTGAATACTTGGAATTTGAGCATAATCGGTGAAAGAAATGACGGTTTTACCAGTGTGAACTTTACACATCTGATGTAACTCCTTCAGAGCGTTCTCACGTGATGTTATGTTATGACATGGTGTTAACATTAAAAAGACATGCGTTCGCAGCAATCCTGGAGGATTTGCTATCATTTATTGAAGTGTTCCATGGTTCCATATCCGAAGTTCTTCACCAGATCTTCACCAAATTTAAATAGGACCACCACCTGACAGACAAACTCTTCGAAATAAAAAAAAGAATAGTCAAAATCGGTTTACATTTGGCGAAGATATCGCTGAAAAAGAATCAGACGACTTGAGAACCTCATTTTTTGGAAATCGGTTAAAAAATCGTTCTTCTTTAATAGGGTCCTTTGTCACTCGCCTATCGTCAACATCGAGCATGGTTTAAAAGCTTGTTGCTTCATCTAACGCAATCCAACGTGATGTTTGACGAAAAGGCAACGCAAAACAAGAGAGATAACGCCTGAAAACTCTGTTAGCATTCGGTAATTCCGTGATTTACTCGAATATTTTACAAAACTTTGTTCCAGGAAATACATGTTTTTTTTTTAATCCAAAAAAAAAAGTGAAAAATTTGTCGTCATTTAGAATCTTGATTAAAGTTTCAAAGTTCAAGACTTCTATTGTTATACTTTTTAACTTTTTTAATTTTTGAGTAAATTATGAAGTGACAAAGTTCATGCAAAATAGCAGATTTTCAGAGGTCTTTATTGGATGAGTTTTACATAAATTTATAAATTGATTTCAATAGAAGCAAATAATATCCACAAGATACTGTGTTTTTAAAATAACGAATGAAAAATGTGTAATAACGTTATAATCGCTTAAGATAGGTTGTATGAAAAACAGTGAAAATTTATGTCGAGTTGCATATGAGGGAGGGATCGCCATCCCTAACCCAAAGGTTAACTGGTAGAGAATGCCTTCCTATGAAGCTACTGCTTCCGTGCCAACATAAAGTTCATAATCATCATCATTTCAGCCGAAAGCCGTCCACTATTGGACATAGGCCTCCTCCAAGTGTCACCACATCGACCAGTCCTGTGCGTCTCGCATCCATCGGATTCCCGCGATCGCCACTCCAGAACCTTTCATCCCCATCGACTTTTTTTTTTAGGTGGGAAGTCATCCAATGTCTGCTGGACTAAAACCCACTCTTATGTTCCGTCTTTGTCTTGCGTTCCATGGCCCAGGATTTTCCTTTCAGCAGTGAACCCATGGCCCCAGTAGGCTTCGGTCCTGTTAGGCCCCTACGGTATTGAAAGTTAAAAATAACATTAAAATAAATGACTGTTATTTTATATTGAATAGGTAAAAGCGACGAGAAAGCGCCTTCCTATTTACAAAAACGTTTAGCATAGAATCTGCCCATTTACATCAAAATACACACGTTCAATTGTCAACTTTAGTTCTCAAAGTTAAGGTGCATTTTGAGCTGGCTAAGTGAAATATAACAGTATTATGTGCTGTTTAATTCTTGGCACGTTTTTTCGTCCATAGTTACCGGTAACGAGCGGTTGTTGGTAGAATATTTACGACTAGTAAGGCGTTGGACATCAAGGACAAACATAGTAATTTTTTGCTAAGTAGCTGATACCGGCAAATTCGCTTTTTAGAGTTCTAACCTCAAAAAGAAAAAACGGAACCCTTATAGTATCACTTTGTTGTCAGTCTGTCAAGACCCTTTATCTCGGGAACGCGTGGAGGTATCGAGTTGAAATTAAAACCATATCACTCAAGTCTGCGGACTCTTGAAGCTGTAAAGAAATCAAACTTGTAAGTTAACGAGAAAAAAAGATACTTGGGTTTTTGTGGCAAAAAACATACATTTCGACACTCTCGAAAATCAAAATTCATAGGGTACTTCCCGTAGACCCAGAATCCTGAAATTTGGCATGGAGCAGGGTCTTATAGCACAAATATAGGAATAAATCTGAAAACTGAAGACTTGTTGTGATGTCACAATTTTTTTTTGCGATTCGAAAATATCTTTAGTCTAAATTCCGGAATTGAGCTATTTACATAGGTAAGTTTGTACGGAACCCTCAGGGCGCGAGTCCGACTCCCACTTGCCCAGTTTTTTTTCTTAATTATTTAAACCAGTGCTTGACTGTGATCCTACCTGATGGTAAGCAGTGATGCAATCGTTGATGGTGACGCGATCTAGACTTATTAAGAGCATATTTACTCTAGCCTTGAAGACACGTAAATTATAATCGGACGGGAAGAATATGTGTTTCCTGATGGCTACAACCCGGGAATCTTTAAGTCAAGAGTGAATAGGGTACTTCTAGGTAAGCGCGCTCCATCGTCGACCGCATCGTTTCGCTCGCTTTCCATCAGGTGAGATAGCGGTCAAGCGCGAACCTATCAAGAATAAAAAGAAAGACAGCTGCAGGCAAATTGTTCCAGTCCTTCGAGGTACGCGGTATAAACGACAAGGCGAAACGCTTAGTCCGGACCTTAGAGACTTCGTCCACATCAAACTTATAAAATAGCACAATGCGATTTATTCACAATTTCAAGTTCTTTTTTGCGTGGATCCCTAATTCTTTTTAACCGACTTCAAAAAGGAGGAAGTTCTATGTTCGTCTGAATGTTTTTTTTTCTAAAATAATAGATAGATAGATAATAGTAGCTGTTAAAACTTATAACATTAGCTGTTGATGATTAGGCTCTCACTTACTAGTGAACATCCGTTCCGTTCGGTGAGCCGGAACAAATGGACAGAACGACAGACAGGCAATTTTAAAAATTGTTTTTTTGGTATTGAATGTACTTCATATATAAATTTAGTTAAAAAAATGTTATATTGATATTAGAAACAGGCATTTCAATTTTATTTCTATGTGTGTATATAGAATAATTACTTTATTGTCAGAAAAGTTAGTCGCCATCCCAGAATCTTTCGGCCCCAACGGCCATCCGTTCTGCGAGCAATGCGTGATTTAATGTTAATGGCGAGTACATCACTCACCTTCGCTTTGCCGATGACATAGTAGTCATGGCTGAGACTGCGGAGGAGCTAAGTACAATGCTTGATGACCTTAGTAGAGCTTCCGAAAGAGTGGGACTTAAAATGAACATGGACAAAACCAAAGTCATGGTAAACAGCCATGTAGCACCCTGTCCTATCAAGATCGGGGACTCTACACTCGAAGTTGTGGACGACTACATTTACCTGGGACTGACGGTCCAGTTGGGTTGGTCTAACTTCAAAAAAGAGGTCAATCGTCGAATGCGACTCGGCTGAGCAGCGTTCGGAAAGCTGCGCGGTATCTTCTCATCCAATATACCACAGCGTCTCAAGACGCAAGTCTATGACCAGTGCGTGTTGCCAGTGATGACATATGGCTCCGAAACGTGATCGCTTACAATGAGCCTCATCAGGAGACTTAAAATCACCCAAAGGGCAATGGAAAAGGCTAGGCTCGGAGTTTCCTTGTGTGATCGAATCAGGAATGAGGATATCAGCAGGGTTACCGCCATAGCACGAAGATTCGTCAAACTTAAGTGGCGTATGTATGTAGGTAAAGATTATACAGGGTGTTTGGTGCATCGTGTGCCAATTTGAAATGGTCGATGGGAGGGGTCATCTTCTATACTTTCAATAATGGTAATAGCTATCTAATTTTTTTTTAATTAACTCGCAAAGTTTTGGACTTAAATTAAAGCTGTCCATGTTACAGCTATTTACATGGCTATAAAAAAAAAACAAAAGCGACCGGAATCTTCCAACTTCCTCAAAAATTATCTTGTTTATTCTCTTGCTAGTGATGTGCCACATGCCATAAAATTCTTTTTATAACTTTGTGAATTTGCAAGAATTTCGAATCGAGTCACATAAGCCTAATATTCAAAATTATGATTTAAAAAAATATTTTTGCGTACATGATACCTGAAAAACCTATTAAAAATATTATCTCACTCTTATAATGTAAAATCTATCTCGTATCTCTCTTTTCGTAGGTTTTGCTAGAAATAAGAAAAAATTGCATTTTTAACATTTATTTCATAATTTTTGCAAATCCTGCTCAAATTGTTGGCCTCTGTTGCGAATGCAGTCCCGACATTTGTATTCCGACAGTTGTTGTACGAAGTCGTATTTTCCTCCTTAATTGTATCAAAGGCCGTTTCTCTAACATAATAACCAAGGTTTCTAGCTAAAAGAAAAAAAGGAAATCATGCCAATAGTTTGCATTTATTATTGCAACTTTTTATGTCAAAGTAAATTAAATGATGGACCGTGCTTGATTGAATCAAACAGCGAAAGTTTTATAAGAAATGTGAGGAGTGTAATTAAAAATTAATTGACCAATTCGAAAATTTCATCCATAGAAGTCATATTTTACGCTTGTTACCTCAGCCTACCGATAAAGGTTGTGTTCGGGGGTCACCGATGCTTGCCAATTGATTTGTTCCGGCGGATAGTTGCGCTAGAGGTGACAGACGACGTTGAATAATGACAGCTAACGAATAAATTACACACGAGACATTGACCGGGCAAGAAAGATAATCTAATAGTCGTGAGGAAACTACACATAATCCATCTTCTATACATATATAAATCAATTGCTGTTCGTTAGTCTCACTAAAACTCGGGAACGGCTGGACCGACTTTGATAATTCTTTTTTTGTTTGGTTTACCAGTATACAGGGAAGGTTTAAACGCAAAAAACAATAGGTAGGCCATAATACAGCACGCGGGCCAACGACTTACAATTTGTAGGTCGTGAGTTCAAACCCTGGTAGGTAGGACTTTGTGTTATTTATTTCATCATTATTTCTCTCCAAACCAGCGTAGCCAGGCATATCCTAGAACCAAATACTCGATGATATATATGAACTGCGTCCCAGGAGATATGTTCCCAACATTATTAAAGCTGAAAGTTTTTCCTTCAAGTGTAAAATTCGGAACTATAGTAGGTACTACTGGAGGTCCTCTCAGCCTTAGTTTGGTCTTCATCGCAATTAATTATGAGGCTGATTACTTATGTTTAATGCGCCTGGCTGGGTTTGAACTCACGATCTACTTACTACGGAGCCGTTACCACTGGGCTAGCACTGTTAACTTTAAACATAACATAACATTTTTATAAAAGAACTCATCAAAATAAATGCAAGAGACATTTAAATAAATACAAAAATTAATCATAACTGCGGTCGGTGAAAGCTTAGTGCCCGTTATTTTGTATATTTACTATGCTTTATTATAATGGTCAGATCGTAGATACAGCTGTTTATGTAGGTTTAGATGCGTCACTGATAGCGATGCGATGAGCGATGGTTCAGTGATCACCAAATTATTACCTACCAACTGTAAAATGTTACATAAGGATATGGATGAGCGTAAATGGACCAATAGGAATATACATATTAATAATTATGTCATCGTAAAAATGAAAATACCGTTAGATTATAATCTATTTCGCGACTTTGTAAACTATCGAAAGATTGTGAACCGAACAATTTAACGCATTATTTTTCTATAGATTACTAGCTTCTGCCCGCGGCTTCGCTTGCGTAAATGTGGGTTACTCCATACAAACTTTGGACCCCCGCTGCATCCCCTTAGGGAGTGAATTTTGAAAAATCCTTTCTTAGTGCTCACCTACGTCATAAAAGGAAGCTTTCTGCAAAATTACACGCTCCTAGTCCTGGCAGATTCGGCTGTGCGTTGATATGTCAGTCAGTCAGTTTCTCCTTTTATATTATATATATAGATAATCTATCGAAGTGAAACTGTTAAATCACAATGTACCTATCGCGCGTTAAATTGTCTGATTGTCAACTGTCCGAAGGCTGTCCCTAATTGGTTGGTCTTACATTAACCCGTTCTGTTTCACAGCGTTTATTTGTTGGATTCATTTTTTATAATAAGTTTTGGTTATTTGTATGTATTTATATTTATATGCATTTTTAAATTGCAAGTTTAAATTTTCTATTTATCGTTTGCCATTAAGTTGCACCTACCATGTTATATTTCTGCACCACCCTAAGGTCGACTGGTAGAAAATGCCTAAGGCATTAACTCAGCCTTTGTACAGTGTTTACTAGTGCATAAAGTTTTAATTAATAAATATAGATATGTCGCAGCCGCATCGTATAACACGCCGTATTACAAGTAGGCGCGCCGGACTGAAAAACGTCGCTATTATGTAATGCGACTACATTCAGCCGGATTGTGGTGGCGATACGTTCTACAAAGCGGCGTTGGCGTCTGGCTACTCTACGATTTGTCACGATACTCCTTGGACAGACTGATGGTCAGACTTTCTGGCGTCTACCTGTAACGACTGTCAAAGATCTACAAATGAAAGCCTGGTCCAACGTCTTATCGTGCTTTCCAAAGCACGGAGGAATTTCGGTATGTTAAGATGGCAGTCCGACCTCGGCAACCGTTGCTTAACCTCGGTGATCAATCCGAGCGACTAATACTATTTTATCCACGAGCTCATTGTATATCTCGAATCATGGAATGCCCAAATTAAGGTTTTGGCCGGCAGTGAGAAAACTGATTACTGTGATTAAAAACCTACGATATAGTGCTGATGCGGATACAATAAGCATGGTTTATTTCCACTCTATCAGTCAATATTAACATTTGGCATTACGGTGTGAGCAGTGGTGGCCGAGTGGTAACGGCCCCGACTTACGAATTGTAGGTCGCAGGTGCAAACCCAACAAGGCACATTACTTTGTGTAATCCATTTCATCACCACTGCTCTCAAAATGGTGAAGGAAAACATCATAAGGAAACCGGCATGTCCTAGAACCAAAAATTCGAAGACATATGACATTCACCAACCCGCACTGGGCTCGCGTGGTGGGTTACGACCCGTTCCCTCTCCTAGAGAGGAGGCCTGAGTCCCAGCAGTGGGAACATTAAAAGGCTGATTATGCTATGCTATTACGTTTTGGGGTGGTGCTTCGAAGACAATTAGCCTACAACTGGAAAGGGCGTAAAGAGCTGTCCTCAAGGTCATGACCTTTAAACACTACTGGCATAGTACCGCACAATTGTACAAAGAATGTAAAGTCCTGACAGTCAGACATCTCTTTTTGCTAAACTGCACGTTGCGCAAACATACTTTACTACAGTCTTCGTTCAACTGACCATACGTAGAACCACAAACGTGTGCACCATAGTAAGGCACAGAACAAAACTCGCAAAACGACATATTAAAATTCTAGGCAGTCGTATTTACAACTTGCGGGTTTACTATGACGTTCAAAGTAAGATTGTTTCATTCTTATTTCAGTGTGGGTAAGAGACAGAGCTATACAGGTTGTCTTGCGCCATCTCTTACCCACACTGGAAATAAGAATGAAACAATCTTACTTTGAACGTCATGGTACAGGTCCTAGTCAACAATAAATGTAGCATCTACAAAGTAAATACATTTGACTGCAAAGCTCGAGTCAGTAAATGGATCAAAGATTCAAGATTCAAAGATTCAAAAGCATTTATTTCAAATAAACCATTTACAGGCACTTTTGAAATGTCAAGAAGTCAGTTAGTCAGAAAAAAAAAAATGATGCTAATTGTACATTCCAAAGCGTAGATCTCTATGGAGAAGAATGTGCAAGAAACTCCATGGACACTCTTTTCAATCATGTTTTGTAATTACAAATATCACTGTTACATGTTTCTTGTCGTTATCATGTGAGAACAATGTAAATACAGTAAAAATAAAAACTAAATATAGATATAAGAATAGCAACTGGCAGCTAAGAGATGACCAGTCTCAACTGACAGCGCCCGTTCACGAACATGACGCTAATATTAGCACCACTCAGCTCAACCATTTTGAAGGGAACCGAATGATACAACACATGCGCCACCATCAGTGAGACATTTAAGTGAGCATGACAAACTTTCAACTGCCGTGCTCATTTATGTCAAACAAGTCCAATAGTAACATAAAAAACCATAAAATAGCTCCATGGTACTCACATTTACAAACTTTGAAAATAAATGCTTCTACATTATACAATACTTATAATATTTTACAATTCCCAAAAAAAAAGCATCCACCCTTGGTCATAAACTATTTCTTATTCTGTGGTTATGAGGAAGTCGGAAGTATTCTCAAAACGTAGCTTTACACCCCTCCCCTTTCGCAAAATTTTCCCCCTCCCACATATCTTCATACACACACTTACACACACAGAGACTTACCTAGCATTAGCTACTCATACTGTGTGGTTGATCCGGCACAGCGTGCAAGTCTGACAAAGAGTATACCCGAAGCCATTGCATTAATTGTAATCTTATAATTAAAAGGGTCCTTTTTCAGTCGCCAATCAATATCAAGCATGGTTTAAAAGCTTAGTTACTTCATCTAACGCAATCCAACGCGATGTTTGATGAAAAGGCAACGCGAAAAAAGAGAGATAACGCTTGAAAACTCTGTTAGCATTCGGTAATTCCGTGATTTACTCGAATATTTTACAAAACTTAATGTTTTTTTTTTATTATTCTTGATAGGTTCGTGCTTGACCGCCATCTTACCTGATGGAATACTGTTCCAGGAACTACGTGTTTTTTTAAACCATTTAAAGTTTTTGAAAAAATTGTCGTCATTCAGAATCTTGATTTTTGCAACGTTTATAATTGTTTTACTTTTTGATTTTTTTAAATTTTTAGTAAGTAGGTACCTAAATTATGAAGTGTCAAAGTACATGCAAAATAGCAGATTTTCAGAGGTATTTACTGGATTAGTTTTACACAAATTTATAAATTGATTTAATAAAAGCCTAGATAATATCCACAAGTGTGCGTCGACGTCGAAATGAATGAATTACTTTTAAAATTAAAAATGTCATCGGGATTGATTGGTTTAACGATTTTATATACCCCGATGACTTTTTAATTAATTTACATATATTTTTTTTTAACTAAAAATATCATCGGGGTTGGTTAGAATAACGATTTTACACAGTTTAAATTAAAAAAGTAAGTACAGTTTTTTTTAGATTAGGAAAAAGCCAACGACAAATTCCACCACCCGATAACCGTCCGGACCGAGCCCAAGTCGCCGTCGGCGCGTACTGTTCCAAGCGCGCATCAGGGGGATGTCAGCAAATCGTAGGGGCCCAGCAGGGTCGAAGCCTACTGGGGCCATGGGTAGTGTGAAAACAAAACCCGGGGCCCTGGGACGAAGGCAACGAAGGAACAGGAGTGGGTTTTTAGTCAGTAAAAGTCTGACACTATCTCACGCTCCGCCCAAGAGCGGGATTTGTCATAAGATGATTATACCACCAAAACAAAAAATATATCTTGGTATGTCTAGACTTTTACCGGCTAAAACCCGTCCATGTCCTTCAGTTGCCCAATAAAAGTGTGACATTAAATCTTACAGTAATCATAAAGCTATAATTCCTCAGCTATGAAAATGCATCGGCGGTGATTGAACTCCCGACCTCTCGTCCCGTCTGTCCGCCTCCACCTTCGACCTATTGTCACTTCTTGTTCACAGATTACATTTACAATACTGACAAATTACTTGTACTATGTACACGTATTACAAAAGTGCCACTGAGAATAACATTATTATGAATCTAAGGCCTTGTCCAGAGTGCAGGCGCGGGGGCGAGAGCGGGCGCGATATCGGGGTCACAGTGCAACCTGAGGGGTTATTCAATAATAACAAAATACTAAAAAAAATCTCATAAAATGTCAGAAGCTAGAACATGGTTCTAATTGAACGTTTCCTGTGGAGAAGAAACTAAGAAAATGGAGTCTGTCTGTCTGTCAAGATTCTTTTATCTCGGGAACGCGTGGAGATATCGAGTTGAAATTAAAACTATATACTCAGATCTGCGGTCCCTTGAAGCTGTGAAAAAAAATCAAACTTCTTAGTTAACGAACAAAAAAGATAGGGCCCGCAACACTCTCAAGAAAATGAAAATTTATAGGGTACTTCCCGTTGACCTAGAATCATGAAATTTGGCATGAAGCGTGTAGCATAGCACAAGTAAAAAGAAAATTCTGAAAACTGTAAATTTGTAGTTACGTCACAAAAAAAAAAAACTTTTTGCAATTCTGGAATTGAACTGTTTCCATGGGTAAGTTTATACGGACCCCTCAGTGTCCTTGCCCAGTTTTTTTAGTATATCCACAGCGATTTTTGAGCCTTTTTGACGTGACAACGTCTTATAAATTGGTTTGCCGGGTGACACTTCAAGAAACTGCGTTACGCTCCGCTCACGTTATGCGCTCACAATGAGAGCGAGTGAGAGGCACGCGTCCCTTCCACTCGGGCATGGTTAGCCCGCCTAAGAGCGAGAGAGACAGACATATTCTTCCTACTATACGAATGAATATTCACATTAAAATTATTTTACCACTCAAAGTCGTTGTCACGTAAAACTTTCGCCCGTATACCGACTTTACAGGCAACCAATTTTTTTCACTCACTGAGCGATTTCCGTCTTTGGAGCGTTACATAATGCAATTTGGTAATTCCTCTCCGCCTCAGCACCCGCTTAAGGTTATTACTCTGACCGAGGCCTAAGATTACGCCACATTTTTCATAGAACAGCGTATGGCCACCAATCTCATCTAAGCGACACATCAGTTTGGCAATCCCTTCGCTAACTACTGTCTGTGTCGCAAGCTGAGGCTCGGCGAAGTGATATTCTTGACAGACTGTTTGGAGGCCAATAAGCTACACTAGTTCTTAGTTGTACTAGCCTTTGCTCAACTGAATGTTTAAATATAAATAGAATAAGTGGTTATTGTTTTATTTTTTATTGCTTTTCCTTTTCTGTAATTTTTACATGATGTCTGGCAGTTTTAAGTATTTGTTGCGGCCTACCCAAATGTCCTTTTCTTTGGTATTGTTCGTCAAATGGTTGAGCTCCTTAGTAGTCCCAAGTTTGAGCTACACGAAAAGTGATGAAATGCTTGCACTGACTGGACAGGTCCACTCAAATCTGTGTGGTTCTTTCTGCAAAAGACCATCTGATACACTTATCTGCATGGTTCTCATATGATTTGACCATTACATGTTTACTTTATGGACTTTAAAAGAGACTTTGACCCCTGAGTTGGTTTCGGTGTTTCTTCTAAGGGTATTCAGCTAGGAAACACCGGCCTCATCTAGTTTAAACTGACGAAAAAAAAAAATTGACGTGTAAAAGTGTTTTTTTTTTTAAACTTATTTGCAAAATAAATATAATTTATTATTTAAAAGCATAGCATAATCAGCTAGAATGTTCTCACAGCAGGGACTCAGGTCTTCTAGGAGAGGGAATGAGTCGTAATCTACAACGCAGTCCACTGCGGGCTGTTGGATGTCTTCGAATTTTTGTTTCTAGGACATGCCGGTTATCTCGCGATGTTTTCTTTCACCGCTTTGAGAGTAAGTTTCTACCATCGAATCACCCGACGTACGGCGAGTATTCATCTTTACGTTGTTGAAACCTCTACGGTCCCGACTAACGTTTCGTCTCGACGTTTATTCCGCGTACATCGAGGGATTGGAACAATTTGCCTGCTGAGGTCTTTCCAACCCAAGGGACGAAGAGACAGACAGAGAGACGGACAGCAAAATGATCCTATAAGGGTTCCGTCTTTGCAGACTTAGTTATGAAAGGGACCCTAAAAACAAAGACGCTTTGCTTCTATCGGCTTAGCCGTAGCCAACCGTGGAACGGCGCTTTAAAGATTGGCGTTCTCATAAGACACAAGGACGCATAATTATCTTTATAGATATCTACAATGCATTCAAGTAGTATTAATGGACACGAGCAGCGATGGTGAATCATATAAACGTCGTAATAGCATTTTTAATGAGCGGTTAACGCCATCACATGGCCAATTCTGTCCACCTCCTGGATTTATGTGAAGATTGTGAGCTTGCATGCAAATGCCGTGATTAGTAGTCGAAAATTACAAATAGTTTTATTTTGTAAGAAAATATAAAGAGGTTTTTTTCACCACCTGCTCCTGCGAAGCAGTAATGCTAGCAAAGGAGGCGGCCGATCACGTGAGGCAACGGTCCTCACGCACTAACCGCCGCCGGGATTCTGATCCCGATTTCCGGTCACCGTAGGCACGGGCTTGCGGACGGCGAGCAATGGGTGGCTCGCTGTCCGACCGTCCGGTAACCTTCCGAACCGAGCCCAGCAATATCGAACGAAGCCTACTGGAGCCATGGGTAGTGTGAAAACGAAACCCGGGCCCTGGGACGAAGGCAACGAAGGAACAGAAGTTGGTTGTTAGTCAGTAAAAGTCTGACACTATCTCCCGCCCCGCCCAAGAGCGAGATTTGTCATTAAGATGATTTTCCCACCTAAAAAAAACCACCTGCTCGATAATGCCCTACATCTGTTTGTCAATATAACTCTCACCTAAAGCAAATCATTCTGCTTCCCCTAGGGAATAATGTGACTTGAATTTGGAACGCCAAAACCATTTGAAACGAATGTTGCTAAGTTTAATCCCGAACGCGAGTGTTGATTGTTATGTAGGTAATTATTTTATTTAATTAACTTCTGAGCATGGCGAGGGAATTAATGGAAATAAACAATCATATTTTTTAAAAGAGTAACCATGGTGTTTCTTGCCGGTTCTTCTCCATAGGAAACGATGCGCTAGCTTCTGACGTTTTTTATTATAAATTCCCATGTAGGCCTATGTGACACGAAATAATTTCGGGTTCAGTTGAGTTGATTTCTGTTGTCTACCAACTGGTGGATATAGGAAAAGGCACTGCAGACAATAAGTCTCAATTATATCCTCACCAGGATCCCGGAAAGCTTATTTATACGTATGCAAGAATCAGTAAGCACTCTAACACGTCATTATAAAATTAACGCAAACCAAACAAAAAGAGGTTTACCGACAACAATCACTGTTTGTATGTAGAAATGAGTATAATACTGCTAAGTTTGAAAGACGTATACGTTGTGTGGATTAGAAAGAAGGGCGTGCTTTGTGAATTGGTTGGGTCATACTTGTTGAGATTATAAGGTTAGGTGCACAGGTGCGATTTTTAATTCCCCGTTAATAATAATAATATCTTTGTTCGATCCAGTCCGTCCCTTGCTGAGGCGACGCCCTAAGCCGAGGTCCGTACCCCACAGGGGCTGCTCTTAGCGTGTAGTCGCTTAGTTTGTAAGGTTAGTTAAGTAAGCCCTGGCTGGAGGCTTTGATTCTCGAATCGAGGCCGCCACAGGCAAGTCCGGTTAAGCAGCCGACAACCTCCTAGGATAACCTGCGAGAGGCCACAAAAAAAAAGTGCGATTTTTCAATACTCTTTTTTTGTTAAGTGTGCTTGCGATTGCCATTATATCTTCTTAATACTTATTACTATCCCAAGCAGCATTGATTGGGCGGCAGGATTGTTCAAAAGAGTTAGATAAAGATAAAGAGAGAGTGAGAGAGAGAGAGTGAGATAAAGAGTTATCTAACTCTTTTGTGAAAGCTCTTTGATGATTGCCATCTCAAAAAAACCGGGCAAATGTGAGTCGGACTCACGCATTGAGGGTTCCGTACCAACTTACCTATGAAAACAGTTCATTTTCCAAATCGATTCTCGAAGATTTTTACGAATCACAAAAAAGTTTTTTTTTTTTGATGTAACTACAAATTTACAGTTTTCAGATTTTTTCCTATACTTATGCTATGAGTCTTTGCTTCATGCCAAATTTCAGGATTCTAGGACTTCGGGAAGTACCCTATGAATTTTGATTTCCTTAAAAGTGTCGAAATATACGTTTTTTGCAAGTCCCCTAGCCAAGTTACGACCGTCGAGGCGTTCGACGCAAGAGAATCGAAACGAAACATTCGTAACTAGGCCCTAGCTAAGTCGGCTGAAGGTAAGCGATGATGTGGTCGACGATGGTGCACGCTTGCCTAGAAGTAACCTATTCACTCTTGACTTAAAGACCCCTAGGTTGTAGCTATCAGGAAACACTCCGGCAGTGTGTAGGGTGAACTTATCTTTTCTTATTAATAATTAAGGAAAACAAAGTGCTCTTTATTCGTATTAATAAGAAAAATGCAAGTATAGTCTAATAAATACTGTCCAATTTCTTAAATACTCTCAGACTTTCAACCTTCCGTCTTCCGGTACGCGGTCGCCACTCTAGAACCTTTCTGTACCCGACGGCCGTCTGTTTTGCGAGCAATGTGCCCTGCCCACTGCCACTTAAGTTTGGCGATCCTTCGGGTAATGTCGGAAAAAAAATACTCTAATTGCATCATTTCTGAATCCAAAGTAATTTGCGGTACATACCAGCAAAATAGTACAACCAAAGTGCAATCGCTAGCCAGCAATCGCTCCGGCAAGTCGATAATCTGCAGCCAGCCTTACCGAAGTAGAGGGGAGACCCTAGTACCCCAATGCAAGTTTTTTCTTTGCTCGCTCGCCAGTCTTACTCCGTGCCTTTGACAGTGCGCTCACAGTGTTGCCATAGAATAAAATAAGTTTGTTTTTTAATCAAGGCTACGCAAGTTACGAAGGTAAGTCTACCTTATTTGTGATTGTGTTTTTATTATGGTATTAAGTTTATTGTGTAACCTGATATGTGTAACTTAGTATTTTGCGCGGTTTTATGTTTTTTTTTTTTTCTGTGGACACGGAAAATAATAAATTTCTTAAGTACCTATACTTTTTGAATTGGGTTTTTTGCGTGTGCTATTAATACTAAATGCGATTTGTATTAAAAATGTTAGCCTCTTATTTTTGTTTGTAAGAATTAGTCGTAAGTAGGTACCTACTTAATACCTTTTTTTAATCGATGTATTATCCAATCGGATAACGAATCTAGCTAGACAAAGAAACGGTGATTTGTTCATAAATAACCAGTCAAGTGTGAGTCGGACTCGCACGCGAAAGATGCCTTTTTTTGAGATGAGAAATTGCCAGAAAACTTCTGCAACTCTGGGTGGAGCAAGAAGGGGTGGCAGACTTTTACTGACTAAAAACCACCCGTGTTCCTTTAGTTGCCTTTTGCGTCCAGTGACTCTTTCGAACAATCCTCCAGCCCTAGCTGGGCCACTGTTTTTTTTAGGTAGGAAATCATCTAATGACTACCCGCCCTTGGGCGGGGAGTGAGGGCGTGTCAGATTTTTACTGACTAAAACCCACTTCTGTTCCTTCTTAGTCTTCGTTCCAGGACTCCGGGGTTCGCTTTCGCACAACCCATGGTCCCGGGGGCCACTGTTGATTCTGGTTTTTACGAGATAAAGATAAAAAATATACCTAATACACCTCTGTGTACCTCTTAGCTCTTAACTCGATCCATTTGACGACCTACACTGAACTGCTAAAGGCATGGAGCTTTATAGGGTGTATATCTTCTTATCTTGTTGTGGAACTGGCCCTGGGCCAGAGCACTTCGACCCTTCTGGATCTTTTGTGCTATGCCCCTCCTGTCTACTCAACCCCTAGCCCTCCGTGCACCTCTTTCATGAGTCCCAGTATGGCCTTGATGGGGCTGAGCCTGTAGTCATGCTGCTCTTGGGAATGGTTGGCCCAGATATCCTAGTCTTTTGGAGCCTAGTGCTGGCACAGCAAGTGTAACATCTCATCATCAACAGCAAGTGTAAGGTCTCCTCTGCATCTCCACGGATCCTGCAAGTCGGATCGCTTGCTAGTCCCATGTTGTGGAGCCGTTTGTTGGTGGCATAGTGCTCCGTGAAGACTCCAGTGATTGTTCGGAGCTGTGATCTGATGTACTTCCATAATTTTTGGGTCCAGGCCTTCATTAAGAAATAGCTTTGCCAGGGGATGTATAGCTCCATCCTTCATTCTCCCTCGCATGTCTGACATTTTAACATGACATGGTAAGGACCCTGTTGTTCAATGTACATCATCGTTCTCCTAGAGTTGTATTCCTCACTATTGAGGGTCATGAAGTTCCTGTTACATTAGCTTCTTACTAAAGGTATCTCGCCATCTCCGTCGGTTCTTGGCGTCATGAAGTGCGACGTGCAGACTTCTACCAGCGCCTTCGCGTGAAGGTAGGTTTCTCCATACAAACGTTGGACTCCCGTTTCATCCATTTAGAGGGTTGAATTTTGGAAAATGCTCTCTTAGTGCTCGCCTACGTCATAAAAGAAAACCTTGTGCATGTTCCTAGTCCCAGTAATTTCAGCTCTGAGTTGATATATCAGTCAGTCAGTTTCCCCTTTTATATATAGATGTATATCTTCAAAAACAAGGTCCTTCAACAAACCTCTGTCTGTATGATCACGATATTCGTGTCAAAATCGAATGTAAACCGGTTTTTTAATGAAAAAAACAAACACATCGCATTCGCGAATACTTCCTCAAATTAAGAAGTACGTGCGATCGAGTACCTTAGTAGTTTATAGTACCTTATTTTTTTAGTTGGGAAATCATCCAATGACAGATATAATTGGATGACTTCCCGCTATCGCTCCAGGGAAAACTTAATTGATGATACTTGCCCGGTTTCGTTACACCACTGGGACATAACAACACTTTTAGGAAAGAAAACGATTGACTGCTTTTGTAAAACATTTCGGCAAAAGTAGACATTAATCAGTGTAGGTACTTACCTAAGTTTATTTATAAATACTGCCATAGAAAAGTGCGCGTGTAAGGTAAAACTTGTTGAGTAAACACACACAATAGGTAGAAATTCTTTACTATTATGTAGGTTGCAGAAAAAATGCAATCTTGAAGCAATTATACGAAGAAACTCTAAACGTTATTTCCCTTTTATCGAGAACGCGTTTTTATTTCAACTGAGTTTGACTTTTGACAAAAAAATACACTAATATTATGAACTAGCTGATCTGGCGAACTTCGTACCGCCTAACAGTCAATGAATGTAGCATATCTTTCGATATTGTCAACCGATTGCGATGAAACAAAGCCTAAGTAATATACCAAGTTACACACGATTTTAATGGATAAAAGTTATCTACATCGATTTCGTCGAATCATCGAAAAATTTTCGTTAGTTCAATAAGTGGCCCCCCGAATTTGGGGGCCCCGGGGCACTGCCCCGAATCGCCCTTTGGTAGCTACGACAGTGCACAAGACACCCAGGCCCAGAACACATATCTGCCACCCTAGTCAAGTTACAACTGTTTCGTTTCGATTATCTTTTCGTTGATCGCCTCGAGTCGGCCACGCCTCCTATTCTTTTGTTCCGACCACGTGACTGAGCGTTGATATGACGTCAGAATAAAGGTATCGGAGGCGTGGCCTACTCGAGGCGATCGACGAAAAGAGAATCGAAACGTTACCGTTGTAACTTGGCTAGGGGGCTGTAGGCCATACGAATTAGTTCCGTGCGGGGATCGAACTTGCGCCCCGCAGCTCCACAGCCTATAGCTCAACCAACCTGGCACGGTACCACCCGTGTCGTACACGTCACAGTTGGTATATAACTTCTACCTACAATACAATACTGTAATCAATCAACGGTTTTTGTTTTATTGTACTTAGTATTTCCCACAAAGACCTAATATTTCTTATAAAGATTTTATACAATGGAGAAACCACAGATATGTGAGGTAGGTAGTGTAGGTACTTGCTTACTAAGACTTTTTATTTATTTATTTTTATTTATTAATATATTTTTTTTATTATTTTATTTATTACTAAGACTTTTTCGATATTTTTTTTTAAATGTTACAAAACTTGATAGCAGTTATATCATAGATTCATAGATATCATTAGCAGTACGAAGACCTCGTGACCTGTGTCTAATTGACATGATACGATGATCCGACGTAACCCTAAGCCGCCGCCTCAAGGCGTGTGAAGAGGCTAATTATATAAAGATCGCCTCGAATAGGCCACGCCTCCTATTCCTTTTTTTCTGACGTCATCTCAACGCTCTGTCACGTGGTCAGAACAAAGGAATAGGAGGCGTGGCCGACTCGAGGCGATCAACGAGAAGAGAATCGAAACGAAACGGTTGTAACTTGACTAGAGGGGCTAATGTCTACAAAGCCTCGAGCACAGGCATGCATGACTTGATTCCGCCATCTCCTTTCTACCATCGGACAACTCGAAGTACGGCTGGTAACTTACGTTGTTGAAACTTCAACGGTCCGGACTAAACATTTCGTTTCGCCTCGTCGTTTATACCGCGTACATCAAAGGACTGGAACAACTTGCCTGCTGCGGTGTTCCCGTCTAACTATAATTTAGGTGTCTAGGCTTGAGTGAATAGGCTCTTAATAAACTAGTGCGCCTCACCATCAACGATTGCATCACTGTTTACCATGAGGTGGGATCGCAGTCAAGCACTGGTTTATATCAATATAAAAAAACCCTACATCATCATCTCGGGCGTCGAGAGTAACAAGGCGATCCCCGGCCACCGCGGCGGGTGCCGGCTTGCGGACGACGAGTAAGATATATAGACTTTTTTTTATTTACTATTAATACAAAAGAATACAGGATAGTCTAAATTAAATAGCAACCAAAAAGCGCTAACGTTTAAACTTGTGCTATCATGAATCCATCTCAACATCGAAACTATACAAAATAAGTTTTTTATATTTGTAAGTTATTGTCGATAACAATTTTTTTTTTAATCTAATGGTCCGCAGACAAGTAAAAAAACATTCTTAAATAATACTTAAGTAATATTGCTTAAGTTTGCATTTGATATTTTTGTGTGTAACTTATATACAATTTTTTTTTTTTTTAATTGATATGCTCGCGTTTGACCACTATCTCACCTGATGGTAAGCGATGATGTGGCCGAAGATGGAGCACGCTTGCCTAGAAGTAACCTAGTATATTCGGAACTACTACTTGAAGTCCTCTCAACCGTAGTTTTAAATTTTTTTCAGATATTTTATTACGATATTTACTTTATTTTATTAAGTTGAAGTTTAAATAAATAAATAAATTTTACTCTTTATTGTACAACATAAAAAGAATACAGTAGGAGCTTAAAATTAATAAGGTGTTGTCGTCGATGGCGCGTAGTGTTCCAGGTGCGCCTCAATAAGATGTCAGCAAAACCGTTAGGGGCCCAGTAGGGTCCATGCCTGCATGTTAGGGATGCGGGGAATTTCTGAAAAGAAAATTTGTGGTCCTAGAAGTCAAAACGCAAGTGAAGAACACAGTTGTTTTTTTTAAGGGCAGAGCGGGGATGAACGTCAGAATTTTACTGACTATGTTCCTTCTTTACCCTTTTTGTTCTTAAATTTTCTTTCTTTAAACGAGTGAACCCTCTAGAACTCAGGTACTGTTATAGGATGCCCGTTAGGGTTGGTTCGAAGGTAGTCTTACTAAGTAGCTTCGTAGGTGGAGGTGGAATCAGTAGAAAAGTAGTGGAGCTCCACCCACAGCAGATGTTATAGTGACGAACCTAAAAAAAGGTAAGGCCATTTGTACACGTTAAGAAAAATCCTAGGCCTATGCAAGAATTCGTGTCGTTTCTACATACATACTATGTAGGTACACTGCTTTGGCGCTGACCAAGAAAAAAATCTTGTTTACGCTAGACACGACACGTGAAGTCGCTATGGTGCGGAAGGGGGGGGGGGGGGGTACGTGACGTGATGAGGTGCCACGATAAATTTTTGTGCCTAGATCAGATAAAATTCTTATCGTGTAGGTACCTATATGATGATGGTTCTATCTGACGCAGACGCGATGAAATTTCGTAGTGTGTACAAGCGCCCTTATGGGCCACGTACATAAAGAAGCTTTTAAAACTTATCTATATATATAAAAGGGGAAACTGACTGACTGACATATCAACGCACAGCCGAAACTACTGGGACTAGGAGTGTGCAATTTTGTACAAGATTTCCTTTTATGACGTAGGCGAGCACTAAGAAAGGATTTTCCAAAATTCCCTTCCTAAGGGGATGAAGCGGGGGTCCAAATATTGTATGAAGAAACCTGCATTCACGCGAGTGAAGCCGCGGGCAGAAGCTAGTACGTAATATAATGGAACAAAGACGCAAGATACTCTCAGCTACCAAATGAATGCTTATAATAATTGCAAAAACTATAAAAACAAAAATTACGCAACTATTTACAACCGCAAGCTAACGACTAGGGATGGGTATAGAGTAATCTAAGTCATTCGTAGATCGCAAACTATGCCGAATTCGGCCTCATCACTTCGGCAGAACAAAAATGATAGGGTTTCATTGTTCACATTATTTTGACTTGACTTAAGATCCTAGGTCCCCGTACTGGGGCAGAGGGCTTAATGAGTAGTGATCGATCGCGACCGGTCTTGAGCTTCATGCTTTACCTCGCCCCATATGTCAATCCGATGCGCTTCGCTTCTGCCAGCAATGTTCTCGCCAGGTTGGCCGAGGATGGCCACGTTTCTCTCTTACCCTAATCTAACGTCTGTTTAGGTATGTGAAGGAATCCCTCCAAAGTGACTTATTTTTAAAACATTTATCAAAATATTGTAAACTAATAACTATTATTGTACTCATTAAGATTTAGCCTAAAATAAATTAATAAAGTATGTCCTATCTATGATTCAGTGTAGATAACTCGCTCCGTTAAATGTATTATATCAACATTCGAAATCTAGCTCGGTGATTAATTAATCACAACAAAATTTTCTATTCTATCACCATTGTTATTGCAGCTGTCCCAAACTCAAAACATTTATTTCAATGAAACCATTTGCAGGCACTTTTGAATTGTCAAGATCAGTTAGAAAAAAAAAAAGATGAAACTATTTACACGTTCCAAAGCGTAGATCTCGTTTCTTTACGTAAGAAATCTTAAAGGACTCTTGCACTATGTCCAGCAAGATCCTGAGTGTCACACTTTTACAAACTACAACCTAACTGTGTTCCTTCAGATACCGTTTGCGGTCTACAGCCACGGTAACTTTTTTGAACAATTTCACAACCCTAGCGCGGATCTCTATTGAAGAGAACAAGCAAGAATCGCCACGGATACTCTTTTCGGGCTTGCGGACGGCGAGCAATGGGTAGCTTGCCGTCCGACCGTCCGGTAACCGTCCTGACCGAGCCCAAGTCATCGACGGCGCGTACTGTTCTACGCGCGCCTCAGGGAGATGTCAGCAATCGTAGGGGCCCAGCAGGGCCACGGGTAGTGTCCTAACCGGGTGGACTCTGGAACGAAGGCAAAGAAGGAACAGGAGTGGGTTTTTAGTCCGTAAATGTCTGATACTATTTCTCGCTCCACCTAAGAGCGTGATTAGTCATAAGATGATATTCCCACCTAAAAGAAAAAGAAACGGATTCTCTTTCAAAAAATAGGTACAGAATTACGGTCAAATCTTTTATGTAGAAATGGTGAGAACGATGCAATGTAGATGGACTACTAGAATAGACTTGCAAAAAGCATCCGGTGTAGAAAAGGAATTCAGTAATTAAAATAAACCATGGCAGCTGGGAGATAACCAGTCCCAACCGATTACACCTGTTCACGAACATCAACAACTACTATTTGAAATCCTCTCAACCTTAGTTCTGTCTTCGTCATAATTGTTATATTTTAAGTTCTCCTAGTTACAATGATTTCATATATATCATAGTATTTATTACTTTATTATATTAGAATATATACGTATTTTATTATTATAAGCCAATTTAACGATACTACATTCTATTTCAAATATCTGTTATTTATTTATTGTGCACACCTACCACAGTGTTGTCTTTTTTAACCCAAAGGTTGACTGGTAGAGAATGCCTTGTGGCATTAAGTCCGCCTATGTACCACCACTGTACATGAAGTTTAAATAAATAAATATAATATAAATAAACATGATTCATGCAGCACTATTCAGCTCCAACATTTTGAAGCGAACCAAATGACCCATCACATCTCATGCACCACCATCAGCCAGACATTTGAGTGAGCATGAAACTCCCAATCTATATGAAATCTAGCATTGCATGTTAGCGATCCTGTCAGTTTTGTGACTTTTGACTTTTTTTTTTAACCCTTTCGAGAACAATACTAATTACACTTCCGGTTTTGGTTTTATTTATTCTAAACATTGTATAACATTTCTTATAGATTTCCCGCCCTTACTCCCCCCCCCCCCCCCTTCCCTGCCTTTTTTTGGGCTACGGCAATATATGTGCCAATGCCTGTTTGTGACTTTTTATTCGGCAGAGTCGATGCCCAGTTTGAATTTGTCTATTTTTTGTTACCAATGCCTTGTTTTCTTTATTACATTTTGGAGCAACTTTTAAAAAGTGGTTAGGCAATTATTTTGCCAATGCTCGCGATAGGGTTAAGCATTCGGCTTTCGTCTTCGCCGAATGTTATTCGTCCAACTAGCCACATCACTATAAAACGAGTTCGCGCGGTTCTACTGACACACATTTACTTAATAAAGCTTATATTTTTCACTGTTATGTTATAATAACATATCAGTTAATATGTTATTCTACGACATTAATCATAATTATCTTAATTGCGGTAATCATTAATTGGGATATGGGTATTGGTTTTTTGTAGGTCAAATTATTCCACAACTATCACACAACGTCGTCAGTCCCAAGTTAAGCAGAGCTTGTGCTATGAGTACTAGACAACTGATAAACATACTTATAAGTATATTTCTAAATACATACATATTATTATAAACAAATTAGACCCATATATAGAACAAATGATCGTGCTCATCACACAAACATTTGTCTTGGGTGGGAATCGAACCCACAACTTCCAGCCTAACAGTTAGGGCCACTAACCACTAGACCAACAGGCCGGTCAATAATTATTTTACACATTGATTATGAAAATCTTGTTCGAGTAACGGTACTGATAATCGCTATGAAATTGCCAATTAACTGTGACACAGTCAGACGATATTTAGCAAGTATTAATTATTTTAAAGTTATACGGAACAGAGTGCAGCGTCCCGCAAACCTCCATTGAAAAGGGAGGATCCTCGGACCAGACGAGTGCTATGTCTGGTCCGGACAACGACCTTACAGCCACTGGACTAGGCGTGTGTAACTCTTTACTGAACCGACTCACTGTTCCGACACATTTTAGTGTTCCGAAAGATTGGAACAGCAGTAATGTTTCAAATGCATCATTTGGAACAATTGGAACACTAAAATACTCTTTACTTTAACTGGCCTCCTTTTGAAGTTCCTTTTATGTTTTGTGAAAGAACTAGCTTCTGACGGCGGCTTCGCCTGCGTGAAAGAAGGATTCTCTATACAAACTTTGGACCCCCTCGTCATCCTCTTAGAGGGAGAATTATGACAAAATTCTCTCTTTAGTTTCTCCTACGTCATAAAAGGAAACCTTGTGCAAAATTTCACGCACCTAGTCCCAGTAGTTTCGGCTGTGCGTTGATATGTCAGTCAGTCAGGTTCTCCTTTTATCTAATATAAAGGATTTTCTAAAATTCACCCCTTAAGGGGTTGAAACTGGGGTCCAAAGTTTGTGAGAACAAATCTACTTTTACGCTGCCGAAGAAACAGACACAAACTAGTATAATTTTAACATTTGTCGCATTATACAAGCAAGTCCATAGCAACATCTATTTATAACAATAATTAGTTTATTTAGTAGGTATCAAAACAATATAATCAGGACTGAGAAGGTCAAAGATGACCTGCCGATATATCGTTGTGTGTTAGGGGTCTGCCTACATTAGTTTATCATTATAAACTGACTAACTTAAAGGGACGTGAAAACCATTTTTTTGAATAATAATAGTGGATTATGTGACTAGGGAAAAAAACAGTGTGTCTGCGGCATGTTGAATTCCGAACGAAACGAAGGTTGCTAAGCTTTAATCCCGAACGCTGGTGAGGGACTTATATAATTAACTCCTGAGCATTGTAAGGGAGTTATATACATATAGAAACCTGAGTGAAGTGAAGAATTTAAGCCGCCCAAGACAAAGACAGATTTATCTCCGTGTTGTATACTCTACTTTTATATATTGAAACAAATTATGTATTAGAGAAAAATCATTACTTTTCTTTAAAGACTCAAGTAACCACATTTTATTATATTTTAGGCTTCCGTACCTCAAAATTAAAAAAGCGAAACCCTTATGGGATCACTTTGTTGTCCGTCTGTCTGTCTGTCAAGACAGTCTCAGAAACGTGTGGAGGTATCGAGTTGAAATTAAAACCATATACTCCTGTCTGCGGTCCCTTGAAGCTGTGAAAAAATCAAACTTTTGAGATAATGAAAAAAAAGACGGCCGTTTATGTCGCAAGAAACGTGTATTCAGACACTCTCAAGGAAATCAAAATTCATAGGGTACTTTAAATACGGTCTACAAGGTCTCATAGCACAAGTATAGGAAAAATCTAAAATCTATAAATTTCTAGTCACGTCACAAAAAAAGATTTTTGCGATTCGGAAAAATCTTCGTAACTCAATCCGGGACATAAACTGTTTTCATAGGTAACTTACGGAACCCTCAGTGCGCGAGTCCGACTCGAACTTGCCCTGTTTTTTTTTTTTTTGTGGCCAGTTTTATTTTTGAATAAACTTGTTTGATGCATGTATATTTTAATTCACTAAAGTGTAATATATCACAGTAGCGACCAAATTACCAAGACCTCTATTTTCGAACAAATGCTTTGTTCACAAGTTTCTTCTTTATTGGTTGTGTGTCCGGGTTTCTTATTACGCTGACCTCGGTCAGTAACCTGAGTAAAAGATAACAGTACGAATGACCTGATATCTTTCTTTATCTTTCCTAAGACCTATTAATTACCTACTGTCTGACCCGGGAACCGAACTCAATACCTTACCCTATATACATAAATGCTCTCTAGACTTTTTTTGAGGTGGGAAATTATCCAATGACTTTTCTCGCTCTAGGGTGGGGCGAGAGGGTGGCAGACTGTTACTGACTTAAGCCCACCTGTGTGCTTCTGTTTCCCTTTACGTTCTATGGCCTCGGTTACCCTTTCAGAAATTTCCAACTTTTATTGACTGAAGCCCACCTGTGTTCTTCTGTTGCCCTTTGTGTTCTAGGGCCTCCCAGAAATTTCAGCCCTTTCAGAAATTTCCAGCAGCCCTATTAGGCATCAGCCCTGCTGGCCCGGACGGCGAACTACCTATTGCTTGTCGTCCGCAAGCCCGCGCCTACAGTCGCTAGGTATCGCCCTGCGACTTTCGTTGCCCGGAGCATGAGGATGTCCGTTCCCTCACGGTGGCAGTCATGTCCTCTAGACTTGGAAATCAATTTTTCTATCAAACTAATTGACTTTGTCTGAACTGGGATTTGAACCAGTGACCTTACTAATCTGATGGCTAGAGTTCAGTCAGGTCATCGGACTTAGTGGTAATTTGAATTGAGCCCGGGTTTCTATATGTTAGCATGTGTCATTGATCGTCATAAACACTAGTAACTAGAATAACATAGCATAGCATAGTCGGCCTTATAATGTTCCCACTGCTGGGACTCAGGCCTCCTCTCTAGGAGAGAGAGGGAATGGGCCGTAATCCATCACGCAGGCCCAGTGCGGGTTGGTGAATGTCACATGTCTTAGAATTTTTGGTTCTAGGACATATGTCGATTTCCTCACGATGTTTTCCTTCACCATTTTGAGAGCAGTGGTGATGAAATAAATTACACGAAAGTAATGAGCCTGGCTAGGTTTGAACCCGCGACCTACAACTCGTAAGTCGGGGCCGTTACCACTCGGCTATCACTGCTCAACAAAACTTTTACTCTCAACTTAAATCTATGGTTACATAGGCGGTCTTATCGCTGACAGCGATGTCTACCAGACAACCTAGGATAGACTACAAGAACTAATGAGCGTCCTTGCCAGAATACATTCCATACAACCAGCCGCTCTTACGTGACTATGATGTTATTACACATCTTTCTTTAAATATTTTGGATACAGATGTCTTGAGGATATCTAATGTAATAATATTATTTAGGTTTCTATTGAAATTAAATCATAAATTTGTAAAAGATTCATCATCTTCTTCCTGCCCTTGTCCCGTTTTATTTGGGGTCGGCGCAACACGTATTTTTCTTCCATTCTGTCCTGTCACTCGTTACGCTATCACTAACTTCCTTTTCCTTCATATCACTCTTCACACAATCCATCCATCTTTTCTTTGGTCTCCCTCTCCCTCTCCATCCATCCACATGTAAATTCATAACTCTTTTAGCAACATGCGCTTCATCCCTCCACTTCACATGACCATACCAAGACAAACGATTCCCTTTCAACTTTTCAGTCACTGGCGCCACTCTCAAACTAAATGAATTTGTATAAGATTAATCCAGTATAAACCTCTTAAAATCTGCTATTTTGCGTGAACCCCTCATAATATAATCATAAATTAAAAAAAACTCGGACTCGCGCACTGAGGATTCCATACAAACTTACTATGAAAACAGTTCAATTTCCGAATTGAGTTACGAAGATTTCCGAATAGCAACGAAAGTTTTTTTTGTGACGTAACTACAAATTGTAAATTTGTAGTTACGTCACAAAAAAAAACTTAGAAAAAAAGTTTTCAGACTTTTTTCTATATTTGTGCTAGGAGATCTTGCTTCATGCCAAATTTAAGGATTCTAGGTCAACGGGAAGAAGTCTATGAATTTTGATTCCCTTTAGTATTGAAATATACGTTTTATGCGACATAAACGGCAGTATCTTCTTTTTTCGTAGGAGCCGCAGATTTGAGTATATTGTTTTAATTTCATCTCGATACCTTGACGCGTTCCCAAGATAGGGTCTTGACAGACAGTTGAACAGACAGACGGACAACAAAGTGATTCATTAAGGGTTCCGTTTTTGCTTTTTGAGGTACGGAACCCTAAAAATAAAGAAGCGGTGTAATGCTACTAAAATTTTAAATTTAAAATATATGACACTTCGCATGGAGCACAACAACAATCAGTTATTAGTTTGGTTGAACCTGGTTATTGTGCGAAGTGTAAATTTGACGTAAAATTATCCGTATTCTAGAATTAACGGTAAAGTAAAATAAGATAATTAAGGTACTTCATATTCTACTTGTTAACTTAGAGTAGAAATAAATGAATATATTTGCACAGAAATGAATGTTAACGGACTTCAAAAATAAGTTTTTCAAACGATTTCAAAGAAAGAAGTATCTCCATGCGACTCATCGTTTTTTTTTTTGTATCTTATTCAACGTTTTTTTATGTCTTCTTAACTGTTAAACTATTTTGATAATTCGTTTTATTTATATACAAATAAACAGATAAAATCGAAAAAAACAAACACAGATAGAAGAGAACAGTGGACCGACCGGAGGACGTGCTGGAGTATACGGTGGAGGTGTGCCCCGCTTGGGCGGAGTACCGCCGTGTCCTCGTGGAGGCAATCGGTGGCAGCTACCTCTCGCGCCGGGCCCTGGTTCAAACTATGATCAAGGCAGGCGGTCGCCTCCTGCTGCGATGCAGTGATGCTAGCGAAGGAGGAGGCCGAACATCCTCACGCCCCAGCCACCGAGACCCCGACGTCCCCGACCCCATAACGCCCGACTAACACGTTATTGACACCTCTACGGTCCGGACTAAGCGTTTCGCCTCTTCCGTCGTTTATACCGCATACATCACATCGAAGGATTGGAACGATTTGCCTGGAGCCGTCTTTACGTCAGATTATAATTTAGTTGTCTTCAAGGCTAGAAAGAATAGGCTCTTATTTTAAGAATTACTAACATATATTGTAGACCAAATGTTGTCTAGTTAATAAATCATTAATATTATTATAAGTTAGTGCGCCTCAGCATCAACAATTGCATCACTGCTTACCATCAGGTGGGGTCGCAATCAAGTACCGGTTTTGTATAACTTAAAAAAAAAATTGCCCGCAAAATAACAGTTTTACCCCGGCAGGCATAATTAACCCGGCGTTAAGAACTGTAGCCCTAGCTGGACCACAAAAGAAACTGAAGAAACACAGGCAAAATTTAGTCAGTAAAAGTCTGACACGCCTCCTCGCTCCACTTATACCGGGAGGAGCACGGATATTTATAATAAACTTAATTAACTTTATCTATAATAAATTCTAAACGTTCGTTGGTCAGTTAAGGCCATGACACAGATATCAAAGTTCGCTAACACCCATGACAGGTCACTTCAATACGAGCTGTTTGAACGAAATCAATCTCAATGCGAAAATTGGTCAGTCTATCTAGCTATAATCCCTTGAACATCTGGCCGCTCGTCCGTGTGTGTCCGACGAATATGTGTGCATTTAATAAAGGCCACCTGCGCCCGGACAGAGCCCCGCAGACCTCTAAATCCATTTTCTTTGCGAAATATTAATCCACATTTATTCTTTGTTGTTTTAATATTAGTACATATAAACACTCTAAGAGAGTGTTTATATGTACTAAACATAAACTAACGAACAAAACGTACGACGTACGTAACGTACGTTATGTACTAAACGTAAACATTCTCTTACATAAAACACATAAATATTAACTAACCTATACTAAAACCTAACTATGTACATAAATATAATACAAAATCACAAAATACACTCAGGCGTCGAAATACTTTTTCATTTTCATTTATTTTTTAAACCTGTTGACTATATCAGGATATCAGAATGGCGGTTTTGCTGTCTTGGAATCAGATGGATGCGAGACGCACAGAACTGGTCATTGTGGTGAAACCTGGGGGAGGCCTGTGTCTAACAGGAGACCTCTTTCGGCTAAAATGATGAAGAAGAAGGGTGCAAACGATGGAGGTTGTAGAAAGCGCGAGGAAAGGGCAATCCCCACAACCTGGTTGCCACAAGAAACGCCCTGGGCAGGGGTGGGACGACGAGCAATAGGTAGCGCGCCGTCCATCGGCTAGATCTGCGGGAAACTTCGAAAGAGGCAACGGAGTTTTAGTCAGTACAAGGTTCTGCCTCTCGCTCTATCCAAAACAGTAGAAGTTATAAAAAGAAAAATTAGCGGGCAAGTGTGAGTCGGACTCGTGCACTGAGGGTTTCGTACAAACTTACCTATGAAAACAATTCAATTCCCGAGAGAACGAAGATTTTTCCGAATCGCAAAAGTGTTTTCTTTTTTGTGACGTATCTACAAATTTACAGTTTTCAGATTTGTTCCTATACTTGCGCTATGAGACCTTGCTTCATACCAAATTTCAGGATTCCAGGTCAACGGGAAGTTCCCTATGAATTTTGATTCCCTTGGTAGTGTCGAAATACACGTTTTTTGCGACATAAGCGGCCGTTTTTTTTTTTTCTTTAACTCAGAAGTTACATTTTTTCACAGCTTCAAGAAACTACAGATTCGATACCTCCACGCGTCCCCGAGATAAAGTGTCTTGACAGACAGACAGACGGACAACAAAGTGATCCTATAAAGGTTCCGTTTTTTTCCTTTTGTGGTACTGAACCCTAAAAATGGCATCTGTATACTTGTAGCTACATAGTACATATAATCTGCACAGTAGGTAAGACAGGGTCAACTGAATCCCAGGGAGGTTAACTGCAGGCGCAATGACCCAAATTGCCAATTGAGACCCATTGTGGCGTGACGTCACAGCAGTCAGCTGACGAGCACGTAGGTACAAAGGTAACTGAGTAAGAGAGCTCTGGGAATGGCCAACCCTCGCCAGTTCACAAATATGTTGTTTTTTTCTTTGAGGTGTGAAATCATCCAATATCTTCTTTCGTTCTTGGGTGGAGCGCGATGGTGAATCAGACCAACCAGACCTGTGTCCTGCTAGGCCGCTACGGGTTTGCTGACACCTCTTTGAAACGCGCGTGGAAAACTACGTGACGACGATTTATCGGGTAGTCCACGTGCCCCCTACCCCCGCGCTCCTCGCTGTATTCTTCCGTTTAGAGTTCTTTTATAAATTTTGCGGAAGCAGAAGCGGAAACGGAAGTGGAAATACTTGCGGAACTTCTGCAGAAGCGTAAGCAGAAGCTACCTATTGCTCGTCGTCCGTCGCGGTGGCTGGGGCGTGAATATGTCTGTTCCCTCACGAGTGCAGCTGTCTCCCACCCTTGGTAACATTACTGATTCACAGAAGGAGGCGACCGCATTCCACTCGCTCTCTCTCATTCCGAACCATGGCCTGAACCAGACTCGGTACTCCGCCCAAGCGAGGCACACCTCCACCGTGTTTTTCGAGCGCTCCGCACAATGGTTGTCCAAACAGATATAACATCTACTGACCTATGGCAGTCTTGTTATTACATTTCTCTCAAATTACGCAGAAGTTTCTTCAAAATATTTTTTGTGTATTCCGAGATAATTCGAGGCGCCGTTTTATTTACCTACAAACTCATTATTGACAATGATAACCTAGAGATAACATGCCCCGGGCACAAGATAGATAGGTACAGAAGTCAATCTACAAACAAAGCGCGCTCGAGAAACGCACACATAGACACCGGTCACGGACACAATATCTCGGTCCGGTTAGGACCAGTGCGAGCGCGAGTGCCATCCGCTTGAGAAACACGTCTGTGAAAATTTTTATGCATTTATGGAGCAAAGAAAAAATAGTACATTTTAATACAAGTGCAGAAAGTTTGTCATTGCGACCGAGGCGGAATTCGCACGAGCCGTAGGCGAAGGTGTTATGGAGCCGAGAGCTGCAGTGATAAATTTGCACGTGTATCAAACGACTTTTTTCAATACACTTACAAATTGAATTAACGGGGGTTGACCGGTGACTCGTGGGGGTCGTCGCGAACCCAGCCTGATACGAAAAATTGAGGCGGTGGGAAGAGCACGCGCACTTTTCTACACTAGTGCGGAAAACAGTCTATTGCATACCAAAAAGGGGATGGGATAAGAGCGGGTTTTCAAGTAAGTGTATGGAAAAGTTATTATACCTAACTGTTCAGTGGACGGTTGTTTAAATTCAACATTAAACGGTGAATTATTGTTTTTTTAAGCTACCAGTTGTTTCAAAGAGGTAAGCAGGTATTTGCTTGTATTTCGATGTTTTGTTTTAACGTAACACAGAACAGTTAAGTAGGTAGGTAAGTGCCCACGCCCTCGGCCGTGCGCCGAGAAAGCGAACATGACTTTGTGGCCATGTCATATTTTTACAATTGATATCAGGTATTTATTGTAATATAAGCCTTGTGTTCAATAATCCATCTAATTTCTACTATCGGACAAGCCGACGAACGGCGAGTATCTACCCTTACGTTGTTGAAACCTCTACGGTGTGGACCAAGCATTTCGCCTTGTCGTTTATACCGCGTACATCGAGGGACTGGAATAATTTGCCTGCTGCGGTTTTCCCGTTCCATTATAATTTAGGTGTCTTCAAGGCTACAGTTAATAGGCTCTCAATAAATTAGTGCGCTTCACCATCAACGATAGCATCACTACTTACCATCGGTGGGATCGCAGTCAACTAGTTTATATTAATTTAAAAAAAAAAAAACTTTGGTGAGCCGGCCGCTCGTGCAACCACCGCGCGTGCGCTCGGGCACGTGGACAGAGTGGCGCCGACCCTAGCGCGACCGCCGAGCGTAAGTATGAAAAGTGAAGTAGGTACAGACATGAGATTGACTTCTGCACCTATCTGTTTTGTGCCCCAGGTCAAATATTATCAGTGTTCTACCGAAACAGTTCATAATAATGTCTTGAGACAACCAGTCCATATTTAAATGTCATTGTAAACGATTGAGAAACGCCCAAATAAGTGAGAAATAGTTTTAGGTTAAAATAGTAATCGGTGGCAAAATTAGTTCTACATTGATGTTTAGAAAATAAGTAATGCCAAGTTTCTTTCATGTTTTAGTGAATTTGATTGTAAAGGTAAGGTTTTGATGTTACTTTGTTTTTAATTTATTCTTAAAACTACTTTTAACCAGAGGAGGAAGAGGAGAGTTAAATACTGACTCTAATACTGTTTAACTCTACTGAGTAAAATATATTCGATTTAACCATTCGAATACCGTAATTAGAGACACAATAGAAAGACAATGAGAGAGACAATGGGGTTTAATGAATTAAAGATATTTCTACTAGCTATTTTTGCTGCTGTAGCTATTTCTAGTGCCCCAACTATAGGAAGCTTCAAAGTTCGTTTGAAAATATGGCTTATCGAGCAAGCTTTTTATTCTTTTGACGAATTTATGATTTAATTTAATTTAACTTTGACGCTAAATTGGAATGAAAATAAAAGTTTTTATTATTTTCTTCCTTGTAATTTATTTTATTTGTTTGACGTTTTTTATTATTTGACATTGTTATGTAGTACCCAATCATTTGTTGACAAATTTTATGTAATATTCTATAAATGACTTGTAAGAATACCTTACCAATAAATTATTAAGACTATGACTATGACTATTTATTTCTCAAAAAAAGAACATTACGGTTCAATTACAAATTGAGAAATTTATAGAGATTATTTAATAAAATTACATAGTCTCTGTGATCACATGCAGATAGATAAAACTACAGAATTATTAGGTGGCATTCGGTGTTAGTATTTCGTTTTAACGTATTCTTCTTGGGCTTTTTTGTATATATGCCAGCTGTTACTGTTAAATACATCATCAGGTATTTCATTATATAGTTTTGCTCCTTCATATAGTATATTTTTCGCAAAATTTATAACAGAACTCTAAACGGAAGAATACAGCGAGGAGCGCGGAGGTGGGGGGCGCGTGGACGACTGCACAGATCGGAAAGGGCGCGGGGAGTCGGGAGCTATACACAATCGTGTCGAAAGAGAGAGTTTCTTTATTATTATATTTTTTGGTTCATTCTGCGCATCACCGCGCCTCATAACGTGATTACGACGTAAACCTTCTGTTGTTTAAAAAAATAAAATTGAGCTTTTTCTTCATAGTATTAACACTTTCGCTTCCGTTTCCGCTTCCGCATCCGCAAAGATTTACTTTTGACATCTGTTTCCGCTTCCGTTGCATGACTATATTAGATCAGCTAATTTCTATGAAAAACACTACCTAAATGCATCTATGTAAACATTTCAGTGCTTGAATTAGGTATGATTGTAAGTTAATTTCCTAATTGGGGTGTATAAGGGTACGCATTATTCTAGTTACATGTTGTATAACGTGTTCTGAAATCTAAGCTAAATCTAATCTTGAGCTCCTTAGTAGTCCCTAGGAGTTGAGCTACACGAATACTGACAAATGCTTGCACTTACTGAACAGGTCCACTCAGAACTGTGTAGTCCTTTCTTCAAAATATTATCTCAGACTGCATGGTTCTCATATGATTTGACTATTACATATTTACTGTATGGACTTTAAAAGAGACTTTGACCCCTGAGTTTGTTTCGATGTTTCTTTTCAAGGTAGTCTAACTAGCGTCATGTCTTGGGACCACAAATGAAATAAATACAGTTTTTTGGTAACTGTACTTTAATGCCTTTTTCCTTGTGATCCCCATATATTACAAAAAAAAAAAAATGTATGTGGAAGTTAGGACCACGATCCCGGTCCAAAGAGCCCCACTACTCCAGTCAGCTAGGAAACACCGGCCTCATTTAGTTTAATTGACGAAAAAATTGTCGAGTAAAAGTGTTGTTAAAGATCTATTTGCAAAATAAATATCATTTAATAACATTTCAAAACAAACACTATTTTACAAGAACGGCGCCATTGTCCAAGACGTCACTTCAGGGGCACCGACTCCGTGGGTGCTCGGGGGCTCGAGCACCCATGAGCAATGAACAATGGGTGCCGAGCACCCCTGAGAATAGACATCAAGAAACAGATCAGTAATCGCCTTTTAGGTTACGTATAAATTATAATATTTCTTGATACTAAAAACTAGTTTCATTTTTATATAATGGTTTCATTTTATATTTTTATCAAACATTTAATTTATTTGTCGGTCGATCAGTGTGCATTTCTCTTCTCACACTTCGCCACTTTTTCGAGTTTATCGAATGAGCATGAGCACCCATCAGGTTTTCTAAAAGCCGGCGCCCCTGCGTCACTTGATAAGCTAGATTATATTACAAAGTTATTGGCAGTAGGCTAAGTAGGTGACCGTGCGAACCAAATGATTTGCGTAACCCCTGCATCTAGGTCAGCTTGCGGTCCGGTGTCAATGCTGAAGACAGTTAGTGGCAGTTTAGACATCTGTAGCGCCGGCGTCAGTGGTAGCACTTATTTCATTATTTATCTACCGGTTTCAGACACCGTGCAATGAAGTGCTAATGCCATTTTTAGGGTTCCGTACCAAAGGGTAAATAATAATAATAGCCATTTATTCCATATTTCTAAGCTTACATTTCAAATGTTGTTAGTAATTGGTTAGTAAGTTTGCATCAATTATGTTAGTAATAATATCAGTACCTTTTTTATGTTGAAATATGGCCTCCTTCTGCGAAGCAGTAATACTAGCTCAGGAGGCGGCCGATCGCGTGAGGCAACGGTCCTCACGCCCCAACCGCCACCGGGATTCCGATCACGATTTCCGGCCACCGTAGGCGCGAGATTGCGGACGGCGAGCCTTGGGTAGCCCACCGTCCGACCGTCCGGTAACCGTCCGGACCGAGCCCAAGTCGTCGACGACGCGTATTGTCCCACGCGCGTCTCAGGGAGATGTCAGCAAATCTTAGGGGCCCAGCAGGGTCGAAGCCTACTGGACCCATGGTTAGTGTGAAAACAAAACCCGGGGCCCTGGGACGAAGGCAAAGAAGGAACAGGATTGGATTTTTAGTCAGTAAAATTCTGACACTATCTCTCGCTCCGCCCAAGAGTGGGATTTGTCATAAGTTGATTTTCCCACCTTCTTCCACAACTCTCTGTCACTGCCAGTATTTAGCCAGTCGTTTCCTACTACCTGAATAATATCATTAGCACCGTCTCATTGGTCTTCCAAGATTTCTTTTCCATATTGGGCCTTTCCATCGTGTGGTTTCAATGGTCAATCGTGAGATGTGTCCAGCCCACTACCATTTAATTGTGAGTGCATGCATACCAAAGGGTAAACCGGACCCTTTTACTAATACTCTGCTGTCCGTTCGTCTGTCTGTCCGTCTGTCAAAAGGCTGGTGGACCGTGACAGTTAGACAGTTGAAATTTTCACAGATGATATTTTTCTGTCTGTCCGTCGAATAACAAATAATATTGACGGACTGAAGTAGCCGTACTTACTATTATTTGTATGAACGCTTGCGCACTGCTTCCGAATCGAATCCGATCTGCGTACGAGCGCACTGCGTGGTGAGAAACCTTCTTTTAAACCCAGATTTTTTTACTTTTTCTTCTTTTTTAGGATGCCGTACCTCAAAAGGAAAAACCACCATCACCACAAGGGTACCGAATGTAGGATCACTGTGTTGTCCGTCCGTCTGTCTGTCTGTCAAAACCCTTTATCTCGGGAACGCGTGGAGGTATCGAGTTGAAATTAAAACCACATACTCAGGTCTGCGGTCCCTTGAAGCACTCTCAAGGGAATCAAAATTCATAGGGTTGACCTAGAATCCTGAAATTTGGCATGAAACAAGGTCTCATAGCACAAGTATAGACAATGATGCACTTGTTGAGTCGAAGCTCCAAAGCCTTGGTCATCGTCGCCGAGTTGCTAGCCTGTCGGTTTTCTATCGTTTACATTTCAGGGAGTGTGCACTGGAATTGCACAATCTAATTCCGCCAAGTCCATTCCATCATCGGACCACTAGACGTACGGCGTTGCGCCGCCGGTACATGGTAGACATCCCACCCATACGCACAAAACGTTTTAAGAACACATTTATTATGCGTACAGCCAAGGAGTGGAATTCCTTGCCGGAGTCTGTATTTCCAGTTAGCTGCAACTTAGGGGTCTTTAAGTCAAGAGTGAATAGGCTACTTATAGGCAAGCGTGCTCCATCGTCGACCATATCATCGCTTGCCATCGGGTGAGATGGTGGTCAAACGCGAGCCTATCATTAATAAATAAAAAAAAAAAACTGAAAACTGTAAATTTGCAGTTACATCACAAAAAAAAACCTTTTTTGCGATTCGGAATAATCTTCGTAACTCAATTCGAAAATTGGAACTGTTTTCCCATTTAAGTTTGTACGGAACCCTCTCGCATTTGACAACTATCTCACCTAATGGAAAGCGACGATGTGATCGACGACGGGGCACGCTTACCTAGAAGAAACCTCACTCTTGACTTAAAGACCCCAAGGTTGTAGCTATCAGGAAACACAGACTCCGGCAGGGAATTCCACTCCTTAGCTGTACGCATTATGAATGTGTTCCCGGCACGTTTTGTGCGTATATGTATGGTGTCTACCATGTACCAGTAACGCATTGCCATATGCCTGGTGGTCCGAAAGGCAGTACGAAAAAGTACTGCCCTATTACTTCACGGATTCAGATAGGACGTAGTACAAAACTGCTCTAACTCCATAGGCAAGGATGATAATAATTATAATATAATATATGATAATATTCCACAACTATCACACAACGCCGTCTAGTCCTAGCTAAGCAGAGCTTGTGTAATGAATACTAGACAACTGATAAACGTACTCACATATTTTTAAATACATACATATTATAGATAAATTACAACCAGACAGAACAAATGATCGTGCTCATCACACAAACATTATTTTGTCCTAGGTGGGAATCGAACAGACGACCTCCGGCATAGCAGTCAGGGCCACTAATCACTAGACCAACAGGCCAGTCAAGATAATAATAAATAAGAGATGATAGTTCAGGAGATTAGAGTAAATATAGGCGGTACTTTGTATGCGACAGAAGTCACGTGTGGCTACTAGTTACTTATACATGCTACATACAGCCGGGGTCCGGAGAGAGAAAGCTGACAGGTACAGTTAAGATGGTGCTTGTCGACAATAGCGGACGTTACTAGGTGAGAACATGTTTGCGAATGGTGCCGGCGATGAGCGGTAGCGAATTATATTTATATTTTACCTTTACAGGAGCAAGGCTTGTGCAAACTAAAGGAACACGAGCGGGTTTTAGCCAATCAAAGTCTGACACTCTGTCTGTGTCCACTAATAAACCGTCAGAAGCAGTCAGAAGTTAGTGCACGTTTCTAACTGGTCGTTTCCTACAGAGAACGCCAAGAAATTCCACAGTTACACTATAAAAAATGATTTCTATTGGGTTTTTGACTACTTAGTAGCAGTTTTTCTTTTTCGATGGTTTGAAATCCTCAATTTTTTTTTTAATCTTTTTTATTTATGGGATTTTTGTACACTAATGCGATGTTGTCAATCCCATCGTACCTACTATTATAGAATCTACACATTAATCACAAATTATAATCTACTTTCATGGCGCGATGACGTCACGCGCGAACGCCGGCGTTCGCGTGACTCTCATCGGATCTATGAAAGAATATAAAACTTTTGCTTCATTACAGTTAGGTATCGCTAAGATACCATTAAAAACTCCTACGTCCATTGCGCACAATTTCAATTACTTTAAAAGAATGTTTCTCTTGTCTTTGTATCGGTCACATTCCACCAACATATGCTGTAAGTCTTCCTTTTTCCCACACACCTCACAGTTAGGGAAGTCAGGTTTTCGCATAAGGTCAGCAAAGTTGTTTAGTGGAATGTGTCCTGACCGCAACCGATGCGCAGCAAATTCCTTCATTCTTTATTTAGACTTGATTTAGACTTTCTCTAGAAGATAGAATTTAATTTATATTCAATTCGTAATGTGAAAAAAGGCAGTTTTTTTTTTAATTATTGCTTTAAATACTATTTACATATAATAAATCCAGGAGGGATTAAGCGCATGTTACTAAAAGAGTTATGAGTTTACATGTGGATGGATGGAGAGGGAGAGGGAGACCAAAGAAAAGATAGATGGATGGTGTGAAGAGTGATATGAAAGAAAAGGAAGTTAATGATAGCATGACGAGTGACAGGGCAGAATGGAAGAAAAAATAACAAACCAAATAACACGGGACAAGGGCAGGAAGATGATGATGATGATGATGAAATCCAGTTAACTATTTTTTTTAAACTAACTATAAACAATCGGTAGAGTAGGGTAGAGTAGGGTAGAGTAGGGTAGAGTAGGGTAGAGTAGGGTAGAGTAGGGTAGAGTAGGGTAGAGTATGGTAGAGTAGGGTAGAGTAGGGTAGAATAGGGTAGAGTAGGGTTTTTTTTTTTGTGTGCGTCGCTTTTTGTCCTCTGACACTGGTCAGTCTTTATTTGGCTAGGCACGGATTGTCGCGTATGTTTTTTTTTTTTATTTTTGTTTTTCCTTGCTCTTGTTGTAGGTGTGAGAAGGCCATTAGACACATGGCGTCTATCAACTCCATTAGCGCCATATAGCGTGGCAATGCTGCCAGTGTCGGCTGGTAATATGTACAAATACAGCGATGCGGACAATTTCATTAAATTCAAATCTCTTAAAACCGCTCCCGCTCTCGACTTGAACCTCGGGGTCACATCTTGACCCACTCACAACTCACATTGCGTGTGTCACTTAGAAAGTACTGATAGTCAAGTGCCTACCGTGCAGTATGGAGTACAACATCGGATAGAAAACGTCTTTGCCCTACCGTTGTGTAGTGGTCAGGAGATGTTGAATAAGTTTTTTTTTTATTTAGAGGCCCATTCATGTATTAGGTACGTAAGCACTAGGAGGGGGAGGGGGGGGGGTTTGCATGCTTATTTTTGATGACATGACCTGTCGCGGCGGCTGGGTCGTGAGGATGTAAGCTCCCTCAAGCTGGCGTCCGCCTCCTTCGCTAGCATTACTGCTTCGCAGAAGAATGCGACCGCATCCATCCCATTCTCGCTCCAGTAGAGTGTACGATAGGCAACCCTCTACTTGCAATCAATACATTACTGAGTCAAGTATCGGACTTCAAGCTTCTTTAAATTATAAAGAAGCTTGAAGCCGTCGCTTTCCATCAGGTGAGATAGTGGTTAAGTGCGAACCTATCAAGAATAAAATAATAATAACATGTATTTGTTCATTCACAGTCATTTACAGAAATTAACATTAAAAAAAATATGAAGCTACAACACAAAACTGTATTTCCAGTTTTTGTTATCATTGGTTTTTAGAGTTCCGTACCCTAAGGGTAAAAACGGGACCCTATTGCTAAAACTTCACTGTCCCTCTGTCTGTCACCAGGCTGTATCTCATGAACCGTGATATCTAGAAAGTTGAAATTTTCACAGATAATGTATATTTCTGTGGCCGCTATAACAATACTAAAATTATAAATTTAAGCGACAAACGCAATTTTTTAATTTGCTGTTTTTTTGCTTGATATGTATTTATAACAGTAACAGGTGTAGACGCTTGAAATACTCACAGAATATTTAGTTATATATTCACTTTCAAAAAAAAAAATTAAAGTACAATAAATATTTTAAGAACAACGAACGTGATATTTTTTTGCCGTTTTTTGCTCGATATTACTCGTATTATTGTAGTACGGAACCCTTCATGCACGAGTCCAACTCGCACTTGGCCAGTTTTTGAATTGCCTCTCTCATTGGAAGCAATATCAAAAACGTCATCATCATCATCCTTTCAGCCGATAGACGTCCACTGTTGGACATAGACCTCCCCCAAATGTCACAACAACGAACGATCCTGTGCGTCTCGCATCCATCGAGTTCCCGCAACCTTCACCAGGTCATCGGTCCACCTTGTGGGAGGCCTTCCAACACTGCGTCTTCCGGTACGCGGTCGCCACTCCAGAACCTTATTCACGTATTCACGTGAATATACAAAATAACTCTTATTTTCAAAGAAATTTTTGGATGAAATCTTTGTTTTTTTTTCCACCGAATTTCGAAAACAAGTTATTTTGATTACTTTACTGTGTTTCCTTGTGTTACTCCACAGTTACAACTAAAGGGCCTATTACACTACTCGATATTCAGCACACGACATTCAGACTGTTTAATTTTTTGTTCCGAGTTAGACCGGTCTAACCCTATTACACTACGCGACATCGACTAAGACTGTCTGAATATCGAGTAGTTTAATAGGCCCTTAAATAGTGCAAGATTATGACGTACCGAAAGACGCAGCGTTGGATGGCCTCCCACAAGGTGGACCGATGACCTGGTGAAAGTCGCGGGAATCTGATGAATCGGATGCGAGACGACCGGTCGTTGTTGCGACACTTGGGGAAGGCCTATGTCTAACAGTGGACGCCATTCGTTTGAAATGATTCTCTCGCTCCACCCTCGAGCGGGAGAAGTCATTGGATATTTTCCCTCATGAAAAAAAAATGGCCAATTGCGAGTCCGACGCTGAGGGTTCTATACTATGTAAAAAGTTCCATTCCCAGGAGTCTAGAAGAATTACCCGAATCGCAAAAAAAAAAAAATTGTGACTTAACAAAACTATTTTCAGATTTATTCCTATACCTGTGATATAACACCTTGCTTTATGCCATAAGTTTCAGGATTCTGGGTCAACCGGAATGAATGAATTTTGATTCCCTTGAGGGTGTCGAAATAGTTATGTAAACGTTTTTTTGCGATGTAAACTAACTTTACTTAGAACTAGTAACTTTACTAACTCAGAAGTTTGATTTTTTCACAGCTTCATGGGACCGCACACCTTATCATATGGTTTAAATTTCAACTCGATACCTCCACGCGTTCCTGAGATATAGGGGGCTTTTGACTGTCAGACAGACAGACAGAGAGACGGACAACAAAGTGATCCTATAAGAGTTCCATTTTTTCCTTTTGGGATACAGAACCCTAAAAAAGGTGAGACATGGCTACTCCGTGATTCAAGGCGAAGTCTATTAAGTACGGCATCAGAGACGAAACTTCGTCTAGTTGTAGACTCATGCCTGTAATATAATATATATAATATTTACACAACTATCACACAACGCCATCTAGTCCCAAGCTAAGCAGAGCTTGTGTTACGGGTACTAGACAACTGATATACATACTTATATATTTTTAAATACATACATATATAGATAAACTAGCGGTCCCGGCAGACGTTGTTCTGCCCAAAAGCGGGATTTAGTAAAAAAAAAAAATTACCCTACTCTACCCTACTCTACCCTACTCTATCCTACTCTACCCTACTCTACCCTACTCTACCCTACTCTACCCTACTCTTTTCTTTGCTATAAACCACACGGAGCCCGAGACCTTTCCAACGAATGCAAAACCGTGGAAATCGGTGCGTTATGGAGTTATAGCGTCAGGAAGGAAAACCCGACTTATTTTTATATAGTAGATAACACCCAGACACAGAACAAATGATCATGCTCATCACACAAACATTTGTCCTGGGTGGGAATCGAACCCACAACCTTCGGCATAGCAGTCAGGGCCACTAACCACTAGACCAACAGGCCAGTCACCTGTAGCTTCATAAGAACCTCACCGTTATCTACAAGACGCCGGCACCACGTTTGTTCGTTTCCCACAACACAGTCCATTGTTACGTTCACAAGAAGTGTTTCACGTAACACTCCTACTTATGTGTACTTAATCTACATTGTTTGCGAAACATGTACGTTTTTGTGTGTCGTGTTGTGTGTAGGGTTGGCAACCGTACCCTAATACAGAGTACTAGCTCTTGCCCGTGGCTTCACCCGCGTACTTACATAAAATATAGCCTGGGTCACTCAGGAATAAAGCAGCTTTTCATCAGTGAAAAAATTTTTGCAATCGGTCCTGCCCCCTAGGCAAGTTACAATCGTTTCGTTTCGAGTCTCTTTTTGTTGATCGCTTCGAGTCGGCCACGCCTCTGATTCCTTTGTTCTGACGTCATCTCGACGCTCAGTCATGTGGTCAGAACAAAGGAATAGAAGGCGTGGCCTACTCGAGGCGATCAACAAAAATAGAATCGAAACGAAACGGTTGTAACTTTGCTAGGGGGGCAGTTCCTTCAGAGTTTACCTCATACAAACAAAAAAAAACAAAAATACAAACATTTCCTCTTTATAATATTAGTGTAGATTGTACTCTATTTTGCGAAGGAATACTCTGTACGCGATTGTTCACAAAAAAAGCGCGTCGCTGCTCAGCCACCCTAGCCAAGTTACAACCGTTTCGTATCGATTCTCTTTTCGTTGATCGCCTCGAGTCGGCCACGCCTCCTATTCCTTTGTCCTAACCACGTGATTGAGCGTTGACATGATATCAAATTAAAGGAATCGGAAGCGTGGCCTACTCGAGGCAATCAACGAAAAGAGAATCGAAACGAAACGGTTGTAACTTGGCTTGGGGGGCAGGAGAGTGAGAGATAGTCCGGAGAGTTATTGCTCTTTGATTGTAAAATTTCATAAGCAAAAGGTTATTTTATTAAGTTACTAACATTGTATGGATCTTTTTTTTGTGTCCGATATTAAATAAATTCTATTCTATTGTCTAAAATATTTTTGATGGGATTTGTAGATTTTCGACTCTCGCCTAAAAGGAATTTTCGAGCATTGGACTACCCGTGACGAAAATGAAGTTAGTAATAGCGTGACGAGTGACGAAAAATAGTGTTGCGCCGACCCCAAATAAAACGGGACAAGGGCAGGAAGATGATGGACTAACCGTGACAGTTGTCGACCTTCACAATACGATAGTGTTTCTTAATTAACACACAATACTTACGATAGTATTTTGTTTGTTCCAGAATAAAATGAAGACTGTAGCAGTATTGTGTCTGGTGGCGCTGTTCTACGGGGTGCTCGCTAAGGGCAAGAAGGGGGATGACCACAAGGTGAGGATGACTAAGTACTTATAATCATGTTTAAAATGGCTTCTATGCTATGTGGATGCCTCAGAATGAATCCTAAAAAGGGATTTAACACTCTGACCGTAGCATACCTTATATTGCTCTTACTGCTGGGACTCCAGCCTCCTTCCTAGGAGAGCCAATAGGCCGTAATCCAGCACGCAACCCGTACGGGGATGTCATATGTCTTCCAAGTTCTGGTTCTAGGACATGCTGGTTTCCTCGCGATGTTTTCCTTCGCCGTTTTAAGAGTGTGCCTGGATTTTAACCTGCGACGGGGCCACCCGTCGCAGGTTAAAATCTCGCTGTTCCCTCTTAGTAGACCAACAATAACCCTCTTATGGTTGACTGGCCCACTTCCAACTTATATATACTTCGTCAAGTCGTTGAGCTCCTTAGTAGTCCTGAGTTGAGCTTTGCGAATACTGACAAATGCTTGTACCGACTGGATGGACAGGTCCACTCAAATCTGTGTGGTTCTTTCCTCAAAAGACTATCTCAGACACTAATCTGCATGGTTCTCATGTGATTTGACCATTATATATTTGCTGTGATGACTTTAAAAGAGACTTTGACCCATGAGTTTGTTTGGGTGTTTCTTCTCAGGGTAATCAGCTAGAAAACACCGGCCTCATCTAGTTTAAACTGACGAAAAAATTTACGTGTTAAAATGTCTTTTTAAACCTATTTGCAAAATTTATATCATTCATCATTATTACGCTTCCACCTACTATTGTCGGTTTCACAAAAAATATAACAATGAACAAAATACATTATACATCCCTCTCTCTCCTCAGGTTAAGATCGCAGTGTACTACGAGTCGCTATGCCCCGACAGCAAGCGCTTCATCACGCATCAGCTGGCGCCCGTGTGGAGAGACTTCCGAGGAGTCGTCAAGGTCAAGATGGTGCCCTACGGCAAGAGCACGGTACGTCGCTTGGTGGAGAAGGAGATCCGGAGCCTTACCATGATGTTTAAAAATCGAACGAGGAAGAGGATGGAGCTATGCACCCTATAGCTCCATCTCTTTAGCAGTTCAGTTTAGTTCAAAGATTCAAAAGCATTTTATTTCAAAAAAACCATTTACAGGCACTTTTGAAATGTCAGTCAGTCAGAAAAAAACCGGGCAAGTGTGAGTCGGACTCGCGCACTGAGGGATCCGTACAAACTTACCTATGACATTAGTTCAATTCCCGAATTGAGTTACGAAGATTTTTCCGAATCGCGAAAAAAGTTTTTTTTGTTACCAATTTTCAGGATTTTAGGTCATCGGGAAGTAACCTATGAATTTTGATTCCCTCGATTATTTTCAATTCGATACCTCTAGATAAAGGGTCTTGACATACAGACAGACGGACAACAAAGTGATCTTATAAAGGGTTCCGTTTTTTTTCCTTTTGAAAGTATGGAACCCTAAAAATGATGCTAATTAAAATGGATCGCGTTAAACGCTCATGGTAGGGTCTCAGCTAACCCTATTTTCATGAAACGGCCACTCGCCCCTTCGCCTAGCTTTACCGACATTTTGACAATTCAAAAGTGACAATTCAAATTTCTAATTTCGAACTCATTTTGCGATCTACAATATCGCTAATAACCTGAGTTCAAGTTAAATACTTCAGTTGCTAATTGTGTTCCAGGGCATCGGCCCTAGTGAGGCTCGTCAATTACGTAGATATTTCTCTGAGGCGCATACACAACGTGCCGGCGACCAGGGCTAGTCCATTACGGACGCCGAGCTACCTATTGCTCGGCGTCCGCTAGCCCGCAATTAGGCGCCCTGTGGTCGACTCCTGACGCTTCTCTGTAACAGCTAGTAAACTAGATTAGTGCTCGGTCATTGATGGACTGTGATGAAATAAATTACACAAAGTAAATGCGCCTGGGTTTGAACCCACGAGACTTAATTATAACTCATAAGTCGGGGCCGTTGTTACTGGCCACCACTGCTCCTCGTCGCACCGCACATCTACATTACCTTGGTGAATATAGGCGTAAATTTTTTGACTAGCCTGTTGGTCTAGTGGTTAGTGGCTTTGACTACTATGCCAGAGGTCATGGGTTCAATTCCCACCCAAGATTAATGTTCGTGTGACGAGCACGATCATTTGTTCTGTGTCTGGGTGTAATTTATCTATAATATGTATGTATTTAGAAATATATAAGTAGATATGTTTGTCAGTTGTCTAGTACTCATAACACAAGCTCTGCTTAATTTAGGACTAGATGGCGTTGTGTGATATTATTATTATTGGGGTCGCTAATACCCATCAGTTCGTCACAAAACTGCCCTGCGGATCGTATCTCTCTTAGTCTGGCCCCCGACCCTAGGTATGTTATGGCAAAGCAAACTCTACCGGTACAGACCTAGGGTTTATAGGAGCGCGCAAGACCCACCACGACGTCAACGTAGAGATACGGCGACGGGGTTATTATTATTATTCCGTTATAATAACAATAATAGTTTAGCGAGGACCTATAGGTTATCTTGTATGTTCTCATTTTTTTTTTCTGTTTCCAGCACGACAAAGTGAACGGCAAGTGGCAGTTCACGTGCCACCATGGACCTGATGAGTGCTACGGCAACAAGGTACGTGTGTACAGAGACTGCAGTATACATATAGGGTGAATTTTTTCGCACACGAACCCTCGAGTATACTGAGAGGCCTCATCTGCTTCTGGAGAGAGGTGGGCTGGTTGGAGTGGGGGCCGCCATGGCCCTCGCACAATGGTCCACAAAGGACTAAGTGCGCAAACCAGACCATAATAGTCCAAGATCCCAAAGTGATTTGACATAACTTACTTTCACATGGGTGAAACCTTAGGTTCTCAGTAGCGTCGCATGTGCTTTGAATACCTGTGTAGTTGTGGAGCTCGCCCTTGTGACCCCGGGCAGGTACCAGGTGAGAAAGGAAACTAAAAATAAAAGTTACTTTTATGGCTGATTTTTATATATGTTTTGAATATTATTCTAGAGTAGTATCCATAAGTGTCAGACACTTTCTTTTCTCGGACCAAAACTTCTGTCAGACGCTTTAAAACTCCACAATAAGTAAATAAACTTGACTTATTTTTACATGTCTGATTCTTAAATATGTTATTAAGGTAACTATTACAAAGTTAAATTTCATTAGTCAGACAAATTGTAGTGATCAAACTCTAAATAAGTTATGTCAGATCGCTCTGGGATCTTACTCTAGAAAGATAAGTGAAGGTAGGGTGAATTTTCAAGTCGGCGTGGATGACTTGAACGGAAACTATGAGGAATATTCAAAAATACCTACTTAATGGAAGCTTAGGCGCCATTTTTGTGTTTCGAAGCTTCTGTCTGCAGCTTCGCCTGCGTGAATGTAGAAAATATAGCCTATAACACTCAGTGATTAAGTTAGCAACATACTGACGAAAGAATTTTTTAAAATCGGTCCATTAGTTTTTGAGTTTATTCAATACAAACAAAAATACAAATCGTTCCTGTATAAAGTAAATAAAATTAGTTATTAGTATTGTAACAAATCTTTTTCCAACTACCCGCACCGCTACTTTTGCTACTCGACACTAGATGGCGCTCTCGCGTGGCTTTCTGAATAGCTATAGTTTTAAGTTTTGTGTGACTCAACTAGTGTTGCATCGGTGGACTATTTCCTAGTTGGAATAGCCTCACGGGACCTCACTAGTTCAGTTGTTCAAATATTTCTTTTATTTTGGAGTAGAGGATAGCTTTCGCCGCCTTCGTTCAAGCGGACTTGGCTGTGCTGGACTACGCCTACAGTTTATAACTTCCATCTCGTTCTCACCATTTTTTTCATCTCTTCTTCTTCCGTTCTTTTCATTGCCGCCGCGTGTGACACGGAGAGACATTCTACAGTATACTATATAATTATTAAACTCACTAGCTGACCCGGCGAACTTCGTACCGCCTTAGCGTAGCAATGATGCACTACTTTATTTTGGAACAAATGATGCTCGAATTTAATTAAGTAACCACGTTTCCGAACAAACAATGCTCTTTCAATATAGTCTATGGCTGTGAATGACATTGACATTCGTTACGCGCGTTTTTTTAAATATGCAAAATTAAATGTATATTTTTCAATATTTCTGAGAGATTTCCTTATTATTTTTTTCCGTAAGAACCTTCTCCTAATAATAACAAATACAACAAAAAAAGAATTAGCGAAATCGGTCCAGCCATTCACGCGTGATGCCGTGACCAAGGAAAACGGGTTTCATTTTTATATATATAGATATAACTGCCTTCATCTTCTACAATAGCTACTTACAATTAACTCCGTCGTCCGAGATTGTGTCTCAACATGGCACATAGCAGGCCAACACGTGCTACAGGGCCGAATTAGTCACGTAGGCAGTTGTCTGCTAAAGTAGAGTTGTTCAATTTGATGCTGAATATTATAATAATATTTCAATAGGCATACATAGGCTCTAAACACATAAAACTGCTTACTTGTCAATTGAGAAGCGAGGCTAGAGGATCATTGGTAATGATGCACTCGTCGAGTCGAAGCTTCAAAGTCTTGAGCACCAACGCCGAGTTGCCAGCCTGTCAGTTTTCCATCTGCTACATTTAGGGGAGTATGTGTCGTTATTGCATAATCTAATTCTGTAAAGCCTGTTCCATGAAGAAACGAATTTGAATCAAGTAATCATCGTTTCTTACTGGGCCCTTTGGTAGAAATTACAACAGGCTCCGCGCTGCCTAAATCCGGCCCTGTCGCACAGGACAGCCGTTAGCCGACTTATAAATCTAATAAGGCCATAACAGGGCCACGTACCATAGCCGCGTATGGCCTTAGGCTCGGCTAACTGCAACAAATCGTTATAAAGGTTTGATTTTGTAATATGTATTTCGATTTATCGGGGCCACTCGAACTAGACCGAATAAACTAGTGGCATTGCTTTGTTTGTTCAATGTACCTCACGATTTTACTAACAAGATCTAAGGTACCTCAACCATTTTGATACTAAATTACAATTAATCATCCAGCGGGGCTTTAGGTCAGGGGCGCCGATTCCGTGGGGGCTCGAGCACCCATGAGAAATAAACAATGGGTGCCGAGCACCCCTAAGAATAGACATCAAGAAACAGCCCTTTAGGTTACGTATAAATTATAATATTTCTTGATACTAAAAACTAGTTTCATTTGTAGGTCATTTGTTTATTTGTCGGTCGATCAGTGTGCATTTCTCTTCTCACACTTCGCCACTTTTTTGAGTCCATCAAATGAGCATGAGCACCCATTCGTTTTCTAAAAGTCGGCGCCCCTGGTCTCGGTTCTATTACGCTGAGAATACATAAAAATAATACTGATCGTAACTGGTCCCAATGTACCCCTTGATTCATGTATTAATTAACTCCAAGGGATATATAATAGAACAGGAGAAATTCAACAAAACCGTTATCGGCCCACGCTGAAAACCAGCGCCGTAGACTGGTCGTATTTTGCGTGTCGTCACAGCATTGTGCTGAGCGTTCGGCCGTTTTGCGCGGACGTGGCGCATATTGTTAACATCAATAATTTGTTAGTTCTAATGAAATTGTCTGCCCAGCCCCTTTATAATTTCAATTCATACATGAAAAAAAGTTGTCAATCTACCATTGTTGCACACTATTTTCGATTTTTCTGCATTTTATTATACTTATCACTCTCTGGCCGGGCGGGAGGGCATGTCAGACTTTTACTGACTAAAACCACATCTGTGTCCTTCAGTTACCCTTTGCGTTTTAGGACTACGGGTCAGCCTTTCGGAAGTTTAGCTGGAATATTATATATTTATCCATACGTCCATTGGTAATACTTGCTCGAGCCAGCCCGCGTCGCTGAGCCGTAGTTTTAAAATTCCCCGAAAATAACCGTCCTTTGCTGCCCCCCCCCCCCCCAGCAACGACCTAAGCCGAGGTCCGTACCCCACAGGGGGTGCCCTTAGCGTGTAGTCGCTTAGTTTGTAAGGTTAGTGAAGTAATCCCTGGCTGGAGGCTTTGATTCTCGAATCGAGGCTGCCACAGGCAAGTCTGGTTAAGCAGCCGACAACCTCCTAGGTTGACCTGCAAGGCGCCAGACACTTGGTATACAATCAGTTGGAGGAAGTCCTCAGCTGTACATCGGCCTCCCAAGACGGGACCAGAACCAGTGGATGTAGCGCCAAACATCAACTGGTCTAGCACTCTCTTAGGTATTCCGCTTGAATCATGAACTAAAACGTGTTCCTCTTATCTTCAGATCCAGGCCTGCATCCTGAAGGACCGTAGTCTCCAAGATACGGAGAAAATGGAGCTGGTCATCTGCCTGATGAGCCAGGCCAACCCTGACAAGTCGCTCGACACGGTAAGATATACATATTTCAATAGCTGATGACGCTGAATGGGCCCTTCAGCTTTTCTGACATCTCCTTGAGGCGCGTGGAATTCTACGTACCGTCGACTCGGCCCTGGTCCTTACGAGACGGATAGACGTCGAGCTACTCATTGTTTGCCGTCCGCAAACCCAATACTTCAACTCCTGGGCTGTCATTTTTTGATCTAACGAGTCGTAACGGCTCGTCAGAAGCTGAAGCTGTAACGGCTTGTTCACGACCACGCCGCTGCGACCGGTAAAATCAAAATTATGAAAATGTTTGAAGGACGCCACGAGACGCCGCCGCGCGCCTCATAGCGGCGCGCGGCCGCTTACTGATGCTGCCCCGCTCGCCGCGCCGCTCGCCGCTAAGACCGAAGTCGTGTCCAGCAGTGCTATTCTCTAAGAAAACAGCCTTGAGCGCAGCGCTGGTTGCAGCGACGAAATCCAAATACGTACATAGGATTAATAATTCAATGGACCAAAACATAGGATTGTTAATCCAATTTACCTATTTGGATTTCGTCAAAAAAAAAAAACATTACCTCTTTATAATATTAGTGTAGCCTTACGAGTCTATACCACAGCAGCCTTGAAAAAGCTGGTTCTTAGTCACACAAAACCTCGTTTTTTCTCTCTTCCAGTGCCTAGCCCAGGTGAACAAGGAGACGGAGTCTACCAAGCTGAAGCGCTGCGCCTCCTCAGACCAGGGAGACAACCTGCTCGCCACTTACGGAGACAAGAGCGCCACCGTCCAGCGACCACTGGCCTTCGTTCCAACTATCATCGTTAACGAGGTGAGATCAATTAAAACTGGATATTTAACAAAAACTAGACGTAAGAACGCATTCATTATCGTACAGCTAAGGAGTGGAATTCTCTATTGGAGTCTGTGTTTTCTAGTAACTACAACCTGGAGGCCAAGAGGGGAAAGCCAAGAGTGAACGGGTATTTATTTATTTAAACGCGTTATCAAATAAGCCTAGAACTACATTAGACTGACGCACACGTGTAACACGTACGTAGAACGACGTCGCGTGTCGTGGATTGATAAGTGTTGCTCTACAAGTCTTGTTTCCATATAAAATGTAGGGAGACCAACGCGTCCAGGGCCCCAAGTCTGCTATTTTTATAAATTCGTCATTCCAACAGGATCCCATTGTCATTTTGCTAAAAGTTCGTAATCTGCTAATATATCGACGGTTGTAAGGCTAATTGATCTAAACGACATTTTTTTCAATATTGAGTTATATACATATTCGGAATCAGCACATTTTCTCCGTCGTTTGTGTCAGGTTTCAATTTTTTTTGAAAAAATGTCGGTTAGATCAATTAGCCTTTCAACCGTCGATATAAAGATCGATAATTGATCAGTCAATGGTTTCGTACTAGATTTGTAGTAGAATGACAATATCGAGCTTATTAAAAGCAATGACTGCACAATGACGTTCTAATGATAACCCCGTGTTCGGAATTGCGTCAAAAGCGATTATATCGCAAATCCGACCGAATTTAATTGTCACAAAATAAAAGGGCTATTGAGTAATAATTGTGACGTTGCGCATTGGTCGGATTCGCGATATTATCGCTTTTGACGCAATTCAGAACGCAGGGTAGGTCGGTGCTCAAAGGAACTGTCAAAATTTTAGCAGATTACCGCATACATTTTTACAGATATTCATTTATCATTATGTACGAGATTACCAATCTATGCCACTTCTTTCAATGGAGTGTCAGTGGTTGACCATTGGAAAGAACTAACGACGCCATTATATTATTAGATTACCAAACTTGTTAAAATCAACAATTATGAAATCAATGATAGACCATTTTGACACTATTGTAATAGCAGTCTTGATGAGATTGGCGTACGTGGCACACTGTGCGCAGTGTAGTTCAACCTTAAGCTTTGCCCCACCCTAGGAATAATTTCTGTATCGTGGATAGCCATTCCCGGAACACTTATCTGTAAGCCATACAAATATTTGTTCCGTGCGGGGATCGAATCCGCGACACGCAGCGCCGCAGCCGATCACTCAACCACTACGCAAACCGTGCAGTCGAAACTTTTTAAGCTTGAGTTTGCGTTATTTTTAGGGTTCCGTACCTCAAAAGGAATAAACGGAACCCTTATAGGATCACTTTGTTGTCCGTCCGTCCGTCCGTCTGTCTGTCTGTCTGTCTGTCTGTCTGTCTGTCTGAAGTCTATCTCGGGAACGCGTGGAGGCATCGAGTTGAAATTAAAACCGCAGACCTGAGTATATACTCAGGTCTGCGGTCCCTTGAAGCTATGAAAAAATTAACGAAAAAAACATGTACAGCCGTTTATGTTGCAAAAACCTTATTTTTCAAGGAGAAATACTCTCAAGGAAATCTAAATTCATAGGGTACTTCCCGTTGATCTAAAATCTTAAAATTTGGCATGAAGCAAAGTCACATAGCACAAGTATAGAAATCTGAAAACTGTAAATTTTTAGTTACGTCAAAAAAAAAAACTATTTTTGCGATTTCGAAATATCTTCGTAATTCAATTCGGGAATTGAACTGTTTTCATAAGTAAGTTTGTACGGAACCCTCAGTGCGCGACTCGAACTTGCCCAGTTTTTTTTGTTTTGATTTTTATTTGATTTCCTTGAAGCTCACTTCGATTTTAAGAGAACCATTAAAAACATTTTCAGCATATCTTTTAAACTGCTGGAATAGATACCCGAGTGATACTATTCAATTTCCTAAATAATTTTTGCTTCTTTTCCAGAAATTCGACCAAGCAATCCAAGATGAAGCCTTCACGGATCTAAAAACGGTAGTTTGCCGCGTCGCAACTAACAAGCCGGCCATTTGTTAGAAAATATGCAAATACTTCTATAATACGTAAAAACATTGACCCAGAACACTTCAATAACAATTCACGAGTGAATAGGACACATCTAGGCAAGCGCGTGGACCACATTATCGCTTATCATCAGGTCTAATGAGAGACTTATAAAATGGTGATAGTAACGAAAACACATAATCAAGCTACATTACATATCTGGGTCTAAAATAACACTATTTTCTTATTTTTTTAAAAAACTCAGTTTACTGACAGCCATTTTGAATCTACTGTCAGTACAAGAACATTTTTGGCGCGTACCCAAACTGAAATTAATTCCGCCATCTTGTTTTTCATTCCATAAACAATTTCTCAATTTTTTACTACCAGAGCCCTATGTCAATGTCACTAAAGTGTCGGAATTAACTAAAAAATATCTTCAATTTAGTTCAGCCATTTTTAAGTTATAAAAAGACATCCTAACACAAATTCTTGGTTAGTTCATATACAGTTTAAGTACAAGCGCACTCTGCACGAATTTAACGCGTTTAGTCGTAAGTTTGACAAGACGTTAAGGAGATTATTATATAAGTTAAGAATAGGAAAAAAGATCTTTTTGTATTGTATTTTTTGTAATAAATTAAGTACTTATTTTTATTATTTGTTTTATTGTCTAAAAAATACTATGTGGCTTTTTTTTAAGATGGGAAATCATCTAATGTCTTCTCTCGCTCTAGGGTGCACGGCATGCCAAACTTTTACTAAAACCACACCTGTGTTCCTTCAGTTGACCATGCGTTCTAAGACCAGGGGTTTTCCTTTCAGAAGTCCACCCATAGAGGCTGATAGGAGTAAATTGTTCAGAGCTTTGAAGTTAACTTAACAATATAGGTAGGTACATTCCACTAAATATTAAGTAAGCCGACTTCCGATGATGCGAGAAAGTTGTTCGACTTTATGGCCCTGATTCATTGATCTCGTATAATAATTGTCTTTTGGTACGATGGGACTGACATACGCTGTGCTTTATAAAAGTCCATACATTTTTAAAGAAACAAAAAAAAAGTCAACCCCTGGCCCCAGTAGGCATCGACCCTGCTAACCCCTTACGGTTTTACTAACGTAAGGCGCGTCGACGACACGGGCTCGGTCCGGACGGTTACCGGACGGCCGATCGGTGAGCTACCCATTGGTTCGCAAGCTATACCTACGGAGGCTGGTCGGGGTCGGAATCTCGGCGGCTGGGGCGTGAAGATGTCCGTTACCTCACGCCTGTGGCCGTCTCCTTCGCTAGCATTACAGCTTGGAGTATCGTGTTACCCAAACACTACCCGTAAAAGTAAACCAAACCGCCAATCGCTTCATGTAGGTAAAATACTGGCTTTTAATTGTATATCCGGCATCCGGTAACACTAGAAGTTGAAGAAAATCCGGTCAGGGTCGGTCATGGGACCTTACCATGACGTGTTAAACTGTCAGGTGTACGAACGCAAAAGAGGGATGGAGCTGTACACTAGTGATGCAACGGAAGTGTCTTAACGGAAGCGGAAACGGAAACAGATGTCAAAAGTAAATCTTTGCGGATGCGAAAGCGGATGCGGAAACGGAAGCGGTACCTAGCGGAAGTGTTAATACTATGAAGAAAACGCACAATTTTGTTTTTAAAAACAACAGAAGGTTTACGTCGTAATCACGTTACGAGGCGCGGTGATGCGCAGAATGAACCAAAAAAATATAATAATAAAGAAACTCGTTGCGACACGTTTGTGTACCGTCACCGCCCCCCCCCCCCTCCACGCCTCTTCCGATGTGTCCAGTCGTACACGCGCCCCTAACCCCCACGCTCCTCGCTGTATTCTTCCGTCTAGAGTTCGGTTATAAATTTTGCGGAAGCAGAAGCGGAAACGGAAGTGAAATAGCTTGCGGAACTTCTGCAGAAGCGGGAGCAAAGTTCTGTTGCAACACTACTATACACCCTATATAGCTCAGTCAGCCATTTAACAGTTCAGTTTAGTTCATTGAATGGATCGCGTTAAGACCTCAAGATAGCACTGCACTAGTTTCAGAGTTTATCGCGATCATACAGACAGACGCGGTGAGTGACCTTGTTTTTTTTTTATATATATATAGCTTATTATATGTCCCACAGCTGGGCAAAGGCCTCCCCATTCTCTTTCCAAACCGCTCTGTCTAGGGCGATTTCTGGTCAAGTTTATCCCGCGAGCATAAAAGAATAGAATAAAATAGTATTTATTCGATGCAGGCAATAAAATAGGCGGCAACAACACAAAAACAAAAACAAAAAGTATAGATTAAAATAAAATAATCAGATCGTCACACCACCGCCGAGGTCGACCTCGATGAAGGCGTCGACCTCCCTCAGGCATCCAGTGAGTGACAATCCTCGCCCACCTGTCCGGGTGCATTCGTGCGACGTGGCCAGCCCACTCCCACTTCAGTCTGGCTGTTTTTTCCCCGACATCCGCTATTTGAATTATGGAGCGCAGCGTGGTGATTCTAAACCGATCAATGCTGCGCTCCATTGCCCTTTGACAAATCTTGAGTTTGGACTTTTGTTGTCAAGTCGTTCCGTTTTATAATAGCGTATAAGCGTAGCATAGCATAATCAGCCTTTTAATGTGCCCCAAGTCCCAATACGCACTATGAAGGATTTAATCAATGTCACCGACGCTGCAGTTAACGTAGCCACCAAACCGTAACACACCACGCGGGGCAGGCCCAGTGCGGGTTGGTGGATGTCACATGTCTTTGAATTTCTGGTTCTAGGACATGCCGGTTTCCTCACCATGTTTTCCTTCACCGTTTTGAGAGCACAAAGAAATGCGTCTGGCTGGGTTTAAATAAACCCGCGGCCTACAACAACTCGTAAATCAGCGCAGCAGTGTTGGCACAGGACTACCTGAGCCACCACTGCTGTTTTAAAATATATAAGTGTAATATTTATTAGTATTTTTATTTTATTATATTGTATGTATTTGTGTCATTCTGTCTTATTAGTATTTTTCTGATGTTGTACACTGACAGCCCTAAATCCATCTCCCCCCCTCTTTCAGTCCATCCAAAGCTTGCCTGTAAGAAATTGCCCTGTGCGCTAAGACCGCCCATTGTACACTTATTTTTAATTATGTTTGTCCTTATTTTTGTTTACAATAAAGAATATAATAAACAAATAATTAAAAAGAAAACACTCCAATACAGACAGCTTCTCAATTTATTTCCAACACTTAATCCTACTTACATTACAATCACATTTACAATATTATTTAGTAACTATTTACAAAACATTCGTTCCAGCATCTTTAGAAATTATACAGGAAAAAACAGTAGTGAATATACCAGTTACCTCCACGAGGTAGGCAGAAAGTACAGGGGCTTTACCAAGACATGTTAATATGTCAAGCAAACGAGCGAGAAAGAAGTATGGAGATATACACCCTATAAAGGGTTACTGGTAATTAGTGACCGATACTTAAACACATGATTGTACTCATGATTACAAACAAATTTCCCAAAGAAACTTTTTTTATATTCTCATTAGTTTTATCACAATAATAAAACAACAGTTTAGCTGTTAGCCGCGTGACGCCGTCGTACCTACAATAGTGATAGAACACCCGCGCCGCTTGCAAACCCATGGGTGTACGTACCTAATCAGTGAATGTACCTACAAACTACTGAGTTTATAAAAAAAGTTTCTTTGGGAAAGTTGTTTGTAATCATGAGTACAATCACGTGTTTAAGTATCGGTCACTAATTACCAGTCACCCTATATTGCTCTATCCCTTTAACAAGTCAGTTTAGGTCGTCAAATAGCCGGTAAGAGCTCGTGGTAGTATGCTACGAGGTAAATATTTAATACAATGGACTCATTTTTGCTTCGCCCAAGTTAACACACACTTGTATACAATTATAAAAAACAGTAACTTCTCCAAGCGGCTCCGCCCGTGTGAAAGTAGTAAATATATAGCCCATGTCAGTGATAAAGTAGCATTCTACTGGAGAAAGAATTTTCTAAATCAGTCCATCCCCCCCTATCCAAGTTACAACCGTTTCGTTTTAATTCTCCTTTCGTCGACCGCCTCGAGTAGGCCACGCCTGCGATTCCTTTGTTCTGACGTGATCTCAACGCTCAGTCACGTGGTCAGAACAAAGGAAGAGGAGGCGTGGCCGACTCTAGGCGATCAATGAAAAGAGAATCGAAACAAAACGGTTGTAACTTGGTTAGGGGGCTTAGTTTTTAAATTTATTCATTACAAATAAAAATCCAAATATACGAGTCCTTTTTCTCTTTATAATATTAGCGTATAGAAGTAAAGATATAAAATAGAACAGAAAATAATACATGTGAAAACAAAATCATAATCAGGGTGTTGAGAAAAATTCACACCACCATTTGCCGCCACTTAGCGTCTTGTGCTTTGAAAACGTATACATGACGTTGACGTCTGACATTTGACGTTGATGTCTAACTTATGTCATTAACATAAGCGTTTTGACAGGTGCCTGGACCGTGAACATAATGAACATCATTTTGGAACACCCTCAATGATCGAAAAGCAAACGAGATACAATATATATGTCTCTTTCACAAAGACTCGCTTCGACTTACACGAGGCCCGTAGCATTTGCTTCTTTTACTACGTGGCTAACTCCACCACCGTTTGCAACAAAAATATTAAATTATCAAATTGACCTTCGCGTCATCGTGTATTTTTTTGCCATTCCGTGAAACGTTTGGACATTGAAAGATAAATATTAAAAATCGGTTATTGCGCTGTTTTATATAAATTGACAGACATTCTGTTTTGACAACAGTAAAAAAAATAACTCAAATGTCATCCAAAACTGCAGACATATTCCGAAAAAAAAACCTTTCATTTCCTTGAAAATAAATTGAATCAACATCATAAATTGAAAGAACATCCCACAAAATTACGAAAAAAATAAATAATAAGAACAAAAATTAGCAACGATTCACGTAGTGTGAACGTGAGGCAATGGAACAAGAAAATATCCCACTGTTTTCTTTCCTTCGACAATTCAAAAGACTCAAGAGGATTCAGATGTAACTTTGTTCATTTGCTTCTGTGAAAAAGAACATCGCATAAAAAAGGAAAATCTTTAAAAAATACGAAAAATGTTACCAAGACTCTCAAAAAAAAATTCAGGAAAATTCACACCGCCCTTTGGAAAATCGTAAAACAACTGCTGATTTAAAATTGTTTTTGTCAATGTCGCTACTGGCATGCTTTTTTTTTATTTTGCTCAATAGTTTAAGGACGAAACTAGACTATAATATCAAAAAATTATACATATTATATGAAATGATTTTTTTACAACACCACAAACTTCACGACGACGAGTTTTGACGGATGTCCATGTTAAGCCCGTTCACTTCATCACATTCAAATTGATTTTATTGTTATACGTTACAGGAAAAGGTACAATGTATTATATATTTCTGGAAACCTCGTTTTTTGAAGAATAACAACACTTATATGTATTTAATAGTATGTTAGCGTTTACCTTAAAATAATTGCAAAATAAAATGCGGTGAAAATAAAAATAATAAATTTAGTTCATCGAGACTTGACATTTGGCCACGTTTACCCCTGCTTTACATTTAATGTTGATTTGTACCCTAGCTATCCATAAACGTGATAAAGTAATGATATAGTAGATAATTAGTAAAAATGTGATAAAAGTCAGAAAAGGGAAAACCGCTTGCTTTCTGTTGCGGTTTGAAATGTTGCTGTTTACATCAATACTTTACGGTAAGTTTTGTTGGGCACGCTACAATTATGGCGGTAAGTCCCCTCTTTGAGGAGTGGCTAGAGCGACAACACGGCGTCCTCACCTTCCGCATGACGCAGGTCCTCACCGGGCATGGCCAGTTCGGGAGGTTCCTGCATCGGATTCTGGCGGAAGCAACGCCCGGGTGTCATCATTGTGCGGACCACCCAGAGGACACGGTGGAGCATACGGTGGAGGTGTGCCGCGCTTGGGCGGAGCACCGCCGTGTCCTCGTGGAGGCAATTGGTGGCAGCGACCTTTCGCGTCGGGCCCTGGTTCAGGTTATGGTCCGGAGCGAGGAGGAATGGCAGGCAGCCGCCTCCTTCTGCGAAGCAGTAATGCTAGCGAAGGAGGAGGCTGCACGCGTGAGGGAACGAAGGTCCTCACGCCCTAGCCGCCGTAATTCCGACCCCGACTACCAACCACGGTAGACGCGGGCTTGCGGACGTTGAGCACTGGGTAGCTCGCCGTCCGGCTGTTCGGTAACTAACCGGACCGAGCCCAGTCGTCGACAGCGCGTAGTGATCCTCGCGCTCCTCAAAGAGATGTCAGCAAACCGTAGGGGCCCAACAGGGCCGATGCTCGCTAGCTAGGACCGCGGAGAATTTCTGAAAGGGAAACCCGTAGTCCTAGAACGCAAAGGGTAATTGAAGGATACAGGTGTGGTTTTAGTCAGTAAAAGTCTGACACGCCCTCGCGCTCCACACAGAGCGCGAGAAGTCATTTGGATGATTTCCCACCTTAAAAAAAATAAAAAAAAAGGTAAGTTTTGTAATTTATCATTAATATTAGGGCGTTCATCTTTTTTGCACTCAAGTTGCGTGTGAAAATATTAATCAACAAGATGCAACTACCCTCATATTTCATGTAGTATATAAACAGTTGTTCCATTTCATTGTAAATAACAGAATAGTGGTGAATTACCAGAAGTGTAATTGTTACGAATACAATATGACTACGTGTTTGTTGACTCTTCAAAATGACTATTTTCAAGTGTTCTAAACGTGAAATAATAATTCCGTATATCGGTGGAAAATCATTGGAGGCATTATCAACAGTTTTAAAAGAAAATTATCATGTATCTCAAGACAACTTATGTTGCATCCTCAGTGATTTTCAAAGACATATTTTTCCCGCTTTTAATAAACGATGGATAGAAGCTTCACGGAAAAAGGACATATTTTTAAAGAAAAACAGTAATTGGTTGGAATCAGAATATTCAGTAACTTTACCGAACTCTGAAGACGTTACAACCGTCTCCACACCATCTACTTTTTCTGGAAAACGTGGAAGACCGTGCGTATCTTATTCAGACCTGTCAGAATCCAGTAAAAGAAGAAAAAATACAATGTTACTAATGAATATGGATTTGAACACATCTATAATGCATATCTTCAAAGGTTACGTTCGATAGGAGAAGGAACAGAAGCTAAACTTGTGGAAACATTAAGGTTTACTGACAGTGAAAATAAGACCTTATTCTCGAGTCTCATAGAAGACGCAAGGCAGACAAAAATGTTAACGGATGAAGAAGCATTGAGCGTATTTATTGACTTGGATTTAACAAAAGCATAATTTTTGTACTTGAGAAATTTAACGAACGAACGAAAATGTTTTGTGTTTCCACCAGATTACAAAGTGCAAGAAGTTAATACTACTTGCTATCCACCAACTTCAGCAATAGAAATTACAGACACAAGTGCAAAAATAGTAAGACTTCAAGATTTATTAGATCACACTGCAGCTAGAATATTGACAATAGATTCAGTGTATAGGAATAGATTGAATAACTTACTTCTATACAGTAAATGGGACTGTGATGGCTCATCCGGTCAAAGCCAGTACAAACAGAAACTGCCAGAAGAGTCTGAACTACTTCTTTTATGATAATGTAGAAATTAATAAGTACCTATGTGAGCTGAACTGGAATGAGCTTTTTCGACATACACGTGATGTAAACGAATTAGTTGCAATATTCTATAGACATTTAAGAGATGTTATTGCTAAGTTCGTACCTAATCGGATGCCAAGGAAAGGCCGATATCCACCATGGTTTGATAAAAGTTTAATTAAATGTCTAAAAGAAAAAAACAAGTTGAGGCTACGCTTTAAAAAATATAAAAATCCTATGGATGAAATGGAGCTTAAATTGATTTCTAAGCGATGTGAAAGTCTTGCCACAAAATTGTATAATGATTATGTAAGGAAACTAGAAAATGACATTAAGACTGATCCCAAGCGTTTATGGAGTTATATTAAAGCCAAACGTGGGGGGTCTAGTGCCTACCCACTCACTATGACTAACGGACAGGTCGTAACTTCAGATGGCTCTGAAATCTGTGATCTTTTTGCCGACCACTTTTCAAGTGTGTACATATCTGATACTGATACAGAAAGTAGTTATTATTCAGATTTTCTTCAAGCAATTTATAATAATAGTCAGGGCTTGGCTTCCCTAGAAATAGAAAGTGAATGTCTACTTAACAAATTGAAATCAGTTGACATCAGAAAAGGAGCTGGTCCCGATGACATTCCCCCCGTATTTATTTATAATTGTGCATTAGCTCTGGTGAACCCTTTATTAATCATCTACAATGTGTCCCTGTCCACAGGAACATTTCCATCAGAATGGAAAAAGGCTAAGGTAGTTCCAGTATACAAGTCGGATAAAAAAGACTCCATCAATAACTACAGGCCCATCTCAATTCTATCTGTATTCGCTAAGATCTTTGAATCTTTTATTTGCCCTCATATCCAGCAACATTTCAAAATGTACGTGAGTAACTGTCAGCACGGGTTCGTGGCTTCTAGATCTACGGCTACGAACTTAGTAGCATTTACTGAGTCCCTAATTCAGACTATTGACGATGGCAAACCACTGGATGTTATTTACACCGACTTCAGTAAAGCTTTCGACAAAATGCCCCATTCCATCTTAATAAAAAAGCTTGAAGCATACGGTATAGCTGGACCTTTATTAAAGTGGTTCAAGTCTTATCTTTCGGGGCGCGAGTTCTATGTCGTTGTTAACGGCTTTCAATCCTCAGCACGAATTATCACCTCTGGCGCGCCGCAAGGATCGCATTTAGCTCCAATACTTTTTATTATATTTATCAACGATCTTCCTTTATGTCTGCGATTTTCTGATTCGTTTATGTACGCCGATGACTTGAAATTTGCACGTAGAATTGATTCTTTAAAAGATAGTGAGCTCCTGCAACGCGACGTTAATCAAGTGATTGAATGGTGTCGAAATAATAAAATGCAGTTGAACTCAAAAAAATGTTATCATGTAAAATACACACGGAACACTAACTCCATCGAAACTGAGTACTTTATAAACCAAGACAAGGTCCAACAAACAGAAATCATCAGGGACTTAGGAGTACTCTTTGATAGGAAAGTAAGCTTTGTACCCCACATCGATAGCATAATTAAGAGAGCTTCCAAAATGGTAGGATTCATAATTCGCAACACGAAAGATTTTCGCAAAGCTAGCACGAAAATAATGTTGTACAACAGTCTCGTGCGAAGTATTTTGGAGTACTGTAGCGTTGTATGGAGGCCTCACTTCGCCACCCATATTCTGAGGATTGAGCGTGTACAAAAGCGCTTTATGTGGCATCTTGCTTATTGTGAGGGGAAACACAAGTCATCATTAGCCTCATATAATTCTCGGATGCAACATTTCAGAATGCAACCCTTATCCGCACGCAGAGATTTTGCTGATCTTTTATTTTTATTTAAACTGTTGCGTCACAAAATTGACAGTCCCGACTTACTTAGCCTAATTAGATTTCGTGCGCCTGCTAGATATCCTAGGAAAAGCATAACGCCCCTGTGCCCGCCATATCGAAGGTCTGTACTTGGTGCAAACTCACCAATTCCTAGGTTATGCAAAATCATCAATAGCTATAGTGATATAATAGATATACATCACGCCAGTGTAAGTGCACTTCATAGAGTCATTTTATTGTGCAATCATACGACACACTTGTAGGGATATTGCTGTTTACATTTCGATGTTTTTTTTTCCTTTTATTACACACAATTTTTTTTTTCTGTAATAAAATCTAGTGTAAATTTTAAAATCTATTGTAAAATTTAGAATCTATTATTAGGTAATTATTAATTGTATAATTTGGTAAAATAATTCTGTATTTCGGTTGTTTATTTCTGTTATATATTTTTGAATTTTTTTTTAATGATTATGTCTTGTGTTTGTTATTGGATTTAGATATTTTAAAGTTTATTATCACAGTTCAGTATTTTTCAGATAGTTGTTGTTTTAGTCTCTTTTTAAATTGTTAGTGTAACTTATTTAATTTAATTGTTTGTAATCTTATTTCCGTATCAATTATTATTTAATTTCTTCCTTGTTTAGTAATTTATTTTAATATTAATTTACTTTAATTTTCATAGTCGCATTATATTCACATTTGCATTAAGAATAATTTGTAGTCTAATAATTTAATTGATTTTACCACTGTTTTTTGTGCTAGAGGTGTTAACCTGTAATTAATTGTTGCACCCGCAATTGTATCCAACAATAATTATTAAGTTGCTAGTGTACTGGTGTAAACAGTTGTTGGTTAACCTGAATAAAATAAATAAATAAATTTAGTGCCTATTAAGTTAATTAACGAGCTAACAGGTGATGTTGTCTGGCAAAATCCGGTACCTTCATCTGTTCGTTTTTGTCGGCCTATATTAATAGAATTTTGCAAAGAAACTCCCGAGAAAACTAAAGCTGTTGTGGATGAAATAAAAGGTCAATTAAATTCTCTGGGTCCATAATTAATTAACAAAGAAGGTGAGGGAGTGCAAGTGAAGCATGATCTCTTTCTTACAATGAGAGATGGCAAAGTAGCTCAGGTATTAACAGATACGCCTTCGGGTTCCACATGTACAATATGTGGAGCTACTCCATACCTAATGAACGATTTGAATAAAGTGACTGCTGGGCCTGAAAATGAAGATTCTTATCAATACGGACTGTCTACTTTGCACGCCTGGATTTGTTGTATGGAATTTTTATTTATTTATTTAGGAAACTCAACAGTTTATTTATAAAGTTACATGGGTTAAGAAGGCCGACTCCACCATCAATGAACAGCCCAATGTAGCTGCGTGAAAGATCACGTAAAAGTGAGGTCTACACACGCTGCACAATGATAGCGAAATGATGAAAATTATCACATAAATCAATTACAGAGTTTCACGGCATTTATAAAACTTGGTTAGCTAGAAAGTGGTGTAAGAAAAGAATTAAAAAAAAAGATCGAAAAGGTAACAATACACCATTAAAGGAATATTATTACAATTCAAACAGGTGAAGAACAAGGAAGTTGTGAAAGCTAAACAGTACGATTAAATTTACATTAAATAATTAGAGCTAGCGTGAAATGAGTTACGGTACAATTTGTCTACTAAACAATATCTGCTCTTGTTTCCGATATGATTGTTTGGATAAAAGAAATATATCGACAATTTCAAAATACTCGGAGTATATGCGAGGCAGTCGGCATAACAGCGTTTCTCCCATATTTTGTGCGGCAGCCAGGGATACTGAATAATTTGGTATGTCTGGTACGTGTTTTAGGGGTAAATACATGACAGTAGATCACTGCTGTCCAAATGATTTTACATATTTCTTATAATCTGTCTTTTCAAACATGGTCAGCCACAAGCGAAGAAAAGAAACGACTAAAGCAAGAGAAGAAAACCCTGGTGCAAAGGCGTTTCCGTGAAGAGCTAGGATTGATCATCGACAAACCAAGACAAATAAGTGGTAATTCTAATGACGGTAATACTGCCAGAAGATTTTTACACAATGCAAGCTGCTCTGCTGAAATTACATGAGTGGATATTTCGATTAAACGACTTTACATAATTCTGCAAACTCTTTCATCGGGTGTAATGATAAATGCTTAAAATTTGGCAGTTATGCTATGGAGACTGCCAGGATCTATGTGAGCAATTATGAATCTACATGCCATCTTCAGTTCACAATGATTCATTGAGAATGTCATAAAGCATTTTGCAGTACTTCGGAACTTTCGGAAGATGCACAACAATCTCGTAATAAAGATTATAAAAAATTTCGTCTACATCATGCTAGAAAATGCTCAAGATCCACTACAAACGAGGATGTATTTCATACTCTTCTTTATACTTCAGATCCTTCAATAACCAGCACTAGAAAACCGTATACTAAAAACATGCGGGAACTTGATGAAGACACCTTAGATCTTTTGAAAGTGAATTAATTAATTTTAGATCCCGAAGTTCATCACGTATAAATAACATAACATTTAGTAAACATTACAAATAAATCTGTATTCGATTTTATTCACAACGTATTTTTTTGAAAAAAAATTTTTTTTATTAAATTTTATGATTTAAATTGAGCGGGGAGGCAACGGTTCTTGGTGCAAAGGATGGCCATCGCTATTCAGTGAGGTAATACGGCCAGTGTTATGGGCACTTTTGCACCGGGAACGATCAGGGGCGGGTTATTTATTGACATTTGACATTTTATATAATTTTAAAATGATAATTTATTTGTATTGTTTGTTGCGATTAAGTACGTGTAATTTCAAAAAAATACCTATTATATCATAATATGTGGCAGTACCTATTTAAAATGATTACTTAAAAAAACTCTTGGTTTCTAAAAAAAATCTAAATCTCATTTAAATTGATTTGTATTTTGATGTATTATTTGATATTTGGGTTTTGTAAAATGATAATATGCATTGTTAAAAAATTAACTATTGGACATTTTTGAAAATTTTAGAATTTGTTTATGGATTAAAATTTAATCATAATAAATTACATTTCATTTGAAGCCATATACACTATTCTATATTTGTGAATTTTATGTTCTGAAGTCTAAAATTTCAGAACATAAAATTCAGAAATAAAAGGTTATTGATTTTTAATCAGAAACAGACGTTTATTTTCCATAGTGGCGGGGGGGGGGGGCTGATAACTATTAGAGAACTATTGGCAATAGAAGAACAAAACAAATAGCAAACAAGAAAACAAACCACAGAAGATTTCAAAAAAGAAATCCTCCCCTCCACGCCTTTTTTGTCATGTCCAGTCATCTACGGGCCACCAACCCCACGTTCCTCGTTGTATTCTTCTGTAAAGAGTTCTGTTATAAAGTTTGCGGAACCAGAAACGGAAATGAAAGTGAAAAAGCTTGCGGAACTTCTGCAAAAGCGGAAGCGGAAGCAGAGTTCTGTTGCAACCTAAACCTAATCCGTACCTAATCTGCTGAAACCTAATCCGTACCCGGATCAGTATCTGCGGATCTACATTTTTAATTATCCGGCACATTATCATATGAAACACAAAGAGAGAAACCGTCAAAACGTTTGACGATAAGTCCCATAAAAAAATTTGGAAGAAAAAGAAAAAAAACAGAACTGGAAATTGTGGTATTTAATGTTACATTGCCATTCTAATATCAACTACATGCATGTAGAACAGTATAATATAATTCACACAATTAGAAATTGATGCACGGGAAATTTTCTTAAATCTCTCAGAAAAAAAAAAATACTAAAGTCAACCCGATGAGTTGAAAGGAAGAAATCTTACTGAACGAGAAACAGTGGACTTGGAAAACCGTCTGATTCTCTACTTCGACAAACTCAAGTGGATTCAGAAGTAACTTTGTTCATTTGCTTCTGTGAAATCAAAGAACATCGCATAAAAAAGGAAAATCTTCAAAAATTACGAAAATTCACAAAAATTAAACTTTCATATCCTTGAAAAAAAAAAAAATGAAATGACAGCCGTCAAAATTACGATGAAATTTACCAAGAAACCTTCAAGAATTACAAAATAAGAAAAATAATTTGTTGAAAAAATAGAAATGATTCACATAGTGTGAACGTGAACCGGCGGAAGAAGAACAAAATCAACTGTTTTCTTTCCTTCGACAATCCGAAAGAATCAAGAGGATTCAGATGTAACTTCGTTTATTTGCTTCTGTGAAAACAAAGAAAATCGCATAAAAAAAGAAATCTTTAAAAATTACGAAAAATGTTACCAAGAAACTCTAAAAACTATAAAGGCCTGTGCACACTTGAGACAAGACTGTCTTAGACAGACTTGTCTGCGACAAACCTGTTTTGAGATGTCCAGTGTTGCCAATAGTTACACTAACTTACCACTAGAGTCAACTTTTAAAACTACCAGAGAACCTACCTATAGACGTGCCTAACGAAAAAATATACCACACGCGACATCGCAAAATTTACCACTAAAAAAATGTGTGTTGTACGAAATAAAATAAATACGCAGTTTCCTTTAATAATAAGTGATAAGAATTAACAATCAGTTGATCAAAATACCATTTGTGGCTAAATTAACATTAGTATGTAAATCAACATACAAATTATTCAACAACAGCTATGTATTAATTCGTCTTCAGACTAATCATTTTTGTTTGCACCATCATCGTCGGTATCAGATTGATTATTATGGATTCTATGGTGCTGATTCACACCAGAGTAATCGCATTTTTAGTAAGAAATTGAATTTTACTAAAGCACTAGAAAAATCCACTAAAACCAATATTTCTCAACTAAATGGGTAAAACCACTAGTTTTAGTAGAAAATCCACTAAGTTGGCAACACTGGCCGTACGCCGCTAGAGTGTTACGTCTTGATGTTGTGCGCTGTGTCGTAGACAAAACAGTCTTGTCGCAGACAGGTCTGCGACGTCGTAGACAAGTCTGTCTAAGACAGTCTTGTCTCAAGTATGCGCAGCACAGGCCCTAAATAAAATAATTAAATTTTGAAATTACTACGAAGAATATGAATTTTCATCTTAAAAATAAACAAAAACAAACTGTCAACTTGAGTATCAAATAGGACGATGCATCGAGACTCATAAATTTTCTACCATTTTAGTAATCATTGTTAAAAATACAAATTAGTTACGAATTTATTAAAAAAAAAAATAAGTATGCTGTGTTTTCTAACAAAAATTGTGAGTGTTAAAACATAACATATCGTAAAAAAATAAAATTATAAAATATTAATTTTTTTACCGACTTCAAAAAGAAGGAGGTTCTATGTTCGGCTGTGTTTTTTTTTATGTATGTTTACCGATTTCTCGTCAGTTGTGGACCGATTTTGAATATAGAGCTCATTATTATACTTGTTTTTTTAAATTAAGGTCAAATTGTACTTTTGTAATCAGTTTCGGATTAAGCCAGCGCCGGTAGTAATTTTATTTAATTAATACAGCCACTAAACATCACTGGAATAAAAAATATCACGCCAAAAACCGCGCGCATCTTAAAATGGCGGCCATAGACCACAAAAAAAAAACAAATTTTATTTGAATGTACGATTTATTTACTAAATGTTTTTTTTATTAAATAAATCGATTGTACAAGTTAAATTTGTCCATTTTAACTTGTAAATTGGATGAAATAAGTAAGACACTAATTTATATAGTATTGAACGCAACACCTTAATGGGAATTTTATTCGAATTCAAAATTTGTTTTGCGAACAAAAAGGTTTTAACTACATTATAGCACAAGTGCGTAATGGTAATCAAAATGTCAAAGTATGGTAACGAGGCCATTATATACCTTAGTCCAGTGCAATAAGAGTTACTTTCTGAGCAAGTGTGTTAAAAACACATTTCAACACACTTGGGGGTTCAAAATCATGTACTGGATCCGTGGTATTCGTTTGTGCGTCGATGTCAAAGACACCCTGTATAACCTTTAGTTAATGAAGCAATTGGCACCATCATCATCTTCCTGCCCTTGTCCCGTGTTATTTGGGGTCGGCGCAACATGCTTTTTTCTTCCATTCTACCCTGTCACTCGTCATGCTATCACTAACTTCCTTTTCTTTCATATCACTCTTCACACAATCCATTCATCTTTTCTTTGGTCTCCCTCTCCCTCTCCATCTATCCACATGTAAACTCATAACTCTTTTAGTAACATGCGCTTCATCCCTCCTCTTCACGTGACCATACCAAGACAAACGATTCCCTTTCAACTTTTCAGTCACGTGCGCCACTTTCAAACTTCCCCTAATATACTCATTTCTCACTTTATCCATTCTCGTCACACCACACATCCATCTTAACATTCTCATCTCCGCTACGTGCAATCATTTTTCATCCGTCTTTTTCACAGCCCAACATTCTGATCCATACAGTATGACAGGTCTTATCACGGACTTGTAGATTTTACCCTTCAACTGTATGTAAATGAAGCAATTGGCGCCGTTGTCTAGAAAAAAAATCTTATACCTTTATTTGTAAAGATTCGTTAAACAATTTCAATTGAGTTTTCAAGAAGGAGTGACATTAGCTGTATACTTCCTAATTTCAAGCGAGCTATTGATACGCTCGCGCTCGACCACTATCTCACCTGCCCCCCTAGCCAAGTTACGACCGTTTCGTTTCGAATATCTTCCGTCGAACGCTTCAATTAGGCCACGCCTCCGACTCCTTTTGTTCTGATCACGTGACTGGGCGTTGAGATGACGTCAGAATGGAGGAATCGGAGGCGTGGCCTACTCGAGGCGTTCGACGCAAGAGAAACGAAACCGTCGTAACTTGGTTAGGGGGCCTGATGGTACGTGATGATGTGCAGCAGGCTTCGGCCCTGCTGGTACGGTTTTGCTGGCCTATCTTTGAGACGCATGGAACACTACGCGCTGTCGACGACTTAGGCTCGGTTACCGAACCGCCGGACAGCGAGCTACCTATTGTTCGTCGTCCGCAAGCCCGAAGTAATATTATGGTAAGGTTCTAACTACCGTAAAACATACGTTTCAGTATTACTAAATCTTTTAATACCCATTGTTAACACATTAAACATAAATCACATAAGTCTTATATTTACAAGCGACCGGCGCAATAAAAAATACTTTTAAAATTATTTAGGTACAAAATATTCGGAGGAAATATTTGTGGACCTTTGAAAATGTACACTAATCACACATAAAAAGGTAAAAAAATTGTGAATTTGTTTGTTGAAACTTTTAACCAACACATTTGTAATAGGTGTCTTCAAGGCTATAGGGAATAGGTTCTTAAAAAACTAGTGCGCCTCACCATCAACGATTGCATCACTGCTTACCATCAGGTGGGATCGCAGTCGAGCACTAGTTTATATCATTAAAAAATACATTAACATGATATCAACGAGAGGCCATGGAGTTTCTTGCGCATTCTATTCCGACCGATACTTAAACACGTGATTGTACTCATGATTACAAACAACTTTCCCAAAGAAACTTTTTTTATATAAACACTTGCGTTTATTCCGCCAGGATCGCACATCCACGATCAAATACTCCACCTCGACAGCTCTTCTGTCGCCTGTGGGGATTGAAGAGCTAAACGAGATGCGAGTACCCAGTCGCAAACACACGACCCTGGCGAATAGGACACGAAAATAGTCGTCGGACAAATTAAAGTGTTAACAAATATTTTTACCAGAAAACCGACTCCAGCAAGTATAAGAGCGAAGCTAGAAAACAGTGAAGACCTCATATACACGAGCGCCATGTTGCTAACGACAGAGGTAACTGCAACCGTCGACACGTCGGCGGCCGTCGATATTCCAACAAATGCAAAATCAGCGGCAGCCGTCGACACGTCGGGAGCAGCTGTCAACGCGTCGACGGCGGCCGTCGTCATTCCTACTTTGAAGATCAGCGGCAAACGCCGTGTGTGTCAAGCGTCACTATAGGTCGATAGTAGGGGAGACCGGGATGTTAAATTTGCAGTTAATAAAGCGTCATGGGGACCTATTGGATTGTGAAGATTAGGTTCTAGAACGAAAAAAGTCTATGACAAGTTTCCATTTCAGTACATTTTTCAAAAAAAGTCACCTCAAAATACTCTGACGGTTTTCGTGGGGTTATGTAGCTAAAAACCATAGAAAAGTGTAAAATTTTCAATGTTCCTAACAAAATTATCTTGGCAAACTGTGGTAAAGAAAATTGCACTTATCAAACAAAATATTAACACCTTAGAACCTAACTTTATGACTCGCTCACCCACGCCACCCTCAAATTGTCATATTATTGAAATATTCACTTTTCTGCATGTACATAACTTACCTTGTCTTAATCTGCCGCGCTCGAGTTTTTCCGAGGATCAATTTTTTTTTATTAATCTTACAGGCTGCCATCAACACACCCCACTATATTAAGGGTTCATATGTGGTAAGGGTACATTACAGGGTGCAAGGTTTCTCCCCATATGATTTCCTGACGCGCTCGAGTACCGCGCAAAATCCCCATCTAGCCGCCCCTACCTGACGGTTGCAATTGCCTCTGCCGTTGGCAACATGCCGTTCGTGTGCGTAAACTCTAATACTCAAAAAAGTCCACAAATATTTCCTCAGAACGATATCAGCTGAAATATCAACATCATGATTTGGAATAATCATAGTTACAAAATTAATACAAATTAAAGTATAAATAGAAATCTATTAGATTAGAAATTCGAATTCAAGGGTCAAGGCATATTGACCTTTATCTCCACTACTAAAAGCCCCAGATATATTAGGGGACAAAACGTCCCCCAACATGACGCAAAACGGCTGGACAGGTCCACTCAAATATTATGTGAGGTTCTTTCCTCAAAAGACCTTCTCAGACACTAATCTGCATGGTTCTCATGTGATTTGACCATTACATGTTTGCTATATGTACTTTAAAGGTAGAACTACACTGCGCACACCTGTGCCACGTTCGCCGATCTGGGCGCGTCGGTCTCCATACATTTTATACAGAAACTAGACTTGTAGAGCTACACTTGATCCACGCCACGCGACGTCGTTCTACGTACTAATCGGGCGTGTTACACGTGTGCGTCAGTGTAATGTAGTTCTAGCTTAAAAGAGACTTTGACCCCTGAGTTTGTTTCGGTGTTTTTTCTCAGAGTAGTCAGCTAGGAAACACCGGCCTCATCTAGTTTAAATTGACGTGTAAAAGTGTTTTTAAAAACAAATCATCATCATCATCTTCCTGCCCTTGTCCCGTGTTATTTGGGGTCGGCGCAACATGCTTTTTTCTTCCATTATTTGTTTTTAAAAACAAATATCATTTATTATTTAACGCTGTTTAATTGTTCAAAAACATGTCCCGCGTCACGTGAATACGTTGCCAGGCAAGTAGCGGGACACTGAACAACATTGCAGCGTCACGCAGATTGAACGTTGCGCGTCAAGTTGGGGGACGTTTTGTCCCGTAATGTATCTGCAGCTTTGAGCATACATTTGAACGTAACCGTCTTCTATCGCGTCTGTTTCAATATGCCTTGACTCCTAAACAATAGTCAAACAAAAAAAACTCGAAAATAATTGAATTTTCATTGCAAAATTCATGTTGTGAAGTGAAAATTTACACTGAAGCATAGCTGGACAGAGTGGAGAAGAGCGGTTTGTGAATTACAACTTTCTATTATTAACCTCGTATTATAAGTTTTCACTTCTGTCGTGTGGTTTTAAGCACACAGTTATTATTATTAAATATTTATTTACAAATTTATTCAACTCAAATAATTAATTAAAAAATACTCTGAATGTTTTAAATAATAATGATAAATTTTTAGCCTTAAAGACCATTTCAATGGAGACCAAGTATTATTTATTTTTAATTCTATAAATCAGGCTTTTTTAAAATGTCCGTATTTCAAGACATCGACAAACGTATCTAACTTAAAATAAGATTAACACTCGGTTTTTGGAACGAAAAAAACCGAAGTCGAGTGGTGATAATCTCTCGATTATCGCAAAGGACAATTGGACAGACCTGTTGGTCTAGTGGTTAGTGGCCCTGACTGCTATGCCGGAGGTCGTGGGTTCGATTCCCACCCAAGACAAATGGTTGTGTGATGAGCACGATCATTTGTTCTGTGTCTGGGTGTAATTTATCTATAATATGTATGTATTTAAAAATATATAAGTATGTTTATCAGTTGTCTAGTACCCATAATACAAGCTCTGCTTAGCTTGGGACTAGGCGGCGTAGTGTGTTAGTTGTGGAATATTATATTATATTATTATATTTATTTGTCTCAATCTATATATATAAAAATGAACAGCTGTTCGTTAGTCTCGCTAAAACTCGAGAACGGCTGGACCGATTTGGGTAATTTTGGTTTTAAAATATTTGTGATAGTCCAGGGAACCTTCCCTGGTGAGAAAACATGGAATAATAATTACTTACGAAAAATAAATGTGATCACAACGCCATCTCTAATTAAAATGTCATTTGTCAAATGACTATTAGGCGGTACGAAGTTCGCGGTCAGCTAGTTTATCGATAATTTTCGATCCAGAAACCGGGATTAATTCCTACAATTGTATACAAACGTGGCAAATTAGGTACCAGCTAAAAAAAAATAGCTGCGTAGTAATATTTCATTAATTTGATTTAGCCTTTTAACCGACACGTCAAAAAAACAAAAGCATCGTCTCAGCGCTAACGGGCAACTCGACAATTCAACACAAATAAGAAAAACAATACTTTCTCATAAGATTTATTATTGTTTAAATCTGTCATGAAATCGTGACCGTGGCGTGCTGGACACGTTTTGTTTAGTGCAATGTGGTGGTGAAAAGGAATCACTGTTATATTGTTTTAACAACACATATCATCTTTACCGGGTGGTAGGGACATCGACACATAATAATATATGTTACCATGAATTCAGTAAGAACACGTTTTGGTTTAGTAACATAATTATGTGTCGACGTCTCTAACACCCTGGATTTTTTAAGTCATTTCATAAAGTGCATCAAAACTTTTGCGCATTTAACTAAACTAATAATCAGGTAATCTTCACACGTTCGAATCAAATTACTAAACAAGGTAACCAAAGGCATTCGCATCATTACAATTTCAAACTCATAAGTTGCGCATATTTTAATTAAAACCAATAATTTTAATAAGTCTTACCGTTCACACATAATCAGGATCAGGCTCCTCAAGCGTGTCTGGGTGTAACCTCAAAATATGCCTTTTCAAATCACTCTTTTTCTTCGTCGAATAATCACAATTCGAACAGACGTGTTTTTTCTCACTAACCGTTTTTCTACACGAGGACAAATGTTCCAAGACCACAGCTTTATCACTGGAATAGAACTCACACCTTTTGCACTTGAAATCCTTATTACTAACACTTCCACTATCATGTTTTTTTAGATGATAAATCAAGCTCAATTTTTGTCGCGCTCTATAGTCACAAAGATGGCATTTGAATTTCTTTTCGACTTTATGAATTCTCGTGTGTCTTGCGAACATGGATTTGCTAGATGATGTGTAACTGCAGATCGGACAGACATGCAACACTTTGGAATGTTCAGAAACGTGTTTATTGTACTCGGCTGAGTTTTCCGTTGAAAAATGGCATTGGACGCAATAAAAATCATACATTCCCCACATGATCTTCTCTATGTCAGGTCTTTTTTTTAATTTGGACTTTTTTTTTAGTTTTTTTTTGCTCGTGTCCGGTGTTTTTTTAACGAGTTTCACTAGAGGCATGTCGTCTTCGTCCGTTTCGTCGGACACTTCGACGGTGTCTATGTGTGGCTCCTGCAGGATTACGTCGTCATCATCGCTTGACGTCAGCAGACTGATCGGGTCTTCTTTCCTTTGGAAAGAAAATTAAAGATTAAAAATACAAATAAAACTAGTGAATGGTTGGAGAGGCTTTTTTTGAGGTGGAAAATCATCCAATGACTTCCTGCTCTGGGGTTGAGTGGGAAAGCGTTTTTTTTATTTTTCGGTTGTAAAAATCATCTAATGACAACCCGCGCTCTTGGGTGCAGCGAGAGATAGTGTCAGTGACTTTTACTGACTAAAATCCCACTCCTGTTCCTTCGTTGCCTTTCGGACCAGGGCTGAGTCGACGAGACGACTTCCGGCATAGCAGTCAGGGCCACTAACCACTAGACCAACAGACCAGTCATTGATTCCAATAAAACACCATGTTATATTTTTTTCCGATAATAATTAAAAAAAGGTCACAAGAAGTACAACACAGGTCACGGCAGGTCATAGCGGGCATTAGGCGCTAACGCACAGCTGGGTGCGGGAGCAAAACCGCCCCTCAGTCGCCTGGATGGCCCGGTGACCATGTATTTGTGCGGACAACCAAGTAACATAACAAGCTTATAACTTTGTGATTTTACATGATACAGTTATGAAACTTTGTACATAGATTCTGTACATAAAATACTCGTGTTTTAGGTTTTACATATACTAAAATTAGTGTTGTATATGGAGCGAGAGGGTGTTGTCTTTATTCCAGCTACACATTGTATATAAATGAGTTGGTTTTTACTCAAATAGGTATACATACTAAATTATATTTTCGTGTTATTAATACAACATAATATTGATAAAATGCGGAAAATATAACTTAATTACATGAATTTTAGTTTCATAATTAGCTGTGCAAGGTTATATTAAAATGATAAATTGATTTTAAGTTCAATTTGTGTATTGCCCGAAAATGATAGATGATCGACCCTAATTTAATTATTCTATCATCGATGCTATGCAACTATTAAGAACTATGTATTACCCATATTTGCAAAATAAAATTCTATTCTATTTTATTCTATTAAAGCGCTTACTTTGAAATCAATCTATAAATTTGTGTAAAACTAATCCAGTAAATAAAATAAAGTATAATTGAACCTAGTAAAAACAAATTGGAAATGAGAGCAAATAAAAAAAAACACAAAATAAATAAATAATAATTAAGTAGAAACAATATAAAGTAGCATGGTAACCTTGTAAATCAATATTAAAATCAAAAACAATATTAAAGTATGAAGAAAGGAAATGAATTGTATTGTAAGTATAAAATTGTATAAATATATGTATTTGTATCTGCTTTATCTAAACAATACTAAGTAGTCAAAGTAGACAACTCTAAATTAGTGTATCTGCATGATAGTTATATTAGAATCAAAGTAGACAATTCTAAATTAGTGTATCTACATGATAGTTATATTAGAATCAAAGTAGACAATTCTAAATTAGTGTATCTGCATGATAGTTATATTAGAATCAAAGTAGACAACTCTAAATTAGTGTATCTGCGTGATAGTTATATTAGAATCAAAGTAGACAACTCTAAATTAGTGTATCTGCATGATAGTTATATAAGAATCAAAGTAGACAATTCAAAATTATTGTATCTGCATGATAGTTATATTAGAAGTATAATAAATTATTGGATGAATGAATTATGAAACAGTTTTTTTTTTATTATAAATGAAATGTACTTACTTATAATAATATTATCAGTATTAAAGGCTATTTTTATTTGTATTTGTATAATCCAGTAAAGATAAAGGCTATTTGTATAATTCAGTAAAGACCTCCGAAAATCCGCTATTTTCCATGAACTTTGACACTTCACAATTTACTTAAAAATTTTAAAAAAATAGTCAAAAAGTATAACAATAGAAGCCTTGCAAATTTAATCAAGATTCTGAATGATAATTTTTTTCAAAAACTTCAAATAAGACACGTATGAACATGTTTTGTAAAATATTCGAGTAAATCACGGAATTATCGAATGCTAACAGAGTTTTCAGGCGTTAAAACATGGCGTTGGATTGCGTTAGATGAAGCAACAAACTTTTAAACCATGCTCGATGTTGACGATAGGCGAGTGACAAAAGACCCTCTTAAGCTGCACCTACCATGTTAGATTTCTACACCACTTTAAGGTTGACTGGTAGAAAATGCCTAAGGCATTCGCTTTTAAATAAATAAATTCTCTTAAAACTATGACTTACTTGTTAGCCTTGGTCTCCTCTTCCCGGTAGTACTCCTCATCATGAGTCAGCAGCAGGGTGGACGGGTCCACCTCGACCTGCACGCTCTCCAGTAGCATCAAGCAATCTTGGCTACCCGTGCCCGCTGCACTCACGTCTGTTGGCAATGATATATGAAGAATTGAAAAGAGGAAGAAAACGAAGGCAGATTTTTTTTTTACGACTTTCATAAAATTCCATCTAGTCCCAAACTAAACAGAGCTTGTGCTATGAGTACTAGACAACTGATTAACATACTTATATATTTCTAAATACATACATACAGCATAACAACATAATCCAGCCTTATAATTTTCCCACTGCTGGGACTCAGGCCTCGTCTCTAGGAGTGGGAATGGGCCGTAATCCACCACACGGGGCCAGTGCGGGTTGATGGATGTCACATGTCTATGAATTTTTGGTTCTAGGACATGCCGGTTTCCTCACGATGTTTTCCTTCACCGTTTTGAGAGCAGTGGTGATGAAATAAATTACACAAAGTAATGCGCCTGGCTAGGTTTGAACCCGCGACCTACAACTCGTAAGTCAGGGCCGTTAACACTCGGCAACCACTGCTCAAATACATGCATATTATAGATAAATTACACCCCGACACAGAACAAATGATCATGCTCATCACACAAACATTTGTCCTGGGTGGGAATCGAATCCACGACTTCCGACCTAGCAGTCATGGCCACTGACCACCAGACCAAGAGGCCTGTCTTCGGCCTGTATTGATAAGGTCGCATTTGACCACTATCTCACGTGATGGTAAGCGTTGTTGTGGCCGACGATGGAGCACGCTTGCCTAGAAGGAACCTATTCACTCTTGACTTAAAGACCCCTAGGTTGTAGCTATCAGGAAAGCCGAAAAGGGACGTCGTAGAAATACATACACCTTGGTGATTTTCTTCAGAACAGAAAAACGTTTTAGAACCACATTTAGTATGTCATACTGTATGGATCAGTGTGTCACTGTAGGGCTGTGAAAAAGACGGATGAAAAACGATTGCACGTAGCAATGAGAATGTTAAGATGGATGTGTGGTGTGACGAGAATGGATAAAGTGAGAAATGAGTATATTAGGGGAAGGTTGAAAGTGGCGCCAGTGACTGAAAAGTTGAAAGGGAATCGTTTGTCTTGGTATGGTCATGTGAAGTGGGATGAAACGCATGTTAATAAAAGAGTTATGAGTTTACATGTGGATGGAGAGGGAGAGGGAGACCAAAGAAAAAATGGATGGATTGTGTGAGAAGTGATATGAAAGAAGAGGGAGTTAGTGATAGCGTGACGAGTGACAGGACAGAATGGAAAAAAAAAACGTATTACGCCGACCCCAAATAAAACGGGACAAGGGCAGGAAGAAGAAGATTCAGTATGTTCCCTTGGGATTTTCTGCAAGACTCCATGCTACTGCTAGGATAAAATGTTGAAGTGTATTTAGCCTTAAGTGAATCTACTTAGTATTACCCTTAACAAAACGGTATCATATTAATGCTTAATACTTTATGCGCATTATTGTATTTTTTAGTTAGATAATTCAATAAATCCTGTTCAGACCTTCTGGTTGTCTGTTTTGCGAACCCCCAACATTACAAAGTATTCTACGAAGAGTACCTTACGTTGTCTAATCGTATGGAAAGTTTCATCCCAACCCACTTGAGCGTGAAGGAGAAACAAATATATAAACACTAGCTTCTGCCAGTGGCTTCGCCCGCGGATAAGGTTTCTCCATACTAACTTTGGACCCGTGTTTCATCCCCTTTGGGGGTGAATTTTGGAAAATCCTCTCTTAGTACTCACCTACATCATAAAAGGAAACCTTGTGCAAAATTTCAGTCTTAGTCCCAGTAGTTTCGGCTGTGCGTTGATATGTCAGTCAGTCAGTTTCTACTTTTATATATATAGATACGGCGAGCTACCCATTGCTCGTCGTCCGCAAGCCTGAGTCTACGGTGGCTGGTAGTCGGGGTCGGAGTCCCGGGGGCTGGGGCGTGAGGAAGTCCGTTCCCTACCACGTGCGGCCGCCTCCGTCCCTAACATGACTGCTTCACAGAAGGAGGCGACCACCGCCCATTCCTCCTCACTTCGAACCATAGCCTGAACCAGGGCCTTTATAATATTAGTACGTGTTTTTTTTATGGTGAGAAATCATCCTATGACTTCTCTCGCTCTTGGGCGGTGCGAGAGGTCGTGTCAGACTTACTGACTAAAATCCACTCCCGTTCCTTTTTTGTCTTTGTTCCAGGGCCCCGGGGTTCACTTTCACTTAACCCATAGCCCCAGTAGGCTTCAACCCTGCAGGGCCCCTACAATTTGCTGACGTAGGTTTTTTTTTTTGTTTAATTGATATAAACTAGTGCTTGACTGCGATCCCACCTGATGGTAAGTAGTGATGCAATTGTTGATGGTGAGGCGCACTTATTTATTGAGAGCCTATTCACTCTAGCCTTGAAGAGACCCAAATTATATTCAGACGGGAAAACCGCAGCAGGCCAATTATTCCAGTCCCTCGATGTACGCGGTATAAAAGACGAGGCGAAACGCTTAGTCCGGACCGTAGAGGTTTCAACAACGTAAGGGTGGATACTCGCCGTTCGTCTTCGGAATATCAGTATGATGGGATTCTTACCAATAAAACACAAAGTTCCTCTCCCTGCCTTTGGCTGGGGGAACAGGATCATTATACGGAGTCCTCCGTCCCCCCGCTCTTAGCGAGAACATTTTTCGAGACACGTGCGCTCTCTTATAGCTCTGACCGACCACTGAGATGATAAAGTAAATTATAGTTAAAATTATATAAAGGGTACTTTATCCTCTCAACTTTGCGGTTGAAAATCAACCTTATATCCAGGTTAATAAGGCCTTATCATGAATGTGCGGTCGCAAGAGGAAATCCGGTGCGATAGTGAGTTTTTCGACCACTATCCTCATAGTTTGTTTCGAATATTCTCGAATTATATAATAGTTATTTGTGCAACAAGAGAGCAAAGTTGTTTTTTGCTGCGAGTGCTAATTTTACGTCCCGAGCAAGCGAAGGATTCTTTGATTGAATCACGAGCGTCAGCGAGTGATTCTAAAGTAGAATCCTGAGCGAGGGGAGGGATTCAAATGTACGAGATGCAAAAAGTTTTGCTCTCGTGTTACACACATAATTTTTCACTTCAGCAGCGAGAACACATATTACTTGGGAAATAAAATAATTAACAGTAATAGCTTTAATAATGATTTCAATCAAAATAAATACTATCTCTGTCGCTAGTTTTGCTCATATTTTACAATTATTTTAACATTCTTAATCTTATTTGCCACTATTTTATTTCAGCTGTTTTTTTAAAGCACGTTCCAAAACAGTCAATGTTGAAACTAGAAATAATTATTTAAAGCTACACAAGCTTTATCTGCTGCTATGCTCAGGTACTCTTTTTTTTGTTCAAATACAATAATAAATTTAAAATTCTATAATTTATTTATAAAAAAAAAAACAATTTTATATTTTACAAATATTTTCTATTTATTACGCATTTCCGAACGTGTTTTTCTTTGTGGTGGAATTTCAAAATCGGAATAAACTTCAAAATGGCTTCTTTTTCACTCGCTTTTTTATAAGGACGAGAAAGAGACAGAGTACAGTGCAGTTCGAATGTTTCGAATTGTATGGCTAAAAAAAAAACAATTAAAAAGTTACTTTGTCTCACGCAGTGAGCAAAATCGAGTTTTGCTCGCTGTTTTCAAGCAGCAAAACCTACTTGTTTGAGCTGCTGTGGTGAAAAATAATTGGTTTTATTACAATGTATCGTAATAAACGTATATCCTGAAAATAGTATGTTCAGAAACGGTTTGAGAATCGATTTCAGCTATTTTAGGAATAGGTAATTTTTTTTACCCCAAAATAACCAAGAATTGTTTTAGAATAAAAAAAAACTGGGCAAGTGCAAGTCGGACTTGCGCACTGAGGGTTCCATACAGACTTATCTATGTAAATAGTTCAATTACCGAATGGAGTCTCGAAGATTTTTCCGAATAGCGAAATATTTTTTCTTTGTGACGTAACAAAAAAAATTCTGTTTTCAGGATTTTGAGTCAACGGAGAGTACCCTAAGAATTTTGATTTTTTGGAGAGTCAAAATATACGTTTTTTGCGGTATTAACGGCCGTATCTTTTTTTTTTGAAATTTTCACAGCTTCAAGAGACCACAGACCTAAGTAAATGGTTTTAATTTCAACTCGATACCTCCGCGCATTCACGCGATAAAGGGTCTTGACAGACAGACAGACAGACGAACAACAAATTGATCCTATAAGGGTTCCGTGTTTTCCTTTTGAGGTACGGAACTCTAAAAATTACCTATTTTGATAAATTCTTATTAAATCTTGATTGCGCCACTAGCGTGTTTGTGTATACGTACGTACGTAAGCATTGGTAACTACGTAGTTACCAATACATATGACGATAAGTTACCAATGTTTTTTTTTTCGGTGGGAAAATCATCTTATGACATCCCCCGCTCTGGGCGGAGCGGGTGATTGTGTCAGACTTTTACTGACTAAAAACCCACTCCTGTTCCTTCGTTGCTTTTCGTACCAGGGCCGAGTCTTCCTTTCAGAATCAGACCCTTGGCCCCAGTAGGCTTCGACCCTGATGGGCCCCTACAGTTGCTGACATGTCCTTGAGGCGCGCGTGAAACAGTACGCGCCGTCGACGACTTGGGCTCGGTCCGGACGGTTACCGGACGGTCAGACGGCGAACTACCCATTTCTCACCGTCCGCAAGCCCACGCCTACGGTGGCCGAAAATCGGGATCAGAATCCCGGCGGCGGTTGGGGCGTGAGGACCGTTGCCGCACGCGATCGGCCGCCTCCTTTGCTAGCATTACTGCTTCGCAGAAGGAGGCGACCGCCTGCCACTCCTCCTCGCTCCGGACCATGGCCTGTACCAAGGCCCGGCGCGAGAGATCGCCGCCGCCTCACGCCCCCACGAGGACACGGCGGTGCTCTGCCCAAGCGGGGCACACCACTACCGTATGCTCCACCGTGTCCTCCGGGCGTTCCACACAGTGGCGACACCCGGACGTTTCTTCCGCACGGATCCGGTGCAGGAAAGTTACCAATGTAAGGCGACGATTCCTATACTATTTACCTACAATTATCGATATGTATAAAATAACAAACTGATTGACTTATATATCAACATACACAGCCGAAACTACTGGGCATATAGGGTGACTGGTAATTAGTGTACGATACTTAATGATTGTGCTCATGATAACAAACAACTTTTATTATGGGAGCAAAGCCAGAATCGCGAAAAAAATATCAGCTGTTCAGTACGTTAGGCAAACATAAATGTACTGAACGGCTGATGTTTTTTCACGGTTTGTTCCCATAGTGAAAATTGTTGGTTATCATGAGCACAATCACGTGTTTAAGTATCGTACGCTAATTACCAGTCTCTCTACATAAACGTGGAATTTTGCATAAGGCTGCCTTTTATGACGTAGGCGAGCTAGGCGAGAGGATTTTTCAAAATTCACCCCTTGAGGGGGTAAAATGGGAGTCCAAAGTTTGTATAGAGAAACCTACTTTCACGCGAGCGAAGACGCTGGCAGAAGCTAGTATTAACTAATTTCTTATTAAATAAATATTAAATACGAAGTGCATTTGATTACAAATATAATTAACTAGCTCTTGCCTGCGGCTTCGAACGCGTACATAAAACATAGCCACTCAGGAATAAAGCAGCTTTCTATCGGTGATAAAATTTTAGAAATCGGACGAGTATTTTCAGAGATTACCTCCTACAAACATAAAAACAAACTTTACCTCTACCAATATTAGTGCAGATTATTACAAATTTATTATGATTTTAACTTAATTTTCTAATTGGAATGTGTAAGGGTGTGCATACGAGACGCACAGGACCGTTCGTTGTGGCGACACTTGTGGGAGGCCTATGTCCAACAGTGGACGTCCTTCGGCTGAAATGATGACGAATTTTATGCATTATTTCAGTTACATGTTGTATACTAAAAATAATAGCTGACACGGCAAAGATTGTTCTATCATTTAAATTATCAAAAAATTGGGGGTTATGGGGGCTAAAAAATAGCGTACGACATATTCTCAGAGCTATCAAATATACACCAAAATTTTCATAAAAATCGGTCAAGCCGTTTCGGAGGAGTTCGATAACAAACACTGAGACAAGATGTTTACATATTAGACGAAGATTGAACGCGCTAATCTCCGGAACTACTGGTCTGGACTTGCCCGTTAGCGATAAAATCATCGCCGGGCCTTGGTACAGGCCGGAGGGAGGAGGAGTGGCAGGCGGGCGCCTCCCAGTGTGAAGTAAACATTCTAGCAAAGGAGGCGGCCGCGCACGCGGGGATCCCGATCCCGAGTACCAGCCAACGTAGGCGCGGGCTTGCGGACGGCGAGCAATGGGTAGCTCTAAAGAGCCCAGCAGGGTCGAAGCCTACTGGGGCCATGGGTTGTGCAAAAGTGAACCCGGGGCCCTGGAACGAAGGCAAAGAAGGAACCCCCAATCCCGCTCCGCCCAATCGTGGGAAATGTCATTGGATGATATCCCAACTAAAAAAAAAGCGCTAAAACTATGTTTTTGCTTTTTTGGACGTAGCGGACAAAATGTTGGAAAAAAAAAACAACATACCTTTATCTACCGAAACTTCAATAAACACCGGAGCAGCTTCCTTGTCTTCAATCTCGATGGGCTCATCATTCTGCACATAAAAACCAATAATTTAGCATTTGTATAATAATACTAGCTTCTGCGCCTGGCTCCGCCCACGTGACCCGCGATACATACAGATTCCTAATGGATAACGCCGACCCAGCAACTCATTCGATTGACGCCGGAAGCAGCAAAACTGCATATTAGCAATAAGTTATTTTTAATTGAGTACACTAAAATTAATTATAATATATTTATTTAAAACAAATTATATATTTATCTATATATATAAAAGGAAACTAACTGACTGACATATCAACGCACAGCCGAAACTACTGGGACTAGGAGCGTGAAATTTCGCTCAAGGCTTCCTTTAGTGACGTAGGCGAGCACTTAGAGAGGATTTCCCAAAATTCACCCGCTACGGAGGTCCAAAGTTTGTATGAAGAAACCGACTTTGAAGTAGGCGAAGCCGCTGGCAAAAGCTAGTTAACACAAACAATTGTTTTAACATGTATACCCAAGATAACAAATGTAGTCACAAAATAGCCGCAGTCAATTAGTTTTATAGTTTTTTGTTTTTTTTCGTACTTCCGCCTACAGTCTATGTAATTCGCGTATATAGCGCTTCTAGGAATAAACCTTATTATTAGATCCACAAAAGCTTATTTTTGGTCGGCATAATTGAAACCCCTATAGGATCACTTTGTTGTTCGAGGATGAACCTGAAATTAATGTCAAATACTCAGATCCAAGCTTATAATGATGAATACTCGTCTATGAAACTACGCGTGCGTGGACAATAGGCCTAAGGGCTATATTTCACCGGGACACCATGGCGGCGCGACCAGTCGCCGCTATCAACAAAATGTATACAGCTCTATAGAGTTACTCACCTGATGTCAATTTGGCGCCGCGACCAAATCGGACTCGTGCACTTAGGGACACCATAGCGGCGCGACCAGTTGCGCCGCCATGGTGTCCGTAAACTACCAAACTAGACACCATACAAACACCAGAGTCACTACACCACACTGAAACAGTATCGAAATGGACCTTAAGTGCACGCGTCCGCGGCGACTGGTCGCGCCGCCATGGTGTCCCGGTGAAATATAGCCCTTAAGGACCATTTCGATACTGTCTCAGTGTGGTGTAACGACTCTGGTGTCTGTATGGTGTCTAGGTTGGTAGCTTACGAACACTATGGCAGAGCAACTGGTCGCGCCGCCATGGTATTCCGGTGAAATATAGCTCTTAGTCAACGCAAACGCCTATACGAAATATAACCGACTGTATCTTTAGATTGCGATCACTTAGAAGTTTGATTATTTTTCACTGCAGCTTGGCATAAGACCTGAGAATTTGATATAAATTACAGCTTTATACCTTCACGCGTTTTTAAGAAAAAAGGTCTTGACAGACGGAAAACAAAGTGATCATGAAAGGGTTCTATTTTGCCGAATTAGGTACGAAACCCTACAGACAGGCAGGTGGGAAGGACAGAAAGAAAATGACTCACATCAAACTCCACCGGCACGGTGCGGGCGCGCGGCAGCAGCAGCGCGGGCGGCAGCAGGTCCGCCAGCAGCGCCGGGTTCGGCACCTTGTTCTTGATGTGGTAGTTCGTGATCATGTCTTCTATATCTTCTTTATGCTCCAAGGCAGGTGCTGTTGCTGAGATGGGGAGTGTGCTGAAATGAGATAAAATGTTAAGTATAATTTGCTTCCAAATCATTCAATGATTTCCGTCAGATTTAAAGGGCTAAAAGTAACTCAAAGGGCAAAGGAAAGTGCTATGATTTGGGTTTCCTTGCGTGATCGAATCAGGAATGAGGATATCCGCAGGAGGATATCCACGGTTGCCGACATAGCACGAAGAATCGCCAAACTTAAGTGGCAGTGGGCAGGGCACATCGCTCGTAGAACAGATGGCCGTTGGGGAAGAAAGGTTCTGAAGTGGCGACCGCGTACCGAAAGACGCAGCGTTGGAAGGCTTCCTACAAGGTGGAGCTATGACCTGGGGAGTGTCGCGGAAATGCAGTGGATGCGAGACGCACAGGACCGTCGTTGTGGCGATACTAGGGGGAGGCCTGTCTAGCAGTCGACGTCTTCAGTCTGAAACGATGATGTTTCTATATACATCCAATGACTTTTCTCGCTCTAAGGTGTATATGGAGAGCGTATCATCGGTCATATCCTTTTGTCTAAGTACTCTGTGAACAGCATCGCGGTCGCGTCCAATCACGTATTAGCGTCTATGCAAATTGCCACAGACTATAAAAACAAGTTGCTCAAATTGTGCTACGGGCGCGTCGTGGCATTGCCACTTTATACAAATGTATTTGTCACCTAATGTATTTTTATTTCTTATTTCTATCCAAATCTTGTTGTACGCTGCACCGTTCTTGTGTCGACACCGCCACCGGCCCACACTGAAAACCAGCGCTTTGAGCTCATCGCATTATGCGTGAGGCCGCAGCTTAATGCTGAGCATTCAGCCGTTTTGCGCGGATGTGACGCATATCTTGCCTATCTATTGATTATGTTTGTTAGCTAGTTTTAAGATTGCGTCATTTCGCGTGAATAAACTGTTTTTCTTTCTTTATTTCTTTTCTTTCAATCAGACTTTTGCTGACTAAAATCACACCTACATTCCTTAAGTTGTCCTTTGCACTCTAGGACCACGAGTATTCAGAATAGACATCGGCCCTGCTGTGCCCCTATGGTTTTACTGATAAAACTTAGAGGCGCGCGTGGTCGACTACTCAAGCTCTGTCCGGACGATTACCGGACGTCGAGCTACCCATTGCTCACCGTCCGCAAGCCCACGCCTACAGTACCGTTCCCTAACGCGTATGGCCGCCTCCTTCGCTAGCATTACAGCTTCGATGAAGAAGGTGACCACCTGCCATTACTCTTCGCTCCGGATCATGGCCTGTACCAAGGCTCGCAATATGGATACGTTGGACCGCAATGCCGAAGTGGACACACCTTCATAGAAACTCACCCTTTACCAACGCTCCTATCTTCGCTAACCCCATTCTGTCTTCAACATAGTCGTGACAGAGCCCGCAATCCTCCTCTGTATATCTATGTCAATCATCTTCTCAGCATCAATGAGCGATAGCACGGACACCGTGGTGGAGTCACAGGGGTCCACCACACACATAAAAACTTTGCGGGACTTGTGTAATTAAAACTCACCCTTTACCAACGCTCCTATCTTCGCTAACCCCATTCTGTCTTCAACATAGTCGTGACAGAGCCCGCTATCCTCCTCTGTATATCAATGTCAATCATCTTCTCAGCATCAATGAGCGATACCACGGACAACGTGGTGGAGTCACAGGGGTCCACCACACACACCACAGGTTTGCGGTACGTGTGTAATTAAAACTCACCTTTTAGCAACACTCCTATCTTCGCTAACCCCATTCTGTGTCTTCAACATAGTCGTAACTGAACCCGCTATCCTCCTCTGTATATCAATGTCAATCATCTTCTCAGCATCTATAGGTGATGGAACGGACACCGTGTTTGAGTCACAGGGGTCCACCACACACACCACAGGTTTGCGGTACTTGTGTAATAAAAACTTACCTTTTAGCAACACTCCTATCTTCGCTAACCCCATTCTGTGTCTTCAACATAGTCGTAACTGAACCCGCTATCCTCCTCTGTATATCAATGTCAATCATCTTCTCAGCATCGATGGGCGACGGTACAGACACCGTGGTGGAGTCACAGGGGTCCAACTTGGGGGTTGAGAGGGGGGATGATGGGGAAAGAGGGGACTTTGGTGACTTTGGGGATTGTGATGTAATTAGTGGTTGTGGGGTTGGTGGCAGAGGGATTTGAGACGGTGTTGTGGGTCTCTGAAAAAATAAATTATTAATGTTAGTCTATAAGTCCAATAAAGTACATCGAAGGACTGGAATAATTTGCCTGCTGAGGTCTTCCTATCCGATTATAATTTGGGTGTCTTCAAGGCTAGAGTGCGCCTAACCATCAACGATTGCATCACTGCTTACCATCAGGTGGGATCGCTATCAAGCACTAGATAATACCAAATAAAAAAATAAATAAATACAATAGTGGCTGTGCAGGATTAATAAGCAGTAACTGAGCCTTTTGACGTGACAAAGCAAACTGTAACTATATGACAGACTTATACGCTAATAAATCTTATAACATTTCTCGATGTTTTTTTTTTACTTTCTTACAAGTATGATTTTTTAGATCGTTGGAACACCTTGTAGGTGACAAGGTGGGCCCATATCCTGTAAAACCACTGAACGCCAGACGCACAGGACCAGTAGATCTTGCCTGGGAGACTTATGTCCAGCAGTGGGCGTCATTTGGCTTATTTTTTTTAAAATTGTGGCTATCATCAAAGACGAAAGTTGAAGAAGTTTGATTCCCACCCAAAACAAACGTTTGTATGGTGAGCACTATCATTTGTTCTGTCTGGGTGTCAGGGGCGCCGGCTTTTAGAAAACCTCATGGGTGCTCATTGCTCATTTGATGACTCGAAAAAGTGGCGAAGTGTGAGAAGAGAAATGCACACTGATCGACCGACGAATAAATAACCTACCTACTGTCCTACTTACATACTGCGGAACAACGAAGGTACAACAAACACCCAGATCCAACACAAAAATCTGTTTTATCAACAAACATTTGTGAACCCACGACCCTTGCGTCTCAACCGGCGCTCTAAACCTCTGCGCTAAACGGGTCGCCGGATAATGAAAAATCGCTCATGCCTAAAAGGCGATTACTGATCTGTTTCTTGATGTCTATTCTCAGGGGTGCTCAGCACCCATTGTTCATTTCTCATGGGCGCTCGAGCACCCGAGCCCCACGGAGTCGGCGCCCCTGCTGGGTGTATTCTATCTATAATATGTACGTATTTAGAAATATATAAGTATGTTTATCAATTGTCTAGCTTGTGCTATGAGTTTGCACAAGCTCTGCTTAGCTTGGGACTAGACGGCGTTGAGGGAAACTTGTAGAATATTATTATTAACTTGAGTGTCAGACTTCCTTACTAACCCGGTACGGCAACTCTTTCGATCAATCCAGCTTTGGCAAAGGACTTAGTAGAAAGGCGTGCGAAGAGAGTAATTGGTGATCTAGTAGCCTTACCATGAGTTACTATCGAAAAACTACACGACCTTAACGTAGTCGATATCGAATAAACGTGCATCGAATAGTTTACAATTAAACTATTCGTACACAGATTTGGTTAAGTCCCATCTACAAAGCCTGGAGGCTTTAATAATTTAATACCGAAAGGCTGGCTACCCTACGCCTGTGGTGGGATAGCCAGCCTTTCGGTATTTGAACCCTAAAAAGAAGAAGAGAGAGAATATAAATTACCTGTTCCAAATACAGGCTAGGCACAACCTTCCGCTTCAAGCGCACCTTGCCTCTGATATTTTCGTAGTCATCTTCGCTGAAGTGTCGACTGCAGACCACCGTGCCTAGAGGCAGCTTGCCCGGGATCGGGATCAGCTCCAGCCATTTGCGACGGAGAATTCTGCTGGTTGGGAACCTGTGGGGAAAAGGGGTTTAGAATAACATTGACAAGTAGAAAATACTATATGCATAATAGCATAACCTGACAATTTTTAGTTTTTTTTTATTTGGAAAATGATCTATTGGCTCCTCTCGCTCTTAAACGGGGCGTGAGGGCATACTGACTAAAACGACACTTATGTTCCTGCCTTGCCTAGCGTTCCAGGACCCCTGGTTTTCCTTTTGGAAGTTAACTCATGGCCCAGTAGGCTTCAGCCCTGCCGGGCCCCTACAGTTTTGCTGTCATCTCTTTGAGACGCGCGTAAAACACTACGCACTGTCGACGACTCGGGCTTGGTCCGGATCGTTACCCAACGAACAGACGGCAAGCTATCCATTGCTCATCGTCCGCAAGCCCACATCTACGGTGGCTGGGGCGTGAAAATGTCCGTTCCCTCACACGTGCGGTTCGCTATCAGTATTGCTTTGCAGAAGAAGAGGACCGCCTGCCATTCCTCTTCCCTCCGGATCATGGCCTGTACCAGGGCCGAGCGCGAGAGGTCGCCGACGCTGATCGCACCCACGAGGACACAGGGGTATTCCCCGCCCAAGCGGGGCAGACCTCCACCGTATGCTCAACCGTGACCGGGGGGTGGGTAATTTGTTTTCTTTATTTATTATATATACATATTAGTGCTTGACTGCGATTCGACCTGATGGTAAGCAATTCTTTCACCTCTGTTACATTTTATTAATAATACTAATAAATTTTTATTTCGGACAATCAGTCTATAAAACATTGCACATACAGAAACAACTTACAAATACAGAAACAAATTACATTTACCCAAACATAATTATTACACATACAAAAACAAATTAAACATACAAAATATATTTAAACCAGCTTCTGCCAGCGGCTTCGCCCGCGTGGAAGAAGGTTTCATCATACAAACTTTTGAAACCCGTTTCATCAACTTTGGGTGTGAATTTTGAAAAATCCTCTATCAGTGCTCGCCTACGTCACAAAAGGAAGCTTTGTGCAAAATTTCACGTTCCTAGTTTTAGTAGTTTAGGCTGTGCGTTGATATGTCAGTCAGTCAGTTTCTCCTTTTATATGTATAGATGACGCCGTCGTCATCCTATACCACATTATTGCATTATTATTTATGCATTATCATTATTAAACTGCCAAAGCATACTTACTCAAAATAGTATGTTTCTTCGGATGTAACGTCGCATCCTTCTACACAGCAAGGTCCCATGATAAGGCAGGATCCACTCCTGTAATAAAAAATAATTATTAATAATTAATTTTGGAGTTTCATTCCCTCTCCTAGAGAGGAAGCCTGAGTCCCAGCAGTGGGAACATTATAAAGGCTGATTATGCTATTATGCTAATTAATTTTACATTGGCGCAGTGTTTAAGCGATTGGCCGCTACACTGTGTGCCGCAAGTTCAATTCCCACATGGATCAAATATTTGCATGACCTGCAGATGTTCTGGGGCTGGGTGTCTAAGATTACATGTTTGTGAACGCAACTACTACACAAAAATAAAGCAAGAACTATACTAGGCCGACGCACACGTGGACCACGCCTGATTTGTACGTAGCGTTGCGTTGCGTTGCGTGGCGTCGCGTAGCGTGGATCTAATAGACCGACGCGCCCAGATCGGCGTGTGTGGCACACGCGTGCGCAGTGTAGTTCTACCTTAATTCTAAGTTATTATTATCCTATCTCAAGGAGATGTCAGCAAACCGTAGGGGCCCAGTAGGTTCGAAGCCTACTGGGGCCAAGGGTCTGCTTCTGAAAGGAAGACTGGTACGAAAGGCAACGAAGGAACAGGAGTAGGTTTTTAGTCAGTAAAAGTCCGACACACCCTCCCGCTCTGCCCAAGAGTAATCAAGAATGTCATTGGATGATTTATACACCGAAAAAAAAAAAATTATTCTCTAAATATTCCTGGAACACTTTATTAATTTTTCTCTAATAACAGTCTAATCAATAACCTTTTGATTGTTCCCTTTGACGATGGAAAATCTTGAATATTATTTGGCAAATGTTTAAATACATAAACAATAACTGCCATGCAGTAAATATTCCTTTTGACGTTTTAAACGTCTACGTCGGATATATCCGACAAACACCAGGATCGCACATCCACGACCAAATACTCCATCTCGTCAGCTCGTCTGTCACCTATGGGGATTGAAGAGCTAAACGAGATGGAGTACCCAGTCGCAAACACACGACCCTGGCGAATAGGACACGAAAATAGTCGTCGGACAAATCCGATGCAAGCGGGATAAATAGCATCGCATATATTTTACTTACAAGGAATAATCTTAATAATAGGACTAATGCAAATAACAACTGAGGCATTCATAGTACACACTATAATAATACTGTGCTGCCTTGAAAAACATAATCTAACTAATAAAAACTTGAAACTTAAAACTACTTTCCTGGATAAGTCTTTTTCAATACACTTACTCGAAAACCTCTTATCCCACCGCTTTTAGGCACGCAATAGACTGTTTTCCGCACTAGTGCAGAAAAGTGCGTGTGCTCTCCGCCGCCACATTTTATTACATTTATCGTATCAGGCTGGGCGCGCGTCCACCCCACGAGGTGCCGGTCAACTCGCCTGTGGCTCGTGCGAATTCCACCTCGGTCACAATGACAAACTTTCTGAACTTGTATCAAAATGTACTATTACTGTCCAGGCCACTCGTCGATGGAATGCATTGCCTGTGGCAATAAAACGTGCGCAAACACTGCCTGTATTTAAAAGGCTTGTGAAGGATCATTACTTGTCACTAACCATGTCTTCATTCATCACTTATTCTCTTGCTTATAAATTTGTATTTTGTATATATGTATACGTGTATCTATTTTAGTATAAAGTATCTATCAAGTTTTGTTTACTTTTATATTTGCACCAAGTGCAACCCCATTTTGTGTCCAGGCAATCTCTATCCATTCCGGATTGCCTGGAAAAAATCGCCGAGTGCAATAAAGCCACCAATTGTATGTTTTTTTTTATTGTATTATAAGGTTTAAATTTGTAAATTTTTAAACTAGTAAATAAAGAATATATAAATAAATAAATAAATAATTCAAAATGGAATTATATGACTGCTATATCTGACAGCTAAGCTGGAGGTCGTGGGTTTGATTCCCACCCAGGACAAATGTTTGTGTGATGAGGACGATCATTTGTTCTGTGTCTGGGTGTAATCTATATATATAAAAGGAGAAACTGACTGACTGACATATCAATGTACAGCCGAAACTACTGGGACTAGGAGTGTGAAATTTTGCACAAAGTTTCCTTTTATGACATAGGCAAGCACTAAGAGAGGATTTTCCAAAATTCACTGCCTAAGGGGATGAAACGAGGGCCCAAAGTTTGTATGAATAAACCTATCTACATGCGGGCGAAGCCGCTGGCAGAAGCTAGTTTATCTATAATATGTATGTATTTAGATATATATATATATAAATATGTCTATCAGTTACATACTCATAACACAAGCTCTGTTAGCATTAGACTAGACAGCATTGTGTGATAGTTGTGGAATATTATATATTATTATTAATTGATATCCCTCCGATCTATATTTTTGATCTTTCCCAACAGAATGGTATTTTTTTTAATTTAGGGATACCATACTAAAAATTAAATTTCCCACATTTTATTTATTTATTCTAGCAAGATAGAGGTTTGTTTTTTTTTAAGTTATAATAGAATCTTGCAAGAAATAAGCACCTCTGGTGGAGTGGAGGAGTCTTAGTGAGAAGTACAAAATGGGCTCTATGAAGTCAATACCAATGTTAAGGCTGTAATATGGGTGGTAAATAAACTTATTAATATAAAACATAATTATGTTAATACTTAATTAATTATTAATTACTGTAATATAATTATTAATATTCAATAATATGGACCTATTCTGCTTATTCCCATTATTAGTGGCGCGAATACAGATTTTAAACATGGTTTAACAAATAGATTAAGTAAAACCTCTTATCAACACATTCTAACTATTAACATAATAGAAAATATTTTCCCAAAATTAATGTAAATTACGCACAACTGGCAACCCTAACGACTTGTACAACCGAAAAGCAATAACCAGTCGCGCAGTCTTATTCCGAAAACTATATCGTAGTTACATCGAATACAAAACTTAGACCTTATTATCACATAACATAGAGTTCATAATGCCATATCAAATGCAACAAGCTCGTTCGCGTTAACGAAGCGATTTCCAGAATAACACCGCACCGATAATTAATGCAATGCTTTTTAAAATCGATATTTAACACCATTAATTTGATAAATAATCGTAACGTAATGTTTGTAAACAGTTCTAATAGGATTTTACGCGCGAAAACATCGGTTGAAAGGTTAGAAATACAAAATTGAAATACCGAGGCTTACCTGCGCTTGGGGAGCGTCTAACGCAACACGCTGTCGTCTTGAGGCTAAATCTTCAATATTTAATAGTTATGACACACGCATTCTCACAAAATCATCATAATTACCGGTATTTTGTATAATTTTTGGGCTGAAAAATATTTACTCGGCCTTTTTTTCGCAGTTTTGACAAATACTAGTGTTATACTTGTACGGCTTTTAAGCACAGACTAAAAATTAGTTTTTGAGTCTTTAGTCGATCGATTTCAGATAGTAAAATTCATTGTTTGAGTCTTATAATGTTTTTCTCACAGACATAATATATAAAGAGTAGTTGTAAATCTGTGGATTTTCTGACCTATGTTATTTTATAATCAGCTATTCTAGTTAGTTTGTTGTTAATCTATCACTTGAAATACATTCGATGATTAACATAGCTAAAATTTACCAACTAGCTAAAATTATGCCAAGGGAACAGCCATTATAATTATCTAGGTGTATCCTGGGATAGCACCCAATGTATGTATCCCATATGCTGTACATGGTCTACCCGAGTACCAAGTTTCATCGAAATCTGTTCAGTCGTTCGAGTGTTAAGAAGTAACAAAATAAACACACAAACTTTTACTTTTATAATAATGGTGTAAGCATAATCGGCCTTTTAATGTTCTCACTGCTAGGACTCAGCCCACCACTCTAGGAAAGGGAATAAAAATAGTGTTATTAAAAATAACATAAATCTTAAACCAGTCTCACAAAGCATTTAAGTAAATGAACATTTACAATACGAACAGTTATGAAAAACTAGAATAATCATGTCTCAGACTTTCGCAAGATACTCAAGAGGCTCCCTATTCGACTTCGCAGGAATTCTCGGATATTGTCTGCTTTTTAACATCCTTCACAACCCTACAACGCCCTCCCATTTGCGGGAACGCCTTTCCCACACATTGCAGACGTCCTTCTGAAATCTGATGAACCCTGCAGGTCGCTTTTAATGAATCTCCATAATTATATCCCACTCCACCGATTTCTATTCTTACTTCTTCACTGCGCACGCAGTACGGTTGTGGAATTCACTACCGCCCGAAATAAGGGGTTGCCAAACTCTTGCAGTTTTTAAAAGTAGAATGAAAGAACACTTTTTTTCTATTTCGTCAATGTATTTTTGTGATATATATTTTTGTTAGTATATAATTATATAAAATAGTATATCTTTTTTTGCATGTTATATTATTTAATTATTAACTATGTATTTTGTGTGTACCAATTTTCCTTTTACTTTTACACAGTGTCCACATCTCTATTTTCTCAAATCCTCCTTTCGCAGGTATGCTGGAAGAGATTTCTTTAGAAATAAGCATCACCTTTGAACTATTCTTCTTTTCTTTTATTATTGTGTAGGCAGGTACGTAAAAAAAAAATTTACTTGTATTTCTACCAAATGTATAAATTGTTTAATATATGTTTTCTTATCTATCAGCTTCCAGAGATTTACACACCTATTTAGTCTGACCCAGGCAAGAATTGAACCCGGAACAGCAAGCAGTCGCATTTACGATTACTAATTTAATTGAGGTCAGTGCAGTGGCGTAACTTTTTTTTTCAGATTAAATCCTACTAGTACTGAACTGTTAGCACAAAGATGGAGATGGAGTCGTGAATTATTGCACGCATGAGGGCTTGAGACCGGGGTCTCGTGATATGACACGGTTGACACGGCGGTAGCTACGTCTCTAGGTCAGCGCAACATGTTATTCGATACTTCTCTATTCGACGTCGTCACTCCTTTTCTAACCATATTAGGGTAAAATAAAATACGAGAAATATGTAATCCAAATGCATTTATTTATAAGTATTTGTGAATAATTGTGTTAAAAAAAAAATTACGACAAAGTAGTAAAGTGAGTGTCGTAACTTTCTTAAATCAAAATTTTGATTTGAATTTATGGTTGGCCGCTTTATGGTTAAGGACTTTTATGAATAGGGCTAAACAACTGAAAAAAAAAAACATATAATATTTTTTTACCTTTACACATATTTTTTTTGTACCTATATAATTTTATATATACATTTACATAATAATTATAACTTTTGTCTTGCACTCAGAGTATCCATATAAAAAGGGTTAAACTTGCACCAAAAATAGCTCAATTGCAAGATACGTTTCCCCAAGTAGGTACGTGGGCCATTCAAGACAACCTCCCCTCTACATTATGAGAGTGACCCCAGCACTCTCGGCTACAAGTGCAATTATTGTACTGCAAATATACATCTACTACATATAGTACGGTCAAAATATGTTGAATTGTTGAACACTCTAAAGTTGGCGTTCCGAACTAATGCGCATACTCGAAAAAATACACATTCGCCATAGGAAAAACTGCCAGGCAATTGTTCGAAGTTTTGAGCGGTCAAGATAATTCAGCCCTACTGTACAGCATTATGAGAAGTATTCAAATAATGTGTACAGTTATATCATTTAGTGTAGAATGATGTCAGGAACCAAAAAATAATAATAATACATGTATAATTGTACACACAATGGATAGACCATTAGGTTATTGCTCACCCCAATCAGTTATAGGGCAACACCGACTGGCGTAGTGGTTGAATGATTTGCTGCTGCGCTGCATGACGCGCGTTCGATTCCCGCACGCAACAAATATTTATATGAGTTTACAAGTTTGAACGCACTTACGACACTGAAAAAAATTCTAGTGGCGACAGTTCTTTTTTTTTATTTTTCTCACTCTTCCACTGTGCTTTTCTGATTAGTTTCTTTGTGGGCTTTGCAGGAGCTGTAGTCATTAGGATTCGCGTGGCGGACTAGGCTAGCAGTCCACTAAAACAATAGGCCAAATTGTCGTCACAAATCCAATAAAAGAAAAAAAAATAGTTTTACTAGCGCCCAAGTATAACGGATACCAAAAATAATAGCACACATACATATAAAGTCCCGAGATCAGCGTGTAGCCGGTGATGACTTATGGCTTTGAAACAAGGCCTCATCAGAAGACATAAATTGACTCAAAGGGTAATAAAGACAGCCATGCTAGGAGTTTTCTTGCGTGATCAAATCAGGAATGAAGATATTCGCAAGAGAAACAAGATTACCGACATAGCCCAAAGAATCGACAAACTGTGGCAGTAAGTAGCACACATTGCTCGCAGAATAGATGGTCGATGGGGCCGAAAGGTTCTGGACTGTGCACCTGGTAAGGGTCGCGGGAGTCCGAAGGATGCGCAAGGCACACGACGAGTTACTGTGGCGGCACAGGACTAGAAATTGATGATAATGACACAGTTCACGATCAATCAATCTCATTCTTTCGTCTCCATACTCATATTATGTCCAAACACATTCCTCAAATGATACTTCGCCCTACAATGTTTCCTATACTGATTATCATTGATAAATTTCTTATCGCAAACCGCACACTCAACCGGCCTCTCACTTGTATGCTTAAACATAGAGTGAGTCTTGAGCCCCCCCACGCTGATAAACCCAGCACCACACTCTGGGCACTCATACAAACTCTTCTTTGTATGAGACCTCATATGTATAGTCAAATAATCTTTATGTAAAAACTTTTTCCCACACAAATCACATTCATATTTCTTCTCCGTAGCGTGCGACTCTTTATGGCGTGTATGGTCGGTCCATTGCCGAGACTTATGTCCACAAACGTCACAGGTAAAAGGTTTTTCACCAGTGTGCGTTCTTGTATGGACGTCCCTGGCATTTTTGTTATGAAAACAGGCACCACAGTAAAGACACTGCACTTTTTTGACACCGGTATGTACACTCATGTGGTATTCGAAATGCGCCTTGCTGTTACACACCTTACCACATTCTACACAAGCATATTTATTGTTATGCTCATTTAAATGAGTCCGTAGTTCGTGTTTGCTGTTCGTGGAGAAAGAACATAAGTGGCAAGTTAGTTTGTTTTCAAAATGTGTCCTAACGTGTTGTTTGTAGACTGATTTTCGGTAGCGCAGTCCGCATTCTGAGCACTTGAAGTGTGCTTGGTTTAAATGGTCGTAATTGTGCTGTAGGTAGTCGCAGTAGTTAGAGAAGGCTAATTTGCATTCCTGACAGATAAAAGACTCTCCGCTATGCTTATGCCTGTGGGCTATCAATTCCACGTTTCTGTTGAATTTCTCAGAGCACAATGAGCACGTGTATCCATGTACAGACTTATTATGGATTCGGAGGTGGTTCAGCAATGCGACTTTATTTCCAAGCTCTTCCTTGCAAACCGGACAAGTCAAGTCCGGTTCGTCATCACTGATGCGCCGTTTTGGTTTGATGTCTGCTGGTTCCTTGTATGAAATTCTGTAATAAGAAATTTTCGTTAAGTAGACATGTCTGCTGATCTGTAGTAGTCAGCGGCTTCACGCACGTGATAATAGAAAATAGTTTTTTTATTATTATTGATAGCCTCGCGTTTGACCACTATCTCACCTGATGGTTAGCGATGATGTGGCCGACGATGGAGCACGCTTGCCTAGAAGTAACCTATTCACTCTTGACTTATTACCCCTAGGTTGTAGCTATCAGGAAACACAGACTCTGGCAGGGAATTCCACTCCATAGCTGTACGAATAATGAATGTGTTCTCAAAACGCTTTGTACGTTTGGGTTGGATGTCCACCATGTATCGATGGCGCAACGCCGTACGTCTAGTGGTCCGATGATGGAACGGACTTGGTGGAATTCAATTGTGCAATTCCAATGCACATTCCCCGAAATGTAATCGATAGAAAACCGACAGGCCTGCAAATCGGCGTTGATGCTCAAGGCTTTGGAGTTTTGACTCGACAAGAGCATTGTTACATGTTTTAAAGGTCCTATGTGCTATTCCAGGTCATGATCTATCTGCGTGCTAAATTTCATCCAAAACTGTTCAGCCGTTCGAGTGTGAAGAAACAACAAACATACGTTTTATAAGTGCCCATGTAGGCCTATGTGAAATAAAAAACTTTTGACTTTTTTTTACTTTTGGCAAACACACTAACTCACATGCTTTAACAATATTAGTGTGATTTTAGTAAAGAAAGAGATATGTTTGTAATGAATAAACTCAAAAACGACTGGACCAATTTTTAAATTTCTTTCAGGCATATCTTTTTACGCGGGCGAAGCCGCTCGCAGAAGTTAGTATGTTATAACAAGAGAGAAATTTAAATTTTGTGAGTAAAATAATAACACACAACACACACAGTCACATAGAGTAAAGTCCCGCAAACTTCCTTTGAAAAGGGAGGATCCTCCGACCAGACGGGTGTTATATCTGGTGGGCAACTGCCGAATAGATGATTTCGGGTTATTCTATGAGCATGCATCGTGAAGAGTTCTCCACACAATCGGAACATATGTAACATGTTGACTAGCAAGTTGGTTCAGTGGTCAGTGGCCCTGACTGCTATGCTGGAGGTTGTGTGTTCGATTCCTGCCCAGGACAAATATTTGTGTGATGAGCACAATCATTTGTTCTGTGTCTGAGTGTAATTTATCTATAATATGTATGTATTTAAAAATATTTAAGTATGTTATCAGTCGTCTAGTACTCATAACACAAGCTCTGCTTAGCTTGGGACTAGACGGCGTTGTGTGAATAGAATATTATATTTTTATATACAACAGACCGAAATCAACTATCGGGCAGTTGGCCAGAACAGACCGAACACCCATCTGATTGGAGGATCCACCATTTTCAACGGAGGTATGTGGAACTTAACACACTGATCTGCATACTTCAAAAGAATAAACAAATAGAAGTGCCCATTAAATTCACACAGTCCTTTTCTATATAGGATAGTAGGCAAAAATTACAAAATTCTACCTCTATAGGCAACGTGGCATTTGCTCTTTCATTGTCTTTCAATTGTGTCTCTAATTACGGTATTCAAAGATTAATCTTTGAATACCGTAATTATTAGCAAAACTTAAGCGCTATTCTAAATTAATAGATAATCAACTTACGTTTGCTCAGTTTTCCTCAATTTATACTTTCTAAATAATGTACTTTCATCACCAAACACATCATAGTCCCCCTCTAATCCCTCATGACTACTCTTTGTATCCAACAGTAGCCATTCCAGCTCGGTTTTAATGCGTCTCTTGCTCTTTGGTTTACCCTCTCCGAGTAGGGTAGCATTGCTCTCTTCTTGAGAAGAATTACCTTCTTCATGAGAAATTTTACTTTCATTTTGGGAAATGTTATCCTCATTCTGAGTCTTATAACCCTCTTCCTGAGAAATGTTACCGTCTTCATCATTTGTAGTTTCTTTTCTTTTATTTACCTTACTGCCAAGAATGATGACATTTTCTAGAAAGTCCTGACTGTCTTCTTCACTTTGAATCTGATTGCAGATATCTCCATCTGTTTTGTTTTCTTCTTTCATTTCTTGATTTATATTGTGTTCATTACTTTTATTAACTCTCTGATCAATAATATCATCTTCAAATAGTATTCTGCTAGCCATTTTAATTAGGCCTTGTTGATTGAACTGACTGGTCTGTCTTTTAAAGTGGTAGGTATCCATAAAATCTAAAATTTAAAAAGTCTTGTAATGTAATTTTAGTGTCTATTTTTTTTTAACTTTAATTTGATTTTAATTATAATTTTGTGTAGGTACCTGTGAACTGTATCTGAAATAAATTAATATAATTACTATATTTAATATTATTATAGGTACCTATAAGTAACAAATAATTATTTATCCATCATAAAATATAATGCGCCTATATTAACACACATATAACAGTAAAAACACCAACATTACTTACTGAATAATGTTTCCTTTTAATTCTAATACAAAAACTATTCAGAAATAAAGTAATAAGATTAATTTTATTGTAAACATTAATAAATAATGCACTTTGCTTGTTTTCTCCACAGACTGCCACAGACTAGAGAGGGATACTGTTTTCTCTGACATGATGAATGAAATCTGTTATTTGAGTTTTGACATAACTAGTGATGTCCCGTAGAGACGTTCAACTAGATTAGTTAGATTAGTGGTGAAGTTAGTCGATTAAATTTTTAACAAATTCTTCAAATATTTTTTCCACTCATTATTGATCTTGGGCACGCCATAATAATGGCGGAAAGGCCCCTCTTCGAGGAGTGGCTGGAAAGGCAACACGGCGTCCTTACCTTCTGCATGACGCAGGTCCTCACCAGACATGGTAAGTTCGGGAGGTTCTTGCACCGGATCCGTGCGGAAGATACGCCCGGGTGTCACCATTGTGTGGACCACCTGGAGGACACGGTGAAGCTTACGGTAGAGGTGTGCCCCGCTTGTGCAGAGCACCGCCGTGTCCTTGTGGGGGCGATCGGCGGCAAAGATATCTCGCGCCGGGCCTTGGTACAGGCCATGGTCCGGAGTGAGAAGGAGTGGCAGGCGGTCGCCTCCGTCTGCGAAACAGTAATGCTTGCAAAGGAGGCGGCCGATCGCGTGAGGCAACGGTCCTCACGCCCCAACCGTCGCCGGGATTCCGATTCCGATTTCCGGCCACCGTAGGCGCGGGCTTGCGGACGGCGAGCAATGGGTGGTTTACCATCCGACCGTTCGTTAACGGTCCGGACCGAGCCCAAGTCGTCGACGGCGTATATTGTTCCACGCGGGGTCAGTTTGCAGGGTCAAAGCCTACTGGGGCCAAGGGTCTGATTTTGAAAGGAAGACTCGGCCCTGGTACGAAACGCAACGAAGGAACAGGAGTGGGTTTTTAGTCAGTAAAAGTCTGACACTATCTCCCACTCCGCATAAATACCATATTCTAGCAAATAAATATTTTGATTGATTGATTGATCCGCCCAAGAGCGCGGGATGTCAAAGGATAATTTTCCCACCGAAAAAAAAAAATCATTCTCATTAATCTTTTGCAGACTTTCAATCTGAACCAAATATACATTTATGTAGACCTACTTGATTACACGCTTTGCGATCTCGTTGACTGGCCTTTTGTTCTAGTGGTCACTGGCCCTGACTGCTATGTCGCGGGTTCGATTCCCACCCAATACAAATGTTGTGTGATGAGCACGATCATTTGTTCTGTCTGGGTGTATTTTATCTACAATTTGTATGTATTTAGAAATATATAAAGATGTTTATCAGTTGTCTAATACTCATACCACAAGCTCTGCTTAATTTTGAACTAGATGGTGTTGTGTGAAAGTTGTGGAACATTCTGCAATAATTCCAGAGGATGCGACTCCATTTATTACAATGTTTGTTAAAAAAAAAAAAACCTATGCCACGCAGCAGGGCAGGATAGTTGAAAAAATAGTCATAATGGAGTATAAAATTATACTTTTATTTACACATAAAGCAATATATATCCATATCAACACTAATTTACATTATAACATGGATATTCAGTCCAGATGATACATTTTTAGATCTTAAAAACTAGGTATATAATTCGTACATGGAAGTAACAAAGCTTTTGCCAGGAAATTAGGAGTAGATCTGGATACAATTTTTTTTTCTGGCTTATGTATCAATGAAACATGATATATTATACAATGTCCTTAAAAAAATTGCAGGTCAGCAGGCTTAGGGCGGAATACACCAATAAAACTAATCGCGTTTTAACGTTGGGCTCGCATAATCGCGTTTAGCCGTTGTCTTTAGTATCACTTGTCTGTATTTTTACAAGGGACACTAGTGACAGCGGCTAAACGCGATTATGCGAGCCGAACGTTAAAACGCGATTAATTTTATTGGTGAATTCCGCCCTTAGACGTTCCCGCCAAATGCTAAATACAAATGTATGGTAATGACATTACCTGTCACGTCACTTGTCACATAACTTCTCCACAGGTAATGTCACCGACATACATTTTGCACTCAGTGTTTGACGAGAATACTAACAGAAAATAAATTTGTCCAAGCCTGCAGAATTTATCATGGAACGCCTGCCATCTGATCTCCAAAACCCAACAGGGCAATAACAATTTCGATATTTACAATCATACATTCTAACGATCATTACTGTTTATTTTTTTTTAATTACAACACCAGGAATACATACGTCTTAGTTTTTTTTTTTCAGCTTATATTTTTCTTTTTATATACTATTCTACACACCCTGTACAATCTTGCAGTTACGGGTGGTACACAAAACTGCGATGCGACGTCGCATCGTAAAAATCTGCGAGCTCGCGCGACGCATGTCTATTAATACTGTGATATGAAAATATTGTAAACAATCACTTTTTTAAAAGAGTAACCATGGAGTTTCTTGACGGTTCTTCTCCATAGGAAACGACCAATTTGGAACCGTGCACTAGCTTCTGACGTTTTATAAGTGCCCATGTAGGCCTTATGTGGAATAAAAACTTTTGACTTTGACTTTGCATCTAGAATCGAGAATTAATTCGCATCGCGCACTTTTGCGGTGATAAAATTTTGGATCTTTTTCCTGTATCTTCTTTCTTAGCAATAACAGAAGTTAACACTTGTTTTTACGATCCATTTCACGACCTAGTTTACAATTAATACTTTCAGTACAGTTGACGGTCACCGAAGGAATGGTCACCCGAATCGTGGAAGTGAGACGTGACGTGAGTGCCTTGCCGCACGAAATCGCATCGCAGCAATTCGTGTCGCAGTTCTCTGCGTTGCGAATTCGCATCGCGCCGATTCGCAGTTTTGTGTACAAGCCCTAATATAGAACATCATGTACATACCATCAATCAATACAAAAAAGCCTTAGATACATTAGGGGACAAACTGTCCCCTAACATGACGCGCAGCGCTGTCAAATTGTCCAACAACAGGTCCTGCGTCACGTGAATTCATTGCAAAAATGTTCTTTATTTATTTATTTAATACTACAACTTAAAATAATATTAAAATTATATATCGTCAAACAAATTAAAAATAACTTATGGAATAAGTAAGGACAGTTACTTATTGAATGTCTACGAATGAATGTTTTAATTTGTCCAAAGACATAAAAAGATTATTAAAATTTTTAGTTAATTACCAAACATCGGTAGAGGTAAACAATTTTAGATAAAAAAATTGACAACTTTTAGATAAAAAGACTGCCAAGATTGTTTACATTCAGTTAATTACCTAAACAGATGGAGTATAGCTAAATTACATGGACAAAAGCGCACCAACAAATGGTTTCCTTACCGAATAGATCCTATGAGGTACTTGCCAGGTAAATCCTGGCAAGTACCTCATACTCCTTTCGCAATAAGATTAGACATTTGAAGAACCTTTTTAGGGGTCTGTAGCCAAATGGCAAAAAACGGAATCCTTATGGATTCGTCATGTCTGTCTGTCTGTCCGTCCGTCCGTATGTCACAGCCACATTTTCCGAAACTATAAGAACTATACTGTTGAAATTTGATAAGTAGATGTATTCTGTGAACCGCATAAAGATTTTCACACAAAAATAGAAAAAAAAAAACCAATTAATTTTGGGGGTTCCCCATACTTAGAACTGAATCTAAAAATTTTTTTTTCCTTCAAACCCATACGTGTCCCCGTATCTAATATCATTTTTTTTCTTAACTGAATAGTTTGCGCGAGAGACACTTAAATACTTAAAGTAACTTCTAAAATAAGAGAATGATAAAACTAAAAAAATATATGATGTACATTACCATGCAAACTTCCACCGAAAATTGGTTTGAACGAGATCTAGTAAGTAGTTTTTTTTTTTGATACGTCATAAATCGTAAACCGCAATTTACCTTTCAAGTTTGTATGGAACTATCGGTGAGCGAGTCCGACTCGCACTTGCCCAGTTTTTTACTGTCAGATTTTGATTTTTATTACGTTGGTGGCATGACAAATGGCGGCTGCAGTAAATAGTTGGTATTGAACCACCTTTTTGCTTTTAATGCCATTCTTATGCCTACGGAATAGGAGTCAAAATCGGTTGAACGGACAGTAAAAAAATGTATGTTTAAATGGCTAATCTTAATGCGAATGGCGTAAGTGCCAATAGCGAAGTGAAACAAGTTCTAAATTGTTCGCAACCGGCCGTACTATGCGCTAGGCGCCTCACGAATCGCCTAGCGTGTAGCAGCGCTGCCCTGCGTTCAAAAATGAGGTTAGAGTTAACTCTAATGACGTCATCAGGGTAGATACTCTACGCTCGCATTTTTGAACACAAACGTAGAGTTCAACTGGTAATGCCAAGCAAGTGTCATTTATGGCCGCTTACACCAACCTACCCTGCTCGAAAGTTAGAGTTAGTTGGGTTAACTCTAGGGTAGCTACTGGAGTTATAAAAGAACAACCCTGGGTAGCTACTCAAAGCATTTTTGAACGGTTGGAGTAGCGACTCTACTCTAATCTGACAGGGCAGCCGGTAAGTCTAACTCTGGACGCTAAGAATACCATCTGTAACGCTAAACCACTTACAGGCCTATTTTAAATACAAACACAGTCACTTTCAGTGTAAATTTGACATATAACCAGTCCGCGTTACTCACCAAAAAGTTCAGCACAACCTTTTAATAAATCCTTTTCACCATAAACTATTCCATTCACTTCAAAAACACTTGACAGTTCTAATCTAGGGGCTTAGGCAGTGTTCAGTACATCAGCATTTCAACAGTCAGCACACTTTCAGATAGCACAGTATGATGTTTTATGGTATAATTCTGGGGTTTGGGAAAGAGCCGAAAGAATAAGAAACACCACGTTGCGCTTAAAAATGAGGATCATAAACGTAGAAGAAAAATTGGCCAGGCTAAAATGGGATTGGGTAGGTCATGTCAGCCGCAAGCACATTGACTGCTGGGCAAGAGTAACGCATGACCTAGACGCCTACTGCAAGAGCTGGTTCGAGAAAAGAACATCTGGAAGAAGTTGGGGCGAACTTTAGCCCAGCAGTAAGAAAGTGTAGGCTAAATAAAAATTGGGATTACTTAGCAGTTTCAAACTCAAGTTTAACGGGAGATAAATAAATGATTTAAGGGCGCAAATGCTGAGAAAATTTACACTCTCCAGTCGAAGCGGATTGTCGTTCCATCGGACTGTGGTGAGGGTAGAGAGAGTGCTGTGTTTGCGTATACACTTGAGCAGTGTAATATCTCCCGCATCTTTGGCTAGTGTCTAGAGAGATTGGCTGCCATATTTGATAATTTCGCACTCCAAAAGAAGTCTGCTGGATTGTTTGAGTCACCAAAACCCTGCACCGCAGAGAGCAACTTAAAAAAACACCCAGAACGGAAGAAAAGTAATTTGACGATTTTCTGACGCAAAAGATCCCTTCCTTTTTTAATGACCCCAAAATTTTACACCAAAACATCACTCAGTATACCACTATGAACTTTTAAGTCACAAATCACTACTTCCGCCATCACTTTGGTCTCTAAAAAACCCTGTCCTGATACCCCGAGTCCTGGACGGGCTGGGCCGGTTTAGCCTGGGCGCCGGCCACGTGGTGGTGGTGGCGCAAGTGGCCCGGGCGGCGAGGGGGGGCGAGGTACTCGAACATGCTCTGTGTGTGCTGGGCCAGCATGTTGGCGAGGTCGCAGGGCATGGGATCCGTCCAGAAGAAGTCGTGATTTAAGGCTGTGTCAGCGTCGTACCTGAGAGAAGAAAAGAATAATTTAATTTATATACTAGCTGCTGCCCCAGCGGTTTCGCCCGTGTGAAAGGCGAAAATTGTCTCAAGGGAACTTGGGATGAAAAAAAAAAACCGGCCAAGTGCGAGTCAGATTTGCGCACGAAGGATTCCGTACCATCAATAGGAAAAACGGCAAAAAAAATAACGTTGTTGTATAGGAGCCCCTTTAAATATTTATTTTAATCATTTTTTTTTTAGTATTTGTTGTTATAGCGGTAACAGAAATACATCAACTGTGAAAATTTCAACTGTAACTATCACGGTTTATGAGATACAGCTTGGTGACAGACGGACAGACAGACAGACGGACGGACAGATTGATAGCAATAGGGTCCCTTTGGGGACGGAATCCTAAAAGTATCCTACGTTCAGCTGTTCAAGCGTTAAGAAGTAACAAGCATATACACACACACACACACACACACACACACACACACACACACACACACACACATACACATACAGTCACAAACGTTCGCATTTATAATATTAGTGTGATCTTGGCATGTATAAACAAATTGAAATGTACAAGAAAGGGGGGCGTTCATTAAATACGTGACGCGTGGAGGTGTCGGACCGAATCTCACTTGATCTCACATGGGGGTCTGGGCAAGTATCACGTACAATGCGTTCCAAATAAGAATAGGATCGATTGCCAGGTAGTGACGTCACATCATACTGTCAAATCGAAGAATTATTATGGTGAGCAAAACAAGATTTTTTTTAAATTTAATTATTTACGAACTGTGAACGAAAATAGTTTAATCAAAATCCAGTTCTTCAATTTTGCTCATCTCTGAGTTCTTCAAATTTGCCCAATTTCTTCCGATTTGACACCATACTGTGTGACGGCGTGACGTCACAACATGGCAATCGATCCTATTCTTATTTGGAACGCATTGTAAGTTTTTTTTTCGCAAGACACAGCACATAATCCAACAAAACTTGGTTGAATTGAGTAAAACGTGTTTCTCTTTTAAAACAATATGGCTAACAATAACAATTTTGAAGTTTTTCTAGATATCGATAAACTAATACCGAGTAAAAATGGATACCTAAAATTACGTAATTTTTGTAAACAATAACAAACTTCGTTCGTCAGTTTTTTATCTCAATAGCTTACTATTGCGAAATGCACGTGTAATTTCAAAGAACCAAAATACTATAAAAACTACACAAATAGGTACTGAAAAAACTTACTACTGCATACTCACCTCTTTGCCGGATCCAGTTGTAGCAGCTTATCCAGCAGATCGCAGCCATACGGATCCTTCACATACGGCTTTAGACGTTCCTTCACCTTCCTCTTCTGACCTTTAGGCAGTTCCATCTTATTATACAGATCGAGGTTCTCAACACCAGGCCAGACGTCTGGAGTGCAGGAGCCACAAAGCTGGGAAATGAGGATCAGTTGCTGTTGTTCTGTTGGACCTTGCATGATGGGGGAACGGGTCCACATTTCTGCCATGATGCAGCCCGCACCCCACATGTCGACTGGTGGTCCGTAGTTGCGGTCACCTGGAGAGATAAGTTTGGATTTAGTTTTGTATTGTGTCATAGTAATAAAATCAGAAACGTTTATTTTAAATACACCATTTACGGGCACTTAGGAATTGTGAAAAATCTCCTCTTCTCATAAATCAAGCTACTAAACCTACTCTTTCTCTGTCCATGCAGTACGGTTGTGAACTGTCTTCCTCCTAGCATTTGTGATTTGAAAACTATTTCAGTCTTTAAGATTCAACTAAGAGAGCACTATCTTTCCTCTCTTGTATGATAATCATATATGTATGTGTTTATTTTATTTTTAGTATAAGGTATATATAGTTATCTAAGTATTTATTAGTTTAAAAAAATAAGATTTCACAAACTCTTCTTTGCTTATTTCTACACACTATTGTCGACATCTCTTCTAACCTCTCCATATGCAGGTCTGCTGGAAGAATTTTATTTTTAAAAAGCAGTACCTTTTCACAATTTTTTATATATAAGATATCTTCTTCTGTATATTTGTGTGTAAATAAATTATAAAATAAATTCCAAAGCATAGATCTATAGGGAGAAGAATGAGCAAAAAACTTCTTGAACACTCTTGTAAATCATATTATTAGTTACATAAATCTTGGTTACATATTTCTTTTTGCTTCTATTATGTGAGCACAATGTAGAAAAATATCAAAAAAAAAAAGTAATAAAGAAATAGAAATTGAAATAAGCCACTGGTAGCTAAGTCCGACCAGTCTCAACTGATGGCACCCGAATGGTAGTGGCAACATCAATTTGAAGATGAAGAAGATGATTGCTGCCAGCCTGGACTGTCCCTTTCTGAGACATTCTCATAAATAAGATAAACTAGCTTTTGCCCACGGCTTTGCTCCCATCAACTGACTAATCTATTCTGCTCTACCCAACTCTACCCTAATCTATCATACTCTACCCTACTCTACCCTATTCTACCCTGCTACCAATTTTTAAAAATTTTTTTTCCTAACCTTCTCCTGATAATCAATAACAAATACAACAAAAAAAATACTTATGAATTCGGTCCAGCCGTTCACGCGTGATGGCAAGACAAGTGAAATAGGGAATCATTTTTATATATATAGATTAATGAATATAGAAGCACCCGAATACATTAGCAGCACAGATCACGATGCGTAGCTACGTAAAGTGTCTTAAGCGAAAGGACATCATATAGATCATCATCATGATCATCGTCATGAGGAGACGTTCCCAATGGGGAACGCTCTCAAACTGACATAGCGCACTCACCAAATTTGCTCATAGTGAGTGTTACACTGATCACAGATATAAAAAAAAAAAAAAAAAAAGATTAATGATTATTAGAAACGAACACTACACTACTAACCTACTTACTTAAGCCATATTGTTACTAACACTACAACAGTATCATAACTATAAAGTGTGAAATAAACTTATTATTCATCATCATAATCATTTCAATTGAAAGACATCTACTGTTGAACATATTCCTGTCCCAAGCGTCACCACAACAACAACCAGTCCTGTGTGTCTCCTCGCATCCATCTGATTCCCGCAACCCAAACTTATTATTATTTATATTTTATTTTAGGGATCCGTAGCTGAAGGGAAGGGTAACCAACGGAACCATATTACTAAGTGTCAGCTCAGCATAATTATGTTAGTTTATCACAAACAGTAATTGATACAATAATTTTTTTTTATAGAATATATGTGTGTATTCCTATTGATACACTGTCTAACTTGCAATTCGTAATTGTTTTTATTTGTATTGGTTTAGATAAACAGTGTCAATGCATTAAACCCCAAGGAGTGCTGGCTTCACCCTCTCTTTCTATTGTGTCTCTGATTACGGTATTTGAAAGGTTAAAAAAAAATCTTTGTTTTTCTACCACAATAACACAGGCACTTGGGTTTTGCTACATTTTCATTTATTGCTTTTTCTAAAGTGAAAACTGTACCAAAATCCATTGCATAGTTTATGAGGAGTTACTGGTTAAACAAATGATGCTGAAAGCGATATTTTATTATGTTATATCGTCCCTTAGCTAACAACACCGCATAAGTCATTTTAACCAACTTTACAGGAAATGAAGAAAAAAAACTGTGCGGTGTTGAGAGGCCAGCCGATTTGCACGCTATCACTACTTTTCGAATTATTGCTTCTGATTGGCTGAAATCTATATCATGTGAACAATGGTTAGACGCGCAATGAGCAGCTCCATCTAAAGGCATTCAAATATGAAAACCGCCAATTTTTGACTTGAGCGGTGTTGTAAGCTAAGGGACGATATGTAAAAGAATATAATAATAATTTTATAACACTAGCTTCTTCTAGGGGCCTTGTAAAAGTAGAAAATTATCTCATGGGAACATACTCCCAGGTAAAAACATATCCTGTTTGCTATTCTAATACATGTTCTACCCATGTGTTAAATTTCAACCAAATCCCTTCAGTAGGATCAATGTAAAGGGCTAACAAATATACACACACTATCAAACTTCACTTTTATAATATTAGTGTGTTATCAACAAAAGAAATATAATTTGGTATGTCAAGTGAAATGGTTTTTTCTTTCTTTCTTTCTCCTTCCATTTGCAATCGGCCGTCAGACCATAAGCAAATTAGTTGTTAAACAAGTGGCATTGTGGTAGAGCGGCCAGTGCTGCTCCTCCCACTTATAAAGGTGGTTTCTCTTCAGCCTTTTCACCACCGCAGTCGGGTTATGCATTCCTTGTGTTGCGTTTTATATCGCTTGATTCTCTCTTCAAGTGAAATGTAATATGGAATGGTTATACTCCATTTACCATTAGCGAATAATGATACTGATATATACATGAACTAAAACAATATGTAAATCAAGAAACTTACCCAATAGTAATTCTGGAGGCCGATACCACAGTGTGACCACTCTGTTAGTGTATTTATTGACTTGCCCCGACTTTGCCACACTAAAGGCTCTCGCCAGACCAAAATCAGCCAGTTTTAGGATGCCATTCTTGGTTATAAGTACATTTGCCGCTTTCATATCACGATGCAAAATTTTATTACTGTGAATGTAGTACAGACCATTTAATAACTGTTGCATGACCTTTTTAATCTCTCCCAGACTGAATTTCACGTTCACATTTGATAGTAAACCAGCCAAATCGTGTTCACAGAAGTCGAAAACCAAGTAAAATGTCGACCGATATTTATTGTGCAATGTTGCTTTAGTACGACAAATTTCAATCAAATTAACGACATTCTCGTGTTTGAGGAGCTGCAAGATCTTTATTTCTCGCAGAGCTGTGATCGGGAAGCCTTCTTTTTCATTGTCCATCAACACTTTTTTCATGGCTACGAACTTCTTGTTGCTATTTCTTTGTCGGGCTTTGAACACTTCTCCGAAGGTTCCCTGTCCGATTTTAGCGACTTTCTCGTATTTTGAGGACTCATCGCAGAACGGGAAGTCGAAATCTTCGATGTATTTCTCTTTTTCCCTCATACTGAGGATTGTTGAAGTGGTGCTTATTACGGGTTGCGTAGGCTCCCGCGGAGCACTAACGCCTTGCATTTTGGACGTAATTTTGCCGCCGTTTTAGTACACTCTAAGAAAATAATAAGGTTTTGTGTTATGTGTAAAATTGGAAAACAATCACATTTGTCTCGAATTCTGCAACTCTCTATGAAAACAGACGTCAAACTGACAGATGCTGACAGATTCAGATGCAGAATGCAGATGCAGATTTTTTTTTTTATTACACGGGAAGGCTATAATCTTCAAACATGTTAATTTTCATTCATGTTTTCTCGCGTGCGATAAGTTTGAATTTGTGATAATTTAAAAGCCACTGAATTTCACTCCATAAAATCCCAAAACTTAATATTAGTAGTGTTAACTTTTTGTTGTTTTAGGTTACTAAATGCAAATAATCGACTAAACTGTACATGGAAAACAATGAGTAGAGTAGTAGTATGTTAACTCTCACTTTCCATTTCACGCATAAACCGTTACATGAAAAGATAACGAATTAAAAAAACAGTCACATCATCAAATCCTACTTTCTCGTTTCCATAAATGGAACGTCATTTGTTGTCTGTCAATTCTGCTTTCGTATTTTATTATTTTTAGAGAAAATTATCGTGAATTTCCAGTAAATCACTCGACAAAAAGGTAAATAACAATTAAATAATCAATAAAAAAAACAATGTTTCTTGTAAAATGGTGTATATTAAGCGATATTTAAAGTTAATTTTACGTCAATATCGATCCGTGCTGCAATATCTGGGGCAAATATTTTTGCGAATTTTCGCAATCAAAACTCCAATTGGGTGGTCGTTATCGCTATCATATAACTCCAAGTAGAGTCTGTGATAAGGTGCGGTTTTAATTAAAGCTCTTAATTACTTAAAAGTGGAGTAAACTATGTAAAGAGTACGCCCCTTTTTTGTGTTGAATAAAAGTTATTAATAGTCATTTAAAGTCAGGTAAACAAACATTAAAACGCAAATTTATTATCGCTGAGTTCAGCAGATGTATTTAAAGTGTATTTTATAATAGTTTTCGCATCATTTCGACAAAAAAACATAAACTCGCGCCATTCAGAAACTAGGTTTTAACCTTAAGTTTACTCTGCTAATTAATACCATTTCATCTTTAATAATCATACCTACCATTGTGGATATATCTGATAGCTTTAATCTACTTTATGTTGCATTCCCTATTTCATAAATAAAACTAAAAATAAACACTTCAATCTTTGTATTTACCTAAGTGAAATGAATTTTGTAAGTTATTCAAAATGTTATTAGCATAATCTGAGTCACGCAGTCTGAGACAATTATAATTATTTAAATGTCTTTGTTTTAATTACATTACAGGTGTTTATGAGTCATACATTAACCACTATATGGCTTCTAAAAGAAAATGTAGTCTATTTTTAGTATAATCACAAACACAGACTTATTTTTCTTGTCTGTTTATTATCTTACTGGCAAACTGTCTGGCAGGCCTCATTTGTTAATGCTACTGAGCTTGTTTTTTTAAAAATGCTTCGAGCTTACAATATCACATAGTATTAGTATTCCACAAAACGTTTCTAACAGTTTACTCTACATTTTCTTTTTTCTCAAATAAGGGGGCGTCCGTAAATTACGCTCTACCCTCCCTACCTATCTACCCTCTCTTGGGGGTTGAATAAAATCTCACAACATCTTTTATTCAACCCCCTCCCCCATCCCCCAATCTCACGTGAGATTTTTCAAAATATGGGTTTCTTACGTAAACATGTTGGATTGTTATTGTAAAGAGAAAAAAAAATTTTCTTCGTGCCTTTATTTACGACTATGACTACAAATATTTATGGTGGTTTGACAGTCAGTAGATGTATAACTTCGAAGTATGAATGAAATTATTTTCTTTTGAACGAATTAGTGAATGATCTTATTTGTATTGCGATTACGCTAATCTGGATTAAATGGTCCAAAATAGTAGTAATTTTTTTTTGTTGCAATCAGAAAAAGAACTGTGTGATATTTGCTGAGACCCCCTTCTCTCCAACGTAAGATTATTTTAGATGAAATTTGACTCTACCCCCTCCCCCTACGTCCTTAAACATCTCACGTAATTTATTGACGCCCCCTAACCTCTCCTGCTCTGGCCGGAAAGAGAGGGAGTGTCAGAGTTTCACTAACTGAAACCCACCTGCCCTTTTAGATCCAGGGCCACGGTGACACTTGCAAAGTATCCTGCAACCCTGTCAACCTAAAAACTATAATATTGTACGGAGCTGGTGTGGCCGACTCTAAATGTAAATAACATATTTTGCATATGGGTGAGACAAATATGTCATCCACTCCACCCCAGCTTCTTAAGAAAGGAATGCAGCGCCTTGGTGTGACTGACTGTTTTACAGGGGGTACCTGGGTTCTCGAAGTACTTTGCCCTATATCCTACAACTGGGCAGCTTAGAAAAAGTTTACATAAAAATTATAACACACGTAGACAAAAGAGTTGTAATTATCTAGCACAATCAAAGACGCTAGTTTCGTTCGTGCAGAATATTCGGTCCCTTTTCCGTCATAACTCCAGCTGAAACCAGATTTTTTGGCCAAAATAGAACCTTTGGTTGGTCTATGTTTATTTTTCTATTATCCCGTCCGGACCGAACCTGAGTCATCGACGGTGTGTAGCGTTCCACGCGCGCCTCAAAGAGATGTCATCAAAACTGTAGGGGTTCAGCTTGGCCAAAGCTTACAGGGGCCGGGAAAGCCAAGTTCCTGGAATGCAAGGAAAAAAAGGAACATAGGAGTGGGGTTTAGTCAGTAAAAGTCTGAAACGCGGTCCATGCTAAAGTGGGAGACATCATTGAATAATTTCCCACCTAAAATGAAAAAATCCCATTGTATAATATAATAATATTACAACTTCAATGTCCTCTTCTGATTCTACCTTTATCAACAGTTTTCTATTATTTCAGCACCATGGCCAGTGAGAGCAGCTCAGCAGTTCTAGAGCTAAATGATGCAGACAACGAGGACACGGAGGCCACCACGGTGACCGATGATACACATGAAGGCATACCGCTAATTATGGAACATGGATATGATATAGCCGTTAAGGTATGTTTATCCATACTAACTACACTACACTACTTTGGTCTGGCTGTATAACTTATGATGTAACTACTTTGATAGGCCTGTTGGTCTAGCGGTTAGTGGCCCTGACTGCTATGCCAGTGGTTGTTGGTTTGATTCCCACCCAGGACATATGTTTGTATGATGAGCACGTTCATTTGTTCTGTGTCTGGGTGTAATATTTATCTATAATATGTATGTATTTAGAAATACATAAGTACGTTTATCAGTTGTCTAGTACTCATAACACAAGCTCTGCTTAGTTTGGGACTAGATGGCGTTGTGTAATAGTTGTGGAATATTATTATTACTTTATCTGGCTAACTTTCGAGGAATTTTGTATATTTCTCCAGTTAATCTACCTAAATAAATAGGGTGTCACAATGGGCTATTTTATCGCTAAAAGCGATTTTTTACAGACCTTTGGATGGATTTGACAGAGGATAAAAAGATATGCAGGAATCCCACTCCTTAGCAGTATGCACAATGAATGTGTTCCCAAAACGCTTTAAACATATGGGAATAGCATAGCATAGCATAGTCGGCCTATATAATGTTCCACTGCTGGGACTCAGGCCTCCTCTCTAGGACAGGGAATTGGCCGTAATCCACCACGCGGGCCCAGTGCGGGTTGAACCAAAAATTCGAAGACATGTGATGGATGTCACATGTCTTCAATTTTTAGTTCTAGGACACGCCGGTTTCCTCACGATGTTTTCCTTCACCGTTATGAGAGTACCATATGGGAATGTTCCGTTGTATACCTCGAAGGATTTGAAGGAGGCCTTGGCCCAGCCACCCAGCCTATGTTATAGTGTACTATGATAATGGTGGTCCTTTCAGGTGGACGCCCCAATGAAGCAGCTATCGACCCTAGAAACATACGTAACGTACCGCGTCAGGTGCGTGTGCGCACGATGGCCGACCCCGCCGCACGCCAGGAGGCGGTACAACCATTTTAAGGTACCACAATCATCCTTTCCTTTTCTTGTATTTTTTTTTGGGGTTGGAAATCATCTTTTCAGGCAAACTGCTACGTAGTTACACAAAATAGATAGGTACAGAAGTCAATCTCATGTATGTTCTTCACTTTTCATACTGTAGCTACGCTCGGCGATCGCGCTAAGGTCAGCGCGTGGCGCCGAATTGTCCGAGTGCGAGCGGGCGCGGTGATAAATGCCTACCTAATCTAAATTGTAAAAAAGAATCATCTTCTCTTTCTCAGCGCGGGGCCTGTTCTGTGTTACGTTAAAACTAAGCATCAAAATACAAGCAAATATCTACTTACCTCTCTGAAACAACTGGTAGCTTAAAAAAAAGTCGATTTAGTGTTTAATGTTGAATTTAAACAACCGTCCACTGAACAGTTAGAATAAAGTTTTTTTTGTTGGTCCATTTTCCCACAAAAAAGTTCACAGACCCGTGTCTCAAACAGATAGCACTCGAGCTCGCTACACAGAGCCACAGCCTCAGACCAATAAAAAACTATTTTATTGGTCTGAGGCAGCGTTGATTTCCGAGCGCCAGCCGATGTCGACGAGACATTGACTTAAAAAACAAATTAAAAAAAAAACATAAAAAAAAAAGAAATCTTCGTCATTGCCATGAACTTCAGCGCTGTGGCTCTGTTCAGTACACGAGCCCCTGCTGAGCGCTGGCCGTGTTGCGTGGATGTGTCGCATAACTGACTCTACTGTATAGTTTTGTTGTTGTGAATGATGATGATTTAGGTAAATATACTCTAGTCTCTCTCTCTGCTAATGATGTACTCCACCCATGTCCCCCTCGCCCGCAGCTGCTGCACAAGCGCCTGTGCGCGTCGCACCCGCTGCTGGCGCCGCCGGCGCTGCCGCCGCTGCACTCGGCGCGCCAGCAGCTCGACAGATACTCTCCGTCCTTCGTCGCGCTGAGGACTTGTGCGCTCAACGCTTTTCTTGGTAAGTCCAGAAGCCTGTAAGCCTACCACAAGCTTTCGACTCAATCCATTTGACGACCTGAACTGAACTGTATTTGTGTGTATTTAGAAATATATAAGTATGTTTATCAGTTGTCTAGTACTCATAACAGTCATAGCACAAACTCTGCTTAGCTTGGGACTAGACGGCGTTGTGTGATAGTTGTGGTATGTTATTATTATTATTTTTTTATGCATATATACATCTCAAGACCCTGAGGTCCTGGACCTTTGGAAGGCGTACGAGGAGCCGAAGCCACCTCGCAGAGGCCCTTTAGTTAATTTCAATGGGACGTGATACCAACCGACGATTATTCCTGTACGCGCTATGCTAGTGCACCCAAGGATAATCCCCGGTTGGTGAAAAACTATTGCGACATAGGCAAAAAAAGATAATAGGGCTATGGTTTTTGGAGTCTTAAGTGGACTGGTACCATGGAACTATGTTAAGACTATGGCCCTCGTTATCATTATTATAGCTGCATCCCTCATTCTCGCTCGCTCGCTTGACATTTTAACACATCATGGGGTCTCTGGGGTCTTGTCTTACAAGACCCCAGAGATCTAGGTTTCTGATGAAGGAATATTTATGACTAGCTGCTGACAGCGGCTTCGCCTGTGTCAAATTATTCCAAGGATACATACTCCCGAGATGAAAAGTACCTTATGTGGTATTCCAAGAGATGGTCTACTCGTGTACCAAGTTTCATCGAATTCCGTTTAACTGTTTGAACGTGAAGGAGACACGTACAGAGCTCGACCACACTGGAAGCGCGGGTGCGGCGCGGCTATCTCAAGCATAAGAACTTCATTTGATTGAGGGTCCGCAGTGGACACGCGGGCGCGGGGAGCGGTGCGGGCAACTCACGCCATAGTGAGTTCTGGGTCTTGGTACAGACCATGGTCCGGAGCGAGGAGGAGTGGCAGGCGGACGCCTCCTTCTGCGAAGCAGTAATGCTAGCAAAGGAGGAGGCCGCAGGCACGAGAGAACGGCCCTCACGCCCCAGGCGCTGGGATCCCGATCCCGATTCCCAGCCACCGTAAGCGCTGGCTTGCGGACGGCGAACAATAGGTATCTCGCCGTCCGACCGTCCGGTAACTGTCCGGATCGAGCCCAAGTTCTTGATGGCGCGTAGTGTTCTACGCGCGACTCAAGTAGATGTCAGCAAAACCGTAGGACAGCAGGGTCGAAGTCTACTGGGGCCATAGGCGATGCGAAAGAGAACCCCGGGACCCTAGAACGAAAGCAAAGAAGGAACAGGAGTGGGTTTTAAATTAGTAAAAATCTGACACTATCTCACGCCCGCCCAAGAGCGGGGGATGTCATTGGATGATTTTCCCACCGAAAAAAACAACGCCATAGTGAGTTCATACAAGTGGCCACAATGAGTGCACGGTTGACGAGCGGAAAGGCACTATAACGTGCGTCGCTGCACCCGCGCCGCTCCCCGCACCGCGCTGCCAGTGTGGCCAAGCAAATCGCGCCGCTCCCCGCACCGCGCTGCCAGTGTGGCCAAGCAAATCGCGCCGCTCCCCGCACCGCGCTGCCAGTGTGGCCAAGCAAATCGCTCCGCTCCCCGCACCGCGCTGCCAGTGTAGCCAAGCAAATCGCGCCGCTCCCCGCACCGCCCTGCCAGTGTGGCCTTTTATATATGTGTGACTTATTTCCATGTTGTCGACAGAGCGAGTGGCAAAGCATCCTATCCTGACACACAGCGACGACTTCAGAATATTCCTGACCACACCCGATGAAGAATTAGACAAGGTAACTGTTTCTCAGTAACATAATATTCTCAGCATTATAATATTCTCACTGCTGGAACTTGGGCCTGTCTGAGTCTGACTCTTCAACACACAATGCGACCTATAATTTTTTATGTGTTTTCTAAGGCCAAATAAAATAGACGCATATTCGTCATTATACGCTTGGTGTACGCCTGCGTGAACCTTACATACTAAACAGTGAAACTGTCGACGAAGTTGCAACGACATGACGGCACGACGTTGTCATCGACAGAGTTTCGTCGTAGAGGCGTATACCAAGCGTATAATGACGAATACGCGTCTGTGAAGCTACGCGTCCGTGTACAGTAGACCATAGTTTAGTATGTAAGCTTCACGCAGACGTACACCAAGCGTGTAATGACGACTACGCGTCTGTGAAGCTACGCGTCCGTGGACAGTAGAACATAGTTTAGTATGTAAGCTTCACGCAGGCGTACACCAAGCGTGTAATGACGAATACGCGTCTATGAAGCTACGCGTCCGGGGACAGTAGGCCATAGTTTAGTATGTAAGCTTCACGCAGGCGTACACCAAGCGTGTAATGACGACTACGCGTCTGTGAAGCTACGCGTCCGTGGACAGTAGAACATAGTTTAGTATGTAAGCTTCACGCAGGCGTACACCAAGCGTATAATGACGAATACGCGTCTATGAAGCTACGCGTCCGGGGACAGTAGGCCATAGTTTAGTATGTAAGCTTCACGCAGGCGTACACCAAGCGTGTAATGACGACTACGCGTCTGTGAAGCTACGCGTCCGTGGACAGTAGAACATAGTTTAGTATGTAAGCTTCACGCAGGCGTACATCAAGCGTATGATGACGAATACGCGACTATGAAGCTATGCGTCCGAAGACAGTAGGCCATAGTTTAGTATGTAAGCTTCACGCAGGCGTACACCAAGCGTATAATGACGAATACGCGTCTATCAAGCTACGCGTCCGTGTACAGTAAACACAAGGTTTTCATTTGGTTTTGTTACAGGTGTTCAAAAGTGAAAACAGTGCTATGAACCTGTGGGGGTTGAGTAGTGCTATATACGGTTCTGGGGAATCTAAGACTACGAATGGACCTAGGTTTGTATTCTTTAACATTAAATTTTACACTAATTTTCGACTGGTCTAGTGGTTAGTGACCCTGACTGCTATGCCGGAGGTCGTGGGTCCGATTCCCACCCATGACAAATGTTTGTGTGATGAGCGCGGTCATTTGTTCTGTATAGAATCTGAGTCTAATTTTTGTATTATAATACTAGCTTTTGCCCGCGGCTTCGCTCCCGTCAACTGACTACTCTACCCTACTCTACTCTACTCTACCCTACTCTATTCGAATTTTTCTCGCCGTAAAAACCATCCTTGAACTTCAACGAACATTTTTTAAAAAAAATTGGCCAAATTGGTCCAGGCGTTGTTGAGTTATGCGCTTACCAACACATTTTGCGATTCATTTTTATATTATAGATGTATTAAAAATAGAAATATATAAGTATGTTTATCAGTTGTCTAGTACTCATAGCACAAGCTCTGCTTAGTTTGGGACTAGATGGCGTTGTGTGAAAGTTGTGGGTTTATCACGAACCCACGACCTCCGGCTTAACAGTCAGGGCCACTAACCATTAGACCAAATAAATATATACAAATTGCAATAAAAAATATATAAACAGAATTTAAAAAATACAAATTGAAATATCATTTTGGGGGGGAGAGGGGTTTGCCATAATCGCCGCACTTGGCAGGCGGGTTGGCAATCACAGTGTGGTTGTTGCAATGCACAGATAATGCTGCTGCCCATTCTCTGGTATGTCCCATAAAGCGGTGAACCGATTCCCATTCCGAGTCTTCTCAAGGTGTACCGATGACCTGATGAGGGTCGCAGGAAATGGACACTTGGGCGGGGTCGCGGGGCTATGTCCAACAGTGGACGTCTTTCGGCTTAATTGATGATGAAATTAGCTCCGTCCCAGCAGTAGGAACATTAGAAAGAAGAAGAAAATAAAGAAAGAAAAAGGGTTTATTTACGACAATAAATATATTTATAACAAATCTATACGAAAGAGTGAGTTATGCGACACATCTTTATTTATTTAATAATAATAATAAGTTTATTTCAATAAATTGCTCACAAAGGTTCAGTAATGGGATACAATAAAATTTGCATGAAGTATTATCTCCTGGTCCCCAAATTAGGTTTAAAGCCTGTGACTTGGGGACCAGTGATTCCATGACGGTAATAACAAAAGTGGAAAACTGTTTTCACCAGTAACACATTTGACATAACAATAAAATAAAAATTTTGGCATAGAAAAATAATAAATAAAACTAAGTACTTAATAATAAAAAATAAAATGCCACGTTTAGGAACCGCGATTCTGTGTGAGTGACCAAAATTATATTAATTATTATTTTATTACAACTTCATGCAACATAAAGGTACAAAGGCGGACTTAATGCAACGGTTAACCATCACACGGCTGTTTATAGTTAAGTAACAAATCCGTGTTGTTTTCAGAGTGAAGGACCCAGAGTTCACATCAGCAGCTGACTACTTGCAGTCCTTGCAGCACAAGCTGACCACACTGTGCGCGTTGACGAGCAAGCTACACAAGAGTACTGTGGCGCTCAGCAGCGAGTTTATGGGGTAAGTCATGTTATAGAATAAAACTATTTATTTTATTTTTCTTTTCTTGATATAAACTAGTGCTTGACTGCGATCCCACCTGATGGTAAGCAGTAATGCAATCGGAGATGGTGAGGCGCACTAGTTTATTGAGAGCCTATTCACTCTAGCCTTGAAGAGAGCCAAATTTTTTTTTTGTTTTGTTTTATTAGGAAAAAAAAACGATATTACAATATATATTACACTTATTAGTACGTATACAAAACAAAATCAATGTAACCACAACATTGTCCACATATTAACATAGAGGTACGCTATGATGAGGAATAATGGGCAAGCTAGGTATTATTCCTGGAAACACTTTATTTAAGCAGTTACAAATTAGTCAGACATCAGAAAAAAAGATAAAAATTAGAAGTTGTTCAGTGCACTAATAACTTTACGTCGAGAAGCATTTCTACTAAGCATAAATATGTCAATCTCTATGAAATGCTTATTGTACATTTGCGTGAGCCGTCGACGCTTAACTGCGTTTGATCGGTGTGAGGCCTGAGCTAGAACTACTTGCTGCCAGCGGCTTTGCCCGCGTGTAAGAAGTTTTCTCCATACAAACTTTCTACCCCCTTTCATTCCCTTAGGGGGTGAATTTTGGAAAATCCACAAATTTCAACGTGTATCTGTGGATAACGATGTACCTACGAAGAAACAAATGGTGTTTCTCTAGCAACTCGTGAGGGCTGCTTGGCGCCCAAACTGATACGATAAATTGTGGTGGGAGCGAGCTTTTACACTAGTGCGAAAAACAGTAAATTGCGTATCTAAACACGGTGGGGATGTGAACAGGATTTCGAGTGTGTTGAAAATATTAATTTCGTATCCTGAAATGACCTTTGCCTCTTAGGCTTAACCTTGAACATATGACACTATCTTCTGCCAGCGGCCGCACCAGTGTGGATGAAGGTTTCTCTCAAACTCTCCCGTTTCATACCCTTAGGCGGCGAATTAAAAAAAACACCCTTCCTTAGTGCTCGCCTACATAAAAAAGGAAGCTTTGTGCAAAATTTCACGTTCCAAGTCCCAGTAGTTTCGGCTGTGCCTTGATATGTCAGTCAGTTTCTCCTTTTATATATATACTTTATTGTACCCCAAAAAAGGTGTCGCACTCTGCGACAGTAGAACTTCGGTAGGGGTTCTTCTACTTGAATAAAACCTTTGGGAGGCTATCTCGTTTTACCTATACTATTCTTCAAGATTCGATATCAGCTCATTGTATGTCCGAACTTAAAAAACTAGACATTTCTTTGTTCTACTCAATTTTTAAACCTATTCTAGAACTGCAAAATGCTTAAAAGTATATTTTACAAGCCAGTTGGTTAGCTATAACCCTTCTATAAATCTCCTTTTGATATCACAATAGTAAAAAAACTTTTACACTAACTTAATCTATGGATACAAAGGCGGTCTTATCGCTGACAGCGATATCTAGCAGACAACCTTAGGATGGATCGTAAGAACTTGAAATAGAAAAAGGGAGGTAGTCTGCGGTGTACTGCAAGTTAATAAAGTAAATATTAGATTAACATTATATGCTATACTAACCATCGATATAATATAACTATTATGTATAAAAGATAATATATAAATATTATATATAAACATATTATGATGAAAAAAAGAAAAGAACTATAAAATGGGTTAGCGACGGAAGAACTAAATTTAGGTAGAAGCAGGATAGAAATTAGAGTGAAAGGAAATGATCTCTGACTAGATTTTTGAAAGAAGCTAGTGACTGGGCTTGCTTAATCGGCATCGGCAAAGCGTTCCACAATCGCACCGCTTGGACCGTGAACGATTTGTCACTGAACTTGGTGGAATGCGAGGGTATTAAAAGCCAACATCATAACTGCATTTGCTGTGATTATTTTCATTCAAATAATAGCTGTTACACAAAATAGATAGGTACAGAAGTCAATCTCATGTATGTACTTCACTTTTTATACCTTCGCTCGGCGGGAGCACTAGGGTCAGCGCCCGGCGGCGAACTGTCCGAGTGCGGGGCGCAGTGATACATGCCTACCTAATCTGAACTGTAAAAATATTACATGGCCACAAAATCATCTTATCTTTCTCAGCGCGGGGCCTGTTCTGTGTTACGTTAAAACTAAGCATCAAAATACAAGCAAATATCTACTTACCTCTCTGAAACAACTGGTAGCCTAAAAAAACATTAATTCATTGTTTAATGTTGAATTTAAACAACCGTTCACTGAACAGTTAGAATAAGGTTTTTTTTGTTGGTTCATTTCTCCACAAAAAAGTTGACAGATGCGTGTCTCAAACGTATAGCACTCGAGCTCGCATTGAGCTGAATTGAGCCGAGATATCGTGTCCGTGAGCGGTGTCTATGTGTGCGTTGCTCGAGCGCGCTTTGTATATAGATTGACTTCTGTACCTATCTATTTTGTGCTCTTACTCTCCTTTTTTGGGGCAATCTTGTAATTTTATCCATTTATAAAATTCCCCCCTTCCATGGGAATTAAGGTGTCCCCTCGTCGTTTATTACGAATTAAATCTCGCTCAAACGGGAAATAAAAAGTAGCTGAACTCATTATATCATTAGCTAAATCTTAGTGATAGTCCTGTCAAATTTTGTTCAACCGTTTTGAAAACGTTGCCAATAAAAGCAGCATTACTCCATGTCAACATCAGCTATCCGCCAGTTAAAGTCCCGTCAACATCGATTCAGCCGTTTTGGAGATTGACCGGAGCAAATAGATCACAGACAAAAATTTTGATTAGATTTTTATCTTCCCATAAGAATGAAACGTGCGTGCGACGCGTGGAGCTCGTCATCAACTGGGCGCACGGCGCTCGGCACGGCCGGCGTGGCCGCGGGCGCCGCCGCCGCCGCCGCCGCCACGTCCCGCCGGCCGCCCCTCTCGTACCGCGCGGTGCTGCCTCTGCTAGCTGCATACGCCAACGCTCACGTGCAGAAGATATCGCAGAGGGATCATATACACGGTGAGTCATATTGCTTAGCACGGCGGGCACGGGCGCCGCCGCCGCCGCCACGTCCCGCCGGCCGCCCCTACGCACCGCGGCGCTGCCCCTGCTAGCTGCCTACGCCAACGCTCACGTGCAGAAGATATCGCAAAGGGATCGCGGCCTGTACACTACTTCATTCATAGCGGCAAACGGCGCGGCGAGCGAGGCGGCAACGGTAAGCTGGCGCAGGGCGTTATGAGCGGCATCTCGTGGCGTGCTTCAAACATTTTCATACTTTTGATCTTACCGCTCGCCGCCCCCGCGCTTAGCTACCGCTCACAGCAGCAAGGTCGTGAACGGGCCGTTCGGCTTCTAACTATAACAACTGTCAGTTTTACGAATGACAGACGGAACTAAACAAGTGGATAATGAAAAAGTGAATAGGCTCTTAATAAACTAGTGCAACTCACCATAAACGATTGTATCACTGCTTAACTTGAGGTTTTTTTTTTTTTTTGGGTGGGAAAATCATCTCATGGGCGGAGCGCGAAATAGTGTCAGATTTTTACTGACTAAAAACCCACTCCTGTTCCTTCTTTGCCATTTGTTTTCCAGGGCCCCGGGGATCTCTTTCGCATCACCCATGGCCCCAGTAGGCTTCGACCCTGTTGGGCCCCTACGGTTGCTGACATCTCCTTGAGGCGCGCGTGGAACACTACGCGCCGTCGACGACTTGGGCTCGGTCCGGACGGTTACCGGACGATCGGACGGCGAGCCACCCATTGCTCGCCGTCCGCAAGCCCGCGCCTACGGTGGCCGGAAATCGGGATCGGAATCCCGGCGGCGGTTGGGGCGTGAGGACCGTTGTCGTTGCCTCACGCGATCGGCCGCCTCCTTTGCTAGAATTACTGCTTCGCAGAAGGAGGCGACCGCCTGCCACTCCTCCTCGCTCCGGACCATGGCCTGTACCAAGGCCCGGCGCGAGAGATCGCTGCTGCCGATCGCCCTCACGAGGACACGGCGGTGCTCTGCCCAAGCGGGGCACACCTCTACCGTGTGCTCCACCGTGTCCTCCGGGCGGTCCACACAATGGTGGCACCCGGGCGTCTCTTCTGCACGGGCTTAACATGAGGTGGGATCGCAGTCAAGCGCTAGTTTATATCAATAAAAAAAAAACGTTTTCTGAAAATGAACTCCAAATAATAAAACAAAAGAAATTCACCTAATTAACATTTATTATTAAAATTATAACAAATAAATAAAATTAAATACACACAATTAATCTGCTTGCCTTTCCCCATATATGTAGGGATCAGACCGTCCTTCCAGTCAAACCGTATGTTCCTGAACACCAGTGTTATGCACGATGGCCCTTTGTAGGTGATTCCGAAGCGATGCGGCGCGAATAGACCAACAATTGATACACTATTGCGGTAGCCTAAGTGACCAAACGCACGTTGGTGCGGTACGGCGACGAACGAAGCGAAGCGGACTCGAATATTTGGTGTGATATATTTGAGCGAACTCTCACACACGTAGGACGAAACCGCCTCATCGCGTAAATCGCATCACTCAAGTAGGACGCTGCGTTACACAAAATTAATCTTTACTAATTTGTGTCACAAGTTGTTGACAAAAAACCTTAATTTTAACTTTGTCTTCAAAAGAACTATCAACAGGCCCTTGTATCAGAGAACTAACAAATCGAACTAATTTTTCAGGAATTTCACCATCAATTTTACCATCAGACTTGCGCTTCATAGATTGTATCTCGCTACGTAATTCAAATGCGACTTTATCATATTTCAAGTTTTCATTTTCAATCAATGCACTTTCCAAATCTGTAGTACCATCTTTGTAGACTACCTTCCTTTTAGCTTTTGTAGTTATTTTAATACTACCCTCAAAATGGTTAAGTATTTTCTCTTGTAAATGCAGGACGTTTGAAGTTTCAATTTCTAACGACGTCGAGTTTTGAATGTCGCTTTGGATCGCCTTGTAGCGTTCAAAAAGGTCTGTTAGAAAGTAGGTTTTGTGCTTATATATAATTTGATCATCTATAAAAGCGAAGAGTGCTTCAAAAACGTTGCTCTGTAAGTTTTTTATAACCACCTTGTCATCTTCATCACAATTCTCGCTGGTAATCTTCTGAAGTTTATTTTTGTACTCAACTCTGCATAAAGAGTGGCTTGGGTAAGTTCCGTTGCCCGCTAACAGTTTTAAAAGCAACTCTTTGTCTTCAATTGCCTTGGCAACCTCTAAAACAGTTTCATATTCATCCTCTTTGATTTTTTGAGCCACCTCAACCTGCGTGCCTATTTTCCTTTCATCTTTTCCACAAAATAGGCAATTATTTAGTAAGTTATTCTGGCTTTTGGATCCCAATTTCTCTTCAATCAAGCCCAAATTAGGTCGATTAAATAAATTACCATATCTCAGTAAATCCATACCGGAATCAAATGCTAGTGGGTTATTCATCATGTCCTTCTTAATCGGCGATTTTCTTGTCAAGATTGATTTTAGGATCACACCTCTGGAGATATCTGGATTGACGTAGCTTGGTTCATCCATTTGGTATGTCCTGGGTGTGACTTTAAGGTCTATGTCATAGGTTTTCGTTCCAATAGTTGGTATTTCTATAAGTTTAGGTATTTCTGAGCGGTTACTCGATGAAGCCATGTTTTTCTTAAATGCGTTGGAAGAGTCAATTTTGAGTGGAGGTAAGTTTTTTATTATTACCTGAAATTAATAGAAACAGTTAATTATTATTTTTTGTCTTTTATTTGTGGTATTTAATGTTATTAAAAGAGTTATGAGTGTACATGTGGAAGAATGGACAGGGAAAGGTCAAAGAAAATATGGATGGATTGTGTAAGAAGTGATATGAATTAAAAGGGAGTTAGTGATAGCGTGACGGGTGACGGGACAGAATGGAAGAAAAAAACATATGGCGCCCACCCCAAATAACATGGCACAAGCAGGAAGATGATGAATTTTATTCGTGGTATTGGATGGGTCATGTCAGCCGATTGCTTAGTGATAACTGGGTAAATGTCGCCGTGTGCGTGGAGACTCAGAGAGGTGGCGAAATGATCTAGATGCGTACCACGAGGACTGGTTCGAAAAGACGCGTGAGAAGAATCTCTGGAAGTACTGGGAGGAAATCCTTGCCTAGTAGAGGGACAGTAATGGTTAGGGAAAAAAAACATATTTATGCCTAGTTAATGGCAAAAGCCTCGCTCTCTATTAATTTAAATCTGACTTAAAAAAAATGAGCAAGTGCGAGTCAGACTCGCGCACTGAGGGTTTCGTACAAATTAACTTATCCATGAAAACAGTTTAATTCCAAAATTGAGTTACGAAGATTTAACCGAATCGCAAAATTTTTTTTTGTTTCGTAACGACAAATTTATAGTTTTCAGATTTTTTTCTATACTTGTGCTATGAGACCTTGTGCCAAATTTCAGGATTCTAGGTCAACGGGAAGTACCTTGTGAATTTTGATTCCCTTTAGAGTCTCGAAATACACGTTTTTTTGCGACATAAACGGCCGTATCTTTTTTTTTCGTTAACTTAGAAGTTTGAATTTTTCACAGCTTCAAGGGTCCGCAGACCTGAGTATATGGTGTTAATTTCAACACGATACTGCCACGCGTTCCCGAGATAAAGGGTCTTGACAGACAGACAGACGGACGGACAACAAAGTGATCGTATAAATAAGGGTTCCGTTTTTCCTTTTGAGGTACATAACCCTTAAAAAAACATAATTCATATACCTATTTATAATACCTATACCTATATTTCATAATACCTATTTTTTTTGTTTTTAATTTAAGGGGTGCACTATTATTAGACGTTTAGTGGCAACCCACATCCCGTTCTATCCAAATATTTCTGTCTTGGTAAAAGTTAAATTTCTCTTGCCATCTACTTTTGTGCCTAACGCACGCCGGTTCCTTATATCTGGGGTATTAGACATCAGGAACCGGCGTTACCGGCGGGAGCCCCGGGGTCCTGGAACGCAAGTCAAAGAAGAAACATAGGTGTGTTTCGTATCCTGTAATGACCTTTGCCTCTTAGGCTTGACCTTGAATGTATGACACTATCCTCTGCCAGTGGCGTCACCCTTTTCATCCCCTTAGGCGGTGAATTAAAAAAACCCTTTCTTAGTGCTCGCCTACATCATAAAAGGAAGGCTTGCGCAAAATTTCACTTTCCTATATCCTGTAGTTTCGGCTGTGCGTTGGTATATAATATATTAATAATATAATATTCCACATCTATCACACAACGCCGTCTAGTCCGAAGCTAAGCAGAGCTTGTGTTATGAGTACTAGACAACTGTTAAACACACTTATATATTTCTAAATACATACATATATAGATAAATTACACCCAGACATAGAAGACATGATCGTGCTCATCACACAAACATTTGTCCTGGGTGGGAATCGAAGCCACGACCTCCGGCATAGCAGTCAGGGCTACTAACCACTAGACCAACAGGCCAGTCAATATATATAGCCAGTACATACAGCCAATATATATGTAATATGTATAGATAATTAATTCAAGGTCTTCTTTTGTACATATTTATTTAAGTACAAATTCATTGGGTATTTATTTCTACACAAATATAGATATATATATATATATTATATTATATTAATTTTGTCTCATTGAGCTATAAATACTTAAATTTATGTTTCCTGCTACTGAAGGATCGATATTTGACCTTTACCGCCGCCGGAACATTGCATTGCCAGGATAGCCGAGGTATAATGTACTTTCCTAACAAGAATAGTATAAACGTTTTGATTCAAGTGCAGAAAGGTAGTCATTGCGACCGAGGCGAGTGGGTTATGGAGCCGAGGGCTACAGTGACAAATTTGCACGTGTCTCAAACGACTTTTTTCAATACACTTACGAAGAAATTAATAAATGGGGGTTGACCGGCGACTAGCTGGGGTCGACGCGCGCCCAGTCTGATACGATACATGTCATAACATTGTTGCGGGGGAGAGCACAAGCTATTCCTGCACTAGTGCGGAAAGCAGTCTATTGCGTGCCTAAAAGCGGTGGGATAAGAGCGGGTTTTCGAGTAAGTGTATTGAAAATAAATTTCGTAAGTCTGATCACATCAGAAATGAAGATATCCGCAGGAGAACCGAGGTTACCGACATAGTTCGAAAAATCGCCAAACTTAAGTGGCAGTGGGCAGGGCACATTGCTCGTAGAACAGATGGTCGATGGGGACGAAAGATTCTGTAGTGGCGACTACGTACCGGAAGACCTAGCGTTGGAAGGCCTCCCACTAGGTGAACCGATGACCTGGTGAGGGTCGCGGGAATTCGATGGATGCGAGACGCACAGGACCGGTTATTGTGGCGACATTTGAGGGAGGCCTATGTCCAACAGTGGACGTCTTTCGGCAGAAATGATGATGATGATGATGAATAAAATACTTATGTATGCTAATATTATAAACTAATAAATACATTATAATTAGGATAACTTAAAAATAACAATTATGACGAAGACCAAACTAAGGTTGAGAGGACTTCAAGTAGGTAGTAGTTCCGAATTTTACGCTTGAAGGAAAATTTACTTTCGGCTTTTTTGATGTCAAGGGGAAGCACATTCCAGAGTTTTATGGTAGAGACAACGTAAGAATTAGCCATAAACCCAGTACGGTGAGAAGGAATATGAAAAAGCATGTTTTTGGATGCTCGAAGGTTGAAATTATGAGAACTGCCCAATACTTTAAAATATTGTTTTAAATAATCAGGAGCACACGGATCGTTGACACCATTAACAAAAGTAAAAAAGTATCTTAATAACAGTAGTTATATTCACCTTGCCGTTGCTGAACATGGACTCGAATTCTTTTTTATTATTACTTTTCAACATAATAAACTTATCGTAACACTGTATATGGTAACCTCTGTGCTGTAAACTTAAAATTGGCGGAACGACATCCAAATGTTTCAAATTCTTTTTCTTTCGAAACGCCTGTATTTTGCGGCATTTTTCTAATTTATCTTCATTGAATTTCTTCACCGTAATTCCAGTTTTTTCACAGACAAAACACTTTAACATTTTTAACGTTTATTAAAACTTGTTTTTCATATATTCAGTTATTATTGCCTGTTAAAATAATCTCTCATAGTAAACTAATCACTTATTTCGACACTTTTTGTACAAAATCCGCGGTATCAATGAGAAAACACGGAAGTACAGACGAAATTATCGACTGAGATTGTCTCAATGTCATTATTCAACCTCGATTTGAGTTCCTTGTCAAAATATTACACTTTTCACGCACATTTTGTGACAAATCACACATACACTAAACTTACTACTTGATAATTATTACTAGAATTAGTTTTACATTTATTTTTTTTCACTAGTTTATCTTCAATTGACGTACAACTCATAGTAATGTTTACAAAACCAAGGTTGACGTTACATTGAACTATGGCGGTCGGTTTTCACGACGTGTAGCGTAAATTGCCGAGTGGAACCGAAGTTGTAAAATGGCCGTGAGTGTGACAGAGACGCGAGATAGACTTGCTGTGGATCGCATGTGTTTTGTTTTGAATCAGTGTTGTGTAGTGTAGTTGTCGATATGATTGTTCCAAAATATTTAATAAATACTTTATTGTACACCTCATAACGCGGACAGCTATAGGTACACTTTGTTTTTACAAATGTTTATACATTTGTAAAAACAAAGTGTACCTATAATGGGCGGTTTTATTGCACAGAGCAATCTCTTACAGATGACATTAGAATGGACTGAACGAAAGGAGATAGAGTTGGGGCGGAATCGAAGAATCGTGTTCTTGTCATCTTGCTTGAATTCTTTTAGCTCTCTTTTTTTTATTATTGATAGGCTCGCGTTTGACCACTATCTCACCTGATGGTAAGCGATGATGTGGCCGACGATGGAGCACGCTTGCCTAGAAGTAACCTATTCACTCTTGACTTAAAGACCCCTAGGTTGTAGCTATTAGGGAACACAGACTCCGACAGGGAATGTCGAAGATTGACCTGCAGCTGTTATTTATTACTGAGATATGAGTTCAACTAAATGTCCAAGCTTATCGATACTAACCAATGTTCCATTTCGCTTCCCTACGGCCGCGAGCGTCGAACTCGATCGATAGCAAGGTCAGCGCCATTCATTGCTCGTTTTAAATGAAGCAAGGTCTACGACTCTCATAGACAAAAGGCAATGTAAGATAAAGGGTTCATTTCAGCTGTAACTTGGCAATGGAAATATAAAATAAAGGAAAAATGAAAAATAAACACGTCAGAGCACCAGTTTTTTTTTTATATAAAATAATAAAAAAAAAACTGGCGCTCTGAAGGTTCGGAACAAACTCACCTATGAAAATAGTTCAATTCCTGTATCTCTCGAATTTTTTTCTGAAACGTTAAAAAAAAAAAAAAATTGTGACAACAAATTTACTGTTTTCAGATTTATTCCTATATCTATGCTATAAGACCTTGTTTTATACCAAATTTCAGGATTCTGGTTCAGCGGGAAGTACACTATGAATTTTGATTCCCTTGAGAGTGACGAAATATACGCCTTTTGCGACATAAACGGCTGTATCTTTTTTTTCGTTAACTTAGGAGTTTGATTTTTTTTACAGCTTCAAGGGACCGCAGACCTGAGTATATGGTTTTAATTTCAACTCGATACCTCCACGCGTTCCCGAGATAGTGTCTTGACAGGCAGACAGACGGACAACAAAGTGATCCTATATGGGATCCGTTTTTTCCTTTTGAGGTACAGAATTCTAAAAAAGCTAAGAAATGTAATGTCATGTGCTGTTTAGAAATTCGGGGTGAAAAATCCATAACGCTTTTTTTTTTGTACTGGGGATCGAACCCAGGTCTTCATGCTCCGTAGTTATGTAGTAAAACCGTGTTTTTGTGGTCCCGTACCTCAGTCGGCAAAGACGGAACTCCAATAGGATCACTCTGTTATTCGTTTGTCAGAAACTAAAGACCCCTTTTCTCAGGAACGTGTAAAGGTATACCAGCGTTGGAAACCCTCCCACGCGGTGGACCGATGACCAGGGCCACAAGTCTGCTATTACAATAGTGTCATAATGGTCTATCATTGATTTCATTATTGTTGATTTTGACAAGTTTGGTAATCTACTAATATAATGGCGTCATTATGAATTTCCAGTGGTCAACGGTCTGAAAGAAGTTCATTGAAAGAAGTGGCATAGAATGGTAATCTCGTACATAATGACAATTGAATGTCTGACGTATACGGTAACCTGCTAAAATTTTAACATTTTCTTTTATCAGTGAACTACCATTATAACGTCATTGTGCAGTCATTGCTTTTAATTTGTTAAGAAACAGGTCGATATTGTCATTCTACAACAACTCTATTACGACACCATTGACCGATCAATGATCGATCATTATGAATTAGTAGATTACGAACTTTTAGCATATCGACAATGGGATCGTCTTGGAATGATGAATATAGAAAAATAGCAGATTTGGAGCCAGGAGAGGGTCGTGAGAATGCGATGGATGCGAGACGCAAAGCACCGTTCGTTATGGCGACATTAGGGGGAGGCCTATGTCCAATAGTGGACGTCTTTCAGCTGAAATGACGATGAGAGAAAGGCTCGTGTTTAACGCTATCTCACCTGATGGTAAGCAATTATGTGGTCCAGAATTTCAACATATTTTTTTTTGTTTTAGCTACCTATGTTGCTGGGACCAACACCACTGATGACTTGCATAACAGGTAAGATGCTCTTTTATTTATTTTTAATTTTTTTTAATTGATGTAAACCAGTGCTTGCGATCCCACCTGATGGTAAGCAGTGATGCAATCATTGATGGTGAGGCGCACTAGTTTATTAAGATTGTTTATTATTTTGTTGTGTTGTTGTTATGTATGTTATTATTTTTAAATTATTATTAAATCGTCATGTCCTTGCGCTCATCACAATTTACTATTATACTGTTTTATGTCCGTTTCGTCACAGCCTCAGGTTCAGTTCGACTTATTTTATGTGAAATAAGTTATATATAACTTATTTTCAACCAAAGTGGTGGTTAAGCGATTTTACCTTTACACTGTCGAGTTGAAAACCAGCGTCAGGCACTAGTTATCTTTACTGTTTCCACGGTAGAACTCATATCACAAAGTAATATGAGTTTTCTTAGATTTCATTAAAAAAATGGTTAGAAGTACTGCGATATTACATAAAATACAAAACACAAAGAAACCAATAAATAATTAGCTAATTTCAAAAAAACAATAACGTACCTTTAATATAAAGTTTATTTGAATTTATAATTCCAAGTCAATCCAAAATTGTAAAACTTCAAAGCAACCCGTTTTAAAAAATGACAATTTCATAGGTAAAGAGCTATTATTAATATCATATGATCAGTTACTTCCGCTTAAAACTTTATCACAAAAGATTCCGTTTGTAAATCCTCGTCCAATGTTTTTCGAGGTCGACCTTGGCGCTAGCATAACATCGTGAGGTCAGACGTCCTATCTACCTCGCCTTCAATATTGGAATAGTTCGCGCGTCATCGGCGAGGTCAACGGGAGTTTCAGCTTTTATGTAGCGTGCCGTTGCTTTCCTGGAGACGTATACACAGGTTTTAGCACCCGGCCCTAAGTCTGCTATTTTTATAAATTCGTCATTCCAACACGATCCCATTGTCATTTTGCTAAAAGTTCGTAATCTGATAATTCATAATGATTGATCATTGATCGGTCAATGGTCTCGCAATAGAGTTGATGTAGAATGACAATATCGAGCTTATTAAAAGCAATGACTGCACAATGACGTTCTAATGGTAGGTCACTGATCAAAAGAACTGTCAAAATTTTAGCAGATTACCGCATCGTCAGACATTCATTTGTCAATATGTACGAGATTACCATTCCATGCCATTTCTTGTAATAATGGAGTGCCAGTGGTTGATCATTGGAAAGTCATAATGACGCCATTATATTAGTTAAGTAGACTAGCGACCCGCCCCGGCTTCGCACGGGTGCAAGCTTACCACCGCTGCCGCTACGTCCCTGCATTTTAAATCTGTAATATCTTCGAAAATATTAATTTGAATTACATGCTGTAAAGAGCTATTTTGATCTATATTAAATGCTCAATGTATTTAAGGTACTTAATTGGATAAGGATTAATGCTGTATTGCTTAAAATCGCTTCGTAAATAAGCCATTATTTCTCGTAATAAGTAAAGGATAAAAAATGGTTATTGTGGCTTATCCCTAAGAGATAGACATATACCATCGCGGACTTTTTTGTAGACATTTTGAAAGTGTGCAATACTGTAGTACATTATTTTGATTTATCTCGTAGGGTTCAGCCAGCGTTTGCAACGTAAGCGCAAAAAAAATGTGTTTATTTACGACATCACATTGGAAACCTATAGTTTCTCTACTATATTTTGCATGTATTATACATATAAACGTTCCTCTTCGATCACTCTATCTATTGAAAAAAAAATCGTATCGAAATCCTTAGCGTAGTTCTAAAGATCTAAGCATACATAGGGACAGACAGCAGGAAGCGATTTTGTTTTGTCAAAATCAATAATTATGAAATCAATGATAGACCATTCTGACACTATTGTAATAGCAGACTTGAGGCCCTGTTTATTAGTTACTAGCTACTGCTAGCTCGAGGGATAGTAGAAATAATCCTAAGAGAACATATTCCCGGGATAAAATTCCAGGAGATGGTCTACCCTTGTACAAAGTTTCATCGAAATCCGTTCAGTTGTTTTTGCGTGAAAGATTAACAAACATCCATACATACAAACTGCAAACTTTCGCGTTTATAATATAATAGTAAATAAATAATAATAATAATTTATTTTTCACCTTAAGTCTCTCATTACAAAATTAATAGACATTATTTATACAAAAGCGTTTATACAGGATCGGTCGTTGTGGTGACGCTTGGAGGAGGCCTATGTTCAACCGTGGACGTCTTCGGTTGAAACGATGATGATGATGATGATGATGGTGTTCTTCCGTAAGTTAACTTTCTTATAATTTTTATTATGTTCGCAGGCTCGAACAAGCATCAGAGGCGCTCCGCTCCGAACTCTCAGACTGGGTGCCAAAGACTCGTTCAGAAATCAAGACCTTACTAATAGACCTAGCAGACAGGCAAGTCAACTTGCACACACAAACGCTCCACGGATGGGAACAGGCCTTAAAACTAGCTAGCGAAGCTAACATCGACGAGATATTTAAAACCGTTTCAAAGACTGCCGTACAAAATCTTTCTCCTTCAAGATGTAGATCTGAAATGACTCCAACTGAGACTGAGAGAGACTTGGACGATTACAGCGAAGAGTTCGACGCGAACAGTCATGATGATTTTGAAACAAACGTGTATGATGATAATAGAGTTCTTAGTACAAAAGATAATGATTTAGATTCTAAATTGTTAGATAATGATTTTGAAACGAAATTGGAATTGAATAATAAAGAAATTGTTGAAACAGTAAATGATAGTCAGGCCATTAAAACGCAAGAAGATATTTTAAACGAGATTCTAGATGAAACTGAACCGTCAAGCAGTGAATTAAAACCAAAGTCTTTGGATTCAAAGAGCGATTGTATTTCGGATCCTCTGAGAGATTTCACAGACGTTGATCTATCATGATTCTACGATTCCATTTTCTTTGATTTACTTAAAGATTTTAACCCTGATTAAGGAACTATATTTATTACCAGTACCTTTTATAGATCTGGGTGAAATATCAACAGGTTTTTCCCAATCATGTTAGGGTCTGCTCCCAGTCTAATCAAATGCAGCTGAGTACCAGAGTTTTGCTTGAAGCGGCTGCCCATCTGACCTACACAACCCAGTCACTGGGTATTAAACAATCCATTGGGATCTAAGTTAGGCGTTTGATACTGTCAAACATAGAACGTCTGGTATTGAAGTTAAGTCAACCAATCAAAGGTGGAATGGAATAAGTCAGCACGCTTTGGTAAAATCGTTGGTGATTTGCATTTCACTGTTGGCAGACACGAGGATGTTTTAGAACAAAATCATAGAGGGTTACCTCAAGGCAATATATTCGGACCACTTCAGTTCAGTTTAGTTACTAGTGGTTTCTCACGGTATGTTTTAGATACCGTTTAGAGTTTTAGGTATTGCCAAGTCAAGTTAAGATATTTACGATAAAGTAGATAGATTGAGCATTCGAATATTTAGAATTTTTAGTGATGAAACTCTATCGTGTAATGTTTCTGATCTTGAAAGGAAATAAAATCTTTATTACTGCTAGCAAAACATATAACATATGGTACATATAAATGAAGTTTATCAAAAAGTCTAGCCGTTCTAGATTTTTAACCTGGGTACTCAACAAATTATGTGCAGAGTCCCTTCTCAATTAGTTTACTGAGCACCAGTATTTTACATGGAGCGACTGATCTGTCCTCCCAGTAACTCGGCATCATGATACCCCTTGGTAAGACTGGTTGGCTATTTTGAAGATGGTAAATTAATAAGACAATATTTATGAATGTATCCAAAGCAATGTTTATAAATCATATCATAGTACAGCTGTTATATACAAAATCTTAGTTTAAATTATTTATGTGTTTACATAATCTTTAGGTGGAGAAGTCATTTACTTATGTTTTTTGGTGTGAATGGAAAAATAAACAATGTATCTAATACAATAATGAAATATATTAAGGGATAATTGAATTCATAATAAGAACAACTTTCACTGTTATTATTATTTGGTGGGAATGTGAGAGGGACTGTCCATGTTTCTTCAGTTGTCCTTTGTGTTCCAGAGCTTCACTAACTCCTTTTTAGGGTTCCGTACCTCGAAAGGAAAAAAACGGAACCCTTACAGGATAATTTTGTCGTCCGTCCGTCTGTCTGTCAAGACCCTTTATCTCAGGAACGCGTTGAGGTATCGAATTGAAATTTAAACCATATACCTGAGTATATGGTTTAAACCTGCAGACCTGAGTCTGCTGTCCCTTGAAGCTGTGAAAAAATCAAACTACAAGTTCACAGAAAAAAAAAATGCATGCCTTGAATATTATTATCCCTTAAAATATTGCTACTTAAGTATTGTTATTGTGTATCACTGTATATTAAAACTGTCAAAAGCCTGTGAAATTATTTTTTGTGTGCGCGAGTGTGAATTGTTGTGAAGCTGTGTCAAAAAATGTGATAATGATTCTGTTTAGCTACAGCGGTTTGTTAAAGGGGAAGCGCCAGAAACTCAAATACAACGAACCCTCGACCTACAACTCGTGAGTCAGAGCAGTTACCACTGGGCTTACTTTATCCCGATGCTAATTCCATAGGTTGGTAACCTATAATTTCGTGAATAAACACGTGTTACGGGAGCCAAACATATTTTATTTAAACAACTTGCATACAACTTGTCAAAATGCAAAAAACTTGAAAATTCGAATTTCACGGACTACCTTTGGGCTTCCCCCTTGACACATGCAGTTCTAACTCTAATTTGTACTTTATATCTATGTTTTACAAAATATCTCGTATCTTTATCCATTTTCTTGGCACAGTTTAGTTTGTTGTATGTGAACAAATCAATGCAATACATTTGTATATAAAGGATTATTTATTACAATATTACTGACTTTTATTTACCTTTTCTTCCTCTTCATCAATCTTCTCATAACAAGTCTTCGTGGAGGCGTTCGGGGGTGGCGACCTCTCGCGCCGTGCCCTGGTCCAGATCAAGAGATGGAATGGTACCGCATCCCATGATGTGATGTGTTATTCGAAGTACCGCGTTCACAGTTGGTCCCATTCGCACTTAGACCCATGCAAGTAGGTTGTATGGGAAGAGGTAGGTTTGTTGATCTAAGACCGGTCAAGTGCGAGTCGGACTCCGCACCGAGGTACTGTATCCATGTTTGATTGAGAATATTCACTGATTTGTATACTTACTGGTATTAGTTGAGTTTTATTATTATATTTGTTGATGTTTAAGGTTCCTTACCCCAAAAGATTGGCTCCTGCGAAGCAGTACCTAATGCTAGCAAAGGAGGCGGTCGCAAGCGTGAGGGAATTTACATCCTCACGCTACAGCCGCTGCGACAATCGCGGGCTTGCGTACGACGAGTAATGGCTAGTACGTCGTCCGGCTGGTTCCTTTTTTAATAGGAAACTTTGACTTTTGACTTTGAGTGATGTCCAAAACAAACTTTGAAACTTCATTTTTTTTTCTTACCTGATGGTAAGCGATGATGTGGCCGACGATGGAGCACGCTTGCTTAGAAGTTACCTATTGACTCTTGACTTAAAGGCCCTCCAGGGGAAACAGATTCCGGCAGGGAATTCCACTCCTTTAACGTGTTCCCAAAACGCTTTGTTCGTATGGGTGGCATGTCCACCATGTACCGATGACGCAACGCCGTACGTCGTCTAATGGAACACTCTCCCCGAAATGTAAACGATAGAAAACCGACAGGCTAGCGACTGGGCGTCGATGCTCAAGACTGGAGTTTTGACTCCACGAGTGCATCATTGCCGATGATCCTCTTGGCTCGCTTCTTTATCGACTCTAGTGCATCAAGCTGGTATTTGGCAGACCCATCCCAAAGATGAGAGAAGATCGAGGCAGTTTTTTTTTCGGTGGGTAAATCATCTTGACATTCATCGCTCTTGGGCGGACCGAGAACAAGTGTCAGACTTTTACTGACTAAAAACCCACTCCTGTTCTTCCGTTGCCTTTCGTACCAGGGCTGAGTGTTCCTTTCAGAATTAGACCCTTGGCCCCAGTAGGCTTCGACTCTGCTGGGCACCTACAGTTGCTGACATCTCCCTGAGGCGCGCGTGGAACAGTACGCGCCGTCGACGACTTGGGCTCGGTCCGGACGGTCGGACGGCGAGCTACCCATTGCTCGCCGTCCGCAAGCCCACGCCTACGGTGGCCGGAAATCGGGATCAGAATCCCGGCGGCGGTTGGGGCGTGAGGACCGTTGCCTTACGCGATCGGCCGCCTCCTTTGCTAGCATGACTGCTTCGCAGGAGGCGGCCGCCTGCCACTCCTCCTCGCTCCGCCTGTGCGCGCGCCGGCGCGAGTGATCGCCGCTGCGCCCCGCCTCCACGAGGACACGGCGTTACTCAGCCCAAGCGGGGCACACTTCCACCAAGATCAAGGTGGTAGGTTATCGGCACGGTCACACCTCGGAAAGTAAGAAAAACAAATAGGAATTGAAAATAGAGTCATTAAAACAACTGAAATGTATTTTAAAATATATTTTATTTCATTATCTTTGTACGCACAGAGTGCTATTAATACATTTTGTCATAACTGTAAACTAATGCGGCAATCGAGACGAACAACTATCGCGCAACAGTTGCCTGCAACTCAGTATAGTGCCACTTTTGTTAGGTGCTAAATTCTACAAGTTCATAAAATTGGACACCATTATAGTCACATTGAGATCTTAAACTTCATAGTGTAGACGTATATACGGAACATATTATGTGTGTACACTATGAAGATGTAGTCTCGCAAACCTCTAGTGAAAAGGGAGGATCCTCAGACCAGACTATTGTGTCTGGTCCGTGTGACTGCCCGCAGTTGATTTTCGGACTGTTCGAATCATTAAACACGAGTTATTTTAAGCCAAAGGTGATTTAAAATTTTTAATTTTTTTCTCTTTGATTGTAAAAAAATATATTTTGTTAATCAGTCTCATTATAGTCATTCGTTTCTATTGCCAACACCAAACATACAACTTAAATAATAATTATATTTATTTATATTCTATTTTACAGTAATTTACAATGTACAATAATAATTAAAATTATAGTTTTCTACAATATTTATATATTTATAGCCTTGATTCTTGTGTTTAACCGCTGTTTATTACGCCAGGGTCGCACATCCACGACCAAATACTCCATCTCGTCAGCTCTTCTGTCACCTATGGGGATTGAAGAGCTGAACGAGATGGAGTACCCAGTCGCAAACACACGACCCTGGCGCATAGGACACGATAACACTCGGACGCTGTTAAAGGGTTAATATGCCTGTGACATTGTGGTGGATTGCAGTCCACTCCCTCTCCTTGAGAGGAGGCCTGAGTTCCAGCAGTGGGAACATTACAGGATGATGAAAGTTATAGATATAAAAATATTGTAATAAAGATAAATAATTATTTTAATTTTAATAATAATAAGACAAAAAACATCCACTTATGTTTAGGATCAACTTTACGTGCATATTATATCATTTTTAAGGTTTTTTTTTTAAATTGATATAAACTAGTGATTGACTGCGATCCCCCTGGTGGTAAGCAGTGATGCAAGTCGGTTACCCATTTGGTTCTCTTTAGTTAATATTAAATCATTCGCTATTGAGCGGTGGTGGTCGAGTGGTAACGGCCCCGACTTAGGTTGTGGGTTCAAACCCAGTTAGACGCATTACTTTCGTGTAATTCATCACCACTGCACTCAAAACGGTGAAGGAAAACATCGTGAGGAAACCGGCATGTCCTAGAAACAAAAATTCACATCACGTGACACAACATGTGACATCCACCAACCCGCACTGGGCCCGCGTGGTGGATTACGGCCCATACCCTCTCCTAGAGAGGCCAAAGTCCCAGAGGCATTCATTATTTCCTTCAAGTCAAGTGTTGAAGTTGATATTTTCCGTTTTCTTTCCAAAGCATAATTCCTTTTAAGCCCTTTTACCATGTTCCTTGGGGTTTTCGCAACACTGACTGTCAACGGGACCCCAATTACTAAACCCCTGCTATCCGTCCGTCTGTCCACCAGCGGGCTGTATCTCATAAACGGTTAAGAGGTAGAGAGTTGAAATTATCACAGAATGTGTATTCTTATTGCCGCTACAACAAATAATAAAACGTCTGTTGTATAGGAGCCCCACTTGAATATTTCGACGGGTGCAAAGTAAATAAAGTTATCTGCAGTTTTGCGATTTTCTGATAGTTGCAGAAACTAGCTGAATATTAATATACTAAGACATGGAAAATCGTTTTTCAAGTGTCAAAAATGCAGAAATGATAGTTGTTTTTTTGTATTTTCAACAATATTTTTGAAATAAAAACTAATTAACATGCATGACTACAAGCAGTAGGGGCAAGTGCGGGTTTTCGAGTATTGAAAAACTCATTACCCACTTTCAGTGAAAGTCGGTTAGAAAATATTATAATATGCACGTAATATTGTCATTTCCCTATTATATACTTCAGATAATTTTTTATTTTTTTAAATTTACTTTTTACTAAACTCAGAAGAGAACCGTATAGATTTGTAAATGTATAAAAATATTTCGATCTCTTGATGGAATTCCACCTTGGCTAGGGCCATGGGGAATTATCGAAGCAGAAACTTGTGGTCCTACAGCGCAAAGGGTAACTGAAGAAACTTAGCTGGGTTTTAGTCAGTAAAAGTCTGGCATGCCCTCCCGCTTTACCTTAGAGCGCAAGTCATTAGGCGAATTATTACCTCCTAAATTAGTTCTTTATTTTTTTTGCTTGTAGAAGGTAATCTCTGAAATTTTTTCACAGTTAGTAAAATGCTTTATTCCTGAGTGAGACAGTATTATTTTTCGTTTTTAAGTTTTTTTGCAGGGCACATTGCTCGCAGAACAGATGTTCAATGAGGACTAAAGGTTCTGGAATGGCGACCACGTACCGGAAGACGCAGCGTTGGCGCGGCCTCCCACAAGGTGGACCTATGACCTGGTGAGGGTCGCGGGAATCCGATGGATGCAAGACGCACAGGACCGGCCATTTTAGCGACACTTGGGGGAGGCCTATGTCCAACAGTGGACGTCTTTCGGCTGAAATGATGATGATGATGTTTTTTTTTTTTGTTTGTTGGAGGTAATTTCTGGAAGTTCGGGTCCGAATGCGTTGTTTTTGATATGCTTTGAATCTTTGGAGAGAGAGGGTGTCAGACTTTTACCAAGTAACACCAACCTGTGTTACTTTAGTTGCTCTTTGCGTTGGCTACACTAACTCTTACGAACTATCCATCAATCTTTAAGTCACTGTCCATATCGTACCCTTATTGCAAAAACTTTTTACCCAAATTAAAGTTAATTCTATTCATCCATTCGTCTCAAGATGAATCTACAGGTAAAACCAGTTATTAGCTACGACACTTATTTACAAAGATAGCTTCGGCAAAAAGTAAATATATAACCTACAAAATTGATTGAATATAATAATAATAACATAATATAATAATAATATAATATATAATATTCCACAACTATCACACAACGCCGTCTAGTCTCAAGCTAAGCAGAGCTTGTGTTATGAGTACTAGACAACTGATAAACATACTTATATATTTCTAAATACATACATATTATAGATAAATTACACCCAGACACAGAACAAATGATCGTCCACATCACACAAACATTTGTCCTGGGTGTGAATCGAACCCACGACCTCCGGCATAGCAGTCAGGGCCACTAACCACTAGACCAACAGGCCAGTCAATAATATAATAATACAAAAATGTTAGTGCATTTAGTCGGTTTTAGCAATAAGGGTACGATATAAGATACTGACAAAATTCAACCATGTTTACAATTCCAAGTCTTTACGATGACCAAACTGAATTTAGAAATAAGTAATACTTGAAATCGATGGCATTTTGACCCTCATTCCTAAGGACGTAAGGGAGTAACTATCAATTTGTTATGATACCAATACAACTTTATTGTTGAAAATCCTATTTCATTGTATTTTTTATCACCATCATCTTCCTGCCCTTGTCCCGTTTTATTTGGGGTCGGCGCAAACGTTTTATTATTCCATTCTGTCCTGTCACTCGTCATTCTATCACTAACTTCCTTTTCTTTCATATCATTTCTCACAAGCTTATAACTTGTGTGATTTTTAAGATACAGTTATGTTTCGTATATAGATTCTTTACATAAAAGTACTAGACACGTGTTTCTGGTTTCGCATATACTAAAACTATTATTGTATATAGTTTTAATTAGTTAGATTTTTGTTTTTCTTGTTTTTATATGTAATAATAATATTCCACAACTATCACACAACGCCGTCTAGTCTCAAGCTAAGCAAAGCTTGTGTTATGAGTACTAGACAACTGATAAACATACTTATATATTTCTAAATACATACTTAGGTAGATAAATTACACCCAGACACAGAACAAATGATCATGCTCATCACACAAACATTTGTCCTGGGTGGAAATCGAACCCACGACCTCCGGCATAGCAGTCAGGGTCACTAACCACTAGACCAACAGGTCAGTCGTTAATATTAATATAATTGTTATTAATATGTTTTTTTTAAGTAGCTAGCATACAACATCCACCAATCAGAATTTCTTAGAGCTCTCTGGCATGCAAGCTAGTTGCATACTATGATACTACAGGCATGTGAATCACATATAAAATTCTATTGGTATCATAAAAATTGCACGTAAAAATTTGCGACATACCAAAAAATATACATTTCTCTAATAGTAATTTAAAAATTATCCTAAATTACATTTTTATAACAAGGCATATATATAATTATATTTAATTAGTGATTTCACTAATAAATCGCCCCTATGGGGTTGTTTAAGATCGATGTGTGACCCGGGGTTCTTAGGGGTCGTTCGTTACACTTTTCACACTATGCCGTAGAGAAAACGATTCCGAGATGTTTTAACAATCGCAAGAATAGAACTCGTTTAAATCATCGAGTCAACCGATTCTACAAAATAATCGAGATGTTTTTCGATTGTTTCGAGTCAACGGAATCGATCAACCAGACCATTGAGGAACAACTCGCGAATGAACACGCCATGCGCCCCTCGCAACAACAGAGCGAGTCGGACTCGAGCCGAAATCGTAACAATCGAGAAGCATGCAGTTAATCCTCTCGCCATCGCGCATCGCCACTATGCCGTAGCCGGCTTCTGGTTTAACCAGATGTAGCCAGAATTTTATTACAATATTTTACCATGGAGTAGATGACATCAACACACAAGACACAAATTTAACAATATGTAACCTAGGTACAGATAGGTAGGTCGGCTCTGTAAGCACGCTTTTTTATTTAACCGCTTGCATCGGTTTGGCCCGACGAGTGTTTTCGGTGTCCTATGCGCCAGGGTCGTGTATTGGCGACTGGGTACTGGGTATCTCGTTTAGCTCTTCAATCCCATAGGTGTCAGAAGAGCTGACGAGATGGAGTATTTGGGTCATTTGCATTTTTGATTGACCGGCATTTAACCTTTTAATTGCCATATATTCGGCAAACACTCGCGTTTATTCCGCCGGGGCCGCACATTCACGACCAAGTACTCCATCTTGTTAGCTTTTCTGTCACACTTCATATGGGGGTTGAAGAGCTAAACGAGATGGAATAAACGACTAGAACACAAATAGGACATTATAACACTCGTCAGAGCGGTTAAGATTAAAAATCATTTTTTTTTTTTCACTTCAGTTGTATCATTCGCACACACTGTTTTCTTTTTTCTCGAGTTCGTAATTGTGCTTATTAGTTTTTTTCAATGTCTTATTAAGTCACAAGTCGTCAGTCCGTAACACACATCACTCGCCGCCATATTATAATATCTGTATGTTAGTAAATACACACATGCAGTACATTACAATATTCCAGGAGCAACGGACGGCCATCGCTTGCACGACATCACATGTGATGTTTAGTATAATTTAATTTTATGCCTACTGTCAACGGACGCATAGCTTTACAGACGCGTATTCGTCATTACACGCTTGGTGTACATCTGCGTGAACCTTACATACTAAACTATGGCCTACTGTACTCGGAAGCGTAGCTTCATAGACGCGTCGACGAAGCGGCGACGCGTCTATGAAGTGTGTAAGCTTCACGCTGGCGTACATCAATCGTATAACAACGAATACGCGTCTACGAAGCTGCGCGTCCGTGGACAATAGCCCTTACTAGGTTAAAACGTAATGACATATATTACTTCGTAAAGTATTAATGCCCTTCACCTACGCGCTCGCATAATTAGCTGGCTTCCAAATCTAAATGTTTGGTGTCCATATTTAAGCATACAGGATGCAATCCAGCGGTCCAACAGAGGTCACCTTGGTGGGAGCTTGGAACTACGAGGATCTAATCCAAAAGCCTACACGTTCGAAAATCAGTGACTAGTCGAAACTACGGTTAGAAACTCGTCCATCACCCAAGGAAATCATATTTTTTTTTTTAATTGATATAAACTAGTGCTTAACTGCGATCCCACCTGATGGTAAGCAGTGATGCAATCGTTGATGGTGAGTTTATTAAGAGCCTATTCACTCTAGCCTTGAAGATACCTAAATTATAATCGGACGGGAAGACCGCAGCAGGGTAACACGTAATATCAAAAGACATTCAATAAATGTATGGAGCTTGGGCTAAAAAGTGAACATCAATCTAACTTATACAGGCTGAAAGAGCGTAATCATCTTGATTTTTTGGAGTATGAAATAACATTATACAGGCCTCCATTTGAGTTTTAAGTAAAAAAATATAAGCTTGCATCACTACACATTATTTAATAGGGTTAGCAGCCCTGTGGTAATTGACGTGACATATAATGTATCTGTAAGTGTGTATCACAATGACGTATATTGTATCTGTGTGTTAATAAAATATGTTTATTTAGCACACCATGATTCCTGAATCAACAAGTAATTGATTCGCAAACAAAAATTAATTGAAAAAAAAATTAAAATATGGAGAAATTAAATTAACAATATGTCTCACGGCTACGCGAAATAGGTCCAGTTCAGCATAATCACAGTACAGATATGGAACAGTACGGAAACTACGTACAAATGTTCGAAACGGCTCACTCACACAAACATACGCATCGACGAGACTCCTAAGCGATTCTCGCAGTGCTGTCAGTAGCAAGAAATGCTTAGGAGTCTACGGTAGCATTTACGGATTTGATCTTCTTTCGACACGTTTTAATGTTGAATTATCTTGATAAAACACTATGTTTTGTCTTTATTTCATAAAGCGGCAGATGACATCATAATAAAAATTTAGATACGGCAATTTTAGCTACATTTGAAAAAAAAAATACTGAAACATTTTTCAGCTTTTTACAAAAACGTGGGCCTGAAAAATGTATATTTAATCATAATCGAGTAGCGTAATAAATAAGCTTTTTTATAAGTTATATCACATTGGTGTTCAAATTTCTTAGGAATAATAGCCCATTTTTGTGTTCTCCTTTGGATTATATTTGCTGTCTATACGAATTGCAACAAGCAATGTTGACATATCCTGAAGAATCGCCAAACTTAAGTGGCAGTGGGCAGGGCACATTGCTCGTAGAACAGATGGTCGATGGGGATGAAAGGTTCTGGAGTAGCGATTACCAAAAGCCTCCCACAAGGTGGTCCGATGGGGGTGACACTAGGGACAGGCCTGTGTCCGACAGTGGACGTTAGATTACATCCGTGTAGTGTATGCTAATTTAGGACTTGCGTGCCAGCCTGAGCGTGCGTGTAGGTGGGGCGGAACCCTAGCAGGGCTGCGACTCGTACAGGTCGGGCTCCAGGCGGCGCACGCGCACGCGCTGCCGGTAGTGGTACTCCTTCAGGTACAGCCGCAGGCGCGGCGGCAGCGGCAGCTTCTCCACGCCTGGAACATTACGCACTTATTAATACTGCTGCCAAAAGGTTCCACAAGGTGGACCGATGACCTGGTAGGGTCGCGGGAATCCGATGGAAGTGAGACGCACAGGACCGTTCTATATGGCGATATTTGAGATTGGGGGAAGCCTATATCCAAAAGTGGGCGACAGCAGGCTGAAATGTTGAGTTACAGAATTAGCTTACCATCATAGCTGGTGTGCGACACGATGACGGCTCGTGCGAGCTGTTGCAGGCTGAAGGGCTCGTTGCGCGGCAGGGGAGCCGTCAGCATGGGCTCGAAGAACATCACGCACGCTGGGTCCTGGAACAACATTAATAGTTGAGCATATCCATATCTGTTACCAACAATCTGTATAATCCGATATTCTATACAATAACTAGGCAATGTATAGAATACTTAAAACGTGTAGATAATGTATGAATGTATTTATTTATACTGTGCTACCGATAATGTATGTAAAAGACGAGAGCAGGAAACGTCGTGACGTAATGTTAGGGCACACCGACACAGACGGCTTTGGATATAAGGCTTAGGTCCGGCGACCATTATCGGTGGGCATCGGTGCGGCTCGGTATAGCTCGGGCGCCTCAAGGCGGCTTCGGGCGCCTGAGACTTGCGTCGGGCGCCTGAGACTTGCGTCGGGCGCCTGAGACTTGCGTCGGGCGCCTGAGACTTGCGTCGGGCGCCTGAGACTTGCGTCGGGCGCCTGAGACTTGCGTCGGGCGCCTGAGACTTGCGTCGGGCGCCTGAGACTTGCGTCGGGCGCCTGAGACTTGCGTCGGGCGCCTGAGACTTGCGTCGGGCGCCTGAGACTTGCGTCGGGCGCCTGAGACTTGCGTCGGGCGCCTGAGACTTGCGTCGGGCGCCTGAGACTTGCGTCGGGCGCCTGAGACTTGCGTCGGGCGCCTGAGACTTGCGTCGGGCGCCTGAGACTTGCGTCGGGCGCCTGAGACTTGCGTCGGGCGCCTGAGACTTGCGTCGGGCGCCTGAGACTTGCGTCGGGCGCCTGAGACTTGCGTCGGGCGCCTGAGACTTGCGTCGGGCGCCTGAGACTTGCGTCGGGCGCCTGAGACTTGCGTCGGGCGCCTGAGACTTGCGTCGGGCGCCTGAGACTTGCGTCGGGCGCCTGAGACTTGCGTCGGGCGCCTGAGACTTGCGTCGGGCGCCTGAGACTTGCGTCGGGCGCCTGAGACTTGCGTCGGGCGCCTGAGACTTGCGTCGGGCGCCTGAGACTTGCGTCGGGCGCCTGAGACTTGCGTCGGGCGACTTCGGCCTGCCTCGGCAGCCGTAAGCATGGCTAAGGACATCGAGGCTATCTTCGGATAGCTCGGGTGTAGTCCCAATCCACCATTATAAATACACACTCACAACTGATTTCACGTGACGTTACGACTGCTCTGTGATGTTCCTGCCGCCCGAACTATTCTGAAGCTATCCAAAATCAGCTACGGCGTCCTTAGGTGTGCTTACGACTGCCGAGGCAGCTCTCAGGCGCCCGAGCTGTACCGATGGCCACCAATAGTGGGCGCCGGGCTTAAGACAGGAGCGGAGCGGAGCTCCAGCCTTTGCTTTCGAGGTTATTTTTTATAACCACCCAGAAATAAGAGCCTTAATTTAAACCCTGCAGACAGAAATAGGACCTTAGTATTTTTTTTTTTATTTGATATAAACCATAGCTTGACTGCGATCCCACCTGATGGTAAGCAGTGATACAATCGTTGATGGTGAGGCGCACTAGTTTATAAAAATACGGAAATATAAAGTTAATGTTACCTTGTAGTGCTCGATGAGCTTGGTGACGGTGGAGGCAGCGAAGACGGCGGGGTCGTGGCTGTCGAAACTGAACCTGTAAGCACACGAAATACTATAGCTATTATGATAATAATATTTCACAACTACAACGCCATCTAGTCCCAGACTAAGCAGAGCTTGTGCTATGAGTACTAGACAGCTGATAAACATACTTATGTATTTCTATATACATACATATTAGGGATAAATTACACCCAGACACATAACAAATGATCGTGCTCATCACACAAACATTTGTCCTGGGTGGGAATCGAACCCACGACCTCTGGCATAGCAGTCAGGGCCACTAACCATTAGACCAACAGGTCAGTCGATATATATATATTTTTAATTTGATATATACTCGTGCCTGACCGAGACCCCACCTGATGGTAAGCAGAGATGCAATCGTTGACGGTGAGGCGCACTAGTTTATTAAGAGCCTATTCACTCTAGCCTCGAAGACACCTAAATCATAATCGGGCGGGAAGATCGCAGCAGGCAAATTGTTCCAGTCCTTCGATGTACGCGGTATAAACGACGAAGCGAAACGCTTAGTTTTCTCACTTGACGGTGAGCAATGGGTAGATCGCCGTCCGGCCGTCCTGTAACCGACTTTCTTACCTGTGCTGGTAGTGCTCGATGCGAGCGTGCAGGGAGCGCCCGTACTTGCGGAACGACACGGAGAACAGGTGCTCCTCTTGCGCAGAGTCGCGCAGCAGGAACGTGCCTGCATCATGAAAGAAGACTTGTTTACGTGTTATAATACGTATACGTATTCCAATTGGCCTCATCAGAAGGCTTACAGTCACCCAAAGAGCAATGGAAAGGGCTATGCTCGGAGTTTCCTTGCGTGATCGCGTCAGAAATGAAGATATCCGCAGGAGAACCAAGGTCGCCGACATAGCCCGAAGAATCGCAAAACTTAAGTGGCAGTGGGCAGGGCACATTGCTCGTAGAACGGATGGCCGATGGGGCCGAAAGGTTCTAGAGTGGCGACCGCGCACCGGAAGACGCAGCGTTGGAAGGCCTCCCACAAGGTGGACCGACGACCTGGTGAGGGTCGCGGGAGTGCGGTGGATGCGAGAAGCACAGGATCGGTCATTGTGGCGACGCTTGGGGGAGGCTTATGTCCAACAGTGGACGTCTTTCGGCTGAAATGATGATGATAATGAATACGTAGGCGTTTTAACGCGATAGCTAAGCGAAGCGGCGCCACTGGAAAACAATTGATACAATGCGGTTTAAATAAGAATAGGAACGTCAATTACCTCTATCTGTCAAATGTTACTAGAAAAGTACAAGTTACAATAACAACTTATTTGCGTATCAACTAAAAAGATTTTTTTAATCTAAATTAACTTAATATATTAATTAAGTCATAATCAGTATTTTTGTCATGTGAAGAGGAGGGATGAAACGCATGTTACTAAAAGAGTCATATGTGGATGGATGGAGAGGGAGAGGGAGACCAAAGAAAAGATGTGGATTGTGTGAGAAGTGATATGAAAGAAGAGGGAGTTAGTGATAGCGTGACGAGTGACAGGACAGAATGGAAGAAAAAAACGTGTTGCGCCGACCCCAAATAAAACGGGACAAGGGCAGGAAGATGATGAATTAGTATTTTTTTTAAATAATTGTATTCTTTCTTATTTTCATTGTTGGCAACAATTCGCCTTCTTCTTCTATTCGCCACTACACAGACAGAGTTCACACAGTGACGCAGAGACGAGCGGAATTGAACAACTAGATTCTGATTTAACTTTTTCGTTCATGGACTGTATTTGAAGGTAGTATATTCGAGTAATGACAAAGTGAATAATTAGCTTTACAATGAGGGGTCGAGAGGGACGTGTGTGCCCCGGCAGCTGTCGGCTCGACAGAGGGACGTGTGTGCCTCGGCAGCTGTCGGCTCGACAGAGGGACGTGTGTGCCTCGGCAGCTGTCGGCTGGACAGAGGGACGTGTGTGCCTCGGCAGCTGTCGGCTCGACAGAGGGACGTGTGTGCCTCGGCAGCTGTCGGCTGGACAGAGGGACGTGTGTGCCTCGGCAGCTGTCGGCTGGACAGAGGGACGTGTGTGCCTCGGCAGCTGTCGGCTCGACAGAGGGACGTGTGTGCCTCGGCAGCTGTCGGCTGGACAGAGGGACGTGTGTGCCTCGGCAGCTGTCGGCTCGACAGAGGGACGTGTGTGCCTCGGCAGCTGTCGGCTGGACATTGGGACGTGTGTGCCTCGGCAGCTGTCGGCTGGACAGAGGGACGTGTGTGCCTCGGCAGCTGTCGGCTGGACAGAGGGACGTGTGTGCCTCGGCAGCTGTCGGCTGGACAGAGGGACGTGTGTGCCCCGGCAGCTGTCGGCTGGACAGAGGGACGTGTGTGCCTCGGCAGCTGTCGGCTGGACAGAGGGACGTGTGTGCCTCGGCAGCTGTCGGCTCGACAGAGGGACGTGTGTGCCTCGGCAGCTGTCGGCTCGACAGAGGGACGTGTGTGCCTCGGCAGCTGTCGGCTGGACAGAGGGACGTGTGTGCCTCGGCAGCTGTCGGCTCGACAGAGGGACGTGTGTGCCTCGGCAGCTGTCGGCTGGACAGAGGGACGTGTGTGCCTCGGCAGCTGTCGGCTCGACAGAGGGACGTGTGTGCCTCGGCAGCTGTCGGCTGGACATTGGGACGTGTGTGCCTCGGCAGCTGTCGGCTGGACAGAGGGACGTGTGTGCCTCGGCAGCTGTCGGCTGGACAGAGGGACGTGTGTGCCTCGGCAGCTGTCGGCTGGACAGAGGGACGTGTGTGCCTCGGCAGCTGTCGGCTGGACATTGGGACGTGTGTGCCTCGGCAGCTGTCGGCTCGACAGAGGGACGTGTGTGCCTCGGCAGCTGTCGGCTGGACAGAGGGACGTGTGTGCCTCGGCAGCTGTCGGCTGGACAGAGGGACGTGTGTGCCTCGGCAGCTGTCGGCTGGACAGAGGGACGTGTGTGCCTCGGCAGCTGTCGGCTGGACAGAGGGACGTGTGTGCCTCGGCAGCTGTCGGCTCGACAGAGGGACGTGTGTGCCTCGGCAGCTGTCGGCTCGACAGAGGGACGTGTGTGCCTCGGCAGCTGTCGGCTGGACAGAGGGACGTGTGTGCCTCGGCAGCTGTCGGCTGGACAGAGGGACGTGTGTGCCTCGGCAGCTGTCGGCTCGACAGAGGGACGTGTGTGCCTCGGCAGCTGTCGGCTGGACAGAGGGACGTGTGTGCCTCGGCAGCTGTCGGCTGGACAGAGGGACGTGTGTGCCTCGGCAGCTGTCGGCTGGACAGAGGGACGTGTGTGCCTCGGCAGCTGTCGGCTGGACAGAGGGACGTGTGTGCCTCGGCAGCTGTCGGCTCGACAGAGGGACGTGTGTGCCTCGGCAGCTGTCGGCTGGACAGAGGGACGTGTGTGCCTCGGCAGCTGTCGGCTGGACAGAGGGACGTCTGTGCCTCGGCAGCTGTCGGCTGGACAGAGGGACGTGTGTGCCTCGGCAGCTGTCGGCTCGAGCAGCGTCGCGCCGCCTCCGCCGTGGGTGACGTCAGCCCGTATACTCACGCGTTTGATGCGTGAACAAATCTTGTATTTGCTCATACTTTTGACAGCTATGACGTCACAACATGGCGCTCAATCGATCCTATTCTTATTTCAAACGCCTAATACTCTATTGCGGTGGCCTTCTATCAAAATACGTGGATGCGGTGCGACGAGCGAAGCGAAGCGGACAAGATAAGTTAGTTTAATATTATAGCAACAACCCATTTTGCCAGAATATTAAACTTTGAGGTGGGAAATCATCCAAAAACTTCTCTCGTTCTAAGGTGAAGCGCGAAGGCGTGTCAGACTTTTGCTGACTAAAACCCACTCCTGTTTCGTCTTTGCCTTCGTTTGAGGACCCTGGGGTCCTTTTTCTATTCACTCATGAACTCTACTCCTTAACTGTACGAATAATGAATGTGTTTCCAAAATGTTTAGTGCGTATAGGTGGGATTTCCTCATCGCCGTAACGTCTGGTGGTCCGATGATGGGACGGGTTAAGCGGTTTACCTTCAGGTTTATTGTCCAGTAATCTCTCCGCCTCGTAGCGGTCCATCTTGCCCCAGTAGAAGGAGCAGGCTGTGATCTCCTTCAGATCTGGCACTAGGCAGTGGATATAGTCCACCTAGAAAAAAAAATAAAACAAATTGTTTAAAAAAGATGGCGCGTCTCGGCAGTTAAACCTGATCGAATGCCATAACGGTGAACGGAGTGACGCTGTCATGTCGTGGCGGCGAAAGGCGTGACGTTGTATGATGACGTCATAATCTAGTAGCTGTACGAAGGGTTTTTTGGGTGGAAAAATCATCTAATGACGTCCCCTCTCGTCGGCGGAGCGAGAGGGCGTGTCAGACTTTTACTGACTAAAAACTCACTCCTGTTCCAGGGCCCCGGGGATCTCACCCCAGTAGGCTTCGACCCTGCTGGGCCCCTACGGTTTGCTGACATCTCCTTGAGGCGTGTGTGGAACACTACGCGCCGTCGACGATTTGGGCTCGGTCGGATGGCGAGCTACCTATTGTTCGCCGTCCGCATGCCCGCGCCTACGGTGGCCGGATGTCAGGATCGGAATCCCGGCAGCTGGTGCGCGAGGGCCATTGCCTCGCGTATGCACGTGCGGCCTCCTCCTTTGATAGCATTAGCTGAATGCTCGAAGGCTGCGCTTACGTTAATTGTCAAGGGTCATCAGTTTAGGGGCATGTGTGTAAACTTGTAGAGTCTCGCATATTTTCGGTGAAAAAGGGAAGATATTTCGACCAGACAGGTGTTGTCTGTAGCAGGGCGCGCAGCTGAACATTACAGAGTGAACGCGTATAGTTACCTGCGTGTGCACCTTGGCGGTGGGCGCGTGCGGCGGCACGAGCGGCGGCGCGCGCAGCAGCAGGGCGCGCAGCTGAACATTACAGAGTGAACGCGTATAGTTACCTGCGTGTGCACCTTGGCGGTGGGCGCGTGCGGCGGCACGAGCGGCGGCGCGCGCAGCAGCAGGGCGCGCAGCTGAACATTACAGAGTGAACGCGTATAGTTACCTGCGTGTGCACCTTGGCGGTGGGCGCGTGCGGCGGCACGAGCGGCGGCGCGCGCAGCAGCAGGGCGCGCAGCTGAACATTACAGAGTGAACGCGTATAGTTACCTGCGTGTGCACCTTGGCGGTGGGCGCGTGCGGCGGCACGAGCGGCGGCGCGCGCAGCAGCAGGGCGCGCAGCTGAACATTACAGAGTGAACGCGTATAGTTACCTGCGTGTGCACCTTGGCGGTGGGCGCGTGCGGCGGCACGAGCGGCGGCGCGCGCAGCAGCAGGGCGCGCAGCTGAACATTACAGAGTGAACGCGTATAGTTACCTGCGTGTGCACCTTGGCGGTGGGCGCGTGCGGCGGCACGAGCGGCGGCGCGCGCAGCAGCAGGGCGCGCAGCTGAACATTACAGAGTGAACGCGTATAGTTACCTGCGTGTGCACCTTGGCGGTGGGCGCGTGCGGCGGCACGAGCGGCGGCGCGCGCAGCAGCAGGGCGCGCAGCTGAACATTACAGAGTGAACGCGTATAGTTACCTGCGTGTGCACCTTGGCGGTGGGCGCGTGCGGCGGCACGAGCGGCGGCGCGCGCAGCAGCAGGGCGCGCAGCTGAACATTACAGAGTGAACGCGTATAGTTACCTGCGTGTGCACCTTGGCGGTGGGCGCGTGCGGCGGCACGAGCGGCGGCGCGCGCAGCAGCAGGGCGCGCAGCTGAACATTACAGAGTGAACGCGTATAGTTACCTGCGTGTGCACCTTGGCGGTGGGCGCGTGCGGCGGCACGAGCGGCGGCGCGCGCAGCAGCAGGGCGCGCAGCTGAACATTACAGAGTGAACGCGTATAGTTACCTGCGTGTGCACCTTGGCGGTGGGCGCGTGCGGCGGCACGAGCGGCGGCGCGCGCAGCAGCAGGGCGCGCAGCTGAACATTACAGAGTGAACGCGTATAGTTACCTGCGTGTGCACCTTGGCGGTGGGCGCGTGCGGCGGCACGAGCGGCGGCGCGCGCAGCAGCAGGGCGCGCAGCTGAACATTACAGAGTGAACGCGTATAGTTACCTGCGTGTGCACCTTGGCGGTGGGCGCGTGCGGCGGCACGAGCGGCGGCGCGCGCAGCAGCAGGGCGCGCAGCTGAACATTACAGAGTGAACGCGTATAGTTACCTGCGTGTGCACCTTGGCGGTGGGCGCGTGCGGCGGCACGAGCGGCGGCGCGCGCAGCAGCAGGGCGCGCAGCTGAACATTACAGAGTGAACGCGTATAGTTACCTGCGTGTGCACCTTGGCGGTGGGCGCGTGCGGCGGCACGAGCGGCGGCGCGCGCAGCAGCAGGGCGCGCAGCTGAACATTACAGAGTGAACGCGTATAGTTACCTGCGTGTGCACCTTGGCGGTGGGCGCGTGCGGCGGCACGAGCGGCGGCGCGCGCAGCAGCAGGGCGCGCAGCTGAACATTACAGAGTGAACGCGTATAGTTACCTGCGTGTGCACCTTGGCGGTGGGCGCGTGCGGCGGCACGAGCGGCGGCGCGCGCAGCAGCAGGGCGCGCAGCTGAACATTACAGAGTGAACGCGTATAGTTACCTGCGTGTGCACCTTGGCGGTGGGCGCGTGCGGCGGCACGAGCGGCGGCGCGCGCAGCAGCAGGGCGCGCAGCTGAACATTACAGAGTGAACGCGTATAGTTACCTGCGTGTGCACCTTGGCGGTGGGCGCGTGCGGCGGCACGAGCGGCGGCGCGCGCAGCAGCAGGGCGCGCAGCTGAACATTACAGAGTGAACGCGTATAGTTACCTGCGTGTGCACCTTGGCGGTGGGCGCGTGCGGCGGCACGAGCGGCGGCGCGCGCAGCAGCAGGGCGCGCAGCTGAACATTACAGAGTGAACGCGTATAGTTACCTGCGTGTGCACCTTGGCGGTGGGCGCGTGCGGCGGCACGAGCGGCGGCGCGCGCAGCAGCAGGGCGCGCAGCTGAACATTACAGAGTGAACGCGTATAGTTACCTGCGTGTGCACCTTGGCGGTGGGCGCGTGCGGCGGCACGAGCGGCGGCGCGCGCAGCAGCAGGGCGCGCAGCTGAACATTACAGAGTGAACGCGTATAGTTACCTGCGTGTGCACCTTGGCGGTGGGCGCGTGCGGCGGCACGAGCGGCGGCGCGCGCAGCAGCAGGGCGCGCAGCTGAACATTACAGAGTGAACGCGTATAGTTACCTGCGTGTGCACCTTGGCGGTGGGCGCGTGCGGCGGCACGAGCGGCGGCGCGCGCAGCAGCAGGGCGCGCAGCTGAACATTACAGAGTGAACGCGTATAGTTACCTGCGTGTGCACCTTGGCGGTGGGCGCGTGCGGCGGCACGAGCGGCGGCGCGCGCAGCAGCAGGGCGCGCAGCTGAACATTACAGAGTGAACGCGTATAGTTACCTGCGTGTGCACCTTGGCGGTGGGCGCGTGCGGCGGCACGAGCGGCGGCGCGCGCAGCAGCAGGGCGCGCAGCTGAACATTACAGAGTGAACGCGTATAGTTACCTGCGTGTGCACCTTGGCGGTGGGCGCGTGCGGCGGCACGAGCGGCGGCGCGCGCAGCAGCAGGGCGCGCAGCTGAACATTACAGAGTGAACGCGTATAGTTACCTGCGTGTGCACCTTGGCGGTGGGCGCGTGCGGCGGCACGAGCGGCGGCGCGCGCAGCAGCAGGGCGCGCAGCTGAACATTACAGAGTGAACGCGTATAGTTACCTGCGTGTGCACCTTGGCGGTGGGCGCGTGCGGCGGCACGAGCGGCGGCGCGCGCAGCAGCAGGGCGCGCAGCTGAACATTACAGAGTGAACGCGTATAGTTACCTGCGTGTGCACCTTGGCGGTGGGCGCGTGCGGCGGCACGAGCGGCGGCGCGCGCAGCAGCAGGGCGCGCAGCTGAACATTACAGAGTGAACGCGTATAGTTACCTGCGTGTGCACCTTGGCGGTGGGCGCGTGCGGCGGCACGAGCGGCGGCGCGCGCAGCAGCAGGGCGCGCAGCTGAACATTACAGAGTGAACGCGTATAGTTACCTGCGTGTGCACCTTGGCGGTGGGCGCGTGCGGCGGCACGAGCGGCGGCGCGCGCAGCAGCAGGGCGCGCAGCTGAACATTACAGAGTGAACGCGTATAGTTACCTGCGTGTGCACCTTGGCGGTGGGCGCGTGCGGCGGCACGAGCGGCGGCGCGCGCAGCAGCAGGGCGCGCAGCTGAACATTACAGAGTGAACGCGTATAGTTACCTGCGTGTGCACCTTGGCGGTGGGCGCGTGCGGCGGCACGAGCGGCGGCGCGCGCAGCAGCAGGGCGCGCAGCTGAACATTACAGAGTGAACGCGTATAGTTACCTGCGTGTGCACCTTGGCGGTGGGCGCGTGCGGCGGCACGAGCGGCGGCGCGCGCAGCAGCAGGGCGCGCAGCTGAACATTACAGAGTGAACGCGTATAGTTACCTGCGTGTGCACCTTGGCGGTGGGCGCGTGCGGCGGCACGAGCGGCGGCGCGCGCAGCAGCAGGGCGCGCAGCTGAACATTACAGAGTGAACGCGTATAGTTACCTGCGTGTGCACCTTGGCGGTGGGCGCGTGCGGCGGCACGAGCGGCGGCGCGCGCAGCAGCAGGGCGCGCAGCTGAACATTACAGAGTGAACGCGTATAGTTACCTGCGTGTGCACCTTGGCGGTGGGCGCGTGCGGCGGCACGAGCGGCGGCGCGCGCAGCAGCAGGGCGCGCAGCTGAACATTACAGAGTGAACGCGTATAGTTACCTGCGTGTGCACCTTGGCGGTGGGCGCGTGCGGCGGCACGAGCGGCGGCGCGCGCAGCAGCAGGGCGCGCAGCTGAACATTACAGAGTGAACGCGTATAGTTACCTGCGTGTGCACCTTGGCGGTGGGCGCGTGCGGCGGCACGAGCGGCGGCGCGCGCAGCAGCAGGGCGCGCAGCTGAACATTACAGAGTGAACGCGTATAGTTACCTGCGTGTGCACCTTGGCGGTGGGCGCGTGCGGCGGCACGAGCGGCGGCGCGCGCAGCAGCAGGGCGCGCAGCTGAACATTACAGAGTGAACGCGTATAGTTACCTGCGTGTGCACCTTGGCGGTGGGCGCGTGCGGCGGCACGAGCGGCGGCGCGCGCAGCAGCAGGGCGCGCAGCTGAACATTACAGAGTGAACGCGTATAGTTACCTGCGTGTGCACCTTGGCGGTGGGCGCGTGCGGCGGCACGAGCGGCGGCGCGCGCAGCAGCAGGGCGCGCAGCTGAACATTACAGAGTGAACGCGTATAGTTACCTGCGTGTGCACCTTGGCGGTGGGCGCGTGCGGCGGCACGAGCGGCGGCGCGCGCAGCAGCAGGGCGCGCAGCTGAACATTACAGAGTGAACGCGTATAGTTACCTGCGTGTGCACCTTGGCGGTGGGCGCGTGCGGCGGCACGAGCGGCGGCGCGCGCAGCAGCAGGGCGCGCAGCTGAACATTACAGAGTGAACGCGTATAGTTACCTGCGTGTGCACCTTGGCGGTGGGCGCGTGCGGCGGCACGAGCGGCGGCGCGCGCAGCAGCAGGGCGCGCAGCTGAACATTACAGAGTGAACGCGTATAGTTACCTGCGTGTGCACCTTGGCGGTGGGCGCGTGCGGCGGCACGAGCGGCGGCGCGCGCAGCAGCAGGGCGCGCAGCTGAACATTACAGAGTGAACGCGTATAGTTACCTGCGTGTGCACCTTGGCGGTGGGCGCGTGCGGCGGCACGAGCGGCGGCGCGCGCAGCAGCAGGGCGCGCAGCTGAACATTACAGAGTGAACGCGTATAGTTACCTGCGTGTGCACCTTGGCGGTGGGCGCGTGCGGCGGCACGAGCGGCGGCGCGCGCAGCAGCAGGGCGCGCAGCTGAACATTACAGAGTGAACGCGTATAGTTACCTGCGTGTGCACCTTGGCGGTGGGCGCGTGCGGCGGCACGAGCGGCGGCGCGCGCAGCAGCAGGGCGCGCAGCTGAACATTACAGAGTGAACGCGTATAGTTACCTGCGTGTGCACCTTGGCGGTGGGCGCGTGCGGCGGCACGAGCGGCGGCGCGCGCAGCAGCAGGGCGCGCAGCTGAACATTACAGAGTGAACGCGTATAGTTACCTGCGTGTGCACCTTGGCGGTGGGCGCGTGCGGCGGCACGAGCGGCGGCGCGCGCAGCAGCAGGGCGCGCAGCTCTCCGCCACACACCACCTGCACAACATTACACATCGTTAATATCTCCAACATCCATCCATCCCCTTATCCTAAAAAACTAACTTAAAAATCAAGGTATTTAGAACATACAGCTTATAATACTTTTTTGTCAATGTGGGCAAATACCTTGCCGATAATATCAAAATAACTCCTCTACAACAGATGGCAACTTATATTGTACCTAAAACTGTACCCATCTCATCTTTCGTTCTAGAACGTAGCGATAGTGACGAAATCATTTCCACTATAAACTCCCTACGGACCAACGCTGCTACTGGATGGGATGGTATATCGCCCTATATCCTAAAAAATACTCCATTCTACTGGCACCCATCCTATGCCATATATTTAATCTCTGTTTCGACACCGGTGTCTTTCCTACTTCGTTTAAAAAGGCAATTATCCATCCAATTTTCAAGGGAGGAGACGGGACTTTACCTAACAATTACCGACCCATAGCAGTCCTAAGTGCGTTATCTAAGGTACTCGAACGTTTAATTAATAAGAGATTGGTTAATTACTTGGAACACTATAAGCTAATTTCATCTCATCAATTCGGCTTTCGCAAAAACTTATCAACATGCGACGCTGTCCACGAATTAACTAATCATGTCAATCACTAATCAATAAAAAAGTCCTAACAATATTCTTGGACCTCGCAAAAGCGTTCGACACGGTCCCCGTCTCTACTCTCTTAACGAAACTTGAAGGAATGGGTGTCTGAGGTGTTCAATTAGATCTGTTCAAGAGCTACCTAACAACTCGATCACAATATGTCAGCATAAATAACATCAATAGTAACGAACTTCCCATTTATTACGGTGTGCCCCAGGGCAGTATACTTGGACCGACCCTTTTTCTTGTCTTCATCAATGAGCTATGCAACCTTAATATCCAAAATGGCAACATAATATCTTTCGCAGATGATACTGCGATAACTGTTGTAGCTGAAACTTGGTCTCAATTAGAAATAGAAGCGTAACTCGCATTCAACGCCGCACTAAACTGGCTCAATGATCACACCCTTACTCTTAATACTTCAAAAACCAACTTTCTTACTTACTCAATCAGTACAGCCTCCCAACCACGAATCCCAATAAATTTAATAGCTCACTCCTGTAATAATCTACCCCAAACTCCTTGTAACTGCCCGTCATTAACCTCTGCAGACCAAATAAAATATTTGGGTGTGACGTTGGACAAAACTCTTAATTTTAAGTCCCACATAAATATTCTCACTGGCAGGGTCCGTAAACTTATATTCATATTTAAAACACTTCGGCAAATCGCTAATCAAACTATAACTCGTAAGGTTTATTTCGCCTTATGCCAATCTATTGTCACGTATTGCTTTTCATGTTGGGGTGGTGCTGCTAAAACAACTATAAAACCATTAGAGATAGCTCATAGAGCAGTATTGAAAGTTGCTACCTTTCGTCCTATCATGTTCCCTACAACTGAATTATACCGTAAGTGGAATATTCTTAACGTAAGACAACAGTTTATCATGCAAGCTATTCTTTTACAACACCAAAAAACACCATATAGGAAAATTGATAAACGTAGAAAAGATATAATTTGTACTCTCCCTCGTACGCGCTCCGCTTTCGTTAAAAGATTCTTTTATTTTCTTGGCCCTTCTTTATATAATAAAATAAATAGACTTGGTCCAGTATACGGGTTAACACTCTTTAACTGTAAAAAAAGGGTCTACTCGTTTCTTCTAGACTATACATATGAAGAAACAGAAAAGTTGCTTATTTAAAGGTAAGTAAAATACATAACATAATTATTAATACAACCAACACACACGAAATGGTTTGCAGACAAATCTTTCTTTTATTTATTTTTTTAATTTTTTTCTCAACATTATTTTTATTTTTCTTTTTTTTTAGTTAAGTATACCAAATTTTTGAAGGCAGTTAAACACATAATGTACCTAATCAGTGAAAATACATCATTGTTGTAAGCCATGGGGATCGGAACTGTCACTCCGCAAGCTCTGCTTAGCTTGGGACTAGACGGCATTTTGTGATAGTTGTATAAATATTATTATTTTCTTTATTATTTTTAAAAAGCTAGCGTTTAACCACTTCTTCTTCTTCTTTTCGTGTCGATGTACTAAATTTTATCTGAACAGTATTTGGCAACCTCTACGGCACTGTTATTGGCCTCGTATAGATCCTGAAAACTGCAGGTAGTTGTGCAGGATGGACAGCATAGCAAATGACGCATGTCCTGTGCAGCGGTTTAACCACTATTTCACTTGACGGTAAGTAATGATAATACGGTCAACGACGATGGAGTACTCTTGCCTAGAAGCAACCTGTTTAGTCTTTAACTTAAAAACCTTCAGTTTGTAGCTATCAGGAAGCACAGACTCCAGCATGGTGCATATATGAATGGAAAATCTACCATGCACCGGTGAGGCATCGCTGTACATCTACTGCTTCGATGATGGAATGGACGAGATAAAGTTAAGTTATGCGGAATTAATTAATGAAAATTATGTATATAGTATTACCTGGAAGTGTGGGTGCAGCCGTATGGCATCGTTTGTCTGAGTGAGTTCCGAGCGTCGCCCGTTCTCCTGCGAGCTCTCGCCTTCCGCACTGAAAACACAAATCTATATAAATAAAAACGAAATACCACTCACTGATTAATCACGAAATCTCAGAAACTATAATACCTACAAACTTAAAATTTGGCAGGTAGGTTCCTTATAGGGTGTAGACATCCGCTAAGAACTGATTTTACGAAACACCACCCCAAAGGGGGTAGAACGGGGTTCCAAAGTTAGTCTGGAGAAAGTTACTTTCACGCGGGAAAAGCCGCTGGCAAAAGCTATTATAATATGAGTGTTTGTTTGACTACAACATAAATCATAAATTCGGAACTTCCTATTGATTTTGCACTTTAGATTCCGACCAATTTCAATCAGAAATTAATAATAATAATATTTTTTTATTTCATAAAATAGGAACTCATTGCACTGTATACATGGTAGAGTATTAATGTTAACATTGTCACATTATTAGCACAATATTATTGGCTCTATCCCTTAAACTAGGTCTAGCCTGTATCTTAAGAGATAGGGTTCAACCATATGGGTACAATATTTATATATAGCATTCTGTAGCAAGTAAAACAGTGTCGGTGTCACATAAGCAAAATTAAAACTGTGGAAGAAGTGTAGTTAGTTAGTTAGTGTTTTGAGTATATAAGTAAGAGTTTGTGTGTGTGTGTGTGTGTGTGTGTGTGTGTGAGGGTGTGTGCATGAGTGTAATGTGTATGTGTGTGGCTTTTGGAATTGTTTTTTACGAGATGAATGTTAGGAGATTCTCCGTTGTAAGGTAATCCTGTTGTAGTAGCCATTGAATGATGATGAAATTATATCGGAGGTACAATCAGGTTTAAACTTGTCTCTCGGGAACCTCCCTCCCACCGTACCTTCTATCGATTACTCTTTTAGTTGTTGTTTTGTTTCGTATTTTATTTGGAATGTTGTGAATTAGCTCTTCATCTATAAACATAAAAGGAGAAACTGACTGACTGATATATCAACGCACAGCTAAAACTACGAGGACTAGGAGTGTAAAATTTTGCACAAGGTTTCCTTTTATGACGTAGGTGAGTATTAAGGGAGGATTTTTCTAAATTCACCCCCTAAGGGGATGAAACAGGGGTCCAAAGTTTGTAGGGAGCCGCTGGCAAAATGCTAGTTTATACATATCAGGTTTTTGATTAGATTATGTAGTGTTTCATTTAACGCTTCTGCCTTTGATTTCGGTTCCGATTCATACAAACAAAATTTAAACTCCGGTTCAGATTCTAGACGCAAACTGTAATTGTTTAGGTAAGTCATAGAACGAAGTACTTACGTTCTAGGCGCGACAGACAGCACGTAGACTTCAGCTGTCGGCTCGCCATTCTCTCGGTTTGTGTCACCATCTGAAACATTACATCAGTTGTTTATACAAGCTTATTTTTAGTAAATGCGAAACCTTTTTTTTTTTTTTATTTTCGTGGGGAAACCTTCAATAGGCGCCTGGATTTTTGGGGAAAAGACCAGGGAGTGTGGGATTTTTACCTCACTAATACCACCCCGGTGATCACCATCCGCACATGGAAGAGGGCCCCGTGACCTCTTAAAAGACCACCCCGGAACCCCCTCTGTACAACGCCTGTGATCACGTGCCACCGTGCACAACGAGGCTAAGGGGAGACTTCTCATAGTCTCCTCAGGGATGTGCCCTAACAAGCGTTGTACAGTATATGCGAAACCTGAACACAGTTTGTTCAGAATCAGTAAAATGGCTACGAGCTGGACACCGCGCGACATTAAGTACCTATCAGCAAATCATATGTGCAACATAGGTCACGGGAGATCATAGCAACGCGAGCCCTCCCCTCAATGGTCAAAATGACACAGGACGAGGCGCACGCGTCGCACTCTCGTCCCGGTTGCATTACGCGAGCATGTGGCCACCGTGGCGCCGCGAGTGTTTTGACTTTTGTTGGTTGATCTTGTAGGTACTTACCTATTATCGTATTTAAAAACTATCGTGTAATTGAGTAGGGAGTGATTAGAAAGACATTGTAAATAGTGATCAAGTTAACTATTGTGAATAGGGATGACTAACATAAACATTTAAATTAATGCCTAATTTATTTCAGACTCGATAAATAGATAACGGACTCGAAAGAAGGAAGAAAGAAAGAAGCGTAATATATAAACTGATATTCTTATTTTACCTGCATTTATGACAATCGCATCCAGCTCCCTTCGTAGGTCCCTTGCGCCTAGCGTTAAAACTGCGGCCAGTCTGGAAAAACCAAACAATATTTTGTAACAATTTTGTAAAAATAGAATATAAACCGACGAAAAATTCTACCACTGGGGGGTTCAGAATCTGTACTGGATTCATGGTATTCATTAGTGCGTCGATCTCAAATACACCCTATATATTATTTCAATTGGCAATCTTTTCACGGAATTACCTAATGTGAGTAGTACTGACCTGTCATCACTAACTCGCCTGTAGGCGGTGCACACACACGCGGGCCTGCGCCAGCGCCGGCGGCGACACGTGCACTCGCGCCCGCTCCATCTGGACGGTAGGGGGAGAGTTTATACGACAATTATGTTCGCAAATAAAAACAATACATACCCACGCTTGGTGAGAAGCTAAAACTAAGTAAAAACAAAGCTGATGGAGGGGAGAGGGGTGAGGAAAATGATTAAAACCCATCCATGTTCTGCAGAGGCCCACCAGAGCCGAAGCCTACTGGCTATTGGCTATGGGTTTAATTGCGAAAGGGAAACCCGTGGTCCTGGAACGCAGAGGGCAATCGAAGGAACATAGGAGTGGGTTTTAATCAGTAAAAGACTGACACGCCCTTGCGCTCCGCTTAGGAGAAGTCATTAGATGATTTCCCACTTGAAAAAATCCCTATGTTCCTTCAATAGCCTTTTAACGTTTTCGGGCCGTGGTGCCTCGAAGCACGCCATAATCATGGCGGACCTAAGAGTTGCTGGAGAGGCGCCACGGTGTCCACATGGTAAGTTCGGCAGGTTCCTGTACCTAATTTAGGCGGAAGAAACGCCCGGGTATTACCGTTGTGCAGAGCGCACGAAGGACACGGTGGAGGTGTGTCCCGCTTGCCACGGGAGACTGGCGTCCGGAGACGCAATAAGTTCCACGCGCGCCTCAAAGAGTTGTCAGCGAAATAGTATGGGTCAGTTAGGGCTCAAACCTGCCAGGGTTGCGGATTATACGTAGGAGTTACTGCAGCAGTAAAGGAATACCTTTTTGTCTACCCTAGAGCGAAAAAAGACATTTAATAATTTCCCACCTAGAAAAGAGCCCTACGAGAGTTGTGTATCTAATCGTCTGCGTTGTAACAAGTACCTGTCAGTAACCGCGCTGACGTATCGGTGCACACTGCTGGGAGACTCCGCGTACCGGCGCCGCTCCCACGCACCGCAGCCGCATGTGCACTCGCCGCCTAACAACAAAACATACATAAGTAACAGTACTCTAGGGCCTCAAGACTGCTATTACAATAGTGTCAGAATGGTCTAGCATTGATTTCATAATTGTTGATTTTGACAAGTTTGGTAATCTACTAATATAATGACGTCATTATGACTTTCCAATGATCAACCACTGAGTCTCCATTGAAAGAAATGGCACGGAATGGAAATCTCGTATATAATGACAAATTAATGTGACGTATGCGGTAATCTGCTAAAATTTGACAGTTTCTTTGCTCAGTGACCTCCCATTACAACGTCGCTGTGCAGTCATTGCTTTAAATTCGTTACAAGACAGTTTGTACCACAATTCTTTTACGAGACCACTGATTGATCAATGATCGGCCATTATGAATTAAGAGATTAAGAACTTTAGCAAAATGACAATGGAATCGTGTTGGAATAACGAATTTATGAGATGAGAGATGGAGTTATACACAGAGGCGTAACTACGCAGTATACTCCAATAAACGAGGTCATCGGTCTCGATTTTACATGGACGAAATCTAGTCAGTTACTCTGGACATATCGCGACGCCATAAAAAAAAGCCTTTATAACTTTTGATATGGGGCCTCTTTGGGACTTTCTACGCCACTGGTTATAGACCCTAAATAGCGCCATCGCTTTAAAGTTGTCAAATGGATCACGTTCAGAGTTCGTGGTATGGCGTCTGCTCGTTGGCGCCGAAAGCACGCTTTTTCTTTTTTGACGTGACAGTCAGAAGTTTGAACAACAAAACGGACGTGAGAAAACTTTCTGCTTTTGAAAAACTAAGAACTTTACAGCTACAAATTGGTCCGACGAGTATTTTCGTGCCCTATTCGCCAGGGTCGTGTATTTGCGACTGGGTACTCGCATCTCGTTTAGTTCTTCAATCCCCATAGGTGACAGAAGAGCTGACGAGATGGAGTACTTGTGTCGAATATATCCGACGGCGGTTAAAAGGTTAATGTAATGTAACTCACTCTTCCTTGACGTCTGCTGACCCATCTTCAGTTTAATGTTGGCGTCTTTAACTTGCACATGCAAAGTTCGTCCTGCGAACTACCATCTGGAAACAAGACAACATACATTTTAAAATTAGATTTGTTTAGACTAGGGTTATCGGGCGGCGAGAGGGATTGTCACACTTTTACTGACATAGGCGTCCATTACACGGTCATGCAATCGTCAATCAAAACCATCAATCATGAATGATGGTTGAATGACGGAATTTTATCGCCATACGTTTTTCGTTATGCATATGTCAGTCATCGCATTACACGGTAGGTTTTTCGTCAGTCAAAATATTTGAATGTAGCAAAACTGACAGCAAAACCTATGTACCGTAAATAGATTAGTAATTTATCAAGGAATTACGGAAAAGGGTGCGGTGTTTCACTAGTGCATAGTCTTCGCGCGTGAACCAGTCGCAGACAGCACACGATGCATTCGGGACCAGCGTGTAGGCAACGCAAGGCAACCGTGCGAGCAAGCGTATATCCATAGTGCTCTATGCAAAGAATACTAACCGCTCGAAGCGAGGTGGTGCAGGTCGGGTATAGGGTGGCTCTGATGAGCCTTTGAAAGTTTTTATGAAAACATTCTCGCGAACAAAGTCACTAGCAAAGTGTACATGAATATTACAATAGATCACATGACTACAACTGCGTATGCCGAACACATCAGAATATTCACACACACTAAATATATCACCATTGTGTGTACACAATACATTCGTTTAGATAAATCAGCCGCATTTGATTAAACCAAGCGTCTGTTAAGCTGCATCATCCAATAGGAAAGATACAGAAGGTTGCTTACATACTTCTACATTACTTGGGGTCGGCGCAACACGTTTTTTTCTTCCATTCTTCTTTGACTGGCCTGCTAGTCTAATGGTTAGTGGCCCTAACTGCTGATGCCGGAGGTCGTGGGTTCGATTCCCACCCAGGACAAATGTTTGTGTGATGAGCACAATCATTTGTGGGTTTCTTTTTAGGTTGGAAAATCATCAAATGACAAATCGCGCTCTTGGGCGGTGCGGGAGATAGTGTGAGACGTTTACTGACTAAAAACCTACTCCTGTTCCTTCGTTGCCTTCGTCCCAGGGCCCCGGGGTCAGTTTTCACACTACCCATGGGTCCTGTGTCTGGGTGTAATTTATCTATAGTATGTATGAATTTAGAAATATATAAGTATGTTTATCAGTTGTCTAGTACTCATAGCACAAGCTCTGCTTAGTTTGGGACTAGATGGCGTTGTGTGATATTTGTGGAATATTATTACATATATATGTATTATTCTGTCCTGTCACCCGTCACACTATCACTAACTCCCTTTTCTTTCATATCACTTCTCACACAATCCATCCATCTTTTCTTTGGCCTCCAATTCCATCCATTTACATGACGTATATTAGATTAGTTACAAACAGAACCAAAACTGATGCAAGCACACATAGACTATCTCGGAAACGCGTGGAGGTATCGAGTTGAAATTAAAACCCCATATACTCAGGTCTGCGGTCCCTTGAATCGGTGAAAATAAGATAAAAAAAAGTTTATGCGACATAAATGTCGCATAAAACGTGAATCAAAATTCATAGGGTACTTCCCGTTGACCTAGAACCCTGAAATTTGTTATAAAGCAAGATCTCATAGCAAAAATATAGAAAAAAATCTGAAAACTGAAAATTTGCAGTTACGTCAGAAAAAAAAGTCTTAACTCAATTCGGGAATTGAACTGTTTTCATGGAAGGTAAGTTTGTAAGAATCGCCAAACTAAAGTGGCAATGGGCAGGGCACATTGCTCGCAGAACAGATGGCCGTTGGGGCCGAAAGGTTCTGGAATGGCGGCCACGTACCGGAAGACGTAGCGTTGGAAGGCCTCCTACAAGGTGGACCGATGACTTGGTAACGGTTGCGGGAGTCCGATGGATGCGAGACGCACAGGACCGTTCATTATGGCCACACTTGGGGGAGGCCTATGTCCAGCAGTGGACGTCTTTCGGCTGAAATGATGATGATGATGAAGTTTGTACGGAACCCTCAGTGCGCGAGTCCGACTCGCATTTGCACGGTTTTTTTTTTCTTCTCTTTGGCAACTTGGAGCCGATGTCTACTATTCTGCCAGTGTCATAACGAAAGAAAGAAAAAGAGTATATTTGCGTCAAACATGGCGCATAACATAAAAAAATAACAACAACTCTATATATGCTGCATCGAGCGCTCAGCAAAATGCTAGGGCTCATGTAAAAGACAGCCGCCACAGCGCCAGCCGTCTTCGACGGTAAGGCGTTGATCAGCTACCATGGATAAGTGTGTATTTAAAATCATTAAATACCTAAACAAATCAAAGAAATAATGCATGTGTGTGTATCATGTGGTGACGGCAGCACTGTGAGGTGAACCGTCATACTCGTTGGTATGGACAGTGATCGCCAAACGTCTCAATATTGTGTATGAAATCAGCCTTCTGCCTACTAAATTTGTGGCTTCACTGAGTCAGCCATTCAAGTTAATTGGGAGACACTTTAATTGATTTTAATTGTAACAATAAATTGTCAACGCGTTGCAATTAATAGTTTAAATATGTGTCATACACTTGTACTTGGTTTGGTAGACAGAAAATTAGTATTTATTAATTACTAACTAGCCCGCGGCTTCGCTCCCGTCAACTGACTACTCTACTACGTAACTCTAACCTCCTATTCTACCCTCCCTACCTTGTTAGCTACCCTACGCTATTTACCTACCTAGTTACTTACCCCACCTACCTACCTTTTGTTTTGAAACATTCCCTGTATGGTGGTGAACCAAACAATGAAAGAATTATTAAAATTGAGCCATTCTTAAATTATAGCGTGACTAAAACTTAAATAGGGATGCATTTCTATATGTGATTTTTCTACATAAGCATACAGAGTCAAGCTGGTTACTTATATGTTTTCGAACTGTGGGGAAGCGCTAGTGACTCTAATATAAACATCTTACAGCAACTTCAAAACATTATAGTGAGATCTATAACAAGTGTACCATGGTTTGTTACAAATGCCGTGGTTAACGGGAACCATTGTAGGTTTAGCCATCTGATGGAGGGCTAGAGGTTGAGTAGAAGGGGAATAGCACAAAAGATCCAGAAGGATCGAAGTGCTCTGGCCTAGGGTCAGCCCCACATCAAGATAAGATAAGCTATCTGATGACACACACTTCACAAATTTGCTTATAGTCAAGAACTGATTGCAAATTAACACATGGAAGAAATTTTTTATTTATTTATTTGGTTACCTGGCCAACACAATAGAGAGAAAACACATTAGATACGGCTCCTACGTGTTAAGGTGAACGCACACTTATCCGAGCCGAGCTCGTAGAACGAATTGAAAGAAAAGAATTTTAGAATTCTTTTTAAGAAATTCTATGAAACATCCAGGAAAGACTCCAGAATAAATAATTCTAAAATTCGATTCTTTCGGCTCTGATCAGTGTGCATTCACCTTAACAGAGACACAGAAGCAGTTATTAAAATTTTATGCACTAGTAATAAACACTACAAAGTCTCACTAAAGTCTTAGGCATTTTCTATCAGTACACCTTAGAATGATTCAGAAACAAACATGGCAGGTATAATATAATAGAAAGACACACATACATAAAAACAAACAATGCTATTGTGAAAAATGAATTCAACCAATCAACACTGTGATGATTCTACAAATTCCTTGCGAATGTGTCCACATGCCAGTTATTCAAGATGTAAAAGATGGAGAAAGGGAGAAATGGGACTGGGTCTGACAGGCCATGATCACTGAATCAAATTGACATCAGGATTTTTGGCTGAAGGACAGAAATGAGAGATTGATCCAATATTTATTTATGTTTATATATTGTCTTTCATATATAATAGCTACATTATATCTGGTATATAATTTTAATCCAATATTTACTTTATTAATTTGCAGTACACCGCAGACTACCCCCCTTTTTCTATTTCAAGTTCTTATAGTCCATGGTTGTCTGCTAAATATCGCTGTCAGCGATAGGACTGCCTTTGTACCCATGTGTAAAACTTTTACATTACATTTTGGAATATAATAAAGTTTATTCTATTCAGAGTGATCCATCCCTTCCCACTAATATAAGGAGCAGTTGTGGCCTAAGAAGCAGTGGAGACCGAATGTTAATGGCCCTGACTTACGAGTTTAATCTGACAGGTTCAAACCCAGCCAGGCACATCACTGTGTAATTTATTTCAACACCACTGCTCTAAAACTAGCAAAAGAAAACATCGTGAGGAAACCAGCACGTTACATAACAACACATGCTGTCTTAGAGAGGGCTTGAGGCTTGACCCCTAGCAGTGGAAATATTATTTCTTTCTCTGGTCTTATCTGTTATCAATCATTATTATAACACAGATGTCTTGAAAGATATGCACAAAACGTTTTAAGAACACATTTATTATGCATACATCCAAGGAGTGGAATTCCTTGCCGGAGCAGTGTTTCCAGATAGCTACATCTTAGGGTTCTATAAGTCAAGAGTGAATAGGCTACTTCTAGGCAAGCGTGCTCCATCGTCGACCACATCATCACTTACCATCAGGTGAGATGGTGGTCAAACGCGAGCCTAACATTAATAAATAAATATGCATATTTCAACGTTTCGCAAGTACAACGTCTGTTGTGGCGAAATTGACAAGATGTCTTTTCTTTTAAGGCATTTATGGTAAGACCGGGTTTTAAGCTTGTTACCAAGTTCGTTAGGGTGGTTCTCAAGCCTACTCAGGGAACTAAACTATGTAACTAAATTATACTGTATTTATTAGTAATAAATAGTTATTTATCATTGTGATTCTTACAGATTTATGGGTAATCTTTTGGTTGTCACTATGACAGAGTAAGGGTGTAAAGGGTAATCTGTCTTCTATCTGTGACTAATTTGTGAAGTTTATTTTCAAATGCATTGTTAGAACGTAAACTGACTCAAAGAGTTTTTCAGTTCAAATGAAAACATATTTTATTTCACATAGGCCTACATGGGCATTTATAAAATATCAGAAGCTAGTGCATGGTTTCAATTGGATGTTTCCTATGGAGGAGAACCGGAGGAAAGAAACTCCATAGTTCATAATCATTTCAGCCGAAATTTTATTTCCTTTATTCAATTTAAATACCATATAAATTACAAAAAAACATTTAAAAATATAAAAAATAGTACCCCACCGGTATCAGGAATAAGGTCCTGATACCAGTGGGGTATCAGGACCCTTATTATTATTATTATTTGGTAAGACACACTAGCAGCTATTTAGCTGATGCGTGTGTATATTGTTATTTTTTTTCATATATAAGTTTCATATATAAAGATGTCCACTGTTGGACATAGGGCTCCCCCAAGAGTCGCCAAAAAACCACCGGTCCTGTGCGTCTCGCATCCATCCATCTACTACGTTACTAAAAAAACTGGGCACGTGCAAGTTGGACTCGCACTGAGGGTTCCATACAAATAGTTCAATTCACTAATGGAGTCTCAAAGATTTTTCCAAATCGCAAATGTTGTGACGTGTAAACAAAGTTTTAGTTTTCAGATTTATTCCTTTTTCTGTGCTATAAGACCTTGCTTTATACCACATTTCAGGATTCCATATTTATTTTTTTTGTTAACTGATAAGTTTGATTTTTTCACAGCTTCAAGGGACTGCAGACCTAAATATATGATTTTAATTTCAACTGGATACCTCCACGCACTCCCAAAATAAAAGGTATTGACAGACAGACAGATGGATGGACAACAAAGTGATCCTATAAGGGTTCCCTTTTTCCTTTTGACATATGGAACACTAAAAAACAGAGAAAAGGCAGACAGATGATGAATTTGATGAAGAGGTCTAAGTTTATCAGTAGACCTTTATTGGCTGATGGTAAAAAATTAAGTCTCAAAAGTTAGTGAAGAAGACATGTTTTGTAAAATATTACTTGAACTGATCCATTAGCAGATTTAAGAGGGAAATTGAAATGACACCTTTTAGATTTATGGCTAGTGTGTACTTTTGAGACTGTAAATAGTAATTTCAAGTGCCCATTAATAGTCATAGAAGTGAGTTATCACTTAAACTTACTATGTTTATTAAAAACATTCGACGCCTTAGCGTTGAAATAAAGTAATTTTTTTAGCACGATACTTCAAACGGAAAACCTTTTTTTTTTACTTTTTCTGAACATGTAAACTTGGACAGGTTTCAACAAGTTCATTAACCCTATTCGACCTCTTTTCAAAGACGGGTAAAATTAATCTTCGCTACTTGTTGCAGCTATTTAAAGTAAAGACAAAACGTGTAAATCGAATGCTAGACTGCTAAAATATAGAGAAATAAACAAAATAATCAAAATAAAAGGTAAGTTCCGCCATCTTGGAATCTTCTACATCAAAAGAAAATAACGTGTGAATAAAACAGATAGAAATTATAAAAAATACTCACGTCTATGTTTATTTGAAGAGATTACTTCGATGTTTGTAATCTTTTGTGAAATATTAATATAAAAAATCACAAAGACTCGAAGCTCGTTCGTACATTATCAACACACTTCACGTCCACTACACAGTTCGTTGTAAATCAAAGAAATACTCGAATAGATTAAAAAAGGGTGCGTGAATTATTAACACATTTACAAATATAATGTATAATTTCTGACTGAAATTAGCACAACAAAATACGCAGTTCTCGGTTGGTGTCTGACATTGTCTGACATTTTTGTTTGAATTGATTCCGTTTTGCTTTCCGATCGATCTAGTTTGAGGCCTCTTTATTTTATTTTTATTTTAAAAGTTAAATCTAGTTTCAACAAGACAGTATTTAAAAATTATTCAAAACTATATCATAGTGGTGATAAAATTACTTAAATTTAAATCAAACTGTTTATTATATCGAGTAATTGCCTAAACATTAGTTTTCACTAACAACTCACATCAGCGTAGAAAGGAACGACCTGTAAAATTTTCTTTATACGGAAAAATATGCGGCTATGTAAAGGAAAATGCATATTATGCCTCATAAAAGCATAGACAAGAAAATATATCTTTATATTACAAAGTACTCTGTGTATATCATAAAATACTATTAAATTAGCACTAGTTTTAGCTATTGGGCCAAGGTTTTTATGTGTTTTTTGCATTTTATTTACGCCACATTTGCTAGGAAGATTAATCTCAGGCATGTATTTCTAAAATTTTTCTATTTTCTTTGGAACTGATGATAAAAATCACTCATTATATATTCTTTCAGTTCGTAGCTTACATGACATTTTTACGTTTTTTTTGTATTATTTTGCCATGTAACCCTGATCGTTAGAACCATAAACAGTAAAATACTTTTTTTGTTTCAAAGCAGCGAAGACGCCATCTTGTTGGATGTTAAAAATTATTGGGAATTTCGAAGAATTTTCTCATATTTTAATTTGTTTTGGTGTTATATGTGTTGTAATCCGAAATGTCTAAGCGCCGCATCGAAGTGATGGATCCTTTTATCAAAAAGAAAAGGTTAGTAACACGTTTTTTAACGTTTGTTATGCCATGCTTTAAATCGTCGTTTACATGCCTTTGTTTGTCGTATTTAATTAAATTATCAGTTATAATTGTGGCACATGTTGTTTTAAGAAGTATATCTTCCTATTTTACTCCTCTAGAAGACAGACTCAAGGTTAGGAATCTTCTTTCAGGGACGTAGCTACGTACTTTGGTGCCTTTAGTTGTCACCGGTTTGCGTACATCCTTTTTGATAATATATTAGTAAAATTCCCTACTTTGAACTGTTAATTTAACATCATTTACATAAAAAATGAAGTGCGTAGATGTAGACCGTATTAAAAATTCATACGTTTATAATGAAATGGGTCTTGCGACTTGAAGGCTCTAAAGCGCATGTCCCAATTCCGAAACATCTCATCGGTATTAAAACTTGTGTTTTTCTACTGTCGATACAATAATTTAACGTAAACAACAGTCTAAGTAATGGAAAACAAAATAAAAACAAAAGTGAAAACATTATTTACTAACCAAGAAATAAATATTTTTTAACAAATAAATGAATGTAATACAAGCACAGTATTGATTTTATTAACTGCATAAATATTGGTGTTTTTTATATGAATTTTTAAATAAACTAAAACTAAAGAACTCCAGTGGCCCTTGCATAGAGTTTAGTCATACCTTTCCAGACGCACGAAACTTGATTTCACAATTGTTAGCAATACATAAAATACAAACTGCTTCCAATTAAAAATAAATATATGTTGAACTCTACATTCGCATACAAAAATGCGAACGTATCTACCCTGACGACATCATTAGAGTGAACACTAATCTTATTTATGAATGAAAGGTTGAAGATTCACAGCAGCCTTAAAACTCAAAAGCCATGTTATCTAGAGCGGGAGGAGATATTTGGTGTTTTCACACCCTAAAATAAAAGTTGAATGTCTGTTATGGGTATAAAATAAAAACTTGAAAAATTCAGAGGGTTTTGTTTTTTCCTATTGGCTATGGTATCATAAACAAGTTTTTATGAATTTGTTTGGTAGTTTAGTGTATTTTACTATTTATGATATTCTAATGACTCCGCCCCAATAATAATGATAAATGATATTTATTTTGCAAATCGATTTAAAAAAACACTATTACACATATTTTTTTATTTCCTAGTTGACTACCCTGAGAAGAAACACCGAAACAAACTCAGGCGTCAAAGTCTCTTCTAAAGTCCATACAGTAAATATGTAATGGTCAAATCACATGAGAACCATGCAGATTTGTTTTAGATGGTCTTTTGAAGAAAGAACCATACAGATTTGAGTAGACCTGTCCAGTCACTGCAAGCATTTGTCAGTATTAACAAAGCACAACTCAGGACTACTAATGGCACTAGGGTGTTAGAAATGTTTAAAATTCTCAGTCTCTCTAAAAACTGCATGAAAATTTATTCGGTCGTTTTTGAGTTTATCGTGTTCATACAGACAGATAGACACGGTTGGCGACTTTGTTTTATAATATGAAAAGATTTCTTCATTTGTCCAAAATAAATTCCAAATATTATTTTTAGGGTTCCATGCCTCAAAAGAAAAAAAAACTGAACCCTTATGGTATAACTTTGTTGCCTGTCTGTTTGTCTGTCCAGACCCTTTATTTCGGGAACGCATGGAGGTATCGAGTTAAAATTGAAACTATGTACTCTGGCTGCGATCCCTTGAAGCTGCAGAAAAAGTCAAACTTCTTAAAAGTTAACAAATAAAAAAGTACGGCCGTATATGTCACAAAGAACGTAATTTCGATACTCTCAATGGAATTAAAATTCATAGGGTACTTCCCGTTGACCCAGAATCCTGAAATTTGGCATGAAGCAAGGTCTTATAGTACAGATATAGGAATAAATCTGAAAACGTAAATTTGTTGCCTACGTCATTCGGAAAAATCTTCGAGGTTCCATCCGGGAATTGTAGTTTGTACTGTACGGAACTCTCAGTGTGCGAGTCCGACTCGCACTTGTCCAGTTTTTTTTAATTCTTACCTCACAATAGGAATTACTCCTGTGTCATTTGTGAGTTCAAAAACAAGTAACAAAACCCAGAACAAATCTGAAATATTTTTTCCTTGCGAGAATCGAACTCGCGACACGCAGCGCAGCAGCCAATTTCTCAACCATTGTGCCAATTATGTCATTAACCATAGACAATACTTTTCTAGACCAGGCTAAGCTGATTTCGAATCGATAAGTGAGGGAAGACCCTCACAACATCTTATTGGGACTTTACCTTTTAATAAAAGTGCCTGATAACTAGACACAATGGCGTGACTCAATTATGCAGATAACTATATTCCATTTGTTTAGGTAGTAAACTAAACGTAAACAATCTTGGTATCTTTTTATTTAAAAAAAACGTATAAAAGACATACAAAGATTATTTGAATTTAGTCAATTATCAATCATCGGTATAGGTAAATAACAAATTGTCAACATTTTTAGATAAAATTTATAGACAACTTTTAGATAAAAGACATGTCAAGATTTTTTACATTTAGTTAATTACCTAAACAGATGGAATATGTTTTTTTTTTTTTGCTAGGATACTAAGACAAAAGTTTACACTGCTGATACCTGCTAGGACCATGGGGAAGAGTATGAAAGGGGTTTTAGTCAGTCAAATTTTGACACGCCCTTTCGCCCCGCCCTAGAGCGGATGTCATTCCCACTTGATAAAAATATCCATGCAATCGATTAAAGATTTTTGTTCCATTGTCTCCAGGGAAGAGAAAGCAGCTGCGGCCGCCAAGTCCGGTGGTGGCGGGGAGTCGTCTGAAGCCGCGCTAGCGACCCTCGGCACCAGCATGCCTCCTACAGCCACCAGTACTCCTGGCGTCAACCCATTTACTGGTAAGTCTGATATCATCATCATCATTTCAGCCGATAGACGTCCACTGCTGGACGTAGGCCTCCCCTAAATGTCGCCACAATGAACGGTCCTGTGCGTCTCGCAGTCAGGTTCTGGCGTGGTGACCGCGTACCGGAAGACGCAGTGTTAGAAGGCCCCCTACAAGGTGGACCGATGACCTGGTGAAGGTTGCGGGAATCCGATGGAAGTCTGATATATTCAATTATATTTATTTTGCAAGTAGGTTACAAACAGAGATCGGGCAATGTTACGTGAGGCCTACTGTTCACGGACGCGTAGCTTTAAGCTAGAACTACACTAGACCGAGGCACATGTGTGAGACGCTTGATTTGTACGTAGAACGACGTCGCGTGGCGTGGACCAAGTGTAGCTCTACAAGTCTAGTTTCCATATAAAATGTATGGAGACCGACGCGCCCAGATCGGCGTGTGTGGCACACGTGTGCGCAGTGTAGTTGTAGCTTTATAGACTAGCGTACTAAGCCCAGCCCCCCTAGCCAAGTTACAACCGTTTCGTTTTGATTCTCTTTTCGTCGATCGCCTCGAGTCGGCCACGCCTCCGATTCCTTTGTTCTGACGTCATCTCAACGCTCGGTCACGTGTTCAGAACAAAGGAATAGGAGGCGTGGCCGACTCGAGGCGATCAAAGAAAAGAGAATCGAAACGAAACGGTTGTAACTTGGCTAGGGGGGCTGTCCGCGGGCCGTATCACACGCGTACGTTTTCAATCATTTCTGACAATGCCGTCGGAATACGATTTTTCTTCTGTCTTTCATCTTATATTCCCACTCGATGTACGCACCGACGTATGATATGACATGCGGTACGGTAGGCTTCAAGCAGCGACGCGAGCACGATGTTGCCACTCCGACGACAGTATTTCTTAGTTTTGTTAAAGGGCCTATTACACTACTCGATATTCAGACAGTCTTAGTCGATGTCGCGTAGTGTAATAAGGGTTAGACCGGTCTTACTCGGAACAAAAAATAAGACAGTCTGAATAACGCGTGCTGAATATCGCGTAGTGTAATAGGCCCTTAAGCTGTGAGCAGGCTACGCGTCTGTAGCACAAAATAGATAGGTACAGAAGTCAATCTCATGTATGTACTTCACTTTTCATGCCTCGACGGTCGTGCTAGGGTCGGCGCCGCTCCGTGCGCATCCGAGCGCGCTCGGGTGCGGTGATAAATACCTAATATAAATTGTAATAATATTACATGGCCACAAAGTCATGTTCGCTTTCTTTCTCGACGAGGGGCTGGTGGCCACTGAGGTACTTACCTACCTAACTGTTCTGCGTTACTGTAAAACAAATCATCAAAATACAAGCAACTTACCTACTTACCTCTCTGAAACAACTGGTAGCTTAGAAAACGATAATTTACCAATTAATGTTGAATTTAAACAACCGTCCACTGAACAGTTATAACTCTTTTTTTTGTTGCTCCGTTATTGCACAAAAAAGTTTACAGACGCGTGTCTCAAACGGATGGCACTCGCGCTCGCACTGGTTCCAACCGGGGCTTTTTTTTTGGTGGGATAATCATCTAATGACAAATCCCGCTCTTGGGCGGAGCGAGAGATAGTGTCAGACTTTTACTGACTAAAAACCCACTCCTGTTCCCTCTTTGCCTTCATTCCGGGGCCCCGGGATTCGCTTTCACACTACCCGTGGCCCCAGTAGGCTTCGACCTTGCTGGGCCCCTACGTTTTCGCTGACATCTCCTTGAGCCGCGCGTGGAACACTACGCGCCGTCGACAACTTGAGCTCGGTCCGGACGGTTACCGGACGATCGGACGGCGAGCCACCCATTGCTCGCCGTCCGCAAGCCCGCGCCTACGGTGGCCGGAAATCGGGATCGGAATCCCAACGGCGGTTAGAGCGTGAGGTACGTTGCCGCACGCGATCGGCCGCCTCCTTTGCTAGTATTACTGCTTCGCAGAAGGAGGCGACCGCCTGCCACTCCTCCTCACTCCGGACCATGGCCTGTACCAATGCCCGGCGCGAGAGTTCACTGCCGCCAATCGCCCCCACGAGGACACGGCGTTGCTCTGCCCAAGCGGGGCACACCTCCATCGTGTGCTCCACCGTGTCCTCCGGGCGGTCCACACAGTGGCGACACCCGGGCGTGTCTTCCGCACGAATTCGGTGCAGGAACCTTCCGAACTTACCGTGTCGGGTGAGGACCTGCGTCATGCGGTAGGTAAGGACGCCATGTGGTCTTTTCTACCACTCCTCAAAGAGGGAACTTACCGCCATAATTGTGGCGTGCCCAGGTTCCAACCGGGCTGAGATATCGTGTCCGTGAGCGGTGTCTGTGTGTGCGTTGCTCGAGCGCGCTTTGTATGTAGATTGAACTCTGTACCTAGCTATTTTGTGTCCGTGGTCAGTAAGCCTAATCCCACCAAAAACATTCTGTAAAAAACTAGCCAAGTCTCGCAGCTCCATGCTACTAAAAATTAATGAAATCTCGACAAAGTCGTGCCAAGTCTAAGGTTCCTTACTGTGATTTCTTTATAATTATAGTTAATGTTGTGTGACTTGCCCCCCGATTCTACAAAGTTTAGATAAAAAAAACTACCTAAAATCAATAAATCCAATCTCTGACGAATATATGACTACGGTCATACATAAACACGCCGGTTTTTATTTCTAATTCATTTTGTGGTATTGTCCGCAGGCCTCCCACACTCCCAGCGCTACCATGAGCTACTCCGCCGCCGCCTCGGCCTCCCCGTCTGGGAATACAAAAACGATTTCATGAGACTCCTAAACACACACCAGTGCGTGGTCCTCGTCGGTGAGACCGGCTCGGGAAAAACCACACAAATCCCACAATGGTCCGTTGAATTCGCTGCAGTGACCGCGGGCAAATCCAAAGGCGTTGCCTGTACGCAACCAAGAAGAGTGGCGGCCATGTCAGTCGCCCAGAGAGTGGCAGAAGAAATGGATGTAGCGTTGGGCCAGCAAGTTGGTTACAGCATCCGTTTTGAAGACTGCTCCGGGCCCCAAACTATACTGAAATACATGACAGACGGTATGTTGTTACGAGAAGCTATGTCAGACCCAATGCTGGAACAGTATAGAGTTATCCTCCTCGACGAGGCTCACGAAAGGACGCTAGCCACAGATATACTGATGGGTGTGTTGAAAGAAGTTATTAAGCAAAGAAATGATCTCAAACTCGTTATCATGTCTGCTACGTTAGACGCAGGAAAGTTTCAGCAGTATTTCGACAATGCGCCGCTCATGAATGTCCCTGGTAGGACACATCCCGTCGAAATTTTCTACACACCACAGCCCGAAAGGGACTATTTAGAAGCAGCTATACGGACGGTCATTCAAATACACATTTGTGAAGAAATCGCTGGAGATATACTGCTATTTTTGACGGGACAAGAGGAAATTGAAGACGCCTGTAAAAGAATCAAACGCGAAATTGATAATTTAGGACCTGATGCTGGTGAATTGAAGTGTATACCATTGTACTCGACGTTACCACCGAATTTGCAGCAGAGGATCTTCGAACCAGCGCCTCCGAATCGTGCAAATGGTGCGATTGGGCGGAAAGTTGTCGTGTCAACGAATATAGCGGAGACATCTTTGACTATAGACGGTGTTGTGTTCGTCATAGACCCTGGGTTTGCTAAACAGAAGGTGTATAATCCTAGGATCCGTGTGGAGTCGTTGCTAGTGTCGCCTATAAGTAAGGCGTCTGCCCAGCAGAGGGCGGGCAGAGCGGGCAGGACTCGACCAGGGAAGTGTTTCAGGCTATACACGGAGAAGGCATACAAAAATGAGATGCAGGATAATACGTACCCGGAAATTTTAAGGTGATTGGTGGTATTCGAGGTTTTTTTTTTTAATTTTGTTGTTTAGATTAAGATTTTTTTTTTTGTATTTCGCGTCACGTAAGTTTGGTGTGCTTATAATTTACTTTTGTCGATGTTTGACACTATCTTAAGGGTTATGCAGACCAAGACGGCATGGCAATTGTACATTATGTGTAGAAAGTTTGTCATTGCGAACGAGGCGGAATTCGCCCGAGCCGCAGGCGAGGGTTTTATGGAGCCGAGTGCCAAGTTAATATGTTTGCGGTGAAGGTGGTGTGACGATCTGGTCATGTTCGCGGGCCAAGCTTGGCCAGAAACAGCTGAGATTTGGAAGGAGATAGGGAAGGCCTTTGCACAGCACTGGGACACAAAAATAATAAAAAAAATGTGGTGTGTGTGTTGTAGTTGCTAGTAAATTGAATAGTCCTATACGGAGACAGTGGATATGTCGTGGCCAGTTCTTAGAATTGATCACTTCATGATATGGCCAACTAAGACTGGTATTAAATGATGATATTTATGTCAATCTTCATTTTCTCATATCATTGATGTAGGATTTCGATGATAATAAAAGGTCTAAAGAAAGTAGGCCAAACGAATATTGAAATATCATCAAACTTTAACGTTTAAAACAATCTGGCTAGTTTTCGTTGGCCATATCAGGAACTGATCAATTTCTAAGATCTAGCCACGACAGGTACATATCCATCTCAAATTATTTTGCTCAAGTATTACAGTAAGTACTAACATTTATATTCCGAAGTCTTTTTTTTATCTTTTTAGTAGTAGGTAACTTAGCCGCCAAACTAAAATGGAACTGGGCCGGTCACATCTGCCGAATGTCGCAACAAAATTAGGCGAAGGCAACCACTGACTGGATTCCGAACAGCAGGAGACGGCAACGCGGTAGGCCCAGAAAGAGATGACGATTTGGACTCTTACCTTAAGGATTGACCAGAAGTGGCTAAGGACAGAAAGGAATGGAATAACGGAAGGGAGGCCTTTGCCCTGCAGTGGGACACAAGGGGTCATAATAATAATAATAACTAACGCTATGGACACTAATCTGAAAATAAATTAGTAAAAAAAATTAAATCCTTTGCCGTGCCGTCCTGGGCTGCATCCCTAACTCCCAAATTATAACAAGGATCTTAGCAGATCAGCATCATTGATTATTCCATTTAAAATTATAATGTCACAGTCCACCGGATCCTTCAACTCTCCGTTCTTTATAGACCCTCGGAGTCGGAGTCACTTGAGCTAACTGGACGCACAATTGTTGCCCTTGCAGATCAAACTTAGGCTCTGTAGTTTTGCAGCTGAAGAAACTTGGAATTGATGACCTGGTGCACTTCGATTTCATGGACCCGCCTGCCCCGGAGACGCTAATGAGGGCTCTGGAGCTTCTCAATTATTTGGCGGCGTTGGGTAAGGAGAATTACTCTTATTCTTATTTTTTTTATAATTTTTCGCCTTTTATTGTACTTTTTTAAGGTTTCGTACCTCAAAAGGAAAAAACGGAACCCTTATAGTATAACTTAATGTCCATCTGTCTGTCTGTCTATCAAGACCGTTGATCTCGGGAACAAGTGGAGATATCGAGTTGAAATTAAAACCATTGACTGTTCTAGTGGTTAGTGGCCCTGACTGCTATGCCGGAAGTCGTGGGTTCGATTCCTACCCAGGACAAATGTTTCTGTGATGAGCGCGATCATTTGTTCTGTGTATGGTGTAATTTATCTATAAAATGTATGTATTTAGAAATATTTAAGTATGTTTATCAGTTGTCTAGTACTCATAACACAAGCTCTGCTTAGCTTGGGACTAGACGGCGTTGTGTGTATCATATAATCAAGTCTGCGGTCCCTTAAAGATAAGCAAAAAAAATACTTCCAAGTTAACGAAAATAAAAATAAGCCGTTTATGTCGCTAAAAACATATATTTCGACACTTTCAAGAGAATCAAAATTCATAAGGTAGGTACATCCCGTTGACCCAGAATCCTGAAATTTGGTATAAAGCAAGTACTCATAACGGGCATAATAAAAGAGACTCTCGGTACGTGGACCTAGTGTGCATTTTGATTTGTTTCGAATGCTATTAGGTCCGGTAGGCAAATATAATGAAGGTCACGTCCGTGCCGTGCAATGTTTTATGAACATTATTAACGTTGTTAGTAGGTTTATATTCGCATGTTTTCTTTCGAAGAGTGAAATTTTTGTACTTGGACTATTACTTGCTCTGTGGCGCAACCTAGCCAGGCACATTCATTTGTGTAATTTATTTCATCACCACTGCTCTCAAAATGGTAAAGGAAAACATCGTGAGGAAACCGACATGTCCTAAAACCAAAAATTCGAAGACATGTGACATCAGCGTGGTGGATTACGGCCCATTCCCTCTCCTTGAGGGAAGGCCCGAGTCCCAGCAGTGACAACATTCTAAGGATAATTATGCTAAACTTGGTTAATATAACTTTCAGATGACGACGGCAACCTAACAGATTTGGGCGCCGTGATGGCAGAGTTTCCCCTTGACCCTCAACTCGCCAAGATGCTGATCGCCAGCTGCAACCACAACTGTTCCAACGAGATCCTCTCCATCACTGCCATGTTGTCAGGTTAGATTCAGGAAGTTTCACTTCTTTTCTTTGCTCTACTGTGTTAAAGACAGGGTTATGTACAGATGAGGCTACAGCTATATACATATCGACGGCGAAGTGACAAGAACTCCTAACTGTCGAAGTCAAAACATTTTTGTCTTAAAAACATTAAGAGGTAATACTAAAAATTTACACGTTGGCTTGGTTAGGAAGTGTTTCCACAATTTAATTTGGTGCAGTTGCAACTAAATATTCGCTTCAGAGATTTCACAAAAACTTGCGGAAACACACATTTGAATTAAAAGCGCTAAAAAGTAATTTTGTTAGTTAGAAGGTGTTGGCACTTCACCGTCGATATACAGCTTCCAGCATATCATAGAAAACTAGTCTATTTACTTGAAAACTAAGGTCAACAATGCGTAAATCTTTCACTAATCTCTAATGGACTGGATCTGAGTCGACGACGATGTGGCGACGCTTGGAGGATACCTTAACAACTACTGCTCATAAATTAATAACTAAACTAACATATTGACAAATGCACGTACCAATGTTTACTTAAGCATGCGTGAGAGCTTTGCTTACTTTTGCTGACGAGGGATAGGGGGGGTTGATATTTGCAAAAAATCTGCTTACGTAACACTTGAATGGCCCCTTAAGACGTCTTGAAACTAAGCATAATTTTCTTCCCATTTCCAGTCCAGCAATGCTTCGTGCGGCCCAACGAGGCCCGCAAGGCGGCCGACGAGGCGAAGATGAGGTTCGCGCATATCGACGGCGACCACCTCACGCTACTCAACGTGTACCACGCTTTTAAACAGAGTGAGTATTGTCACACACTATCGGGGTCATCACACGCTGGCAGGGACCATCGCACTCTAGTAGAGGTTATCACACACTAGTATAGACTTTCAAACAGTAGTAGGTATAATCACACACTAATAGAGACCATCACACTCTAGTAGAGACCATCACAAAAAGTGTGTACTAGAGATCATCACACACTAGTAGGGACTATCACACTAGTAGAGCCTTTCACACACTAGAGTCTATCACACACTAGTATAAACTTTCATACACTAGTAGGGATCATCACACACTAACAGACACCATTAAAAGAAGTGTGTACTAGAGAGTTAGAGACCATTACTCACAAGTAGGGACCATCACACACACTAGTAGAGACCATCACACCCTAGTAGTGACTATCAAACACTAGTAGAGACCATTTGGAGAACCATCAACTGCTAATGCTTTTTTACTCCAAAAAAAAGGGATTATAACTAACTAAACTTGGTTTCATAATTTACCCTGTTAAAATACGCGAGCCTATCAATAATAAAAAAAAAAAATACATATACACATTACATATTTGCATGTATTAGTTTATTATATTATATTAAAAGGATTATTATTTATAATAATGTTTCAGACATGGAAGACCCCCACTGGTGTTACGACAACTTCATCAACTACCGCTCGCTGAAGTCGGGCGACAACGTGCGCCAGCAGCTTAGCAGGATAATGGATAGGTACGTCACTGTCCACACCTATCTGACCTGGCTGTAATGTTCCCACTGCTGGGACTCTGACCACGGGGGTTAGACAAATTATTTTTTTCCAATACACTTAGTCGAAAACCCGTTCTTATTTCTACCGCTTTCGGAGGACACGGTGGAGGTGTGCCATTCTTGGGCGGAGCACTGGGTCCTCGTGGGGATCACGGCGCTCTCTGGTACAGGCCATGGTCCGGAGCGAGGAGGAATGGCAGGCGGTCGCCTCTAAGTGCGAAGCAGTCATGCTAGCGAAGGAGGAGGCCGCATGCGTGATGAAACGGACTTCCTTACGTCCCAGCCGCTGGGACCCGACCCCGATTTCCAGAAATCGGAGGCGTGGGCTTGCGGACGGCGAGCAATGGGTAGTTTGTCGTCCGGCCGTCCAATAACCGCTCGGACTGAGCTCGAGTCGTCGACGGCACGTAGTGTACCACGCGCGCCTCAAAGAGATGTCAGCAAAACCGTAGGGTAGCAGGGTCGAAGCCTACTGGGGCCATAGGCGATGCGAAAGAGAACCTCGGGGCCCTGGACACAAATTCTTAAGTTTTTTAAAACTGCCGCCTAAAAACATCTCTTGAGAGTAGATGTTCCAAGTGGTGTTAAATTTTTTTAATGAAAATTTTTATGAAAACTAGCTTCTGCCAGCAGCTTCGACTTTGGACCTCGTTTCATCCCTTTATAAAGGGACTTATAGAAAATCCTCTCTTAGTGCTCACCTACATCTAAAGGCCTGCGCAGACGACGGACTTTTCTCTGCAGTGAAGAAAAAAGTACGCTTGGCGAATAAAAAGTCCGCCGCGGATTTACCGCGAACTCAACGCACACGGTGTGCGTGTTTATTGTCGTGCATACGTACGTCACTCTCGAGCGCACAACGCGGACTAAAGTCCGTCATGTGCGTCGCTTCGTCTAGTCACACGAGTTCTATTTTTTTCGGGGACTCCTCCGTTCTTTGTCCGGTCCGCTCTCTGCATGTCCTCGGTTATTCGGGGGACGTTATCTAAGCGGTACTTTTAATCCCTCGTTTGCGTTACTCGATACAGTTGTAAGCGATCTATTTTAGCGGACAAAAAATTCCGCGGACAAAAATCCGTCGTCGTCCGCGCAGGCCTATAGAAGGAACCCTTCTGCAAAATTTCACGCTCCTAGTCCCAGTAGTTTCGGCTGTGCGTTGATATGTCAGTCAGTCAGTTTCTCCATTTATATATAAAGATAGATTCTCGCGAGTGAAGTGACAGTTTGATCTAAAGTTTATAATTATTTTCTGTTTCAGGTTTAACTTAAAGCGAACAAGTACAGAGTTCACAAGCAAGGACTATTATATTAATATAAGGAAAGCACTAGTTAATGGATTCTTTATGCAGGTAACATTATATTATATATTTTTTTTATATAATTATCTTACTAGCTTCTGCCAGCGGCTTCGCCCGCCTGAAGGTCGGTTTCTCTATGTAAATTTTGGACCCCCGTTTCATCCCTTTAAAGGGTGAATTTCGGAAAATCAGTTCTTAGCGGATGTCTACACCCTATAAGGAACCTACCTGCCAAATTTTAAGTTTGTAGGTGTTATAGTTTCTGAGATTTCGTGAATAATCAGTGAGTGGTATTTAGCTTTTATATATATTGATTTGATTGGATTTGATTGGCTATTGGTCTAGTAATTAGTGGCCCTCACTGCTATGCCGGAGGTCTTGGGTTCGATTCCCACCCAGGCAAATGTTAGTGTGATGAGCACGAGCATTTGTTTTGTGTCTGAGAGTAATATATCTATATTATGTATGTATTTAGAAATATATAAGTATGTTTATCAGTTGTCTAGTACTCATAGCTCAAGCTCTGCTTAGCTTGGGACTAGACAGGGTTGTGTGATAGTTGTGGAATATTACATAGATTTTCTCGGGTTCGATTCCTAGGTCAAGCAGAGATTAGAGACACCTATTTCGCCACTTAAGATCTAAAGTATAAAATCCTGAATTACGGTATCGAGACTTCCTCGCCCGGTTAGAATATTCGCGACAATCCAAAATCACGGGCAGTTTCCGGACCCATCTGATCCGGCAAGCATCACGACGCATTAAAAGAGCCATTGATCTCCGGAGGGGAGCGATGTAGCGACAAATATTTTATGATGCCTACAAGAGGGCAATTAACATTTTTTTTAAATAATACGAACTAGTGCTTGACTGCGATCCCACTTGATGGTGAGCAAACTGATGCAATCGTTGATGGTGAGGCGCAATAGTTTATTAAGAGCCTATTCATTATTCATTAGCCTTGAAGTCTCGAATCGTTTATTTGCATAAGTAAGGTACAAAAGGTTGACAACATAAATAAAATTGATCTCTCTGTCTTTAATTTGCGTGCAAATGTGAAACATAGTAGTTGAAATTAAATTAATTATATTGATTAAAATCATGCACTCATGCAGCCTTCCTAAAATTAAAACTTGTAATGTTGAATTAAAAAATGTCAATATAAAAATGAAAACTAATCAAAATAATAATCACAATTATCAATAATAATCATGCAAGTTGATTTTGTAACCTAAAAAGTCATGTACACTATAGAAAAATATAATCGGTTGGGAAGACCGCAGCAGGTAAATTGTTCCAGTCCTTCGATGTGCGCAGTATAAACGACGAGGCGAAACGCTTAGTCCGACCATTTCTGCTTAGTTTAACAGAAAAGAAGCGATCATTGAATAACACAAATTGTTTGATACATTGCAGGTAGCTCACTTAGAGCGGACAGGGCACTACCTGACGGTGAAGGACAACCAGGTGGTACAGCTGCACCCCAGCACGTGCCTGGACCACAAGCCCGACTGGGTCATCTACAATGAGTTCGTCCTCACCACGAAGAACTACATCAGGACCGTCACCGACATCAAACGTGAGTAGGAAGCTGGTAGTTGAAGCTATCGAGCCTAAGTTCGATCGTGTATGGAGTATTGAGGGCTTTCCATGACCTCATATGAAAACGTTCAGTTCCCAGTGAGTCAATTTCCTTTCATAAGCAGGTCTGCTTCTGAATCGCTAAAAATCGTACCATAACAGTTCTAAAGGAATACCAATCTACATCTTAAAACAATTTTGATTGTGCTTCTAACTCAGCTTCTAAATAGTAACTTTTTGAAGATCGCTTATTTTGACATTACAGACGGTCACTTGCTGTCAAATATACGTCTAGCACACCATATTACGAAAAGTCTATACGAAAAAAAAAAGGTGAACGAATCTTGAACGGATTTCGTAAACGTCACTTAGCAGGCCAGTTACAGGCCTGCTATAACGAAGTCCTAGTACTAAAATGCCGGGCAGTTCAACTTCAGTCCTGCTATAACAGGTCATGGTAAGCCCCCTGCTCTCATCTTTGGGATGGGTGTACCAAATACCAGCTTGATGCACTAGAGTCGACTGAGAGGCGACCCAAGATGATCATTGGCAATGATGCACTTGTCGAGTCGAAGCTCCAAAGCCTTGAGCATCGACGCCGAGTTGCTAGCCTGTCGGTTTTCTACCGGTTGCATTTTGGGGAGTGTGCGTCGGATTTGCATAACCTAATTCCGGCCGCGCCTGCTCCATCATCGGAGCACCAGATGTACGGCGATGCGCCACCGGTACATGGTGGACATCCCACCTATATGCACAAAGTGTGCGGGGTACACGTTAATTGTGAATTCCCTGCCGGAGATTCTATTTACTGATAGCTACAACCTGGGGTCTTTTAAGTCAAGAGTGAATAGATTACTTCTAGGCAGACGTCCTCCTTCGTCGACCACATCGTCACTTTCCATTAGGTGAGATAGTGGTCAAGCGCGACCCTGTCAACAATATTAATAATATATGTTCATGTTAAGAAAATAATGACTCATCGTTGTCAGTCAACTTATCCACGCCCCTTGATCTATTAGATTATAGTAAAATAGAAAGCCGTGTTTCATTGACCAGTTGATGTAAGTCCTTCAGACAGTACAGACGCGCTTTTGACAATTTTAACCGTGTTAACCTCATTTTTTCGTAGAAATAAAAGTAAAAATTCTAATGATTCGGATTAAATTTAAAATTAATTACTTTGTGTTCTGAAAAGAAAAAAATGTGTTGCGCTGACTCCAAAATAAAACGGGACAAGGGCAGGAAGATGATGATTATGATGTGTTCTAAAAATATTGCTTTAATATCAATGGTTTTTACTCTAGTATGAATACTCCTCTATTTTGCTGGTGCACTGATGACGTCACTATTTTCATAAAGCGAATAGACTTATAGTACTCATATAAATAGAAAGCCTTCCACAAGGTGGACCGATGACCTGGTGAGCGTCGCGAGAGTGCGATACATGCGAGACGCGCAGGACCAGTCATTGTGGCGATACTTGGGGAGGCCTATGTCCAACAGTGGACGTGTTTCAGCTGAAATGATGATGACTCATATGAAGTATCAGTTTATACAACTCCTATCTTTCTGTCCACAGCGGAATGGCTGCTGAAAATAGCGCCGCAGTACTACGAGCTGAACAACTTCCCACAGTGCGAGGCGCGGCGGCAGCTGGAGCTGCTGCAGGCGCGCCTCGAGTCCAAGGCGTACCAGGAGGGCTTCTAGCTGCAGGACACGGCCACTGGGATTAACGACAAGATAAACACGGCACACGATTTCTGCAAACACCAAGCTTTTGTAATCAATTCCATCGTGCGAGGGTTGTCATATAATCGCCAATGTCGGATATATACAAAAAAAAAAAATGTTTCAAAATTAAAATATTTTTATTTCATAGGCCTACATGGACACTTATAAAACGTCAGAAGCTAGTGCGCGGTTCCAAATTGGTCGTTTCCTATGGAGAGGAACCGGCAAGATAGTCCATGGTTACCTTTTTAAAAAAAATTGTGATGTTACAATATTTCTTTATCCTCGTCAGCTCGTCTGTCACCTATGGGGATTGAAGAGCTAAACGAGATGCGAGTACCCAGTCGCTAATACACGACTCTGGCGAATAGGACACGACAACACTCGTCGAACCAATCCGACGCGGGTGGTTAAAGGGTTAATATTATTAAGGGAAAAGTGTGTATGTATGTGTGTTTATTACTCCTTCACGCTGTAACGGCTGAACGAATTTAGATTAAATTTGGCATATGGGTAGATCTCCTACCACGTAAAATAATTTATATAAAGGAGAGTAATTTCAACCATTCGTTTGTTCCAAATATATCATAGGTAATTTTGAATTGTACAAATTGTCCGCAAAAAAAAATTAAGCTAAATTCCATGTTTCAAAGCTTAGATCTCTGTAGAAGAATGTGTAAGAAACTTTATGACACTGATCTATTATCTACTACTAGCTTCTGCCAGTGGCTTCGCCCGCTTGAGTCTGTTTCTCCATACAAACTTTGGACCCCCGTTTCATCCCCTTCGGGGGTGAATTTCGTAAAATCCGTTCTTAGCGGATGTCTACACCCTATAAGGAACCTACCTGCCAAATTTTAAGTTTGTAGGTGTTATAGTTTCTGAGATTTTGTGATTAATCAGTGAGTGGTATTTCGATTTTATTTATATAGATTTACCACATTGGACGTGCGGCCGTCAAAATGCTTTTGTGCCCGTTTGATATTCGTCATTTTGGCGCTGTCGGACGTAGCGAGTGTCTACGGCACTAAAATTAGTAATGTCGCGCCACTTACAATATACACATTTACGAGTTTCTGTCGTGTACTTACATAGTCTGTGGTCTTCGTCATGGAACTTCAATAAGTAATAGTTCAAATTGAAGCACCACAATGGCGGCTGCGTAACTAAGTGTGCTTGTGTAAAGGGTTGACCAGAAGATTGCGAACTAGCGTTCCAACCAAGGTGAGCTTGATTTCTGTTGCGGCTACATGGATGTAAACCACGCGCCAACACGTTCGGTGGTTGGGAAAACGCGCCTCCCAACCAAGGGCGTTGAAGGTTATGGATTACATCTACTGTCTACACGAATTGAAACTAGCAAGGTCACCTTGGTTGGGACGTTGGTTTGCAAACATCTGGTCACCCCTCTAAGGGATGCCAGATGAAGGAAAATTACCCATTTTTAAACAATATTTCCATAAGATCTCCCTTGAACTTTGGTTTTATTACAAGCTATTGTGACGGATGTTGTTTAAATTAAAGGTAAAGTAAATAAAACACATTGGTTTAATGTTAATAAAGTTTTACAACCCCTTTTGTTGATTCAAATTTTTTGTAGATTTTGTCTGCATGTTCAGATTCCAAATTTAAAAAAATGTTGTCGTTTGCTATAAATTTTTGTTTAGCATGTACTGATGTTATCTTTCATTATAATTATATTGTTATTTTATCTTTTAAAAGTCTTCGCACCACCATCTCACAAGCAGGGGCGCCGATCCCGTAAATATCTTCATCAAACGCGGAGTTATAAAGAGATAAAGAGTGCTAGGGTCGCTGACTGCGTAGGTGCTCGGGGGCTCGAGCACCCATGAGAAATAAACAGTGGATGCCGAGCACCCCTGAGAATAGACATCAAGAAACAGATCAGTAATCGCCTTTTAGGGATGGGCGTTTTTTCATTACCCGACGACCTGTTTAGCGCTAAGGGTCGCGGGTTCGATTTCCGCACCAACACAAATGTTTGTTGATGAAACAGATATTTGTGTTGGGTCTGGGTGTTTATGGTACCTTCGTTGTTTCTGGTTTCTATCGTACAAGGGAAAACCTTAGTTTGGGGCCAGGACAATGTATGTAATGTTGTCTCAATTTATTATTATGACGTATTATAAGTATGCAGTATGTAAGTAGGACATTTAATTTATTTGTCGGTCGATCAGTGTGCATTTCTCTTCTCACACTTCGCCACATTTTCGAGTTATCAAATGAGCATGAGCACCCATGAGGTTTTCTAAAAGCCACCAACAAATAAACTCCACCACACAACATACAACGAAGTAGTCCGCCTCTAGTGGTATACAAACAATTCTTCTCATAAGAATATTCCTCAACTATCACACAACGCCGTCTAGTCTCAAACTAAGCAGAGCTTGTGCTATGAGTACTAGACGACTAATAAACATACTTATATATTTCTAAATACAAACATATTATAGATAAATTACACCCAGACACAAGAACAAATGATCGTGCTCAACACACAAGCATTTGTCCTGGGTGGGAATCGAACCCACGACCTCCGGTATAGCAGTCAGGGTCACTAACCACTAGACCAACAGGCCAGTCTGAGTGAGCACAATGTGAAGAAGTAACAAATATACATACCTCTATTTTTTAATTAGTACAAAAAAATGGGTCTCTATATATACCCGTTACTGATCATATTTCTGTAACGAAATTCCAAAATTATCCACGAAAATTTTCCATAATTGGTAAATTCATAATTGAATCAATTATAACACATGCTACTAGAAAATACAACGCGCAATGTTTTTTCCATTTTGATCGTCATTCTTTCCTTCATTATCATCCATAAATTGAGTGATATTTTGGGATATAAACAAACACTAATAACTTTGCTGTTTATGAATATTATTTATAGACTTTACTTAAATAATAACAAGACCTTTTCTAATAAGTCCTTTTAAGTATTTGTACTAATTAAAAATTAGTGATGTATATATGACGTAGCCAGATCTTAGAAATTGATCACTTCATGATATGGGCAAGTAAAACTGGCCAGATCATTGAAACCTTAACATTTGATGATATGTCAATCCTCGTTTGGCCATAACATTGATGTAGGATTTCTATGATAATAAAAGGTCTAAAGAGAGTAGACCTAACGAGGATTTACTTAACATCAAACTACGTTTAAAACGATCTGGCCAGTTTTACTTGGCCATATGAAGCTATGAAGTGATCAATTCTAAGATCTGGCCACGACATATATATACTAAAACTTTAGCCTTCTTAATATTAATGTGACAACCAACGATGTTTTTTTTTTTTTTAAATTCATCCTGCAATGTTCATAAATAGGATATGAAAAGTTTGTTTAGGAATTCGTAATATATGTCGATTGAAAGAAATCCCGATGGGAGCAAGGCTTATTTATGTTCACATAAGTAAATAAAAAGATAGGAAACAAGAGTTTTTTTTTTTTGTTACTTACAACAAGTCATTAACAAACCTTTTCAGATATACCAAGAAATAAAGATTTTGTTTTACTTACTAAGCGAAGTAAGTATCGAAGCCATTTTTTTCGTCGGTGAAGACGCAATATGACTGAAAAATTGAAAGGGAATCGTTTGTATTGGTATGGTCATGTGAAGAGGAGGGATGAAACGCATGTGAGTTTACATGGGGATGGATGGAGAGGGAGAGGGAGACCAAAGAAAAGATGGATGGATTGTGTGAAGTGATATGAAAGAAAAGGAAGTTAGTGACAGGGCAGAATGGAAGAAAAAAACGTGTTGCGCCGACCCCAAATAAAACGGGACAAGGGCAGGAAGATGATTATGAAGACGCAATGTTAGAAACATTGCGTCAGTCATTTTTGTCGAAAAAAGTATTTTTTTTGCTAGTTCAATAAGAGGGCCCTCCGAGCTTGGGGGCCCCGGGGCACTGCATCTAGCTTTTTGGTAGCCACGCCAGTTAGTCAGACACTCTCTCGCTCCACCCAGAGCGGGAGACGTTACTTGATGAGCTATTTATTACACATAATAAATCTGTAGACGTTTTTAGTTGTGCGCGCATCACGTAAAATGTACGAAGTCGATGTAGATAACTGTTATACATTAGAATTGTGTGTAACTTGATATATTACTTAGGCTTTGTTTCATCGCAATCGGTTAACGATATCGAAAGATATACTACATTCATTGACTGTTAGGCGGTACGAAGTTCGCCGGGTCAGATTTTGGGTAATAAAATGAAACAATGGAATAACAATAACAAACTATATTTCGAACAACTTCCACCTTTCACAAATCATTGCAAATACTCGTCTATTATAAACTATACAATGGAATTCTACTGAATACTTGCTGAGAGAGAGAGAACACTACGTTCAAATTCGCTGAAAACAATTGATATTTGATCTCTAAAATATCCCTTATATTCTAAGGCCAACTGTGCATGGACGCGTAGCTTCCTAGACGCGTATTCGTCACATTCACGCTGCGAGCAGGCGTACGGATACGCGTATAAGAAATATACGTATATAAAGTAGGCCCATGGGTAGTGTGAAAACAAAACCCTGGGACGAAGGCAACGAAGGAACAGGAGTGGGTTTTTAGTCAGTAAAAGTCTGACACTATCTCTCGCTCCGCCCAAGAGCGAGATTTGTCATTAGATGATTTTCCCACCTTAAAAAAAAAATATAAACCACACACCACATTATTTTCTTTTTAACCCAAAGGTTGACTGGTAGAGAATGCCTTGTTGCATTAAGTCCGCCTATGTACCACTACTGTACATGAAGTTTAAATAAATAAATAAAGTAGGTCTAAGTAATTTCTTCCACAGGACAACTGGGTAGGGTTTTTAAGTCTATCTGCCTTACTCTGTCTTTTACTGTAAGCTAGAAAGTGAGCAAACTTAAGTGTGAAGTTAGATACAATGCGGTTTTTGTACCAACGTAAAAACTCGACACCGTTTATATTATCGAGTTGTCGCTAGCGAGTCCGTTTGACTCATGGTACGAGTTTAATTGTAATCTATATCGATACAAGTTTATTCGATATCGACTACGGTAAGATGGTGTAGTTTTTCGATAGTAACTCATGGTAAGGGTATTCAAGGAATATAGGTGTGTTTTAGTCAGTAAAAAACCTGACTCTCTCTCGCTCCTAAGAGAACGGGAGGAGTTAATTGATTTCTCACTTTAAAGACAACAACATCGGACAACCTGACGTACGACGAGTGTCCACCCCTACATTGTTGAAACTTTTACGGTCCGGACTAAGCGTTTCGCCTCTTTGTTTATACCGCGAACATCGAGGGACTGGAACAAATTGCCTGCTGAGGTCTTCCTATCCTTGACTGTAGAGTGAATAGGCTCTTATTAAACTAGTGCGCCTCACCATCGACGATTGCATCACTGCTTACCATCAGGTGGGATTGCAGTCAAGCACTAGTTTACATCATTTAAAAAAGAGCCTGCCCCAGTCAAATTGACAGTTATTAACATTTGTCAAGAGATTTTTTGTTAGCATGACCACAGTCGAGTGGAGTGGAGGAAGTTACCTTCAAAAGGACTTAGAATTATTTTGTAACTCATACAAATTTTAACGTACCTACATTTGTTTTCCTAGTTACACGAAAACGTATGAAACAAAAAAAACCTGTGTCCAGTACGCCGCAGTCACGACTACATGACATTAAAGAATGAAATCGTAGCTTGGTGTCGAGAGCACGCGTTTGCTTTTTCGACCTGGCGAAATTCTCTCTCTCGTATTAAACTCTAATAAAATGTAATATAAATCTAAAAAAAAAAAACAATCATTTTGCATCATTCTCAATTATTTACACTATTTTTGGGTTTTTGATATGAAATGGCGGAATGCGACAACCCTTATTTATTTAACTCTTTAGCCTCTTGCGTCGGATTGGTCCGACGTGTGTGTGCGACTGGGCACTCCATCTCGTTTAGCTCTTCAATCCCCATAGATGACAGAAGAGCTGACGAGATGAAGTATTTGGTCGTGAATGTGCGACCCTGGCGGAATAAACGCGAGTGTGTTTGTCGGATATATTCGACGCAGCTAGGCGGTTAAAAGATTAATAAAAAATGTTGCCTTTAAGCTATGAAAAAATATTTTAGTCGTATTGTCGCGTGGAAAGGGCTGTGCTCGGAGTTTCCTTGCGTGATCGCATCAGAAATGAAGATACCCGCAGGAGAACCAAGGTTGCTGACATAGCACGAACAATTGCCAAACTTAAGTGGCAGTGGGCAGGGCACGTTGCTCGCAGAATAGATGGCCGTTGGGGCCGAAAGGTTCTGGAGTGGCAACCGCGTACCGGACGCAGTGTTGGAAGGCCCCCTACAATGTGGACCGATGACCTGGTGAAGGTTGCGGGAATCAGATGGATGCGAGACGCACAGGACCGTTAATTGTGGCGACATTTAGGGGAGGCCTATGTCCAGCAGTGGACGTCTATCAGCTGAAATGATGATGATGATTGTCGCGTGGCATTGTCACATCTGTAGTACAGTTTTAGAAACATTTATATGAAAAATCGTTGGCAGCATCAGACTATGGAAACCTTCAGTTCAAAATATAGGACAAAATTTAAGAACACTACAAATATTTCATGAATGGTTCGGCAAAATTTTAAATATCATTTGAATTCTTCGATTCCATTTCGGTCTGGATCTATTTTTATTATAGTTTTTACGCTGGCGTAGTTATCGAAGCTGGCTGGGCGGGGCAGTGCCCTGGGACCCCAAAGATCCGATTAGCAAACCTCTTTTTGAACAATCAAAAAATTCTCCCACAAAAATCTAAATAAAAAGGTTGCAACACTACTTTAATCATGGCAACTTGACAGCTCCACTCAGAGCTGGAGATGTCATTTGAAGTTTTCTCATTTGAAAAAGGAGCCCCTGAATTTTTGGCCTAGTAAAGGTACCTCGATTTTATTGGCCTAGAGAACCACCGATTATTCAGCCTAGTGAAGCTGCCCCTAATTTTTTTGGCCTAGAGCCGTTGGTTGCCATTGAGTTTATGTCAACGTAAATGCTTCGGTTTTAAATCTTGAGCAGTTTTTTAAAAAAATTAAGAATGTTTACAAATTACGGGAAGAGGTTTCTATATCAATAAATCTTTTATATGCACTAATATCTCATACATTCGCATTCCCAAACGCACACGTTTAAAAAAAGTTTCAGGGACTCACAAAGTATATAAATTAAAGTAATATAAATAATCTAGTGCATATATATTATCATTATAACTACAACATTAGTTTTAGTATATATGCGAAACCCGAAACACTTGTATAGTATTTTTATGTAAAGAATCTATGTACAATATTTTAAAACTGTATCATGAAAAATCACAAAGTTATAAGCTTGTTATGTTACCTGGGTGTCCGCACAAATACATGGTCACCGGGCCATCCCGGCGACTGAGGAGTTGTTTTGCCCCCCGCACTCAACTGTGCGCTGGCACCTAATGCCCGCTATAACCTTCCGTGACCTGTGTTGTACTTAGTGTCGGTGGTGTCCAACTTGTGAAAAATAATTTTTAAACCTTGTAATATCCAGTTGTTATATCAGTTACTGATTCTTTACAAACTATATTAAGGTTTCGCATATAATACTAAAAATAATGTTGTATACTTGACTACAACTAGACTGACCGTAGCACTCTAAAGGTCTACGCAGATTGGGACGACATGGCAAAGGTTTTAATTTTTTACCAATCGATATTTAAACATATCTCAATAGAAATACGACATAAATTCTATGCTTTAAAATGATCCCGAGCATAGAAAGGGTTATCACCGCACGGCATTGAAAAACGCGTCACGGGCTCCCGCGGCAGGATGCCAGGCCGCGGTAGGCAACGGCATGCCGAAGGACGCCATCCCTGACTAACACTATCAAACGCTACTTATGACTGAAATATGTATTGGGCAGTAGAAGCTGCCGTGGCATGCTTCGAAGTGCCATCTTTATGAAAAACCTCATCTTAAAAAAAATATTAAATATACAGACTTTATTATATTTTTTGTATGTATTATTAAATTACCCATTTTAGAGTGAGCAAGACTTGGACAATATCTTCTAAACTACTCTGAAGTGATTAAGAACCAACTAAAGCATACATAGTTCTATTTCTTTCTGGCATTTGAAGCTAGAAAGAGATGGATTATCGTATTGTCTCTACAGGCTATCAAATCTAAGGCCCTATACACACACAATCACATCACAGCGACAAAAAGTGGTTACGTGTGCGAATGACTTGAGCGTTTTAAAGCTAGAACTACACTGCGCACACGTGTGCCACACACGCCGATCTGGGCGCGTCGGTGTCCATACATTTTATATAGAAACTAGACTTGTAGAGCTACACATGATCCACGCCACGCGACGTCGTTCTACGTACAAATCAGGTGTGTTACACGTGTGCGTCGGTCTAATGTAGTTCTAGCTTTACAATTCCACTATGGCTAATTCGCAATGTCGCTGGTGGTTGCATTGTAGTAGCGGTGTAGTCGATATCACCCACACCGGTTGCTTTCAACAACAAAATGTGGTTACTGTGAATGAAACTATTTTATTTATAAAAACTAGTGCCCAACTACGTGTATTTGTTGTGGTGTGGTTGTGGTACGTCTGAACAGAGCCTTAGAGCCAAAACTGCGTCTGCGCGGATGCCCGTGCAGTCCCATACTGCAGTGCTCCATTGCAGCTAAGCGCCCCCTTTTTGCTACGTAATAAATATTAAGTTCTCCATCGACACGACTACATGCACACCGTTAAAGTTGAACTAGCGCCACTACGCAGCTTAATAATCCGGTTTCCGCGACGCGGACCCAAGCACACCACACACGCGCATAGTCGCAGTTTTGGCCCTTAGAAATACCGTTTGTCGTTTCACTTTTCAATAACTTTGTATAGGCATTAACTCACACATTTTCAATTATCTCTACCGTAAAACCATGGAATCATTAACTATTTTAGTTTTAATTGTGTGTTGGATCAAGTTGAAATTATTTCAAATAATTTATTCAAGTAAAGTTTCAATTGACAAGTGTCAGCGTTATTTTTTAATCGCATCGCATCTTGTTGTGACCCTAATTAACAAAAACGCTCTTAAAACATTAAAATTATTTATTGTTTCAACATTATGGTGCCTTATTTATAAAAAAAAAACTCTGAACTATTCAACAATTATTTAGTACATATATATTTTTTTATTTAATGTTTTTGGCTTGGATATCAAAAGTCGAAAAGACATGTCCTTTGAGCCATGTCTTCGTATGAGTAATTCGTACAGTTACTTTGATTACCATAAGGGGTATATTTCACCGGGACACCATGGCGGCGCGACCAGTCGCCGCTACTAATAAAATGTATACAGCTCTATAGAGTTACTCACCTGGTGTCCGTTTGGTTGCGCAACCAATTTGGTGGCGCGACCAACTCGGACGCCAGTCCGGCCGCCAGTGACGCCCTCACCAAAGAGTATGTTGGGCTATTTTTCACCGGGACACCATAGCGGCGCGACCAGTTGCGCTGCCATGGGGTCCCGGTGAAACATAGCCCTTAGAATACGGATGTAAGCCGTCTTAGTTCTCGCCAAACCTCGCTGAGCTAGTCAACACTACAATAACATTCTCAGCTCCATTTCACCGAGATCGCGCCTGTTTCAATGATTCCACATATTGTCCAGTTGCGCAGACACTTGAGATACAAAACTACACCAGTTTTACATCTCAATATCCACTAGGAATCAATGCGAACCACTAAAACAACCATTGAACTTCACTGACCCCGCCAAAATCCATTAAAATTTATATAAAAAACGTATACCTGCTAATCAATGAGGATCAATCACATAATAGCAAATCCGATTTTTACTAAGTGCATCGTATGTGTAATAATTTACTGAGCATTCAATTTTTTTAATTATTAAAATCCGTCAAGAAATGGTGGATTTATTAAAGTTTTTCTGAACGGCTACTTGGAAACGCGCGCTCTCGCTGGACTGTTTACGATGACGTCATCTGTCATGATCCGTGCGACAAACAGCTTGATCGTATTCATTCGCCGGTGGAGACCGATCATGACAGATGACGTCACAGCGAGTCGCTTCATTCTCGGGCGCGTTTCTAGAACTAATACACAAAAATTGCTGTATCTTCATTATTTTTGGTCTGATTTAAATAATTTCTTCACAGTATTTACTGTTTTTTTTTTGACACTATTAGTCTGCATACTCAACAAAAATCATGACTGATCCTCATTGCTGAACAGTTCAGAGGTCTTCATAAATAAGAATTCATATCCCACCTTGGTCTCTAAGACATCCCTCACACGCACACACATAAAAATAATTCCTAATTCCTTCCCCACTCCTACTGTACCGATACATCTTGCTCACTTCTCCACTACTTCACTTCTCACTTCACCACCGCTTCACTTCTCACTGCAGCACACCTTCACTCCTCACTTGGCCACACCGACGAGCGCTGGCCGCACGCATCTCTCGTGTAGTTTGTAGCCCACCTTGCTGACAGCCACTACTGTTCCTGATTGTGCGCCCTCTACTTCCTGTAACAGAAGATTTTTTTTTATGTATGTATGTTTTGCGTCTTCCGGCTGCGACCACGTAGTCGCACACTCCTGCCCCCCTAGCCAAGTTACGACCGTTTCGTTTCGATTCTCTTACGTCGAACGCCTCGAGTAGGCCACGCCTCCGATTTCTTTGTTCTGACGTCATCTCAACGCTCAGTCACGTGGTCAAAACGAAACGGTCGTAACTTGGATATGGGGGGGGGGAGAACCATTCGTCTCCATCGATTACCTGTTCTGCGAGCTATGTGCCCTGCGTAATGCCACTTAACTTTGGCGATTTTTTGGGCATTAACCTTGGTAGCGATAACCTGGTGAGGGTCGCAGCTACGGCCACGCGGCTAGCCGCAAGGAGCACTGCAGTATGGGACCCCACGGGCGCCCGCTTAACGCAATTTCGGCCCTAATGTAGTTCTACAAGTCTAGTTGCCATATAAAACACTGACCTGTTGGAACAAGGCTTCGTGTAGGTTGGGGTCGAACTTCTCACGGAGCGGGGACACCGAGATCAGGCCGTGTCTGCTGAACACCTGGGAATCACACCAAAAAAGCATTGAAATAAAATAACACTAAGTTCCTTCTAGAGTCTGTGTTTCCTGATAGCTACAACCTAGGGGTCTTTATGTCAAGAGTGAATAGGTTACTTCTAGGCAAGCGTGCTCCATCGTCAGCCACATCATCGCTTACCATCAAAAATATTACCATCTAAAATTTTGACGGAGCCTTAATTGACGGAGCCTTAATTCTGAAATAATGAAGTGTATTATAATTTGATCCTAATTTAAATCACATGCATATTCCCAACAAGGCGATGCCCGCGACATTATCCGCGTAAAAAACCACAATACCATTTGGTCTCAATTTCATTATTTTTTTTAATTTTCGCGGAACCCTAATTAATCCTTACAACTTCACCTATCCTATGTTCTAATCATGGTCGAAGCTTACTGGGTCCAAGGGACTGATTCTGAAAGGAAGACTCGGCCCTGGCACGAAAAGCAACGAAGGAACAGGAGTGGGTTTTTAGTCAGTAAAAGTCTGACACTATCTTACGCTCCGCCCAAGAGCGGGGGATATCATAAGATGATTTTCACATAGAAAAAAAAATCGTGTTATTTTTTTGGTGTACAATAAAGTTTATTCTATTCTGTTCCTATCTGCCAGTAAAAATCCCGTCAAAATCGGTCCAGTCGTTTCAACACCGGAACAGACAGACAGGTAAAAAATGCATTTTATAGGTATTGAATATACCCTCATTTTCAAAGAAAAGATGGATGGATTGTGTGAAGAGTGATATGAAAGAAAAGGAAGTTAATGATAGCATGACGAGTGACAGGGCAGAATGGAAGAAAAAAACATGTTGCGCCGACCCCAAATAACACGGGACAAGGGCAGGAAGATGATGATGAATATACCCTCATTTGCATTTAGCAAAAAAAAAAACATCTTGTAATGTTTTCAGTAAGTTGTTACCTGTGTGAGCTGAGCTCTAGTCAGTCTGACGCCGTCGTGTAGCGAGCGGAGGGCTGCGGAGGCGCCGCCCTCGGTGCCCCCTCCTTCAGACACCTCACTCTCTGGCACGCTCTCCGCGGCTGCTGCTAATGTATCTGCAACCTGATAGAAAAGCATTTTTTTTTTAATTGATATAAACTAGTGTTGCGAAACTTCTGCAGAAGCGGAAGCAATACTGTTGCATTGCTTCCCTAACTTTATGCCATTCCCTCTCCCAGAGAGGAGGCCTGAGTCCCAGCAGTGGGAACATTAAAAGGCTGATTATGCTATGTTATGATAGCAGAGTATACTCACATCCAGCAGATCCTTACAGAAGCTCTGTATCGCGAAGGACTTCGCGTCTTCCACCTGCTTCATCATGCGACGTCGTACGTTTTCGCCGTCGGCTAGCGCACGCTTATATTTATCCTGCAAAGTATAATGTTTGTGTGAAAATATAATTCTTATTTAAGTTTCTCAATTATTTGAGGGTTTTTTTTTGTTTTTTTTTTTTTTTTAAGGTGGGAAAATCATCTAATGACAAATCCCGCTCTTGGGTGGAGCGAGAGATATTGTCAGACTTTTACTGACTAAAACCCACTCCTGTTCCCTCTTTGCCTTCATCCCGGGGCCCCGGGCTTCGCTTTCACACTACCCGTGGCCCCAGTAGGCTTCGACCCTGCTGGGCCCCTTCGGTTTCGCGTGGAACACCACACGCCGTTAACAACCTGAGCTCGGTCCGGACGGTTACCGGATGATCGAATGGCGAGCCATCCATTACTCGCCGTCCGCAAGCCCGCGCCTACGGTGGCCGGAAATCGGGATCGGAATCCAAAGGGTAAATCATCATCGTCATCATTTCAGCCGGTAGACGTCCACTGCTGGACATAGGCCTCCCCAAATGTCGCCACAATGAATGATCCTGTGCGTCTCGCATCCATCGGATTCCCACAACCTTCACCAGGTCATCGGTCCATCTTGTAGGGGGCCTTCCAACACTGCGTCTTCCGGTACATGATCGCCCCTCCAGAACCTTTCGGCCCCAAAAGCCATCTGTTCTGCGAGCAATATGCGATTCTTCGTGCTATGTCGGCAACCTTGATTCTCCTGCGGATATCTTCGTTTCTGATGCGATCACGCAAGGAAACTCCCTCTCTCTCTCTTAAAGGGTAAATACGGGACCTTATTACTAAGACTCCATTGTTCGTTTGTCTGTGACCAGGCTGTATCTCATAAACCGTGATAGCTATGTCGAAATTTTCACAGATATCGAATATTTCTGTCGCCGCTATAACAACAAATAAGTACTAAAAACAGAATAAAATAAATATTTAAGATATTATAATGCCAACAGCTAAACACTTGAAATATTCAAAGAATATTTAGTTGTATATTTACTTCAAAAATAAATAATTAATATAGAAAAAAATAATTTACTAGGTGCTTCCATACAACAAATGTTATTTTTATAGGTAAACTAAATTTTGTAATATAGTGTCTAGATAGTACGGCAGCCTTCGAGCGCGAGTCCGACTCGCACTTGACCGGTTTTCTTTATTCAATCTGTTACTAGTGGTCAGTGGCCCTGCTATGCCAGAGGTCGTGCGTTCGATTCCCACCCAGGACAAATGTTTTGTGTGATGAGCACGATCATTTGTTCTGTGTCTGGGTGTAATTGATCTATAATATGTATGTATTTAGAAATATATAAGTATATTTATCAGTTGTCTAGTACTCATAACACAAGCTCTGCTTAGTTTGAAACTAGATGGCCTTGTGTGAAAGTTGTGGAATATTATTATAATTATTTATTTTTATTTTTTCATTTTTGTACACACATTATATTGGAAGAAGATACAGTAATAATAAAAACAAAATGTACAAAAGTACTGCTTATTTCTAAAAGAAATTTCTTCCAGCAGACCTGCGAAAGCAGAGACAAAAAGAAATGTAGACATAAAAGTGTGTAGAAATAAAAATAGTTTGTGAAATCTTAAACTAATAAATACTTATATATACCATAAACTATAAATAAACTAATAATATATATATATATATATACATATATACATAGATAAGGCCTGGACCCAAAAATTATGGAGGTACAGCAGATCACAGCTCCGAACAATCACAGGAGTCTTGACGGGGCACTATGCCACCAACAGACAGCTCCACAACATGGGACTAGCAAGCGACCCGACTTGCAGGATCTGTGGAGATGCAGACGAGACTATGCTATACTTGCTGTGCGACTGTGCAGCACTAGGCTCCAAAAGACTAGAGTATCTGGGCCATCCATTTCCTAGGCCAGAGGACTATAGGCTCAGCCCCATCAAGGCCATACTGGGACTCATGACAAAGGTGCACGGAAGGCTGGGGTTTGAGTAGAAGGGAGGGGGACTAGCACAAAAGATCCAGAAGGGTCGAAGTGCTCTGGTTTTTGAGGCCAGCCCCACATCAAGATAAGATAAGATAAGATATATACATATATAAATATCACACTAGAGAGGAAAGATAGTTTACTTTAGCGTTGAAGAGCGAAATAGTTTTTCATCACATCACAAATGCTAGGCGGAAGAGAATTCACACAACCTTACTGAATGGACAGAGAAAGAATAGTAGTAGCTGGATTTTTAAGTTTCTCACTTCAAAATCTTTGGCTTGAGTTCTAAGAGTGTTCAAGTCGTTGGTGAGCGTTTCAATCTGCTTGTGGCACTCCTCGATGCTGGCGGGGAGCTTGCTCTCATCTTCTATCTTTGCATTTGTCTTCTCCTCTGTACTGTATGCACGGACAGTGCTTGTGCTGTAAAAGAAATGATTTGTTTACAGGTAATTACATCATGACATTTTAAATTTTATTGACATATTAATACTTTTTGTTTTATTTTGATTTTTTATGACGTTTTATTTATTCATTTTTTTAAAATTTAATTTTAATTCCTTTGACATTTTAAATTTTTGCATTGTGTAATTTTTATGAAATTTTAAATTTTTGTTTCACTCAGAAACTCCAGTGTTATCTTTACTTTTGCACGCCTTCTGGTTAAAATATATGGCTGGTGCTTTTTAGATTTATTATGACACCGTTTATGTACCCATATATTTTTTTTATTGTTGATAGGTTCGCGCTTGACCACTATCTCACCTGATGGAAAGCGACGATGCGGTCGACGATGGAGCGCGCTTACCTAGAAGTAACCTATTCACTCTTGACTGAAAGATAGATATTTACAAAATAAATATCTTATCATAATCATCATAATTATCTAACCATACAATGGATCAAAGGACACAGTAATTCCTGAGGCAACAATGCAGTGGACGAACTCACCAGAATGGGTTCAAGTATTTTATTTTATTAATTGTGAGAAAACTTACAGATGATATAATGCAGTTAATTAACTATTATATGCAGAAGATGACCAATTAAAAGTTTCCACTTAGATAAACTCACTAGCTGACCTGACGAACTTCGTACCGCCTAATAGTAAGGATAACGCCATCTACTGGCATTACCAGAACAGCATAATTAATTTTATAATGACATTTTAATTAGAGATGGCGTTGTATTTGGATTATTTTTTTTGTGATTTTTTCCTTTTTTTCTCACTGTTTAAACCATTCCTGGACTATCTTGAACATTTCAAGACAAAAAATTTGCCAAATCGGTCCATTCGATTTTGAGTTTTAGCAATACTAACAAACATTCATTCATTTTTATATATATAGATAAATAAAATTAACAAAACCGCATACATAGCGTGAGTGTTAAACAGAAATTCAAGAGAAGAGAAGAAACAAAAATATGATACATTACAATACAAAATCAAGCTTCAAAGAAAAATTTACTTAACATTTTCTTAAGTTTCTGGACACTATTTGAAAATAAATCAAGATCAACGTCCCGGCACACTGTGTTGAACATTCGACATACTCTTTGAATGTTCGGTCTGTAAACAGTTTTCACGATAGGTACATGCAGACGATCAGTTCTCCGAAAAAACACAGACGGTACACACAGTCCAATCTTGGCTCAGGTATGTCAATGGACCCATTCATTACATTAAATTGGTAGGCAAGATCTGCCCTTCTGGCGCGCGAGCTAAACATGTTAAAATATGACATAGCTCTAATACAAGAACCTTACATTTACAAGGGGGAGATTAGAGGCCTGGGCAGGACTGGGGGTATTGTATACTACCAACGTCAGGACCTAAATGCAAGGGCTTGCATCTATGTCAGAAATGGCCTAGATGCGATTCCCCTGCACAATTTCTGTTACAGGGACCTGACAACCATCAGGGTCCCTCTAAGAGAGGAGGAGGGAGGCGGAGCGCTGATACTAGCCTCCGCATACATGCCGTATGAAGCCGAGGACCCCATCTCAACGAACCTGAGGGAACTCGTGGAACACTGCAGCCGGGAGGGCCTAGACCTGATCATAGGCTGCGACGCCAACGCACACCACGTCATTTGGGGGAGCACCGGCAATAACAGGAGAGGTGAAAGACTGCTGGACTTCCTGGTAAGCTCACCTTTACAAATTATAAATAATGGCAACAGGCCCACGTTCGTCAATGCTAGACGAGCGGAGGTGATTGACCTTACAGTAGCTACTAATAGGGCTAGTAACCGCATAAGCGAATGGCACGTACCAAACGAGATCTCACTCTCAGACCATAGGTATATTTGCTTCAAGTACAGTACCCGATGGAAAAGGGAACTGGTAACAAGGAGGAACCCAAGACACACCAATTGGAACTCGTACACGAAAGACTTGAAAGTGGAACTTGGGGACCCCAAGGGAAAGCTGAATTCAGCAATTGACGTAGAATTTGAGGCGGGGCGAATATCCGAAGCCGTTCTGAGCGCTTGGACAAATAATTGCCCCGAAAAGGTAGTACAAACAAGAAAGGAACCATGGTGGAACTCTGACCTAGCTAGGCTACGGAGGGAAACTAGGGCCGCCTTCAATCGTGCTAAGGCTCTCAAAAATTTTGAGATGTATGCTATAAAGCTAACGGAATACAATAAGGCTGTGCGCAGGGCCAAAAGGAAGGCATGGAGGGACCACTGCGACAGCATTGGCAGCATTCCAGATAGCATGAGGCTGTCGAAGGCTATGGCCACTGCAAAGGTGAATCCACTGACATCCATCAAGGATGGGGATGGCAAACCGACAGAGTCTGGAGGTGATACCCTTGAGATAATGTTCAGAACGCACTTTCCCGGCTCATTCGCAGCTACCGGCACGGCGGACTCGTTAAGCTTAGACGACATTAAGTCAAAAACAACGAAAGCCGACTGGGACGCCGCGAAAAAGGTAGTAGGGCAGAATGGCATAAAGTGGGCCCTGGAAAGCTTCAAGCCATACAAGGCCCCGGGACCAGACGGAGTGTACCCAGCCCTATTACAAAGAGCGGGGAACATACTAGAACCGCATCTGGGTAGACTATACAGAGCATGCATCGCCTTTAGCTACATACCAAAGGCGTGGAGACAGGCGAAAGTAATCTTTCTTCCCAAGCCAGGAAGAGCGGACTATGAGGACGCTAAGTCATACAGACCTATAAGCCTGACATCATTCTTCCTAAAAACTCTGGAAAAGCTTGTAGATAAGCATGTCAGGGAGGGAGCGCTGAAAAAACAACCGCTTCACAGGATGCAAAACGCATACCAGCCTGGTAAGTCAACAGAAACTGCGCTACACCAGGTCGTAAGCCGTGCCGAAAAGGCGCTAGAATGCAAAGAGATATGCCTAGCAGCCTTTCTCGACGTAGAAGGCGCGTTCGATCGCACTACTTTTAGAACGATACGAACAGCTGCAGAGAAACATGGCATAGACCCTACCATTTGTGACTGGATGGACAATATGCTGAAGGGCAGAGTTATAGAATCAACACTGCTAGGTGAGACCAGAAGGGCGCATGTCACAAGAGGATGCCCGCAAGGAGGCGTACTCTCGCCAACGCTCTGGTGTTTGGTGATAGACGAGCTGCTAATAGAATTGAACAAAGGACCAACGTACACGGTTGGATATGCAGATGATCTCGTGATACTTGTAAATGGAAAATTTCCCAACACTGTGTCGGGGATCATACAGGAGAGATTAAACATGGTTGAAAGGTGGTGTAAACTCAACCACCTATCTATCAACCCAAGCAAAACGGTGATCATCCCGTTTACCAGAAGGAGGGACCTAACAACAATGGGTGCCATAAAGCTCTACGACACCGTACTAGAGTTGTCCACAGAAGTAAAATATCTAGGAGTAATTCTAGACAGCAAACTCACGTGGAAAAGCCATGCCGAAGCGACAGCAAACAAGGCTCTAAGAGTATTTGGCATGTGTCGCTCTGCTTATGGGAAGACATGGGGCCTTAGACCCCAGGTTATCAAATGGATATACACCATGATGGTGAAACCGCTGATCACATACGGGAGCATCGTATGGTGGACCAGAACCAAGCTGGCAACTTGCAGACAGGCCCTAAGCAAAGTACAGCGGACTGCCTGCATGGCCATTACAGGAGCATTTAGAACCACGCCAACTGCGGCGATGGAAACGATGCTCAATCTCACCCCTTTACACATTGAAGTGGAACTAGAGGCGAGGAGGGCCATTCATAGGCTTAAAAGTATGGGACACTGGACGAACTCCGGATGCAAAACCAACCATACAAACACAAGACCAAACAGGGAACTTGACTGGATGATGGATATGGGATGTGACAAAATACATACCATTCAAAATCTCAAAAAGGAGTTTAAGATATACATTCCGAGTAGGGAGGAATGGAAAGGTGGGATGAAACCCCACAAAGGGAAGAACCAGGTATGGTACACGGATGGTTCTAAAATGAACACCGGTACAGGAGCGGGGGTACATAGTGACAACTGCAATCTCAGCCTAAGTTTGGGCAAACTGGCGACGGTATTCCAAGCAGAAACCTATGCTATAATCGCATGTGCGCAGGAAATACTAGACAGAGGCACCGAAGGGGACACTGTCTACATTTTAAGCGACAGCCAAGCAACACTTAAGGCACTCACGTGCAATAGAGTGGACTCTGGGCTCGTACTAAACTGTATTAAAATACTTAATCGGCTAGGAAGGCGCAACAAGGTCAGATTGATCTGGGTGCCAGGTCACACAGGAGTAGAAGGCAATGAAAGAGCCGACACTCTAGCGAGAAAAGGATCCGAGACACCCTTACAAGGACCGGAACCTTTCATAGGACTCTCACCAAGGGTCATCAACCAAGCATTGAAAAGGGCTGCGTTAGAAATACACAGCACACACTGGCGCAACACAACAGGCCAAAAGCATGCAAAGCTATTTCTTAATGACATAGATAAGGCCTGGACCCAAAAATTATGGAGGTACAGCAGAACACAGCTCCGAATAATCACAGGAGCCTTCACGGGGCATTATGCCACCAACAAACAGCTCTACAACATGGGACTAGCAAGCGACCCGACTTGCAGGATCTGTGGAGAGGCAGAGGAGAATATGCTACACTTACTGTGCGACTGTGCAGCACTAGGCTCCAAAAGACTAGAGTATCTGGGCCAACCATTTCCTAGGCCAGAGGACTATAGGCTCAGCCCCATCAAGGCCATACTGGGACTCATGACGAAGGTGCACGGAAGGCTGGGGTTTGAGTAGAAGGGAGGGGGACTAGCACAAAAGATCCAGAAGGGTCGAAGTGCTCTGGTTTTAAGGCCAGCCCCACACAAGATAAGATAAGATAAGGCAAGATCTGCAATTTTTCTTTGGCAATGCGATTTTTTTTATAGCACAATCTGGTAAGAAAATGCACCAGAGATCTACGCCACAAACTATCAATAGACCATAGTATGTAAGTGCAGCCAAAGAGGCCAAGGAGGCACTTCCCTCCATTGATAGCCGCTTCATGAAACATGCGCTACAACTGACTAATCCTCAGTTCTTTAATAGTTTTAACATGTCATCAGAAACCAGAAAGTCTGACCATCAGTCTATCCAAGAAGTTTTGTTTCTTTTAAAGTTGTAATTTCCCAATTAGGAATAATTGTGTACAGGAAGTGCACAAATAATTACACACTCCTTATGTCACAACTCAAATACTAAACACTCACACACATGCAAGGGCTGTTCTTGTTCTTAACTCTTTGGCTTTTAACTGATATTACTTTGTTTTCTTCTACTGTAAAAATACTGTAAAGCTATTGTCAGAATCCTGGTACCTAACACAAGTTAAATCTTTCCTTGGGTACCAGAATCCCTTAGAAATACTACTAACATACTATTTTTTTTCTAATTTGTTGTTTTTTTGTAAGTTTTGCAGTCTAATAAATTATTATTATTATTTGTGTTGCACAGTAATTGGGTATTGGAGATTTGATGGGCAGTTGATCCATGTAAAACACGGGTACCCAAGCTAGTTGCAAAAAGGCCCAGGAGGTCATGATGTTTTTTACATTTACCAAAGGACTGGCAAGCAAGAGATGGCAATCAGATTTATTGTAACTAAAATATAGTAGACATACACCTTAGTATTTAGGAGTGGTGTATGTTATCTATTGAGATAAGAATGTAGGAGAGGTTGAACTTTGGACGTAGACTTGTTCTTGTTAAAATAATCATCCTAAAAGGATTGTAAATCAGCAATCTCCGAGACTTCTAGTGTTCTGATTTTATGAAGTTTGAAAGGTCTTGAAGACCACATCTCTGTTCAGAAGTGATGAAATAGTAACTTTATATACAGCATAGCTTGCCTAAACAGCAAGAAAACAGTTGTTTTCACTAAGTAATTAAGGTAATTTAGTTTTTATATAGTGTTTGAGAAAAAATTACATCAGCCTAAAATAATACATGTTTTAGGGGAATAATCTTCAAAATTAAAACGAATTAACTTTCATTTCATTGGCTGTAACAATATTTGACACGACAATACAGTATTTTTTTCCGAAATTCGAAAAATATTTCTAATCATAACCTCAAAATTGATTGCGCAATTTCACCTGTATATATTTGCTCGAAGAGTCCTCATTGTTGTTCCAGAAACATATTTGGCGAGTCTACCCACTGAATACACATTTAACGAAGCCATTGTAATAAATATTGTGTAATTATTTATAACAATTAGTAAAATATATTCCCATAAAAAGAGGTTAGGCTGCAATTCTAAATTCTTATGTCAGGTTTTTTTTTAATTCTACTATAAGTGACAGTGACAGTCAAGTGTGGAATGTTGAAAGACCATTAGTTCGGATATCTTTATCAATTCTTGGAATCGACTACTTTAATGATACTGTAAACCTTCTCAAAAACTTAACAAAACACCTCTAAAACCATACATATCTATGCTAAGGCCTAAATTAATGAAAAATGCAGCTTATGATAAGGTTTATTTGTACTTAAACGCAAAACTTAGGTAATGTTTTAAATACACAAAAACCTTGAAGGTTTTTTAGTGTGCATCCAAACAAAAACTCCAAGGGCACGTCAAACTCAAATCAATAATGTCAAAACAGCTGATACCTGTCAAAATTCACAAGTATTTTGTGTTTCACAAAAATCACGCATGAAAATGATTGCATCATCAACAATTCATCCGTTTCATGTATTGATGTCCATTGACGTCATCAAACGTGTCTCATGTTCACGGGACATCGTTTAGGACTTCACTGAGTACTGAATAGAGAAAAAAACTACTTCTGTACTTCAGTGTGTTTCGGGCCGCGATCGACTGCGCGCGTAATTTTCAAACATGGCGAGTGCATCTTTAGCCGTATTTGATTTCGATCGTACTATTGTCGACGATGATTCGGACGCTACTATAATAAATAGATTGAGGGAAAAACAGCCTCCTCCAGAATGGGAAGGCGGGAATCACGACTGGACTCCTTACATGAGCGATGTAAGTTTTTTTTTTTAACTTAGCTTTATGCAGGAAGTCAAAAATAAAATAAATAACAAAAAATAAACAAATAAAAATGGGAAAAATTAAGCCACCCAATGTTCTATCGAAGTTCAGTAGTTACGGAATTAGATTTTTAGTTTTTAAAAAATGCCAGATTAAATCGCTTGAAGCCAATTTAAAAATGATTTACGACGCGACTGTACTGAAAATTAAGTATCATAAATGATGCCATATCAGGTCTTTTTAAATAATTAAAAGTTCAAAATTTATGAAAACAAAAAAAAAATGAGTGAAATCGGCCCAGCCGTTCACGCGTGATGGCGTGACCAAGGGAAATAGGGATTCATATAGATGTGTATATATAAAAGGAGAAACTGACTGACTGACATATCAACTTACAGCCGAAACTACTGGGACTAGGAGCGAGAAATTTAGCATAAGAGTTCCTTTTATGACGTAGGCGAGCACTAAGAGAGGATTTTCCAAAATTGAGGATGGGAGGGATGAGATGGGGGTCCAAAGTTTGCATGGAGAAAACGGGCGAAGCCGCTGGCAGAAGCTAGTTTTCATATATATTGGTATCAAAAAAGTGCACGCCATATCGCTATGGCACAATTTTGTGCTCCTGATGTTTTAATTACAATTTAAACATTGAATGACCATCTCAATGGCTAGTTATCACATGAATGGTCCATCATTAGCACTCACCAGTCTCATTCGATTATAATGCTTCAAAACTGTTGCACTTAGCTCACTTGTTCTCGAGAGAGATAAACGATGTTAATTTTGTAAATTGTTTAAAAATAATACTTTTTCAACACACTTATTCGAAAGCCCGCTTTTATGCAAGCAATAGATTGTTTTCCGCACTAGTGCAGAAAAGTGCGCGTGCTCTCCCCGCAACAATGTTGTTACATGTATCGCATCAGGCTGGGTGCGCGTCGACCCCCACGAGTCGCCGGTCAACCCCCGTTTATTCATTTCTTCGTAAGTGTATTGAAAAAAGTTAGTCACTGCAGCCCTCGGCTCAATAACACACTCGCCTACGGCTCGGGGTCAGCGCACACCAAGAGCAGATCAGACCAGTTCTATTTTCTGAGATTATTGAAAAAAATATCTTATGATTATTAACATACATCGCAAAATTAAATACCGCCCAAATTTGATGCATGACCATGCTCAAGCAAGCCGACTGCGTGTTCGAGTATGCAAAAAAATGTTGGTCGACCATACGCGAGCATTTTGCAGTTCGGTCTGCGCTGACCCTCGTGCGAATTCCGCCTCGGTCGCAATGACAAATTTTCTACACTTGTATCAAAATGTACTATTTACACACTGAGGCCGGTGTTTTCTAGTTTACTATTGTGAAAAGAAACATCGAAACAGTCTTAGGTTCTTTTCTAACCTAACCCCGCTTAAATAATTATTTTATTCTGTTTTTTATTATTTGTTGTTATAGCAGTTGAGAGTTGTGTTGGCCGAGTGGTAATGGCTCCGACTTACGAGCTGTAGGTCGCGGGTTCAAACCCAGCCAGGCGCATTACTTTGTGTAATTTATTTCAACACCACTGTTTTCAAAACAGTGAAGGAAAACTGCATGTCCTAGAACCAACAATTCGAAGACATGAGACATTCACCAATCCGCACTGGGCCCGCGTGGTGGATTATGCCAATTCCCTCTCCTAGAGAGGAGGCCTGAGTCCCAACAAGGGTTAACAAACCGTTTCTATCGTTGCAAAACCGGTTGAGTTTCTTCGTTACAAAATCGACCCGTCACTACCATTATCAAATTAATAAACTCCGCCGAAGCAAAGTTTTTCAAAAATGCATAAGACTCATTTGAGTGTTCCCCTCCACGGAAATCTTTAGTAAAAGGCGAAAGATTTATGCGTTTTGAAGGGAAACCAGAGATACTGTAACGAGGGGTTGACGAGAGACCCAACCAAACGGCGGAGAATCTTAACACCGCGATTCAGGAATGTGACGTCAGTATACAGCGACATCTATCGTCGAAGGTTGGAACTAAACTATGTTTAGATTCAAACCTGTTTATAAAGCTTGTTACATTATAATACATTTATTGCCAATACCCGAAGGGTGCCAACATGACCCTAGGCTATTACTAAGCCTCGGTTGTGCGTTCGTGCTTCCGTCCATCTCTGTCTGTCTGTCCTTCCATCAATCTGTCGTGTCAGTGGGCTGTACGGGGCTGTACCTTATAAACCGTAAGAGATTTCAAATGTTCTGTGTATTACTAATGCCGCTACAATAACAAATAATAATCAGGAGTAAAACAAGATAAATAATAATAGTCATAATCATAGTAATTTATTGGTAAGGGATTCTTACAAGTCATTTAAAGAATGTTACATAAAATCTGTCAACAATTGATTAGGTACATAACAATGTCAAATAATAAAAAATGTCAAACAAATAAAAGAAATTACAAGGAAAAAAATAATAATCGAAGTCAAATTACAAATTAAAATAAAAGTCAAAATAATTTTCATTCCAAATTAGCGTCAAAGTTAAATTAAATTAAATCATAAATTCGTCAAAAGAATAATATCTCGATGACCCATTTTTTCAAACGAGCTTTGAAGCTTCCTATAGTTGGGGCACCAGAAATAGCTACAGGCAGCTGATTATAATTACCCCATCGCCTCTCTACGATGACGTCGTGGTGGGGCTTGCGTGCTCCAATATACTCTAGGTCTGTATCGGTACAGTTTGCTTTGCCGTAACATGCCTAGGGTGAGGGGCCGGACTAAGAGAGATACAATCCGCAGGGCAGTTTTGTGGCGAACTGTTGGGCATTAGCGACCCCACGGACCCGATCTCCCGGGAGAAATTTTGTTCCTCATCTCCGGCTTGCCTTTGTTGGCCGGCTGTAGTGAACACTGACGAGGAACGGAGCTCCCACCTCTCTCTTGCCTTTATTGGCTGGCTTATGTGAAGATTCGCAAGAGCAAACGTGCTTGGGATAAGGATGTGTCAATTTGTGGAAATATTGTACGGGCTATTGATTATGAATGAATGAATCGCGATAATAATGGAAAAACACTGAGCGTAGTATTTTCTAGTAGCAGTTGTTATGAATAATTGATTCAATTATGAATTTACCAATTACGACAAATATTCGTGGACAATTTTGGGATTTCTTTTTTTTTTACCTTTGACTATACAAATATAACGGGTAAAGACAGAGCCAATTTTTTTTTGTACTAATTAAAAAATAGGGTTGTATATTCAGCCTTACAATGTTTCTACTGCTGGGACTCAGGCCTCGTCTCTAGGAGAGAGAATGGACCGTAATCCACCACGCGGGCCTAGTGCGGGTTGGTTAATGTAACATGTATTCGAATTTTTGGTTCTAGGACATGCCGGTTTCCTGACTACGTTTTCGTTCACCGTTTTGATCTGCCGCAGACACGTTGAAATTTCTTAGCGTGTACCTTACGTACGTGCCCTTAGTATGACACTTCTGTCTCCAATGTCAATGTGTCGAGCATTGCGTCATGTCAAGTAAAATTCCAATTGAACAGAAACCTTACTAAACCACTAGACTAATTAGTTAGTTCAGAAGCTATTTCGAGCTAGCTAATGTTGATTAAATGTTGAAGGACAAAAACTGTCTCACAATTAGATTAAAAGGCAAATGTTTGTCTGAGGAATTATCCGAAATTGTCGGTGGGTGGGCAGTGGCGTAGCGAAGTGACCAACGGCCCTTTTTCTTTTTTTTTTAGTTAGGAAATCGTCCAATGACTTTTCTCGCCCTAGGGCTGAACGCGAGGGCGTGTCAGATTTTTACTGCCTAAATCCCACTCCTATGTTCCATCTTTGCCTTCGTTCCAAAGCCCCAGGGTTTTCTTTCGCACAACCCATGGCCCCAGTAGGCTTCGACCCTGCTGAGCCCCTACGGTTTTGCTGACATCACCTTGAAGCGCGCGTGGAACACTACGCGCCGTCAACGACTTGGGCTTGGTCCGGACGGTTATCAGACGGCCGGACAGCGAGCTATCTATTGCTCGCCGTCCGCAAGCCCACGCCTACGCTGGAGGCAACTGATTATCTGAGGAATTGTTCGAAAAAATCACCGCGGTCCTGCAACGAGAAGGTCAACTGAAGAAACGGGTGGGATATAGTCAGTAAAAGTCTGACACGCCAAGTCGCATGACTAGTAGCTCACGCTCCACCCTCGTAGTGTTTCACGCGCGCCTGATAGCGATATCAGCAAAATAGAAGGGGTCAGTTAACAGAGCCGTAGGCTGGACTAATTTAGATGTGGGCGAAGGCGCATCATTGAGGCCATTTCTTTCATAAATTCGAAAACGAGACAGCGACTGTCGCAACGCAGTGTTCGACCACATCGTCGCTTACAATCAGGTGAAATAGTGGTCAAACGCGAGCATATCAATTATAAAAAAAACCCTTGTTCTTAAAGAGCCTTCGCTAGTGCGAGGCCCCTTTGAGTGCAAGGCCGTGAGCGAGGGCCCACTTCGCTCTCGCTTAGCTACGGTACTGAACGCTTTGGGTTTCAATCAGTAGAAGCCTGAGAGAGCACTCCTAGGGATGAAACGAGACGAGTAAACATAAGTACTTACTCGATACTTTTCTCAGATACCAAGTACTTTTAGTATTGATACTTTGAAATAAAGTATCGAGTAGGGTTCGGTGAAAAGTATTCATATCAGTAGCATGCTAATGTCAACATTTAATTTTAACATTGATAAAAAAAAAAATGCATATCTTAAATTTATTGAAGTTTTTGAACGTCTAACCTAGTCTTAGTTTTGTGTAGTTGGCAAGCTTGTTTGTCTATGCCATACTTTGTCGAGTAGTGATTTAAAAAAAAAAAAAATGTTTTTGAAAGCACTACTAAAACAGACTTTTTTTCATATAGTTTTATTTTTTATAATATTGTGCTATCAATAAATAATACGTTGTTACGGTGTTTACTATAAATTATCCAAAAACGTTTATGGAATTTTTTTATCGATACTTTTCAATTGTAACCGGGTAAGTATCGATACTTGACGACCGATACTGTATCGAGTAAAAGTATCAATACCTCAATGGTATCGTTTCATCGCCTGGACACTCCCGCTTCTCCTAGAGCGAGAGAAGTTAGTTAATAAAAAAAAAAACTGGCCAAGTGCGAGTCGGACTCGCGCATTGAAGGTTCCCTACAAACTAAAATTTCCGAATGGAGTCTTGAAGATTTTTCCGAATTGTAAAAAAGTGTTTTTTTTTTGTGACGTGGCCGCGTGGGTACTAACAAATTTACTGTTTTCAAATTTATTCCTATACCTGTGCTATAAGACCTTGCTTTATACAGAATTTCAGAATTCTGTGTCAACGGGAAAGTACCCTATGAATTTTAATTCCCTTGAGAGTGTCGAAATGTTCGTTTTTTGCAACATAAACGGCTGCATCTTTGTTTTTCGTTAACTTAGAAGTTTAATTTTTTCACAGCTTCAAGGGACCGCAGACTTGAGTATATGATTTTAATTTTAACTCGATACCTCCACGCGTTCTCGAGATAAAGGGTCTTGACAGACAGACGGACGGACAACAAAAAGTGATCATATAAGGGTTCCGTTTTTTCCTTTTAAGGTTCGTTACTCTGAAAAAGGAATGGTACACTCTACCTAGTAAGTCTCATATTGGTAAGGTACGGTAGCATGCTAATATCCGGGAATTCCTGACGGGAAATATATAACATATAATAACACTTCTCTCAAACCCGGAGATCGATTCCAGAAATACATTTATATTTATTATTGATAGGCTCTCTTGGGTCGGTGATGGAATTGGTTTGGCGGGATTTAATAGTTTGGATACTGCGCGTATTTTCATACGCAACGGGATATTGTAACGATAAATGGATATGATGAAAGATTTTATGGGTAGTAATGAATTATATTGAATACTAAAAATTAGTCATCATGGTTAAGCTTTTATAACAAGCTGCCAATGGCGGTAACTGAACTTAGCGAGGGAATATTCAAAATGCGTGTCCTAACTAAAAACTCTGGGCAAGTGCGAGTCGGACTCGCGCACTGAGGGTTCCGTACAAACTTAAAAGGTAAATTGCGGTTTACGATTTATGACGTATTAAAAAAAAACTACTTACTAGATCTCGTTCAAACCAATTTTCGGTAGAAGTTTATAAGGTAATGTACATCATATGTTTTTTTTAGTTTTATCATTCTCTTATTTTAGAAGTTACGGGGGGGGGGGGGGGGAGACACATTTTACCACTTTGAAAGTGTCTCTCGCGCAAACTACAGTATATAAAAAAATTATATTAGAAACCTCAATGTCATTTTTGAAGACCTATCCATAGATACCCCACAAGGTTTGATGAAAAAAAAAAATTAGAGTTTCAGTTCTAAGTATGGCGAACCCCCAAAATTTATTGTTTTTTTTTTTCTATTTTTTGTGAAAATCTAAATGCGGTTCACAGAATACATCTACTTACCAAGTTTCAACAGTATAGCTCTTATAGTTTTGGAAAAAAGTGGCTGTGAAATACGGACGGACAGACAGACACATGACGAATCTATAAGGGTTCCGTTTTTAGCTATTTGGCTACGGAACCCTAAAAAGCATATTAAAAGGTTAAAGACTATGTCGAAGACACGCTTGTTTAGCAATGACTACTACTGCACATGTGGCCCCCTGGTAACTCATTAATATTGTGTCTATTAACTGCTCCATCGTTGTTTTAATATATATATTTTTTAACACATTGCTTTTGCAATATTTTTTAAAATTATTTAGACTTTAACTACCTTAAATTCGTTAGTAATTTATTTTATTGATAGTTGTAATTATTCATATTTTTCTTGCTTTTTTTTTATATAGCCTCTTTTTTATAATGTGAATGAACGCTCGCGCTGTAGACTCCACGAATTCTTGATTACTTCCTATTAGGTACGACTCACTTTGAAATGTCTTAAAATGTTGTAAGAACAACCATTTTTTTGAATAAAAGAGTAACCATGGAGTTTCTTGCCATTTCTTCTCCATAGGAAACGACCAAATTGGAACCGTGCACCTGCTTCTGACGTTTTATAAGTGTCCATGTGTGTTGTGTGTGTGTAATAAAAATATTTTTGCTTTTGAACCTATACTATCTACACTAACGCGGTATCTTCTCGTCCAATATACCACAGTGTCTCAAGACGAAAGTCTATGACCAGTGCATGTTGCCAGTGATGACATATGGCACTGAAACATGGTCGCTTACAATGGCCCTCATCAGAAGGCGTACAGTCATCCAAAGGGCAATGGAAAGGGCTATGCTCGGAGTTTCCTTCGTGATCGCTTCAGGAATGAAGATTTTCGCAGGAGAACCGAGGTCGCCGAGATAGTCCGAAAAATCGCCAAACTTAAGTGGCAGTGGGCAGGGCACATTGCTGGTAGAACGGATGGTTGATGGGGTCGGAAGGTTCTAGAGTGACGACCGCGCACCGGAAAACGTAGCGTTGGCGCGGCCATCCACAAGGTGGACCGACGACCTGGTGAGAGTAGCGGGAGTGCGGTGGATGTGAGATGCACAGGATCGGTCGTTGTGGAGACGCTTGGGGGAGGCCTATGTCCAACAGTGAAAATGATGATTATGATCTATATTATACTAGAGGAAAAAAAATTGTTTGTAGTCAATAAACTCTAAAACTACTGGTCCGATATTGAAAATTCTCATACAAAAAAAAAATAACAAATAAAGCAAAAATGAAGTAGCAAATTTTTTGGAAAAAATTTTCGTCGTTCAGAATCTTGATTAAATGTGTAATATTTTCTATAGATATATTTTATTGATTTTGTTCATTTATGACTACACTAGCTTCTGCCAGCGGCTTCGCCCGCGTAAAAGTATTACATTAAAATAACACATTACTACTAAAATAATATATCCCACAAAACAAATGAAACAATGTTTACTTATTTTTCATCCATCTTCTCACAAAACCTTAGACATTCACGACACACATCTATCCATCTCCTAGCGAACAAGTCACACTCCGGTGTTAGAGTCAGGAGAGCATTAAGCACAGGAAGCGCACGAACGAGCGGCGAGATAGCTTGTGACACTGTCTGCGATAAAGGATCAGCTAACAATCGGTGTGTCTGTGGCCTTAGGTGTTGTTTAGGTACGAGAGGAACAAAGAGGAATAAACTTATGCGTCTGTTATTAATTTATGTCTACCACCTCCTCAGATTCCCTCGGATTCCCAAGTGACTATGTTGAATGGACTTCCGCGTTTATGTTGACTCATGGGAATTGATTCCAGCGCTATAAGTGATTATATTATCTGTTTAGAGGTAGCTGGAACCGCCATTAACCTGATGGTCTAACATGGAGAGAGACCTCAAGAAAGTCCGATTATCAAAAGCGACAATCCTGGACAGACTGTCCTTTGCGCCGGGCCTTCTTGGGGGCGATCGGCAGCAACGACCTTTCGCGCCGGGCCTCCCTACAGGCCATGGTCCGGATCTGAAGCGAGAAGGAATGGCAGGCGGTCGTCTCATCCTGCGAAGCAGTAATGCTAGCGAAGGAGATGGTTTCACGCATGAGGGAACACACATCCTCCAGCGTCCCAGACCTACACTCCGACGAGGAATGCGTAGCTCGCCATTGTTTTAGATCGTTCATTGTTTTATTCAGTAAACTATCTGGCATCAGGTTCTTTCGTTTATTCAGTCAATCTTTAAATATTAAACACGCATGTGTTCCCATCGGCGCGTAAACATCAGACTTTTACTTAAAACCCATCCGTGTTCTATCAGTCACGCTATGCGTTCCAGAGCCTCGGTAAATCTTTTCCAATGGTCAACCACTGACACTCCATTGAAAGAAGTGGCATAGAATGGTAATCTCGTACATATTGACAAATGAATGTCTGACGTATGCGGTAATCTGCTAAAATTTTGACAGTACCTTTGATCAGTGACCTACCATTAGAACGTCATTGTGCAGTCATTGCTTTTAATAAGCTCGATATTGTCATTCTACATCAACTCTATTACGAGACCATTGACCGATCAATGACCGATCATTATGAATTAGCAGATTACGAACTTTTAGCAAAATGACAATGGGATCGTGTTGGAATGACGAATTTATAAAAATAGCAGACTTGGGCCCTTGGAATGCAAATAGCAGCTGAAGCTCATAATATAATATTCCACAACTATCACACAACGCCGTCTAGTCCCAAGCTAAGCAGAGCTTGTGTTATGGGTACTAGACAACTGATAAACATACTTATATATTTCAAAATACATACATATACAGATAAATTACACCCAGATACAGAACAAATGATCGTGCTCATCACACAAACATTTGTCCTGGGTGGGAATCGAACCCACGACCTCCGACATAGCAGTCAGAGCCACTAACCACTAGACCAACAGGCCAGTCAATCATAGGTCGGTTAAGTCAGTAAAAGTCTGATATGCCCTCTGGTTCCACCCTAGGGCGGGAATAGTCGTTAGATGATTTTTGTTTTAACGTCTGCCCCGACGGGTTAACACTGGTTACGAAGCTCCATAACGTCCCTGGCACACACCTAGTAGGCCCCGTCAATTATGCTAACAAATATATGTGGTCTATTGTTGTTTAAGTTTATTTTTTACGTCTTTAGGAAACCGTTTATTGCCTACTTTATGGCTATGTATATAAAAATTCTATTAGAATTCTTATCAGCAATCTGTTGCAATATATTCTTATCTTAAACCATTGTATTTAAGTATTTTTTCATATGCAGCATTTTGTTGATATTAAAAGTAATCACAGAGCGAATGGCGGCGGCGACCGTCCTCGCTGGGTCCTGGTACAGGCTATGGTTGAGCGAGGAGGCGGCCGCACGCGCCTCAGCCGTCGGTCCAGCCACCGTAGGCGTGGGCCTGCCAACGACGAGCAATGTGTAGCTCGCCGTCCGCCCGTCCGGTAACCGCCCGGATCTAGCCCGAGTCGTTGACGGTGCGTAGTATCCCATGCGCGCCTCAAAGAGATGTCAGCAAAACCAGCCGTGGACTACTGAGGCCATGGGTTGACTTCTGGAAGGGGTACTTGTGGTCCTAGGGCGTAATGAAAGATCATAAAAGGTGTGTTTTTACTCAGTAAAAGTCTAACACCATTCGCCACCCATTTCGCCCTAGAACGGGACTAGTCATTAGATGAATTCCCGACTTAAAAAATATGCATCTTACTGTTGAAAGAATTTTTAAAATTACTAGTAGTTTTTGAGTTTATTCATTACAAACAAAAATACAAATATTTTCTCTTTATAAATTACTAGCGACCCGCCCCGGCTTCGCACGGGTGCAATGCTGATATTACCGCAACCGCTATATCCCTGCATTTTAAATCTGTTTTATCTTCGAAAACATTCATTTCAATTACATACTGTAAAGGGCCGTATTAGTATACTAGCTTCTGCCAGCGGCTTCGCCCGCGTGAAAGTCTGTTTCTCCATACAAACTTTGGACCCTCGTTTCATCCCCTTAGGGGTTGAATTTTGAAAGTATTCACTTAGTGATCGCCTACGTCGTAAAAGGAAACCTTGTGCGAAACTTCACGCTCTTAGTCACAGTAGTTTTAACTGTGCGTTGATATGTCAGTCAGTCAGTTTCTTCTTTTATATGTATAGACTAGCTTCTGCCAGCGGCTTCGCCCGCCTGCTCCATACAAACTTTGGACCCCCGTTTCATGCCCTTAGGGGGTGAATTTTGGAAAATCCTCTCTTAGTAGTCAGTTTCTCCTTTTATATATATAGATATTAAATGCACAATGTATTTAGGGTACTTAACTGGATAAGGATTAATGCTGTATTGCTTAAAATCGCTTCGTAAATAAGCCATTATTTCTCGTAAAAAGTAAAGAATAAAAAATGGTTATTGTGGGTTATCCTTAAGAGATAGACATATACTATTATGGCCTTTTTTGTAGAGATTTTTAAGTTGTACAATATTGTAGTACATTATTTTAATCTGTCTCGTAGCGTACAGCCAGCATTTGCATTGTAAGTGCAAAAAAATGTGTTTATTTACGACATCACATTAGAGACCTCTGAAATTACCAGTGTTTCTCTACTATATTATGCATGTATCATACATATAAATGTTCCTCTTAAATCACTTTATCTATTAAAGAAAACCGAATCAAAATCCGTTGCGTCGTTTCCGATTGAGAGCCACGCGAACGCCGGCGGTCGCGCGTTGACGTCATCGCGCATTCGGCCGAAAGTCAAGCGACCGCCGGCGTTCACTCTCTCCCACTTTATTGTAGGCCCTATTTTCAACACTTAGAGACTACTTTTATATGAACAAGTTTGATTACTTACGTTCTTGGATAAATTTCCTATAAATTGAACGCATTATATTTTATAGTCTCTACCCTCAATTTTTTTCTTTTTTATTCCCGCCACCATTTTGTTTATGGCGCCCCTGCAGTTTGACAGTTCTTGACAGTTCTTGTTCGTGAAAAGGTTAAAGATCTAAGCCTTCGATCAACAATGTACTAGATTACCGATCACTGTTAAGAAAACGGCCCGAAAAATATCACCAAAAATAATTTGCGAGTGATATTTGAAGTCAGTATGGTCCAATTGTAGCCAACATTAACGCGCGAAATTGCCGCACAGCGCTTTCAAAACTTGTTCAAATAACCAGCGCAATACTCAAATTTCTGAAGGATTATCTTTTTTTTGATAGGTTTAATCTAAGCATACATAAGGACAGACAGCGGGAGGCGACTTTGTTTTAAACTTTGTATTTAGTGAATAGCTGACCCGGCGAACTTCGCAGCAGGGTCGAAGCCTACTGGGGCCATGGGTAGTGTGAAAACGAAACCCGGGGCCCTGGGACGAAGGCAACGAAGGAACAGGAGTGGGTTTTTAGTCAGTAAAAGTCTGACACTATCTCCCGCTCCGCACAAGAGCGAGATTTGTCATTAAAGATGATTTTCCCACATTAAAAAAAAAAAACCTAAGTTTTTAACAGTCAATAAATATATTGACCGAATGATGGAATGATTGAGACCAATGAAATTTGACAGATGCTGTAATTTTTCGATAAATTTGGATATTTTGTAATGTTGTTTTATGTGTTTTTATTTGCCCAAATTTTAATAGTTATCCTGCTATTCGGGGAGTAGACGAATCCAACAAAGAAAAGATCATTAAAATCGATCCAGCCGTTCTTGAGTTATAAATGGAGTAACTAATATGACTTTGTTATATGTCTCATAAATAAAAGATTATGTCTAAGTATACAAAAATGAATAGCTGTTCGTTAGTCTCGATTGCCGACCGATTTGGCTAATTTTGGTCTTGAAATATTCGAGATAGTCCAGGGAAGGTTTAAACGGTGAGAAAAATCACGAAAAAAAATCCGACTACAACGCCATCTCTAATTAAAATGTCAGTATAAAATGAATTATGCTGTTCTGGTAATGCCAGTAGATGGCGTTATCCTTACTATTAGGCGGTTTTTTTTTTCGGTGGGAAAAATCATCTTATGTCATCCCCCGCCCTTAGGCAGGCAAAATATACGTTTTTTTTTTTTAAGGTGGGAAAATCGTCTAATGACAAATCGCGCTCTTGGGTGGAGCGAGAGATAGTGTCAGACTTTTACTGACTAAAAACCCACTCCTGTTTCTTCGTTGTCTTTCGTACCAGGGCCGAGTCTTCCTTTCAGAATTAGACCCTTGGCCCCAGTAGGCTTCGACCCTGCTAGGCCCCTACAGTTACTGATATCTCCTTGAGGCGCGCGTGGAACAGCACGCGCCGTTGACGACTTGGGCTCGGTCCGGAGGGTTACCGGACGGTCGGACGGCGAGCCACCCATTGCTCGCCGTCCGCAAGCCTGCGCTTAACTATTAGGCGGTACGAAGTTCGCCGGGTCAGCTAGGTTATAATAATATAGGTACATATAAAATAAATAAAATGAAAATGAATTAATTGTAGTTTATGTACAGATTGGTTTGGCCAATCATTATTTAAAATGGCGTCACCTGGCATACCACAGGTAATTTGGCTAAAGATAGTTTTATATATAAATAGACCTAGGGCAAGGTTATATATGAATTTGAGAATATCCGAAATGTATCTGGTTGGCAGGTCTTGGCAGCAGATCAATTTGGCGGCCTTGCGCCGTGGCGCGATTGAGAGTGAAATGGTGACAGTTTGAGAGAAGAGATGAAGCGGGGGTTTTTATTTTTGAAAGGTTTTTAGGGTTCTGTACTTGAAGGGTGCCATCAAGACCCTATTACTAAGCCTGACTTGTCCGTCCGTCTGTCAGTCAGCGGGCTGTATCTCATAAAACATAAGTGCTTGGCCACACAGGCAGCGCGATGCGGGGAGCGGAGCGGGTGCGGGAACGCGCGCGATTTGCTTGGCTAGACTGGCAGCGCGGTGCGGGAAGCGGAGCGGGTGCAGGAACGCGCGCGATTTGCTTGGCTAGACTGGCAGCGCGGTGCGGGGAGCGGCGCGGGTGCAAGGAGAAGGGTTGCCGCTCATCGCCCGCGCACTCACTGTGGCCACTTGTATGAACGACCTATGGCGTGAGTTGCCTGCGCGAGTCCCGCGTTCGCGTGCCCGCTATGTACTCAAATGAAGTTCTTATGTTTGAGATTGCCGCCCCGCATTTCTTCAAAGGATTTACTGGTTTTTTTGACACAAAAATCATGACTGATCCTCATTCCGAATCAGTTCGTTCTATCATCAGACGACAAGACGTACGGCGTTGCGCCTCTGGTACATAGTGGACATCCCACCCATACTTACAAAGTGTTCTGTGAACACTAAGTTACTTCTAGGCAAGCGTGCTCCATCGTCGACCACATCATCGCTTACCATCAGGTGAGATAGTGGTCAAACGCCGACGTCCACAACCCAGTTACTGGCAAACACGATACTCCTTGGATAGACTGATGGTCAGAGTTTCTGGAGTCTGTAAAGACTGTCAAAGATCTGTGATTGACAACCGGGACCAACGATGGCTTTACGTGCTTTCCGAGGCACGGGGAGTCAGTAATGTTCTAGACAAACTTAGAAAAGTACATATGAATAAATTCGAATTAAATTCAAATATATTAATTATTAAACATAGGCCTACATGGACACTTATAAAACGTCAGAAGCTAGTGCACGGTTCCAAATTGGTCGTTTCCTATGGAGAAGAACCGGCAAGAAACTCCATGGTTACTCTTTTAAAAAAAGTGGTCTATGCTACAATAGTTCCATAGTACAGTATTTATAGATATTATACAGGTATTGTAATTGTAATAATGGTAATTGGACAGGCCTGTTGGTCTAGTGGTTAGTGGCCCTGACTGCTATGCTGGAGGTCGTGGGTTCGATTCCCAATCAGGACACATGTTTGTGTGATGAGCACGATCATTTGTTCTGTGTCTGGGTGTAATTTATCTATATATGTATGTATTTAGAAATATATAAGTATGTTTATCAGTTGTCTAGTACCCATAACACAAGCTCTGCTTAGCTTGGGACTACACGGCCTTGTGTGAGAGTTGTGGAATATTATATTATATGTGGAATATTATTATGTAAGAACAGTGTTGACCAGTCAATATTGCAAGCACAATAAAAATAATCATATTAAAAATTTACATCGGTACCTACTTACCCGGCTTCGAAACCGCAACCTCGTGCATGACAGGCATTTAAAGCACCCTTAACCAACGGGCCAAAAACTATTTAATTAGTAGATTATAATTCAAGCATTTAGTTTAGCATTCCCCTTTTAACTTGGACATCAAAAAAATTCTTTTAAAATGTCCTAAAACTATTTGTTGTTCTGTTGGCAACGCAAAATGTTATATTTATTCCATTCGCACGTTATATACCTACTCGTAAATATAAATCTGTCAGCAGAGTCGCCATTAACTCGCCGCGAAAACTTTAAAAATAAATAATAAATAAATCAACTGATTCATTGATCTCGTGGTCGCAACTGGGTCCAGCTCCACTACCACTAGGGCTTAGGGCAAATTGATTAGTTGTGAAATTACTTTTTTTTATAATTTTTTTTTTAATTTACTAAATGTGAGTAGCGAAGCTGGGACGCGTCGCTAGTACCTACGTACTAAATTACTATGCATTTCAAGCAGTTGTCACGTGCTTTCGATATAGCATAGCATAACATAGTCGGCCTTATAATGTTCCCACTGTTCGGACTCAGGCCTCTAGGAGAGGGAATAGGCTATAATCCACCACGCGGGCCCAGTGCGGATTGGTGAATGTCACATGTCTTCGAATTTTTGGTTCTAGGACATGCCGGTTTCCTCACGATGTTTTCCTTCACCGTTTTGAGAGCAGTGGTGATGAAATAATTACACAAAGTAATGCGCCTGGCTGGGTTTGAATCCGCGACCTACAACTCGTAAGTCGGGGCCGTTACCACTCGGCCACCACTGCTCTCTATATAGCTTTCGATATATTTAGATCATTATAAATACAGTTCAGAGAACGCGTGGGTATTCCCCCGAGTATGTAGAGTGTTAATTGGTCCCCTTGATTAAATGTTAGGGCCTGCGCACACTCGAGACAAGACAGTCTTAGACAGACTTGTCTACAAGTCTGCGACAAGACTGTTTTGTCTATGACACAGTGCACATCAAGACAAAACAGTCTAGCGACGTAGGGCCAGTGTTGCCAACTTAGTGGATTTTCTACTAAAACTAGTGGTTTTAACCCCCCATTTAGTTGCGAAATATTGTTTTAGTTGCTAGTGTATTTTTCTAGTGCTTTAGTAAAATTCAATTTCTTACTAAAAATGCGATCACTCGGGTGTAAATCAGCACCATAGTATCTATAATTATCAATCTGATGCTGACGATGATGGTGCAAACAAAAATGATTCGTCTGAAGACGAATTAATACATAGCTGTTATTGAATAATTTGTATGTTGATTTACCTACTAATGTTAATTTATTTACCCACAAATGGTATTTTGATCAACTGATTGTTAGTTTTTATCACTTATTATTAAAGGAAACTAATAACCTATATGCCTACTTATTTTATTTCGTATAACACACACTTTTTTAGTTGGAAATTTTGCGATTTTGTGTCCCACACATTCATCATTTTTTATTAGTGGTTTTCTAGTGGTTTTAAAAAATGACTCTAGTAAGTTAGTGTAACTGTTGGCATCACTGGACCTCTCAAAACAGTCTTGTCGCAGACAAGTCTGCGACGTCGTAGTCGTAGTCAAAGACTCTAAGACAGCCTTGTCTCAAGTGTGCGCAGGCCCTTAGTAACCATGAACCACCAGTGAACACGATTTGCAGCCGAAACCTAAACCGTAACCGAATGTTCGACTGCTTGGCGTTCTAGAGCCGCAGTGACTCTTTAAAACAAAGCTACAACCCTGGGTTTTTGATAGGCTTAACCACTATCTCTCACCTGGTGGTAAGCGATGATGTGGCTGACGATGGAGCACGCTTGCCTAGAAGTAACCTATTCACTCTTGACTTAAAGACCCCTAGGTTGTAGCTATCAGGAAACAGATTCCGCCAGGGAATCCCACTCCTTAGCTGTACGCAAAATGAATGTTTTCCTTGCACGTTCAGTGCTTATAGGTGGGATGTCCACCATGTGCCGGTGGCGCATCGCCGTACTGGTTGTCCGATGATAGAACGGGCAATACGGATTTTTTTAAATCAAAGCAGCCGTTTCGGACATTACCTCCTGCATCCAAATCTACAAAGTTTACCTTTACCTATAATACACTAGCTTCAGACAGCGGCTTCGCCCGAATGAGAGTTCAAAATATATGTCTTATGTACTCAGTATTAATTTAGCATTCTATTACTGAAAGAATTTTTAAAATCGTTTTTTTTTTGTATTTTACAAGCAAAAATACAAAAAAAAAAACAAGTCTTACTTCTTTATAGCATTAGTATATGAAAGTGTTAACTGGGATCGTTGCCAGAGACAATACACTCTCAAATCTGTTGTATGTATGTACTAATATATTCACATAACATAAATAAATAATCACAAGGGTCACCGCACACGGGCCGATGCACCACAAAACGTTGTCACCACAATAATTTGTAGTTTTCATCGATTTTATGTGAACTCGCCGCACACGGTCGACACCGGTGGCTACCACACGCTACAAATCGTCGCTGCTGAGTTCTTGTGGCCTGCACAATGACTCCTGTGTCCACTTCCCACATGTCGACAACCTCGCGAGCCAAGTCAAGATACTTAGTTTGTTTATCCTCCTCAGTTTTCTATATTAACAAACATTGTGCGACGCTCTAGTCGATCTATCACCACTATGTCAGGCTTATTGGCAACAATAATCCTGTCAGTGATGATAGATCGATCCCAATACAACGTGATTCTGCCATTCTCGAGAACTGGGTTGGGCACATAGGTACGGTACTTCTGATTCCACAAAAAAGTTGCTGCTGGATAATCCTGGCTTCAAGGTTGTGTCTATGCAAATAGTCTCCGTTAGCTAACACCCAGAAATAATCTGTCGGATCGAATCTCCGAGCCGGTGGCATGCCCGAGAGGTGTCAACTGTAACGTCCTTCACAATGTATTTCCGGTAGTTGTTCATCGTTATCATAACTTCGTCCGGTCATTAGACTGACACAAAACGCCACCAGTTGCGCAATTAAACCTTCTTCGTCAGAGTTCATTCATCATCTACCTGCCCTTGTCCCGTGTTATTTGGTGTCGGCGCAACACGTTTTCTTCTTCCATTCTGCCCTGTCACTCGTCATGCTATCACTAACTTCCTTTTCTTTCATATCAGTCTTCACACAATCCATCCATCTTTTCTTTGGTCTCCCTCTCCATCAGAGTTCATTATGATACTGAAAAAGTAGCAGCCACCGACCGCAAGTGGCTGTCGCGCGCTTCAGCTACTTTTGTCTCCGCTTCTAACTTCTCTCGTGGTGGCTTTTGTAGCCCGTGTGCGGCGACCCTAAAAGTCACGAGATGCATGACATAAAGAATCACATCACACAGAAACAATTTCAGTCTATTAACACTTATTAAACGTTTTCTACCTAATGTTAACACATCCATCACGTTTTTACCAAGGTAAGCTGTAAGCAGATGTACTGCCCTGACTTTGTGTAGTACCTGATAGTTTTATAGCTATCTGGAACTTCGAGAAGTCAGGGCATCCTGGGGATATGAATTCATGAATGAGTAGGTAGTAATATTGTAGTCATAGTAGTTTATTGGTAAGGGATGCTTAAAGGCATTATACAGAATGTTTCATTATCAAATGATGACTAGCTTCTGAGAGCAGTGGTGGCCGAGTGGTAACGGCCCCGACTTACGAATTGTAAGTCGCGGGTTCAAACCCAGCCAGGCGCATTACTTTGTGTAATTTATTTCATCACCACTGCTCTCAAAACGGTGAAGGAAAACATCGTGAGGAAACCGGCATGTCCTAGAACCAAAAATTGGAAGACATGTGACATTCACCAATCCGCACTGGGCCCGCGTGGTGGATTAGATGATAGCGACAAGAAACATGTAACAGAGATATTTGTAATTGCAAAACACGATTGAAAAGAGTGTCCATGGAGTTTCTTGCACATTCTTCTCCATAGAGATCTACGCTTTGGAATGTGCAATTAGCATCATTTTTTTCTGACAGACTGACTTCTTGACATTTCAAAAGTGCCTGTAAATGGTTTATTTGAAATAAATGCTTTGAATTTGAATTTGAATTTTGAATTTGATTACGGCCCATTCCCTCTTCTAAAGAGAGGAGGTCTGAATCCCAGCAGTGGGAACATTAAAAGGCTGATGATGATGATGATGATGACTAGCTTCTGCCAGCGGCTTCGCCCGCGTCAAAGTAGGTTTCTCCATTCAATCTTTGGATTTCCGTTTCGTCATCTTAGAGGGTGAATTTTGCAAAATTCTCTCTTAGTGCTCGCCTACGTCATAAAAGGAAGCCATGTGCAATATTTCACGCTCCTAGTCCCAGTAGTTTCGGCTGTGCTTTGTATGTCAGTCAGTCAGTTTCTCCTTTTATATATATAGATTACATTACAATATCAAATAATATAAAATGTCGCGCATATAAAAGAAAATACAAAAAAACTAATATATCGAAGTTAAATCACAAATTAAAATCAAATAAATCATAATAAAAGTCACAACAATTTTCAGTCCAAATTAATATTCGCGTCAAAGTTAAATTAAATTAAATGATCAAAAGAATAAAAAGCTTGCTCAATAAGCCATTTTTTCAAATGAGCTTTGAAGCTGCCTATGGTCATCATCATCTTCCTGCCCTTGTCCCGTGTTATTTGGGGTCGGCGCAACATGTTTTTTTCTTCCATTCTGCCCTGTCATTCGTCATGCTATCACTAACTTCCTTTTCTTTCATATCACTCTTCACACAATCCATCCATCTTTTCTTTGGTCTCCCTCTCCATCCAGCCTATGGTCGGGGCACCAGAAATAGCTGCAGACAGATGATTATAACCTGTCGGGCCCATAACATGGATCGTCTTGGAGGATTTGGTGAGCGTTCTGGAGACCGTCAATAACTTACCTCTGCTTCTGGTGCAATATGAATGACGGCTGCTTACCTTTGGGTAAAGATCGAGGTTCATCCTCACGTATATTAAAGTAGTGAGGAGGAGTGGCAGGCGGTCGCCTCCTTCTGCGAAGCAGTAATGCTAGCAAAGGAGGCGGCCGATCGCGTGAGGCAACGGCAACGGTCCTCACGCCCCTACCGCCGCCGGGATTCCGATCCCGATTTCCGGCCATCGTAGGCGCGGGCTTGCGCACGGCGAGCATTGGGTGGCTCGCCGTTCGATCGTCCGGTAACCGTCCGGACCGAGCTCAAGTTGTTGACGGCGTGTAGTGGTCCACGCGCGCCTCAAGGAGATGTCAGCGAAACCGTAGGGGCCCAGCAGGGTCGAAGCCTACTGGGGCCACGGGTGGTGTGAAAGCGAAGCCCGAGGCCCCGGGATGAAGGCAAAGAGGGAACAGGAATGGGTTTTTAGTCAGTAAAAGTCTGACACTATCTCTCGCTCCACCCAAGAGCGTGATTTGTCATTAGATGATTTTCCCACCTTAAAAAAAAAAAAACGTATATTAAAGTAAAGTTTGAAGATTTTGATGAAGGAGGTGTAGTGTGAAGAAATACTATTGTTTGTTTTAAGCGCAAACGTCAAGGAAACATCAAACTTAAGTGGCAGTGGGCAGGTCACATTGTTCTGGAGTGGTGATCACGTACCGGAAGATGCAGCGTTGGCGCGGCCTCCTACAAGGTGGACCGATGGCCTGGCGAGGGTCGCGAAAATCCGATAGACGCGAGACGCATAGAACTGGTCGCTATGGCGACGCTTGAGGGAGGCCTATGTCCAGAAGTGGACGTTTTTTGGCTGAAATGATGATCATGGGTAATAAATGGGTAACTAAGAGTCGCCAAACTTAAAAGTGGCAATGGGCAAGGCAAATTGCTCGCAGAACGGATGGCCGTTGGGGCCGAAAGGTTCTGGAATGGCGACCACGTACCGAAAGACGTAGCGTTGGAAGGCCTCCTAAAAGGTGGACCGATGACTTGGTAACGGTTGCGGTAGGGAGTCCGCTGGATGCGAGACGCACAGGACCGTTCATTGTGGCGACACTTGGGGGAGGCCTATGTCCAGCAGTGGACGTTTTTCGGCTGAAATGATGATGATGGGTAACAGCTAATGAATGAAACAAATAGCTAACCAGCAATAAATCGGCAAAGAAACTGGTGCCAAGTTCTAATTAGTAATCAATAATCGGTGACAGGGGCGCCGGCTTTTAGAAAACCTCATGGGTGCTCATTCTCATTTGATGTCTCGAAAAAGGGGCGAAGTGTGAGAAGAGAAATGCACACTGATCGACCGACAAACAAATAAATATCCTACTTACATACTGCGGAACAACGAAGGTACCACAAACACCCAGACTCAACACAAATATCTGATTCATCAATTAACATTTGTGTTGGTGCGGGAATCGAACCCGCGACCCTGCATCTCAACCGGTGCTATAAACCACTGCGGTAAACGAATCGTCAGGAAAATTGCTCATCCCTAAAAGGCGAATACTGATCTGTTTCTTGATGTCTATTCTCGGGGGTGCTCGGCACCCACTGTTTATTTCTCATGGGTGCTCGAGCCCCCGAGCACCCACGGAGTCGGCGCCCCTGATCGGTGATCGCTATTTTAATATCTGTTCAGTGTAATTATATTAGATGCATTCTAATTGCATATCTTTTGCACGTATTGTGTTATTGATATACAATTTCTGGCATGCGCAGTCTTGGATTCAACAATAGGGAATAGAATAAACACATTCGGTATTGTGTAGAATTCCTAGAGTATAAAATAAATAATATTTAATACGTTACCTACACGTTTTAGGTATTCTATACATTGCTTAGGTAATGTATAGAATACTGGATTATACAGATTTCCGGTAACATACATATTTGCGTCTACTGGTTCTATAAGAAGACTGCATAATTTTCTTCCGACCATGATTGCACTTGCACAATCACTTCTTCTTTCCATCCTTGATTATGGTGATGCTAGCTATCTTGACCTTACTAAAGAACAGCTTGAGCGGCTACAAAACTTTTGCATAAGGTTCATATTCGGTTTGCGAAAATATGACCATGTTTCTCAATTTCGTGTGAAGCTTAATAATAATAGTTTAATAGTTTTTTTGCATCAAGTTTTACATTTTACATTAAATACATTTAATACATACAGCTTAAAGTAATATACAATGATGTGGTGACATCAGCACCCTTACTAAGTTGCCAAGACAACTTGTGTTAAAGATGCTGGGCCCAACCCTTTAATGGATGTTTCTATTTGCATTTAGGTAAGTACATACATGAGATGCTATTTTGTATTTATACGACTGGTTTATTATATAATAGGTAAACGGACAAATAAACTATTTAAAAAGGAAATAAAATAAAACGAAAATTTGTTGAGTAGGGTAGTGTAGTGTGTGTAGGGGTGTGTGAAGGTGTGTGTGTGAGAGTGTGTGTGTATGTGTTTTTACAATATTTGTAAGTAATAGTAGCGAGTGATGATCAAATGATGATATTATGGGGTTTAGCTCATATGGTTATCAATTCGCCTTCGTAGGAGTGCTTCGGAATGATCATATTCTTTCTCTTTTATATAATGCCTTGCCCCCCCTCTTTACCTGAAGAATCGTTTTCAGTTTCTTTGCGACTCGCATTTGAAATCTCTTTAGGTCATCAGATAACTTACGACTCAAGATTCAGTGCAATCCACAACTTTCTTGGATAAATCATTTACTGTCCAGGCTACCAGTCTGTGGAATGCATTGGTAGATCCTATAAAACGCGCTCAATCGTTGCCAGTCTTCAAGAGACTTGTTTAAGAACACTACCTGTCGCTGTGATCATCGAAAGTCACCATTTCTTATCATTGCCCATATATTTATGTATCTATTATATTGTATACTAGCTGACCCGGCGAACTTCGTACCGCCTTAGCGTAGCAATGATGCACTACTTTATTTTGGAACAAATGATGCTCGAATTTAATTAAGTAACCACGTTTCCGAACAAACAATGCTCTTTCAATATAGTCTATGGCTGTGAATGACATTGACATTCGTTACGCGCGTTTTTTTAAATATGCAAAATTAAATGTATATTTTTCAATATTTCTGAGAGATTTTCTTAATATTTTTTTCCGTAAGAACCTTCTCCTAATAATAACAAATACAACAAAAAAAGAATTAGTGAAATCGGTCCAGCCATTCACGCGTGATGCCGTGACCAAGGAAAACGGGTTTCATTTTTATATATATAGATGTATGTATCTGTGTTTCTATTGTAATTTATGTTGGTGCTTATTGTCAAACTTATGACAGACCCATATCATGTTCTGACAATTACTGTCTATTCGAGGTTACCTGGAAGAGATTGCGGAATGCAATAAGGCCGCCCAGTGTATGTGTTTTAGATATAAGTTTTTCTTTGTTATGTTTCTTTATGTACCTACAATAAAGTATTTAATAAATAAATAAATACATATATCGTTATCGTCAATTCAACCGAGAGATTTCCACTCCTGAACAAACGATGTCTTCCAACCATAACACAAAACCCACCGTACCCAATGAATCCATCTATTCTCTTCTTCCCCAGGTCTTCGAACACGCCTACTCCGCTGGCCTTAGTCAACACGATATCCTCGACAGCATCGGCTCCATGCGGCCCACGCCCGGGGTCGAGAAGCTGATCACCACGCTGTCTGCTGAAGGATGGGACATCGTGCTGGTCACTGATGCTAACAGTGTGTTCGTGCAGCATTGGCTGAAGGTGCATGGTTTACTGGTGAGGAATATTTTAAAGTTAATCTTATCTTCTTCCTTGTCGATATCACTCTTGACAAAATGGCCACAAGGTCATCACTTAAAGTGTTGGTGGCAAGCTTCACAACACGCCGCCACTCCTCCCTGATGGCCGCCTTCCTCGTGCATTCGTGCAATGATGATGAGCCATTTACTGCCGCTTTAATTTGGTCAGTTCATCTCATAGGCGTTCTTCCTCGTGGCCTGGTACCCTTCCCCTCGATGGCATACGTGACCAAAAAAGGTGAGAATATGAGACTGTATCAAAGATGATAAACGCTGCTTGATGCCGAGTTCTCGAAGTATAGACTCGTTGGTCAGTCCAAGATACTCCGAGCATTCTGCAGCAGCACCATAAATCTTTAAATTTATAATCTAGTTAATATTATACTCGTACACAAAAGAAGAAACTGACTGACTGACATATCAACGTACAGCCGAAACTACTGGGACTAAGAATGTGAAATGCACAAATTTCTTTTTATGAGGTAGACAAACTTTAAGTTAGGATTTCTCTAAAATTCACCCCCTAACAGGGGCGCCGACTCCGTGGGTACTCGGGGGCTCGAGCACCCATGAGAAATAAACAGTGGGCGCCGAGCACCCCTAAGAATAGACATTATGTGTTTCCTGATGGCTACAACCCGGGAATCTTTAAATCAAGAGTGAATAGGTTACTTCTAGGTAAGCGCGCTCCATCGTCGACCGCATCGTCGCTTTCCATCAGGTGAGATAGCGGTCAAGCGCGAACCTATCAAGAATAATAAAAAAAAAACAGATCAGTAATCGCCTTTTAGGTTACGTATAAATTGTAATCTATATATATATATAAAACGAGAAACTGACTGACTGACATATCAACGCACAGCCGAAACTACTGGGCCTAGGAATTTGAAATTTTGCACAAAGCTTCCTTTTATGACATAGGTGAGTACTAAGAAAGGATTTTCCAAAATTCAGCCCCCAACGGGATGAAACGGGGGTCTAAAGTTTGTATGGAGAAACCTACATTCATGCGAGTGAAGCCGCGGGCAGAAGCTAGTCTTCTATATATATAAAAGGAGAAACTGACTGACTGACATATTAACGCACAGCCTAAAAACTACTGGGCCTAGGGACGTGAAATTTTGCACAAAGTTTCCTTTTATGGCGTAGGCGAGCACTAAGAGAGGATTTTCCAAAATTCACCCCCTAAGATGACGAAACGGAAATCCAAAGTTAGTATTAATATAAAGAACACTAGTTTCATTATTTTTAAATGGTTTCATTTTATACTTTTATCAAACATAATTAGTAATTAAGTACGCAGTATGCAAGTAGGACATTTATTTATTTGTCGGTCAATCAGTGTGCATTTCTCTTCTCACACTTCGCCACTTTTTCGTGTCATCAAATGAGCATGAGCTCCCATGAGGTTTTTTAAAAGCCGGCCCCTGCTCCCTAAGATGTCGCTATGTAAATGAAACCTTGGATCACATGATATATCACTTCTGTACTATCACGTTATTACCGAACAATACACGAGCTCTATGCGCCTATGCTCGGAGTTTCCTTGCGTGATCGAATCAGGAATGAGGATTTGCCAAACTTAAGTGGCAATGGGCAGGGCACATTGCTCGCAAAACGGATGGCCGTTAGGGGCTTAGGTTCTGGAATGGCGACCACGTACCGGAAGACGTAGCGTTGGAAAGCCTCCTACAAGGTGGAGCGATGACTTGGTAACGGTTGCGGGAGTCCGATGGATACGAGACGCACAGGACCGTTCATTGTGGCGACGCTTGGGGGAGGCCTATGTCCAGCAGTTGACGTCTTTCGGCTGAAATGATGATGATGATGACACGAGCTCTAATTATGTTAATTAGAACATTCAGTTTGCAAAGAAATCAGTCAGCTCCTCTAAGAGTGACCCTTATGTTTATTGGGATGACGATACACTATAAGTGTGATAATTAACTTCAATACTGAAGCTATATAGTTTTAAGTATGTTTTCAACTTTTCATGATGATCTTGTATTAGTTTAGTCACGAAACAATAACTGCTTGTAACCAGAAATACAGAAGGAGATTGATCGGCGTATCAAAAACGCCTGGAAATTCTACTAGTCCATGAAGACGCCAATGATGTGAGGGTGATCTAACAATCTCTCTGAAGCGTAAACTCATCGACATGTGTATCCTGTTCATTTTGACCTACGGTGCTCAGACCTGAACCTGTACCATGACGTTTAAAGTAAGATTGTTTCATTAATATTTCCATTGTGGATAAAAGATGGCGCTAGACAATCTGTATAGCTCTGTCTGTTACCCACACTGAAATAAGAATGAAACAATCTTACTTTGAACGTCATGGTAACCCCGCATGTCACTTATCTACAAAAGTTTCGCCTTGAGGTCTGTCAGAGATCTATGAAGCGTAGCATATTGGGTTTAAAAAGAACAGACCGAATGCGAAATAACACGCTGCGCTTCAAAACGGATATGATAGACGTGGGCAAAAATGCTACCAGGTTCAAATGGTTTATTTTTTTTCGGTGGGTAAATCATCTTGGTACAGGCCATGGTCAAGCGAGGAGGAGTGGCAGGCGGTTGCCTCCTTCTGCGAAGCAGTAATGCTAGCAAAGGAGGAGGCCGATCGCGTGAGGCAACGGTCCTCATGCCCCAACCGCCGTCGGGATTCTGATCCCGATTTCTGGCCACCGTAGGCGCGGGCTTGCGGACGGCAAGCAATGGGTGGCTCGCCGTCCGATCGACCGGTAACTGTCCGGACCGAGCCCAAGTCGTCGACGGTGCGTACTGTTCCACGCGCGCCTCAAGGAGATGTCAGCAACTATAGTGGCCCAGCAGGGTCGAAGCCTACTGGAGCCATGGTTAGTGTGAAAACGAAACCCGGGGCCCTGGGACGAAGGCAACGACGGAACAGGAGTCGATTTTTAGTCAGTGAAAGTCTGACATTATCTCCCGCTCCGCCCAAGCTCGGGATTCGTCATTAGGTGATTTTCCCACCTAAAGAAAAAAACTTAAAGGACACACGGGTGGGTTTCAGTCGGTAAAAGTCTGACACTCCCTCACACTCAACCCGGAGCGGGAAGTGTTATTCGGTGATTTTCCACCTATTAATAAATAACCGGTTAAGTGCGAGTCGGACTCCCGCACTTAGTGTACTGTGTAAATATACACTAATTCTAATGCTTTAAGCAGCATTATTACATTACATCTTCCTAGGTAAGTTTTTACGGAACCCTAAGTGTAGAATTAGGGTTCAGTACAAACTTACCTATGTAAATACTAATTACCTATGTAAATTACTATTTTAGTATATTATAATCATTTTAGGAAAATGCTCATGAATACCATAAACGTAGTTAATTTGATTTTGATTTAATTCAGATAAGCGTTGGTAATATGCTTCGGAATTTCGATGTAATTACTAAATAATTACCTATTCGTTATGAAGTTTTTTCTTAAGGTGGCGCAGAAAAGGGAAGGATATGATTTTAAGTTTTTGCAAACTTAAGTGGCAGTGGGCAGGGCACATTGCTCGCAGAACAGATGGTCGATGGGGACGAAAGATTCTGGAATGGCGACCACGTACCGAAATCCGCAGCGTTGGAAGGCCTCCCACAAGGTGGACCGATGACCTGGTGAGGGTCGCGGGAATCTGATGGATGCGAGACGCACAGGACCGGTCATTGTGCATGGTGGGATACAACAGGTTGGAGACAAGAAGGGATCTAGCGTTGGTATCGTATATCCTAGGAGTGTTCCGGGGCAACACAAACAATCCGGGTGTGTTGCAGGAAATGGGATTGTGCGTGCCCGATAGGTACGTCCAACGTCGCAGACGGCCAGATTTGTTCGCACTGCCGCGCGGTCGCACCAAGCTGGTGGTCAACGTCCCATTCTCGAGGGCAATGCGCACACTAAACCTGGTGGCTGATAGAATAGATATATTCTCATGTTCACTGAGCGAGTTCGCAAAAGTTGCATTACATTTTTTATGTTACAATAATAATAATAAATTGAATTAAATAATTGTATTCTGATAATTAATTGCCTTGTATTTTTATTTAAATTGTATGTTATATTATTTTGTATTATATTGACTAAGTTATTTTATTTTTGTAAATGTTGTGAATTGCAATTGTATGACATAATTATTGTAATTTGTATTTTTGACTACACTATCGCATTGGATTTGTCTGTAATGATAGCTGTATGTATGATTAATAATAATAAACAATAAACAATTGTGGCGACATTTGGGAGAGGCCTATGTCCAACAGTGGACGTCTTTCGGCTGTAATGATGATGATGATGATGATTTATGATTTTAGTAGTCTATATATTGCGGGATCGTTCGAAACAGTTACCGTGGCTCTGGAACACATAGGCCAACTGAAAGAACTAAGCTGGGTTTTAGTCAGTAAAAGTCTGACACGCCCTTTCGCTCCAACCAGAGCGGGAGGATTAATTTTCTTTTATACCGCCTACATCGAAGGACTGGAACAATTTGCCTGCTGCGATCTTCTCGTCCGACGATTATAATTATATCTTCAAGGCTAGAGTGAATAGGCTCTTAACAAGCTAGTGCGCCTCACCATCAACGATTGCATCACTGCTTACCATCAGGTGGGATGGCAGTCAAGCACCTAGTTTAAATAATAAAAAAAAAGTGTCGCGGCAGCCGCATCAGCATCCTAAACGCGTTGTGGTAGCCATAGACTGCATTTTACTGGAGGTAGGAGACTGGTCTGTTGGTTAGAGGCCCTGACTGCTAAGCCGAAGGTCGTGAGTTCGATTCCCACCCAGGACAAATGTTTGTGTGATGAGCACGATCATTTGTTCTGGGTGTAATTTATCAATAATGTGTATATTTAGAAATATTTAAGTATGTTTATCAGTTATCTAGTACTCATAACACAAGCTCTACTTAGTTTAAGACTAGACGGCGTTTTGTGATAGTTGTGGAATATTATTATTATTTTAACTTGAGTTATTTTGGTTCCAGGACTGCATAACAAAAATAGTGACGAACCGTGCGTTCTGGCAAGGCGACCGCCTCTTGATCGAGCCTTGCATGCGCCAGACCACTTGCGCGCACTGTCCCACCAACCTGTGCAAGTCGCTCGCGCTAGTCGACTGGTGTTCCAAACACGCCTATGACAGGATAGTGTATTGTGGAGATGGGAGGAACGACTTCTGTCCAGCTACGTCCTTGCCTCCACATGTAAGTATTAATTTTGATGACTAGTGAATGGAGCTAGTGAGTGGAGCTAGCGAGTGGAGTTAGAGTGTGGAGCTAGCGAGTGGAGCTAGCGAGTGGAGCTAGCGAGTGGAGCTAGCGAGTGGAGCTAGTGAGTGGAGCTAATGAGTGGCACCAGTAAGCGGAGCCAGTAAGTGGGGCTAGTAAGTGGGGCCGTTAGTTGAGACTGGCCGTCTTTTTAACTACCACTGACTTATTTTAATCTTTTTTAAAATTAGCCCCTCCTCTATGATCCAATGGTTCGCATGCATATTTCGGTGATGTCCGTGCACTCAAGGAGCACGTGCGCGACCATTTTCGACGTCTCCATTGTCACTTAGCCATATTGTTACTTTAAACTACGTTCTCCTTAATTTTCAGGCTATAGTCTTCCCGCGTCGAGGCTACCCTTTGGACGACCTCATAAAGAAGGCCCTTGCCTCTCCAAACCCTCAGTTCGCAGCTAGAGTCGTTCCCTGGACAGACTGCCACTCAATACTTCAAGTTATCTTCCCGGAGAAGTTTACAGAAACTGCTAACATTACTTCGTTACAAATGTGATATTATTGTTTAAGTTCGCGTGTATAAAGTAAGTTTTTTTCTTTCTCTATTGGACGTAAAAACCGTCTACTTTGGATATAGCCCACAGGTCACACATCCACGACCAAATACTCCTTATCGTCAGCTCTTCTGTCACCTATGGGTATTGAAGAGCTTAACGAGATGGAGTACCCAGTCGCGAACACACGACCCTGGCGAATAGGACACGAAAACACTCGTCGGAATAATCCGACGCGGGTGGTTAATGATGTTATTTAAAACTTGTTATTTTAATCGAATGGTTGGTATTTGACTGGAGTATATGATTAAAATTTCTCAAAAAACAACGTATTGTCTTATTACGAAAAGAAATTGTTTGAAAGGTCTCAAAAAATTACAATGTTGTATGTTTATTGTTAGGCCTACTGTCCACGGACGTGTAGCTTCATAGACGCGTATTTGTCATTATACGCTTGGTGTACATTTGTTTTTTTTTCAGTTGCGAAAATCATCTAATGACATCCCCCGTTCTTGGGCAGAGCGAAAGTGCGTGTCAGACTAAAAACCCACTCCTGTCCCTTTTTTGCCATTGTTTCGTGGCCCCGGAGATCTCTTTCGCATCTCCCATGAGGCTTCGGCCCTGCTGGGTCCCTACGGTTGCTGAAATCTTCTTGAGGCGTGCGTGGAACACTACGGGCCGTCGTAGACTCGGGCTCGATCCGGACGGTTACCGGACGGTCGCAAGCCCGCGCCTACGGTGGCTGGAAATTGGAATCCCGTCGGCTAGGGTGCGAGGGCCATGGCCTCGCGCGTGCACTTGCGAACTCCTCTTTTGCTAGCATATATGCTTCGCAGAAGGAGGCGACCGCCTGCCACTCCTCCTTGCTCCGGACCATGGCCTGTACACGCGGCCCGGCGCGAGAGATCGCTGCTGCCGATCTCCCCACGAGGACACGGCGGTGCTCTGCCCAGGCGGGGCGCACCTCTACCGTATGCTCCACCGTGTCCTCCGGGATACGCTTGGTGTTACTCCTGCTCACAACTTACTTATAAAACTATGAAACTCTGTAGACGAAGCGGCAGTGCCGGATTAAGCTAGCGTGAGGCCTGTAGCAAATTCTACCAAGGGCCCCTTAAATCTTTGAAAAAGACACCGAATTAAAAGTCTCTTAACTTATTTTCTAACAAGCCCCGAAGTTTTTAGGTAGCGATGGGTCCATAGGTATTGTCTTTATTTAAAATCTGGAACTGGTTCGAATTCATATAACACGGGTATCTTGACATTTTTTTAACGTCCATGCGGGGGCCCCCAATCCATGCGGGGGCCCCCAATCCGCGGGGCCCGTAGCATCTGTTACTCTTGCCACGTAGCTAATCCACCACTGCTATAGTAAAACTGCTCAGATCGTTTTAAACGTTAAAGTTTGATGATATTTCAATCTAATTCTCTTATTATTTCTTATTCTTATTTCTTTTCTTCGTTTGGTCTACTTTCTTTAGACCTTTTATTATCATTGAAATCCTTCATCAATGATATTTCCAAACGAGGATTGACGTATCATCAAATGTTAACGTTTCAACGATCTGGCCAGTTTTAGTTGGCCATATCATGAAGTGATCAATTCTAAGATCTGGCCACGACATATATATGACGAATACGCGTATATGAAGCTATGCGTCCCTTGACACTAGGCCTTGTAGAAATACTGGGAATGGTCTCAGTGAAACTTATATGGAATAATGAATTGAATTATTATATTTTTACTGTCATTATATTTTTATTATTAAGGTATTGTATTTCGTCCATTTAAATAAAATATTTATTTTAAAAATTATTGTTTGTATTATTACGAGCTCTATTACCTCTACGGTCCGGACAAAGCGTTTCGCCTCTTCGTTTATACCACGCACATCGAAGGACTGGAACAATTTGCCTGCTGCGGTCTTCCCGTCGATTATAATTTAGGTGTCTTCAAGGCTAGGCTCGATAAGTAAACTAGTGCGCGTTACCATCAACGATTGCATCACTGCTTGCCATCAGGTGGAATCGCAGTCAAGCATTAGTTTATATAATTAAAAAAACATATATACATAATCAGCCAGTCACTATATTCTCACTGCTGGGACTCAGGCGTTCTCTGTAAGAGAGGAAATGAGCCGTAATCCACCACGCGGGCCCAGTGCGGGTTGGTGGATGTCACAACAATATTTTTGGTTCTAGGACATGCCGGTTTCCTTACGATGTTTTTCTTCACCGTTTTGAGACCAGTGGTGATGAAATAAATTACACAAAAGAAAGGTGTTGTTATCAGGAATGCGCCTGGCTGAGTTTAAACACAGGACTGTCGTAACTCGGGGTTGTTATCAGGAATGCGCCTGGCTGAGTTTAAACACAGGACTGTCATAACTTGGGGATGTTATCAGGAATGCGCCTGGCTTGAGTTTAAACACAGGACTGTCATAACTTGGGGTTGTTATCAGGAATGCGCCTGGCTGAGTTTAAACACAGGACTGTCATAACTTGGGGACGTTATCAGGAATGCGCCTGGCTTGAGTTTAAACACAGGACTGTCATAACTTGGGGATGTTATCAGGAATGCGCCTGGCTTGAGTTTAAACACAGGACTGTCATAACTTGGGGTTGTTATCAGGAATGCGCCTGGCTGAGTTTAAACACAGGACTGTCGTAACTCGGGGTTGTTATCAGGAATGCGCCTGGCTGAGTTTAAACACAGGACTGTCGTAACTCGGGGTTGTTATCAGGAATGCGCCTGGCTGAGTTTAAACACAGGACTGTCGTAACTCGGGGTTGTTATCAGGAATGCGCCTGGCTGAGTTTAAACACAGGACTGTCGTAACTCGGGGTTGTTATCAGGAATGCGCCTGGCTGAGTTTAAACATACGACTACAACTCATAACTAGGGGTTGTTACCACTGCGCCACCTCTACTCATTTGTATATATTTTAATTTATTTAATGTGCGAATACTGAAAGAAAGTTTGGATGGCCTCCCACAAGATGCACCAATGGCCTGGTGAGGATCACGGGAATCCGCTGGATGTGAAACTCACAGAATCAGTCGTTATGGAGACTCAGGGAGGCTTATGTCCGGCAGTGGACTTCCTTCGGCTGAAACGATGATGATGATAAGACGGAAGTGGTGGTAATAAAAGGCATAATTATATCTAACATCTTTTTATTACGACAAATAACTTATAAAGTTTATAGACAATATTTCTTACTTTTTAATAAAAAGCGCATGCAACGCCATCTAGCGTCTCATTAAGCAACACATTTTAATAGGTACATTAACCTTAACCTACGAGAAATCTACCAAGAAGCCATTTTGGTAGAATTTTAGATTTTCCACAAAGCAACATTGAGAGGTTATTTTGATATGGCAACATTGAAAATGGCAGTGATCGGTTAGCTTGATGGTAGATTTTCTCATTTCTAACATTATTTTGTTACTTTAATACTGATGATAATAATTAGGTCGTAAATGCGTTGATAAGTGTTACCATTTCATTAATTTTCTACCGTGCTGGTAGTAAATAAATAGGGAATGCTTTAAATTACATTTTTCTTATAACTAAATAGGAGATAATATGTTACTGTGTTGTTGATTGCTGTTTGAGTTTAAACTTCGTTATTGTATCTAATACTAATATTACTGGTAAAAACTATTTAAAATGTGTCATTTATAACTATTCAGCATCTCTACTTCTTTAGTATGTTAAGTCTCTTCTTCGTTTTTCTTTTTTTTTCTTTTTCTTGTTAGTTCTTTCTTAGAAGAAGAAGTATGTTAAGTATCAATTAATAATACTTTTTTTATTATTGATAGTTTCACACATGACCACTATCTTATCTATTGCTAAGCGATGATGTCGACAATAGAGAAGACTTGCCCAGAAGTAATCTATTCACTCTTGACTTGTAACTATCAGGAAACACAGACTCCGCTAGGAAATTCTAAATTAGTTGTACGCACAATAAATGTGTTTCCAAAACGTTTTATACGTGTTTGTTGTTTTAAAGTATTTAAAAAAGTCCTGTAGACACGTGCTATGAATTCAACTCACACCAACAAAGTAACATATCTTCTTCAATCCTTAAAGTTACTTTACAAGCTGATTCAGCAACATAATTTCAAATATTTTATTTATATAAGTATATTTTTTTACAAAAAAAGTCTAAAACAAAAAGATATGAGGCTCAGACTAAGAGTTATAGAAACGAATAATTAAAAGTTGTGGTCTCAATATTCACGACCGTAAGACATACTGTCCCGCAACTTGACGCGTAGCATGTTTTTGTTTAATTTGCGCATCATTTTGGGGGACTCTTTGTCCTCTAGTTTATCTCAGGCTTAGTTCATTGACAAAAAATGCTTTTCCCTTTATATAAACTTTAACGACGCCAAATCTCACACTTAATTACTACTGCTTACAATACGCTTAAAAAGACATACGAACACAGTTTACGCTTCATTAGATAGATAACTATATATTTTTTCAATACACTTACTCGAAAGCCCGCTTTTATCCCTATTGCTTTTAAGCAAGCAATTTACTGTTTTCTGAACTAGTGCGAAAAAGTGCTGGCGCTCGCCCCCGCCACAATTTACTGTAAGTATCGTATCAGGCTGGCAGAGCGCGGCGCTATCACGTTTATTTAGCGAGTCGCGGGTCAACCCCCGTTCATTTATGTCTTCACAAGTGTATTGAAAAACGTCGTTTGATACACGTGGAAATTTGTCACTGCAGCACTCGGCTCCATAACACCCTTGCCTACAGCTCGGGCTAATTCCACCTCGGTAGCGGTGACAAACTTTCTCCACTTGTATCAAAATTTACTATTTCATATTTTGAGTTTATCTGAGACCATAAGAAGTAAGAATGCCATGCAGTACTGGGTTGTGGAGATCAGATAGGCAGTCGCTCCATGTAAAATCCAGGTATTCAGCTGGTTACATTGTAATCAAACCCCAAAATAGTTGGAAAAAGGCCAGGATAAGGTGTCCAAGTATGAATTTATCATTCGTTCCTACCACTCAAAGTTGTTTGCTTAAAGCTAACTTACATAACTATTGTTTACGTCGTAAATGGCAAGATTGTGTTTAGACCAACTTGAGTCATTGTTTCGGGCAGGAGTGGCAAGATTCATGAGTGTTTAAAATCGATAATAGATCCGGAGTTTATTTAATTGTATAACCTTTTATGTCGGATTGATCCGACAAATATTTTCATGTCGATTTCGCCATTTTTTTCAACCAAATACTCCAATCTCGACAGCTCTTTTGTCACCTACAAGTGACACTGGGAATTAAAGAGTTGAACAAGTGGTCGTTAACATACGACCCTGGCGTAAAGACACGAAAATATTTGTCGGATTAATCCGATGTAAGCGGTTAAAGGGTTGATACAACCGACAGGCGACCGACAATTTTGTAAGTTTATTTCATACGTGTCTGTTGAAGTGAACATCGCCTGTCGTAGATTAATATTTTTTTTTACTAATATGTCACTTTGTCAGTTAGTAAATAGGGTCTTTCTATATTAAATAGGGCCCCAAATAAAGTAATAATTGTAAGACTTATTTTTTTTATATCAATCTTGTTAGCGATGAATTTGAGTAACTGTCAAAAAGTTATTTAGGTATATAATGAGGGTAATGTTATAAAAAATGAATTAATTCAATATTTGTATTGTGGAAAGTATATGTAGACTAGATGTCTGATCTTTCTTGTAAAGAAAGAAAAGTTAATAAAAAAAAATACTTAGTAAATGTGTCAAGTTTCATTATGGTTCTTGTTCAGATTTCTTTCAATAGTCAATATCTTTAAAGTGTTCTAAGCCTAAATTTAAAATTTCTACTATTTCGATAAATTAAATTTTCTTAATTTTAAACGCCAATAGATTACAGATTACATAATACTTAAAAACTAACTTAAATATTTATTTTTTATAAAAAATAAACAACATATAAAATAATATTAATAAATAGTTTTAATTACATGAAATGAACACATTGATATCATATTTTGTTTCCTTTATTATTGAATAAGAAAAAGCAAAAAATATTTTTTTTTTGCGATTTGTCATGGATTAAATATTTAGTGATTATTTTAAAAACTGGTTAAGAATTTTAAATTAATTTAACAACATAGTAATGTATGTTCAAATTAAAATAATTTAATTATTAAGTTAATTAACTTACTTCACTTATTATATTTTAAAATGTGAAGTTTTTTTCATAAAACTAAAGCCTCATTTAAATTGAATACTTTTTATCAATCAATTTATCAATCATGTGATTGATAATTCAACCAAATTGGTTCATAAAATGTCGTTTGTGGAATTTTAAGCGTATTTAGGCTTTTAAAGTAAATTGATATAAAAATGCACTTTTGAGTCACGTATTGCAAAAAGTCAATCATAATTTTCGGCAAGAAAATGTCGAAGCAAGCAATAGACATCGATAAAATTTTAAGCTAGAAAATGGCTAGATTGAAATTCTGTTTTTTATTTTTTTATTGTAAAGTAACATTGTTCGAAAGTTTGTTTATATGCTTGTATAGTTAATCTTTGAAAAAATGTATCCGATTATGATAATAATTTCAATGATAGAAAGCTTAGAGATATTGCTGAGACTCACACAGACTACTTTTATACAAAAAACTGAAATGCTGGCCACGAAAGCAAAGCCGCAGTAATCGGCTAGTTAAATTATAGTAATCTCAATCTGTCTTAGAATTGATTCTTCCTAAATGTTATTTATTTATTAAGTATTATTAATTTTAATATTACGACTGGGTAAGCCTAACATACAAAAATGTTTTACGAAAGAGTGAGGATAGATATTTTACACACGAAAAACTGTCTCGAAAATCTTCAATACACTTACTGGAGAACCCGCTCTTATTTTTAATTTTTTCCGCACTAGTGTGGAAAAGTGCGCGAGTTTGCCCCCACCACAATTGGTTATATGTATTGTATCAAGTTAGGCGCTAAGCTACACCCACGATTCATCGGTCAACCCTAGTTTATTTATTTCTTCGTAAGTGTATTGAAAATTGTCGTTATTAACATCTGAAGTTCAGGCTGCTGCTGTCTATTGACATGGAGCGAAGCAGTGGAGTGGAGCGACGGAGTAATGTGGAGCGAATTTTCGGACTGTGTCTGTCCATTGTTGCGGAACGAGTTAGTACGGAGCGGAGTTGTGGAGTGTGCGGAGGTAGGCCGGATATACGCAAGTCTACCTCAGCTTTTTAAACTAGCTCGCAAATCCGTGACGACTAAAGTGATGCGGAGATTTCATGCAATACTATTGGTTAATATTGACACAGCTCCGCTCCGCTCTACTCCTCTCCGCTCCAATAAACAGGCCTTAACCAGACGTGTCAATTTTAGGTTATGTGTTTTTTGACAGTTCAACGCGTCTATAATTTCTAGGTTATATTTATAGGATATAAATTGTCTACTCTACACATTTAGGCCGATACTACTTTTGTGTATAATCCTTATTTCGAAATGGGGAGATAAATTCGTTTCTTTATTATTGTTTTTTTTTATTAAGTAAACTGCATTTATTCTGAAATATAGATAGATTGGTAATAATTATACAATATTAATTAGATGAAATCAGTCATTATTCGATGCAATAATTAATAATAATATTCTGTAACTTTCACACAGCGCCATCTAGTCCCAAACTAAGCAGAGCTTTTGCTATGAGTACAAGAAAACTGATGAACATACTTATATATTTCTAAATACATACATATTATAGGTAAATTACACCCAGACACAGAACAAATGATAGTGCTCATCACATAAACATTTGTTTTGGTTGGGAATCGGACCCACGACCTTTGGCATAGCAGTCAGGGCACCTAACCATTAGATCAACAGGCCAGTCAATTAATGGACACCATTTTTGTCGGAAATGAATGCAGTTTACTTAAAAATTTAAAACTTTTTGACTGTATGAAATATATACTCATAATTAAATCAAAGTTACAGATTATTTTATACTTTTCAATGAGTGGTTTTCTAAAATGACATTCACCAGGTAGCAGCACTGAGTCGTCAGGTCTAGGCGCCTGTCAAAACGCTTATTTACTTATTTATTAAAACTTTATGCAGTAGTAATAAACACTGTACAAAGGCGGACTTAATGCCTTAGGCATTAGGGCATTAGCTTATGTTACCTCCACACAATAGGCATCACAGACAGTCCACTGTGCAGAGCATGCTTGAAGGAAGAGGAGACAATTGCACATGTGCTCCTAGACTGCATAGGTGTCACTGATACACGCACACCTTAGGATCCCTAAACTCCCTCAAAGACACCCTAAAAGGTCAGCCCTGCGTTAAAAAATAACTAGAGTAGAGTAGAGTCGCTACTCCAACCAACCGTTCAAAAATGCTTCGAGTTGCAACCCAGGGTCGTTCTCTTATAACTCGAGTAGCTACCCTAGAGTTAACCCAACTAACTCTAACTCCGAGCAGGGTAGGTGTAAGCGGCTAAAAATGACATTTGCTCGGCATTGACAGTTGAGCTCTAGTTCATCATCATCATCATTTCAACCAATAGACGTCCACTGTTGGACATAGGTCTCCCCCAAATGTCGTCACATCGGATTCCCGCAACCTTCACCAGGTCATCGAACCACCTTGTAGAGGGCCTTCCAACACTGCATCTTCCGGTACGTGGTCGCCACTTTAGAACCTTTCGGCCCCAATGGCCATCTGTTCTGCGAGCAATGTGCCCTGCCCATCGCCACTTAATTTTGGCGATTCTTCGTGCTATTATGTCATTTCTGATTCGATCACGCAAGGAAACTTCGAGCATAGCCCTTTCCATTGCTTTTTAGGTGACTTTAAGCCTTCTGATGAACTCTACGTTCGCGTTCAAAAATGCGAGCGTAGAGTATCTACCCTGATGACGTCATTAGAGTTAACTCTAACCTAATTTTTGAACGCAGGGCTGAGAGGCCTATCAGGTTTTAGAGAGAGGTGGGCTGGTTGAAATAAGCCCACCAGAGGTTTTGGCCGCCATGGCCCACGGACAATGGTCCGTATTAGACTAAATGCGGAAACCAGATTCAAACTGAACTGAACAGAACGCTTATTATGTTAATGACATTAGTAAAATTGACGTCAACGTCATGTCATACGTTTTCAAAAGTAGAAGACCTCTCGGCTAAGTGGCGCCATCTGGTGGTGGGAATTTTCCTGAAAACCATCATTTAAAAGTTTAAGTGTTTTGAACCCATAAAGTTAATTTAACTCTCTACCAATATATAATACAAATGCTACTCCAATATTACAAATTGTAAGGATGTATGTTTCTATGTATAGTATTAAAAAAAGCGTGTATTATTGTCTATTGCCAGGGGTGAGCTCGTTAATGTTAGTGTTGCCATGGTTAGTAGGAAACTAAATTACGTAATAAGTACTAATTGTGTCTAAACTTTTTGTACTGTTAAATTGAAATTATATTTTTACAAATGTTTTACTAGAGTCCTTTACAAAATATACGATACGAAAAAAATTGCTTCTATAGCTCTTATAAAATCTACCAATTTTCTTTTATTTTCAACATGGCAACACTTGTGTTATTTATATTGACACTAAATTATAAGTTATGACAATTTAAGAAATGGTTGCGGTGGGTAGCCGTTTGAAATATCAATCGGGTCCCATTATGGTTCTGTATAAGTATTTCATTTCTTTATAAATATGGGGATAATAAATTTAATTCCTTTAGAGTTAACTTACTGGGATTGTATGTTGTTTCATCCGCTTATCTATAGTCTTGTAATGGTGTTTCTAAGGTGTGTCACACAACCCTACTTAATAAACGACTAATTAAAATCGATTATTTATGTGGGGTCGATCAAGAAAGAGCGTTGTCAAGACCCAGGGTCGTTCATGAAATAGGGCTGTTTATAACATAGGGTCATTCATGAAATAGGGCTGTTTGTTACATAGGGTGGTTCATGAAATAGGGTTGTTTATGACATAGGGTAATTAATGACTTGGGGGTATTTCATGGTCAGTCTTGTTTAGTGGAATGGGGTGGTTCTTGCACACTTCTTGCCGCATGCACACTTTCTGACTATTTCGATATCTTTGGTGTATCGTGTGCCGTCCGAGCAGATCAATCTTATCTGGAAATAAGTAAAAATATGCGTTAGAAATATATTTTTGGGTCCTAGAATGCAAGGTAAAGAAGGAACATAGCTGTGGTTTTAGTCAGTAGAAATGTGACCCACCGACTTCGCTCTAGGGCGGAAGAAGTTATCAGATGATTTCCAACGTTAAAAAAATAATGTACCAATTTCATCGAAATTCGTTCGAGCGTGAAGAAGAAACAAACAGAAAAAGTTGCGTTAAAAACAACAAAAGAACAGAAACTTTGTTGGCTCATAACTTTTTAAAGGCATTTTTTTATTTTTCTGTTTCCGAACAAACAAAATTAACAATAAGATAAAGCGATATAATGTTTTGTTTTAAATGCACAATATCAAACCCTTCGAAATTTGTATGGAAAAAGTATCGACTAGTGTAACCCTACTAAAAGAAATTCGGCTTGAAGACGGTTCGTTATCAATAAGTTTGATTATTCGGATATTTTTAAGGATTATTCGCATACAATAGAATTTAAAGAGTCGCAACACTAAGGTAGGTTATTGAAAAAAAAACTATCTATTGTACATATAACCAATATGTTTTGCTTTGTGTGAAAAATTTAAATTTGTTGATTAAAAATTTTAATCTTTTCATAAAACAAAAATTACTTCATAATACCAAGGATTTAAGGAACAAGTGATTGAAATTGTAGGAGTTACACATACACAAAGTTATTTAGAAAAAATAAATAACTTTCTTCTTTCTTTTTTTTCTTTTTTTCTAAATTCTTCATTCATTCACATTCATTCATGCATTCATTCATTTTCTTCATTCATTTTTTTTTCTTCATTTTTCATTAATTCTTTTTAGTGTAATAACACTACGCGATATTCAGACAGTCTTAGTCGATGTCGCGTAGTGTAATAAGGGTTAGACCGGTCTTACTCGGAACAAAAAATAAGACAGTCTGAATATCGTGTGCTGAATATCGCGTAGTGTAATAGGCCCTTAAAAACTGTGAAACGTCAAATGGTACTTCTTAGATTTATTAGCCTTTAGTGTGATATGTGACGCATACCTTTCTCTTCTTCGTCTTCCTGGGCGCACAGCAGTGTCCCTTGGCGCAGCCGCCGCCCTGGCGCGTGTCGCGCGACACGCAACGCGCGCCCCGCACCGCGCGACGCGACCGACACAGTCCTTCTGTTATAAGCTCGCGGGTCGCCTCCTGACATATAATACTTTTCATTATAATATAAGCATTTAACGAGGCCTTCACTCTAGGAGAGGGAATGGGTTATTCAGTTCCCTTCAAAACGGTTGAGCTGAGTAGGGCTGATGCACGCTTCGAGCTCATGAACGGGCGACATCAGTTGAGACAAGTCAAAAGTAAAAAAAAAAAACGAAATCCCAAAATTGTTCTTTTGATTCAAAATTATTTTATTTATTGCTAGTCGAAAATACTATGCGCAGTGTTTTTTATATTTTTAACCGCCATTCATTCATTCATAATCAATAGCCTGTACAATATTTCCATAGATTGAGCGACATTTTGGGATAAGTATAAACAAACTCTAATAACTTTGCCGTTTTATTATTTATTGAGACTTTACTTAAATAATAACACGACCTTTTCTAATAAGCCCTTTAAGTATTTGTACTAATTAAAAATTGGTGGTGTATAATATGTATTGCTCTCTTTCTCGCTTGCACGCTTGTCATTTTGACTTGTCATGGTAAGCCCTGGTCATGACGTATCCTTGGGCTAAGGGAATGATCGAAACGTTCACCGTTATCCTGGATCATAAAAAACAACTGAAGGAACAAAGGTTTTTAAATAATAGAAAACAGTGCTTGACTGCGATCCCACTTGATGGTAAACAGTGATGCTATCGTTGATGGTGCAGCGCACTAGTTTATTAAGAGTCTAGCCTTGAAGACACTTAAATTATAAGGTGGATTTTAGACAGCGTGAAACTGCGTAAAGCTCAGCTCGCCGCACCGATCCGAGCCCCCTTTTTGCTACGTAATAAATATTAAGTTCTCCATCGACACGACTACATGCACACCGTTAAAGTTGAACTAGTGACACTGCGCAGGTAATAATCCAGTTTCTGGGACGGGGACCATCTGCGAGAATACACGCCCTTAGTCACTTCGCGCTCGTCCGGTTCACACAAACACGCCCTTTCGCACCGCTCAGAGCGGGAAAAGTTGCTTGATGATTTCCCACTTCAAAAAACAAAACCATCACGTACCTTTCTGCAGGCGCCTGTGGCGGGTGTAGGCTGCGAGGGCGCGTGCTCCGATGGCATTTGTTGCTTGTGAGATGGCGCAGCTGAAATGAAACAATACTGATTAGACTTCGTACCGTCGCGTGCACTGCGATCGTGAATCGTGAATCGTGAGCATAACCGCGCACAGTTAACCAAAATAAATTAGTATTCATAAAAAAAGTTTGTCAAGAGTAATATCATTGTGACTCAACATCATTTTGGTTCATGGAGCGCTTGTTTTGGGGGTAACTGGGAATTGGACTCGCTCACTGAGGGTTCAGGGACAGGCCTGTTCGTCTAGTGGTTAGTGGCCCTGACTGCTATGCCGGAGGTCGTGGGTTCGATTCCCACCCAGGACAAATGTTTGTGTGATGAGCACGATCATTTGTTCTGTGTCTGGGTGTGATTTATCTATATATGTATGTATTTAGAAATATATAAGTATGTTTATCAGTTGTCTAGTACCCATAACACAAGCTCTGCTTAGCTTGGGACTAGACGGCGTTGTGTGACAATTATGGAATATTATTATTATTATTAATATCATTGAGACTCAACATTATTTTGGTTCATGGAGCGCTTGTTTTGGGGGTAACTGGGAATCGGACTCGCTCACTGAGCTTTCCGTACAAACTTACCTATGAAAACCGTTCTATTCCCGAATTGAGTTACGAAGATTTTTCCGAATCGAAATAAAAAAGTGTTTTTGTGACGTAACCACAAATTTACAGTTTTCAGATTTTTTCCTATACTTGTGCTATGAGACCTTGCTTCATGTCAAATTTCAGGATTCTAGGTCAACGGGAAGTACCCTATGAATTTTGATTCCCTTGAGAGTGTCGAAGTATGCGTTTTTTGCGACATAAACGGCTGTATCTTTTTTTTCTGTTAACTCAGAAGTTTGATTTTTTCACAGCTTCAAGAGACCGCATATTTCAGTACATGGTTTTAATTTCAACTCGACACCTCCACGCGTTCCTGCGATGCGTGGAGGATGCGGTTCTTGACAGACAGACAGACAGGTGGACGGACAACAAAGTGATCCTACAAGGGTTTCGTTTTTTTCCTTTTGAGGTATGCAACGGCTCTCTGGGTAATATAATAATTGGTTTGAGTTAATATATCGACGGTTGAAAGGCTAATTGATATAAGCGACATTTAAAAAAAAAAAAAAATTGATACCCGGCTCAAACGACGGAGAAAAATTTGCTGATTCCGAATATGTATATAACTCAATATTGGAAAAAATGTCGTTTAGATCAATTAGCCTTTCAACCGTCGATATTATTTATTGACACTGCATTTGTGTATAGATAGAATTAATTGACACTGAATTCTATCTATACACAAATGCATTTAAAAATAGTCGGAAACAAAAAATATTTTTGAGTGTGTGATGGGCAAAAAATGCCCCTTAACTACCCTTCTCTTTTTTAATGTGATTTGAATATGCTGGATAAGAATATATGTCTACACTCTTTGGTTACCTGGTGACGCTTGCACGTTGCTGATGGCTTGCTTCCGTTGAGGCATCTTGCTTCCCTGAGTGATCACTGGTGCTCCACCTGATAATAATATAAATTTTACTAGCGGTCCCGGCAGACGTTGTTCTGCCCAAAAGCGGGATTTAGTAAAAAGAAAAATTACCCTACTCTACCCTACTCTACCCTACTCTACCCTACTCTACCCTACTCTACCCTACTCTACCCTACTCTACCCTACTCTACCCTACTCTACCCTACTCTACCCTACTCTACCCTACTCTACCCTACTCGTTAAAAAGTACCATATGTCCGTCTCCTGGTTCTAAGCTACCTCCCCACCAATTTTCAGCCAAATCGGTTCAGCCGTTCTTGAGTTATAAACAGTGTAACTAACACGACTTTCTTTTATATATATAGATTACGGTATTTCCTAAAGGTTTTTTTTTTATTTCAACATATTAATTGCAAAAAATTCCGATAAAAATGTCACCCGGTTTTTTGTTTATTAGAAATCCCGACTGATAAATACCCACCAGTGGGGATTTTTATTTTTTTTTCCAAGAAATCCCCACTAGTAAAAAGAACTCACAACAGTCGCAACACAATGAAAAAATTCTTAAAGTATCGATTCAACTTTAATTGGATACGACGGGAAGAGTAAGATTAAGTTTTTTTCTTTTAGTCACGCCGGAACAACACTTAAAACTTTACCAAGCGCAAGTTCGACCGTGTTTCGAGTAAATACAGCTTTCATATTCGGGACCACAGAACATTAGAACTGTTATATGTTTAGAGATCCGAACGTGTAGTATCGAAAAATTACTTGAGTACTAGTGATATCAGTGGGTATTGATACTTAGAAGGTATCGGAACATCCCTAAGGCTATGTGAAATAAAAAGATTTTGAATTTTGTCAAATTTCATCAAATGCCTTTTATAATGTCAGTGTTTTGGCTGGCTGGCAGCGTAGGCGCAGCGTCCCAAGGTGGACCGATGACCTGGTGAAGGTCGCGGGAATCTGAAGGATGTGAGACACACAGGATAGTTTGTTGTGGTAATGATGTTGATTGGCTGGTACTCACTGATGGAAGCCCTAAGTTCGCACTGAGGGCCCGTAGTACCAGCTCGGCAGCGGCACGTGTAATCTGAGGGAGAGCCCTCCTCTCTGACGCAGCGGCCTCCTCGGGCACAGGGGTTGGGCACGCAAGGGTCCTGAAATTAAACAAATATTTTAACATTTTTTTTAAAGACATAAACTAGTGCTTGACTGCGATCCTACTTGATGGTAAGCAGTGATGCAATCGTTGATGGTGAGGCACATTTATCAAGAGCCTATTCACTCTAGCCTTAAAGACACATAAATTATAATTGGACGGGAAGACCGCAGCAGGCAAATTGTTCCAGTCCTTCGATGTACGCGGTATAAACGACAAGGCGAAACGCTTAGTCCGGACTATAGAGGTGTTAACAACGTAAGGATGGATGCTCGCCGTACGTCGGGTTGTCCGATGTTAGAAAGGTGAAGGTGGGATCAAGTCATGTAATTCCCGCGCATACTTTCCAAAAACTTGTTGCCTGTGATGACATATGGTTCCTAAACGTGGTCGCTCACAATGGGCCTCATCAGAAGGCTTACAGTCACCCAAAGGGCAATGGAAAGGGCTATGCTCGGAGTTCCTTTGCTTGATCGAATCAGAGATGAAGATATCGGCAGGAGAACCAAGGTTGCGGACATAGCACGAAGAATCGCCAAACTTAAGCGGCAATGGTCAGGGTACATTGCTCACAGAACAGATGGCCGTTGGGGCCGAAAGTGGAGAATGGCGACCGCGTACCGGAAGACGCAGTGTTGGAAGGCCCCGTACAAGGTGGACCGATGACCTGGTGAAGGTTGCGGGAATCCGATGGATGCGAGACGCACAGGACCGTTAATTGTGGTGACATTTGGGGAAGGCCTATGTCCAGCAGTGGACGTCTATTGGCTGAAATGATGATGATGACTTTCCACAATGCATCCTGTAAAATACCGCAAGGCTGGTTACCCTACGCCTGTGCTCCAGGCTTTGTAGATTGTACTTAACCAAATCTGGATCACCAACTATTCGTACGCCTTTCCACTGAGTCCAAAGCTGCCAGATGGCATTTTCATTCATAGTGTAGGCATCCCTTACCTGGTTATGTCTCCCCGCGTCTTCCTGCACGAATACAGTGGCTTGCACGGCACTAGTAGGCTCATCCTCCCCACAGCCAGCTGAAGTCCTCTGGACCCTGACTGCGTTCACGTAGTCCACGCGTTTATGGTTGATCCAGGCTGCCTTCATACAACCTGCAAGGGATGAGAATGGTAAGGAAAACTGGGCAAGTGCGAGTTGGACTCGCGCCCTGAGGGATCCGTACAAATTTACGTAAGTAAATTCAATTTCAATTCCCGAATAGAGTCTCGAAGATTTTTCTGGATTGCAAAAAAAAAAATAACTGTGACGTAACAACAAATTTACAGTTTTCAGATTTAGTCCTATACCTGTGCTATAAGACCTTGCTTTATGCTAAATTTCAGGATTTTGGGTCAACGGGCCTACCCTACGAATTTTGATTCCCTCGAGAGTGTCGAAATCTACATTTCTTGCGACATAATCGGCCGTATCTTTTTTTTCGTTAACATAGAAGTCTGATTTTTTCACAGCTTTATGAGCCCGCAGATTTCAGTATATGGTTTTATTTTCAACTCGATGCCTCCACGCGTTCCCGAGATAAAGGGTCTTGACAGACAGATAGACAGACGGATGGACAACAAAGTGATCCTATAAAAACAGAATGGCTTTGTCATGATTTTTAAGCCTAGGTTGAATGAGAACAAATTTTTTTTAAGATTCAAAGATTCAAAAGCATTTATTTCAAATGAACCATTTACAGGCACTTTTGAAATGTCAAGAAGTCAGTCAGTCAGAAAAAAAATATGCTAATTGCACATTCCAAAGCGTTAGTTAAATAAATTACCTTTAAAACTAGTTATATTTCGTAGATGCCATTTGCTGAATGCGTCCTTAGCGATGTCCTCTGGTACTCCTCCGAGATACATGGGGCGCTCTAGCCGAAGATACTCTTTGGGACCTGAAAATATAAATATGATAGTAAATAACTGCCTGAATCGTGGTAAATTGACTGGCCTGTTGGTCTAGTGGTTAGTGGCCCTGACTGATTATCTATAGTATGAATGTATCTAGAAATATATAAGTATGTTTATCAGTTGTCTAGTACTCATAACACAAGTTCTGCTTAGCTTGGGACTAGGCGGCGTAGTATGATAGTTAAAAAAAACAAAAAACTTTGGAATGAAGTATTTTTAAAGCAGATGAACGTACCTTCATTGATGATAGACCTCGCTGGTCCGTCGTCCACCTTCAGGGTGAAGTTCTTCTTGATGGCGATCAGCTCAGCCTTGTGGTAGTTACCGTCTGATACCATTTCGAAACTGGAATTAAATAAGAACCGTATTATATGAGAATTATTTGTTTACATGTGGATGGGTGGAGAGGGAGAGGGAGGCCAAAGAAAAGATGGATGGAGTGTGTGAGGAGTGATATGAAAGAAAAGGGAGTTAGCGATAGCGAGACGGGTGACAGGACAGAAAGGAAGAAAAAAACGAGTTGCGCTGACCCCAAATAAGACGGGACATAAAGGCAGAAAGATAATGATTACAAATTTACCAATCTCATCATCATTTTCATATCCTTTTTTATATATATAAAAGGTGAAACTGACTGATTGATATATCAACGCACAGCCGAAACTACTGGGACTAGGAGTGTGAAATATTACACAAGGTTTCCTTTTATGACGTAGGCGAGCACTAAGAGAGAAATTTTCCAAAATTCACCCCCTAAGGTGAGAAAACGGGGGTCCAAAGTTTGTATGGAGAAACCTATTTTCACGTGGTTAATCAGCTGGTAGAAGCTAATAAGCCATTTAAAATTAAGTTAGATCTCTCTGTTTGTAATTCCAAAATAATATTTTTTTACTAAATACACATGAAAGCATATTTGATACTTGTAACAAAAACACATTTTTGTCTGTCTGTCTGTCTGTTTGTTCCGGCCAATCTCCGAAACGGCTGGACCAATTTTGACGGAATTTTCACTGGTAGTTAGTTGATGTTTTAAGAAGTAGCTTAGGTTGTTTTTATTTTAGAAACGGAATAAGGGTCACGCTCAAAAAAATCTTCTTAAAAATGTGTCCTAATGGCATTGTGTTGTTTGGTGAGTCTACCGTGGACGAAGTCGGGCCACTAGCTAGACTAGCTCCATTTTCACACGTGTTCTAAAATTCTTGACGTTTTCCTAATGTAATATGAATGATTATATGTATATTATACATCTAAACCCTCTTAATGAAGTAGCAGGACGACGAGCAATGGGTCGCTCGCCGTCCGCTCGTCCTATAAACCCGAGTCCCAGTAGGGGCCCAGCAGGGTCGATGCCTGCTAGGGCCGTAGGGAAATGTATGAAAGGGATAGGTACTCGTGGTCCTAGGACGCAAAAGGCAACTGAAGGAACATAGGTGTGGTTTTACCAAGTAAAAGTCTGACATGTCCTCTCGCTTCGTCATAGAGCGAGAGAAGTCACTAGATGATTTTCCATCTTAAAAATAGCTACCTAATGAAACAATCTGTTTATTGTTCAAAACCGCATGCAGTAGTTTTTAAGTTTATCATGCACAGACAGACAGACGTAGTGAGGAACTTGGTTTTATATTTAAAGATATAATAGACACATCATAACACACCACCACCATCACACATTTACACACACTCACAAACATACACTCATACACACACACACTCACGTGCCGACATACACGTACATATCATGCAAGTAGATGAATGGCAATGTATTTAATATTATTAAGCAGTTTTTCGTCTTTAAGCAGTTTTTTTCTTTTTTTTTGTCTTTAAATTTTTCTGTTTTTGTTTATCTTTCATTTTTTTACTTAGTTTACATTTATGTTCACGTCGTCTTACATGGGCTACGGACCAGAGTATTTGTTAATATACTGCCTCCCAAGATACAGGTTTTTGCCTAGTTTGGGAGACAGCAGGCTATGTTTTTTGTTAAATTAACTGTTCCTGTTCTAGTTTATTAAGACTTGAATTATGTTTGTGTTCCAAATAAACTTATTATTATTATTATTAATACATACCTATACATAGTAGATGTGGGATGGTTCCCAATATCATAACTGATGCGAATCCGTCCATTAAACAGCTCCACAGCAAGATGCTCGTTCTCCCCGAAGTACATCAGCACACCGTGGAGTTGTGTTGTACTGAACACTGGAAAAATAAAGAAAAACAAATCGTATATTCATATCTTTTTGGTGGTGCCATCACCATGATGGTAGTGGCCCTGTGGTAACGGTCCCGGCGGCCATGCTGAACGCTTGCCAGAGGGTCATGGCCATCCGGATGGTGCGGGGATAGGACACGGTCTACCGCGTTGCGGCGAGCTTCCTTGCTGGCCTGCCACCGTGGGATCTGGAGGCAACAGTCCTTGCACGCATGCACGATTTGCGCATGGAGATGCAACGCCGGGGCGAAATTCCGCTGGCGGTCAGGGATCTCATGGCGGAATGGTGACAACGACTGTCACAACCCAGTGCTGGGCACGCCGTAGTCACGGCGGTAAGTCCCCTCTTTGAGGAGTGGCTGAAGCGGCAACACGGCGTCCTCACCTTCCGCATGACGCAGGTCCTTACCGGACATAGCAAATTCGGCAGGCTCCTATATCGGATTCAGGCGGAATAAACGCCCGGGTGTCACCATTGTGTGGATCACCCGGAGGACACAGTGGAGCATACGGTGGAGGTGTGCCCCGCTTGGAGGAGCACCGCCGTTTCCTCGTGGAGGCAATCGGCGGCAGCGACCTTTCATGTCGGGCCCTGGTTCGGGCTATGGTCCGGAGCGAGGAGGAATGGGAGACGGTCGCGTCCTTCTGCGAAGTAGTAATACTAGTGAAGGAGGAGGCTGCTCGCTTGCACGAAGGTCCTACTACCCGCGCCCCGCTCCCCGTACCTCGGCTAGTTGACAGAATTGTTTTGGCTAATTCATGCAGCATGAGGCGTCTAGTGGCAGTAAGGTCGTTGCTCTTACCTAATGTAACATTGGCTTGTGGAGTTGTCCTCAGCGGTTCCAATTCTACCAGAGAATCATTGTGGCTGAAGGTCAGTGAGGTCAAGTACTCGCAAAGACGACCTGAAAACAATAACTATGTAGTGAGTAGGTTCAGCACAGATGACAGATGGGGCCGAAAGGTTCGAACCTAATCGCTAAAGCTATGAGGCTTTGCTTCATGCCAAATTCCAGAATTCTAGAACAACGGGAAGTACCAATCCTATGCATTTTGATTCCCTTGACAGTGTCGAAATATACGTTTTTTGCAACATAAACGGCCGTATCTTTTTTTTTCGTTAACTTACAAGTTTTTTTTTTTCACAGTTTCAAGGGACTGCCGACCTTAGTATATGGTATGGACGTGATAATTTCAAATCGATACCTCCACGCATTCCTGAGATAAAGGGTCTTGACAGACAGACGGACGGGCAACAAAGTGATCCTATAAGGGTTCCGTTTTTTCCATTTGAGGAACCCTAACAACAAGTATCAATGGTTTTTAAACTTTGCCAAAGTTGATAAGTATTATATATGATCATATTAGTCGTGAATACCTGAGTAGCCTGGAGCACACTTGCAGAGGTAGTCGTTGGCAGTGCTGAGAAGTGGCCGCTCCATTATGATGTCGTCCTGGATGTTACAGAAAAAATGTATATAAATTATTGAGTGACATTTTGGGATATAACAAACTCGAATAACTTTGCAAATCAAATCAAATCCTTTATTTGCAGTTTATGAATATTATATAATGAGAATTTACTTAAATAATAACAAGACCTTTTCTAATAAGCTCTTTAAGTATTTGTACTAATTAAAAAGCTACAGTGTTATATATGATATGATGCAAGAATAGAATGGAAATAGGTACTTTTATTCGGGATAGACACACCACAACGGTTACAAATACAAAGTAAAAAAGAACATAAGTACAGAATGCGCCGAGCGTGGCCGTTCCGAAAAGGTGACACCAAGCATTTGCTTTGTGTCAGACACCAAACGCTGATATTCAGACGGTACCCCGCAGAGACACAGGGACAAAGGCAAATTATAATTAAACTAGTTTCTGCCAGTAAAAATAGGTTTTCCCATACAAAATTTGGACACCCGTTTCATCCGCTTTGGGGGTGAATTTTGAAAAATCCTCTCTTAGTGCTCACCTACGTCATAAAAGGAAACCTTGTGCAAAATTTCACGCTCCTAGTCCCAGTAGTTTCGGCTGAGCGTTGATATGTCAGTCAGTCAGTTTCTTCTTCTATATATATAAAAGGGGAAACTGACTGACTGACATATCAACGCACAGCCAAAACTACTGGGATTAGGAGCGTGAAATTTTGCACAAGGTTTTCCATCTATAATGCAGGTGAGCACTAAGAAAGGATTTTCCAAAATTCTCTCCCTAAGGAGATGAAGCGGGGGTCCAAAGTTTGTATGGAGAAACCAACATTCAGACGGGCAGAAGCTAGTTTATATATATATAGATTGATCGTTCATTGTGGCGACACTTGGGGGAGGCCTATGTCTAGCGGTGGACGTCTTTCGGCTAAAATGATGATGATGATGTTAGATTGATATTGATATTTGTGTACCTACTAGACAGTTTCTTACCTGTAACGGTCGTGGCTGCGGCAGGTAGCACACGCCATGTACGCAGTCATGATGGGCGCAGGGCGAAGTCCCCAGCGCAGCGTGCGGGGCGGCCTCGCAGTAGCGGCCCGCGTACCCGGCGCCGCACGCGCAGCGGTACTCGTCCAGACCGTCCACACACGTGGCGCCGTTCTGCGGAGAGATGTAAAATTAAGATGATAGATAATAATAAACATATTCCACAACTATCACTCAATGCCGTCTAGTCTCAAGCTAAGCAGAGCTTGTGTTATGAGTACTAGACAACTGATAAACATACAACATATTATGGATAAATTACACCCAGACACAGAACAAATGATCGTGCTCATCACACGAACATTTGTCCTGGGTGGGAATTGACCTCTGGTATAGCAGTCAGGGCCACTAACCATAACCATTGTATGGCCTACTAATTGGTGTTGCAGGTGTTGTCTTGTATAAGCGAGTTTACATTTCTGTGAACGCACCCACGATACAGATTATTAAGGTAACCTGCAAAATTCGCATTTTCTTAAGTTTTTTGCATTTTGCAGGTACGCGTGTGGCGGTGACCTTAACATGTATTTATTTGTGGAATTATAATCACTATAATCATCAATATAACCCTCACAGTTCGTCTAACCCCACTAAATGGTTATTTCAAAAAGTCATGCAGTAGCTGCAAAACGCAAAAAAAAAGAGAAAAATATAGTTTTGTTGGCTACCCTAGCGGTTTTACCTTAAGCAAAAGAAATGAAACGTGTTTTTTTACTATAGATCATAGTTTTAGAACTAAAAGATGCATTTTAAAGAGTAAAGCACTTTTTTCTGCTTTGTAGAAAGCATATTCTCATTTCAGAACAGAACTAGCAGCACTCCTGGTGACAATGTTATAGATAGGGATTAGTTTTGATGTGAGAATAAGTTGCTTTGGCTTTAATCTCTAAATAAGGTTAATGACAGCGGGTGTACCTCAGGGTTTGTTATTGGGACCATTTTTGTTTTAAGTTTACATATCTACATAACTTGTCTGAATCACACCAAAATCAACCGAAGATATGTATTTGGTAGACTTTGGAGTAATGGCATGATTAAAATTTTCAATTAATCAATGCAATGGTCAGAAATTGACACTTTCGCTGGACTTTCTACTACAATAATACATCTGAGACATTGACGATGCAGTTCTGTCCTCTTTTCCTCCTTCCCTCCTCCTCAGTCCTCCTTTTTTTAGTTAGAAAATCATCAAATAACTTCTTCCACTCTAGGTGAAGTGAGATAGCGTACCAGGGCTCCGGGATTATTCGCCATCCCGCAGCCTTGGCAGGCCTCGGCCTTATCGGGCCTCTGCAAGTTCAGAAACAATTAGAGTTTGCATAGATTTAGTGGCTGTAGTGGTAATAACATGAAGAACAACCACATACCTGACACATATGATTGATGCAGTCATCAGCATTGACGGTGCAGTTCTGTCCAGAGTACCCTTTGGGGCAGGCGCAGGTGTAGTGGCTGTGATGGTCGGTGCAAACGGCGCCGTTCTCGCAGGGGTTGAACTCTTTGGTGCAGTAGGGGATCTTCTTCTCACAGAATTCACCTGAAGTTTTATCGTCATGTTTATAATTCTGGGATTTTAAAGGAGATATAATTAACTCTATGTATATTATTTACTCCCATGAACTTCCTATTCCAATCTCTACTTATAACAGCCTATAACATACTCTACCTATTGCGATGTCTGCTTATCACACCCTATATCATACTCTACCTATTGCGATCTCTGCTTATCACAGCCTATAACAAACTCTACCTATTGCGATTTCTGCTTATCACAGGCAGTAACATACTCTACATATTGCGATCTCTGCTTATCACAGGCTGTAACATACTCTACATATTGCGATCTCTGCTTATCACAGGCTGTAACATACTCTACCTATTGCGATCTCTGCTTATCACAAGCTATAACATACTCTACCTATTGCGATCTCTGCTTATCACAAGCTATAACATACTCTACGTATTGCGATCTTTGGTTATCAGATTCTATAATGCGTAGTAATCGAAATTTTTCTTAAAAAAAAATGCCTCACCCATAAATCCAGGAGCACATTTACACGAGTACCCCTCCAGGTGATCGACGCAGGTGGCATTGTTCTGGCACTTGTTGGCCACGCAGTCGTCTATGTTCACCTCGCAGCGTGCACCCGTGAAGCCAGCCTGGCAGGAGCAGCTGGAATTATAAAATATGGTTGTTCAATGGCTTTTTATACGGATACTAACTGGTTCTGCCATATAAATAATTATAGAAAAAAAAAAACCGGCCAAGTGCGAGTCGGATTCGTGCACGACGAGTTCCGTACCATACGTAGCGAAAATCTTCCCTTAAATATTTATTTTATTCTGTTTTTAGGGTTCCGTACCTCAAAAGTAAAAAACGGAACCCTTATAGGATCACTTTGTTGTCCATCCGTCTGTCTGTCTGTCCCATATACTCGAGTATTTGATATAAATTTCAGCTTCATACCTCTTCCCGTTCCTGAGAAAAAAAGGCCTTGAAAGGACAACAAAGTGATCCTATAAGGGCTCCGTTTCTCCTTTTGAAGTACGGAACACTAAAATAGACTGCACGCCGTTCCCAACGGGTAGATGAGGGAAAAACAAAGTTACTCACTGGAATCTCCCCTCCTCAAGGACCCGACACAGTCCATGAGCGCACGGACTGCCATAGCACGCATCTATCTGGTGCTGGCACGAGTCACCGTGGTACCCTCTGGCGCACAGACACTCGTGCCCGCCGGCACCACGAGCGCGGCACGAGCCGCCGTTACGACACGGGTTACTGTAGCAGCTGTCGCATTTGGAGATTACTTCAGCTGGGGGTTTGCCTAGAGATAAGAAGAATGGTTAGACATAATGTCAAGGTCGGCAGTAACATACCTATACAAACCATCGGAATACACTGTGAAGAAATCGGCATATTCTACAACTAAAATCTCTAAACCATGTGACATCCAACCTGCACAAAGCAGTCATTGCCAAACAAGCGTGTCTTCAACGTAGTCTTTAATCTTGTAATTTTTATTATCTAGCCCTTACTGTCTCACAGCTGGGTAAAAGTCTCCCCAAGTCCTTCCAAACTTCCTTTTCCAATATTGCATGTCCTATTACTAGTCAAAGCCAAACAAGGGTGTCTTCAATGTAGTCTTTAATCTTAATCCAAAGGCGGAAGATGTCATTTGATGATTTCCCACATAAAAAAAACCCGTGTCCTGTGTTCTACAGCCTTGGTCACTCGTTCCCGTGGCCCATGAGGCAGATGATGTGCATACCTTTACAAAGAAAAGCACTGGACTGGGTGCTGAGGATCAGCTTGTCCCTCATGGCAGCCGGTTCGGAGCACCGCGCTATACCAGGCTCCACGTATTCTCCAGCACTCTTCACCCATTCTGATAGCCAGCGAGCGTTGCAGTCACAGTACAGAGGATTGGAGCCGAGGGCGCTGGAAAAAAACATCAGTCAATAAGTGGTAAACGAATTTCAGACGTAACAAAAAGGGGATAAGTTTAAAATTACGATGGAGGTGGGGAGGCAGTTAGGCTGAGATCTATACTCCATTTGAAATCTATATATTTAAAATCGATATACCACTTTCTTTAATTCTTTATTGTACACAAAAACATAACATAATATATTGAGATACAGACAGTTCATGTACAAAGGCGAGCTTAACTCAGCAATGAGCTTTCTCCCAGCAAACCTTTGAAATATAGAGAGAGAACATATTCGAGGGTAGGATCCAGTGCACAATATAAACCTACATAACTAAGTCTAATATATAAATAAGTATATTATACATAAGTCTAATAGTCACGAAATCTCAGAAACCATAACACCTACAAACTTATAATTTGGCAGGTAGGTTCCTTATAGGGTGTAGACATCCGCTAAGAACGGATTTTCCAAAATTCACCCCCTAAGGGAATAAAACAGAATGTTCAACTGATGAATGGTGGTGGTGGGATAGTCAAATGTAGATAATAGCTTGTGTGTGATACTTACACATGAGATATGGACTCCAGGTCCCGAAATACGCCGTCAGCCAGCATCGAGATGTTATTGCCATGGAGCGACAAGACTCTCAGCTGAGTCAGGCCTTTCAGAGCATCACGCTGAAAAGACAACGTTATACATTAAGAAACATAATAGTCTCAAATATAATAGTACATTTTGATACAAGTGGAGAAAGTTTGTCATCGCGAAAGAAGTCATTTTTCACCCGAGCCTTAGGCGAGGGTATTATGTAGCGGAGCGCGGCAGTATCAAGTGTATGCAGCAGTAAGTGTTACGGAGCCGAGTGCTGTAGTGACCACGTGTATCAAACGACGTTTTTCGATATACTTACGAAGAACCAAATAAACGGGGGTTGACGCGTGACTCGTGGGAGTCGCGATGTACCCAGCCTGCATTTTGAACACTTGTCAAAGATTCAAAGCATTTTATTTCAAATAAACCATTTACAAGCACTTTTGAAATGTCAAGAAGTCAGTCAGTCAGAAAAAAAAAGATGCTAATTGCATATTCCAAAGCGTAGATCTCTAAGGAGAAGAATGTGCAAGAAACTCCATGGACACTCTTTTCAATCATGTTTTGTAATTACAAATATCTCGGTTACATGTTTCTTTTCGCTATCATGTGAGAACAATGTAAATAAAGTAAAAATAAAAACTAAACATAGCTAAGAGATGACCAGTCTCAACTGACAGCACCCGTTCACGAACATGAACTATTATATGCGGCGAATGTTAGCACCACCCAGCTCAACCATTTTGAAGAGAACCGAAAGGTCCAACACACGCGCCACCATCAGTGAGACATTTGAGTGAGTGTGACAAACTTTCAACTGCCATGCTCATTTATGTCAAACAAGTTCAATAGTAACCTGAAAACCATAAAATAGCTCTATGGTACTCACTTGTGCGAAAATCAGTAAATTGCGTACATACGGTAGGGACAAGAGCGGGTTCTCGATTTAGGGCGGAATTCACCAATAAAACTAATCGCGTTTTAACGTTTGGCTCGCATAATCGCGTTTAGCCGCTGTCACTAGTGTCACTTGTAAAAAATACAACATAAGAAAAATACAGACAAGTGACACTAGTGACAGCGGCTAAACGCGATTATGCGAGCTAAACGTTAAAACGCGATTAGTTTTATTAGTGAATTCCGCCCTTAGTGTCTTGAAAAGTAAATAACAGTAAAGATACCTGCACACATCTCAGCTTATTATAACTGACGATGAGCGTGGATAACTTGGTGAGGCCCTCGAAGGTGTTGTTGGTGATGACGCTGATCATGTTGTTCGACAGGTCCAGGCGGGTCAGCTGCGTCAGGTGACGGATGTGCTCCGGCAGGATCGAGGCTATCTCGTTGGATTCTAGGTAGCTGGAACAAGATGATTAGCCTTGGTAGGATAGAACCAAAAAGACATGTGATATTCACCAATCCGCACTGGGCTCGCGTGGTGGATTACGGCCCTTTCCCTCTTCTAGAGAGAGGAGACCTGAGTCCCAGCAGTGGGAACATTAAAAGGCTGATTAAGCTCTTGACTTATATAAGTCTATGCTTGTGAGCAGTAGACTAACGAGAGTCTCATCGATAAAAGTCCATATTACTTACAGTTCAGTGGTCTGCTTAGGTATGTTGAGCGGGACGGTCGTCAGCTGCGCTCTGGAACAGCGCACGACCGTGCCTGCGCACGAGCACTGCGAGGGGCAGTAGTCCGAGGATAGGCAGCCTTTGTCTTCAGCTGGAAATAAAAAGTTGAATTAAATAAACACTTGCCTGTGTTTATTTTTGTAGAATATTTTATACTAAAACGTCCCGTCCGATTATAATTTAGGTATCTTCAAGGGTAGAGTGAATAGGTTGTTAAGTAACCAGTGTACTTCACCATCAACGATTGTATCACTGCTTACCATACATACACATAATTTATATATATATATAAAAAGGAATAATATGTACTGAACAGCTGATTTTTTTTGCAATTTCAGGTTTGTTCCCATAGTGAAAGTTGTTGGTTATCATGAGCACAATCACGTGTTTAAGTATCGTACACTAATTGCCAGTCACTCTATATTGATAACATTGTTCAGGCAGGGGCCATAGTCTTAACATAGTTCTTGGTAACCAGTCCACTTAAGCCTCCCAAACCCATAGTTATGTTACAATAGTTTCCCACCTACTGAGGGTTCTCCTTGTGTGCACTAGCATAGCGCGTACAGGGATAATCGTCGGTTTTTTTTTTCGGTGCGAAAATCATCTTATGACATCCCTCGCTCTTGGGCGAAGCAAGAGATAGTGTTAGACTTTTACTGGCTAAAAACCCACTCCTGTTCCTTCGTTGCCTTTCGTACTAGGGCCGAGTCTTCCTTTCAGAATCAGACCCTTGGTCCCAGTAGGCTTCGATCCTGCTGGGCCCCTACAGTTGCTGACATCTCCTTGAGGCGCGCGTGGAACAGTACGCGCCGTTGACAACTTAGGCTCGGTCCGGACGGTTACCGGACAGGGATGATCGTCGGTTGGTATCACATTCCATGAAAATTGTCTAAAGGGCCTCTGCGAGTTGGCTTTGGGCCTACGAGCCTTCCAAAGGTCCAGGACCTCAGGGTCCTGGGATAAATAAATCCATGAAAATAATACAAAAAAAAAAACTCACGTGTACACTTGAAGTCCGAAACCTCGAGATGATGCAGGTTGGCGTCTCTCAAGGCGGCCGGAGTCCTGCAGGTCGCGGACGGAGACAGGCGCCTGCTGCGCAGCCAGTTCGGCAGCCAGGAGATGTGGCAGGTGCAGTCTAGCGGGTTGGATTCTAAGTTCCTGTGGGTCAATGAGAAGAGATTCATGTATTAGCTTCATTATCATAATCATTTCAGCAGAAAGACGTCCACTGCTGGCCGTAGGCCTTCCCTAAGTGTTGCCACAACGACCGGTTCCATGCGTCTCGCATCTATCGGATCCCCGCGATATTTGCCAGGTCAGACCTGCCAACGCTGCGTGTTTTTATACGTGGTCGCCACTCCAGAACCTTTCGGTCATTGCTGCAAGCAATGTGCCCTGCCCACTGCCACTTAAGTTTGGCGATTCTTCCTGATCTGTCGGTAATCTTGGTTCTCCTGCGGATATTCTCATTTCTGATCCTTCCGGTGTGGCCGCGAAATAATAAGATGAAAAACTGTGATACTTACAAAGTTGACAGCATAGTGAGATGATCAAATGCTCCTGGAGTTATGCATCTGATCTTATTGTCTGTTAGAGACCTGAAAATAGTAATTTTTAACCTTAACTTTATATAAATAAGGGAGAATATAGCTAAAATTTTAATGGAGGGGTTACCTACAGATACATTATCGAACTTGGTGAGTTCTAAGCACACATCAAACAGGTGCTTATCAAACAAACGCATAACAAGATTAAAGACTACGTTGAAGACACGCTTGTTTGGCATTGACTCGCTTCGTACAAGATGGTGGATGTCACATGTCTAAGAATTTTTAGTTGTAAGACATGCCGGTTTCTTTACAATGTATTCATTTATCATTTTGAAAGCAGTGGTCATGAAATAAATTACACAAAGTCAAGCTTGCGTTTGAACCCTTGACTTACAATTCGTAAGTCCGGCCGTTACTACTAGGTTACCTCTGCTCACGTTTAAAAAAACTAGGCAAGTTCCGTACAAACTTATGTATATACTTCAATTCCCGAACGGACTCTCGAAGATTTTTCCGAATCACAATTTTTATTTTATTTTTTATTACGTATCAACAAATTTACTATTTTCAGATTTATTTCTATATCTGTGTTATAAGGCCCTGTTTTATACCAAATTTCAGGATTCTGGGTCAACGGGAAGTACCCTATGAATTTTGATTCCCTTGAGAGTGTCGAAATATACATTTTTAGTCATATAAACGACCGTATCTTTTTTTTTGTTAACTTACAAGTTTGATTTTTTTACAGCTTCAAGGGACCGTAGACTTAAGTATTTGGTTTTAATTTCTACTCGATACCTTCACGCGTTCCCGAGATAAAGGGTCTTGACAGGCAGACAGACGGACAACAAAGTGAAGGGTTCCGTTTTTTCCTTTTGAGGTTCGGTACCTTAAAAATGCCGCACTCAAGTTTTAAATATTTTTTCTTTCTTTCAATGTAACGATGTTTTAACGGTATTCCGCGAAATTCAAATTTTCTTAAGTTTTTTGCATTTTGCAGGTCTGTGTCAAGTTGTATGTTGATTAAAATATCATTGGCGGCCATTATAATTTTTTGTTTTCGGAATTATAAATCAATACAATCCTTTCAGTTCGTCTGAACTAATTGAATGGCTATTTTATGAAAAATTCATTTGATGGGGTTTTCTATTTTGAATTTCGTACCCTTATGAAGTTATAAACCAATTCTAAATATACACCCCTATTTTTTAATTAGTACAAAAAATAGGGCTCTGTCTGTACCCGTTACTGATCATATTTGTGTAGTCAAAAGTAAAAAACTAAATCTCTAAATTATCCACGAAAATTTGTCATAATTGGTAAATTCATAATTGAATCAATTATTCATAACAATTGCTACTAGAAAATACTACGCTCAGTGTTTTCCATTTTTATCGCCATTTATTCATTCATAATCAAAAGCCTGTACAATATTACCATAAATTGAGTGACATTTTAGGATATAAAGAAACGCTAATAACTTTGCTGTTTATGAATATTGTTTATTGAGACTTTACTTAAATAATAACAAGACCTTTTCTTATAAGCCCTTTAAGTATTCGTATTAATAAAAAATTTGTGGTGTATTCTGTAGAATCTGGGAATACTTACAGTATACCCAAACTGTGCAGCCCAAAGAACATCTTGTCAGTCACAGTCTGTATCAGATTGCCGTCCAACAGTAACTCCTGGATGTTGGCAGCGCCGTCAAACGCGTTGTCTTCTATCAGAGTTATACCTGGAAAGAAGAATAAAGAATTGGTTTTATGATCAGCTTCAACCAGCGGAACAAAATAAAATGACAAAAATATAAAAACAATGTAATATAAATGGACAACTGTAAAAAAAAAAAAACAGACTAATTCCAATGTCCATATTATGTTAGTAACTGAAACTTAAAACTACGTTAGTATAATATTCAAATGCATTAAAATATTAGTCACAAATTAAATTAAATTAAAATAAGTCATTTCAAAAACACAATAATCATAATAATTGTCAAAACATAACATACAACAAATAAATAGTTTATAAAACATGCAGTTTTATATTTATAAAGCTATCCCGCACTGGTGACTCTGGGCTTTCAGCGATCATCTTTAGGATTCCGTTACCACTGCCCCTAATTCGACGCATAAGTGAGGCTGACTTTTACGCATCATAGCATTAAATGAGACATTGAGCCAATTACTTATTAATTAGGTTCTTACGGGTAAAAACGGAAAAAGTACGAATAAGAAAACTTAGGATCACTCTTGTTAGTGATCCTAAGTTTTCTTATTCGTACTTTTTCACGATAAAAAACTAGGCAAGTGTGAGTCGAACTCGCGTACTGAGGGTTCCGTACAAACTTACCTACATACGAGTATGTGAATAGTTCAATTCCCGAATGGAGTCTCGAAGATTTTTCGAATTGCAAATATTTTTGCTTTGTGTCTGTTTTCAGATTTATTCCTATATCTATACTATATGACCTTGTTTTATGCCAAATTTCAGAATTCTGGGTCACCTAGAAGTACCCTATGAATTTTGATTCCTTTGAGAGTATCGAAATAGACGTTTTTTGCGACATAAACGGCTGTATCTTTTTTACGCTGGCCGTCCGGGTAGGACCAAAACCGGGCCGACGGTGCGTTGTGTTTTACACGCGCCTCAAAGAGATATCAGCAAAATTGCCAGGGCCGGGTTACGGCCTGTTCAAGACTTCTTTCTTAGAAGCGAGCGGCGCGACGAGCGGTGCGGCATCGGTATGCGGGCGTGCTTCAAACGTATTCATACTTTTGATCTTACCGCTCGCCGCCCCGCGCTTAGCTACCGCAGCTCTCGCAATAAAGGACAACTGAAGGAACACTGTGGGTCTTTGTCAGTATAAGTCTGACACTCCCTTTCGCTCTATACTGAGCCGAGGACTTATTTGATGATTGGCCATATAAAAAAAAGGGAGACGAAGACTCACCGTTATTTCGGAGATCTAGCTTCGTGAGGTCCGGTAGGCGCCCGAACAGTCCATCCGACTTGATCTGCCCCAAACTGTTGTCTGACATTAACCTGTAATGAAAATGATCAACCATTATAGAATAGATTAGCATAATCAGAAACGTATATTTTATACTAGCTTCTGCCAGCGGCGTAAATGTAGGTTTCTCCATACAAACTGTAGGCCCCCGTTTCATCCCTTTAGGGGCTGAATTTTGGAAAATCCTTTCTTAGTGCTGACCTACGTCATAAATGATAGCCTTGTGCAAAATTCCACGCTCCTAGTCCCAGTAGTTTTGGCTGTGCGTTGATATGTCAGTCAGTCAGTTTCTCCTTCTATTTATATAGATAGACCAATTACAGGCACTTTTGAATTGTCAAAATGTCGGTGTTTTAAAAAACTTGTGGATTTCATCACGCATGCGGATTTGTTCCGCATGCGGAAAATGTCAAAATACAAAAAAAAAAACGCGTCCCGCGTGCGTATTCCACGCATTATAATGAGTACTTGTATGAAATGGACATATGCGGGGGTTACGTATGCGTGATCAAAATCATACGATATTGAACACACTGTCAAAAAAAGTGAAGATCAAAGCGATCTCTATGGACAAGAACGTGCAAGAAATCGTTGTATGATTTTCCATTTAAAAAAATAGGATATCGTAGTTATTTTCGTGGTTTAGTTCATACGTAGCGCCATAGATGTCGCTACTAGTATATATTGCTACTTACAAGGCATCAGTATTGACGGGCAAGTCCCTCGGCACCTCAGTGAGAGCGGCCCTGGTGCACGCCACACTGACGGCTCTCGCGCCGTATTCACAGGCGCACGCGGCCGGGCACGCGGCGGCGGAACCACACGCGTTCGCCGATTCTTCACCAGCTGAAAGAAAAACAGATTAAGTTGAAACTGTAAACTGGAACAAAAAAAAATACAAACAGCCGAACATAGAACCTGCTTCTTTTTGGTTAAAAATTTTGACACTTTCAAAAACTCCAGATGATGCCTCAACACTCGACCGTTATGCTTGCTTTGCCTGTCTTTGAGGCATGCGTCCCACGCGCCGTCGACGACGACTCGGGCTCGGTTATAATCGGATGGTCGGACGGCGAGCGACACGTTACTTGTTGTCCACAAAGCCCACGTCTACGGTGGCCAGGGATACTCGGGGCGTCTCCTATCGACGATGTCCGTTTAACATTACTGTTTCGCAGAAGGAGGCAACCGTCTGCCATTTTCTCTCGCACCGGATCATGGCCTGAACCAGGGCCAGGCGCCAAAGGTTGCAGCTTCACGCCTCAACGAGGACACGGTGGTGCTCCGCCCAAGCGGGGCGCTCATCCACCGTATGCTCCAATGTGTCCTCTGGTTACTCTTGTACCGACGTGACATGTGTTGGTCCGTACAGTCTCACGCATTTCTCTTTACTTACGTTTACATTTGAAGTTCTCCTCCCTCAGCGCATCAATCCTCTTCCTGCTCATCCGTTTGGGCGAGTCGCACTTGGCTCCTGAAGTCTCTATGGGGTTCTTGCGCAGGTAGGCTGCGAGCCAGCGGAGGGAACAGTCGCAGGCGAAGGGATTCCGGCCTAGATGTCTGTGGAGTAGCGTTTAATTTTCAATGAACGTTTCTGTCTCTTTTTACATTATGGAACAAAATATTTTACTACTGATGGTGCGAGGGTCTAGACAAAATCAATTAGTTAGTTGTGGGAGGTCTTGCTGTCTTGTGTATTATGAGATTACACGTTTGTGAACGAACCCATGATACTGGAGTGGTTCCTTGTCTGGGATAACGCTTTCTAATGCTTTTAAATTGCATCAATAGTAAGAGAAAGTTCAAAAAAATAATAATAATAAAATTAGGAGATACAGTTTGACGCTGCTCCTACATATTTATCATCTCCATCCAACATTTAATTAATAATAATAATATTCCACAACTATCACACAACGCCGTCCAGTCTCAAGCTAAGCAGATTTTGTGTTACGAGTACTATACAACTGATAAACATACTTATATTTTTCTAAATACATATATATTATAGATAAATTACACCCAGACATAGAAAAAGTGATCGTGCTCATCACACAAACATTTGTCCTGGGTAGGAATCGAACCCACGACCTTCGGCATAGCAGTCAGGACCACTAACCACTAGACCAACAGGCCAGTCAAATATATAAAATTACAGAACTAGATATCTAAAATATTAAAGGATTCGGTACGCTAAGTGGGGGAGAGTGGGGCTGAAAGTGCCGGGGGTAAATTGTGCCGACGCGAATATCTCGAAAACAGAAAGAGATAGATATACGATCGTATTGTGTCGCGTAGTGCTTAACAGTTGGGCACACGCGGCTGCCATTTTAGTTGCTTCAGCGACGCGGACCAAGTGGCAGTGTATGTGAGGGTCTTCTAGCGCCACGTAAGTAAATATTTTTGTTTCGATATTTTTTGGTCGCAAGCTAGTATTTTTCGTGCTTTTAATATGAAAGTTTAATTAAAATGATTGTTATTTATCCTAGTTTGTTATGCAGTGTAATTTTAATGCTTAGAGCAGAGTGATTTTTATATGTGAGACAAAATATCACACTCCCTTATGCGGGGTAAAAAGTGCCGTTCATTCGGGGCTGCTTGTGTCGCGGCACAACCAACCCCTAGCAACCTTTATTGTTTCAATATTGTTTATGTTTCTGCGTAAACCTAAACAATATTGAATCAATAAAAGTACTTATAAAAGAAAGCAGCTGATAACAATACAGGAGATAAAAATACAGCAATTTTCTCCCCAGAGCTAATAAGACCACTGCCTAAAGCACCTCCCCGATTAATTAGACATAACAAAGGACGTAAAAGAAAGACAGCTATTCTTACAGATGCTCCAGAGAAAAACGCTTTGGCCGAAGAACAGGCTAATAAAAAAAAGAAGAAAGAAGGTGAAACAATAAAGAAGGTTAGGGGGAAGGGAAAAGGTAAACAAACAAAAAAGCCGACTAAGAACCCCGCTAAGAGAAGAGTTTTGCAAGATGACGACAGTTCTGATGACGAACAAGAATGGTACTGTATTATATGTTGTGATGCCTATTCTAACTCTGCCCCTGGAGAAAAATGGATTGAATGCAGAGAATGTAAGAAATGGGCCCATTTGCAGTGTATTGAAGATGAAGAAAGCCTAGAATTTGTTTGTCCTAATTGCTATTCTGATCAATCATCTACGGAATAACTAGATTTGATATATTTTTTTGATTTCTTAAAAAGACTCAAGAGAGTGATCTTAATTTTATTATTTTTGTAATATAGTCCTTAGAGGCTGATATTTTTAATAATTGATCTCATTCGCATAAAAATAAGTACAAATTATTGATTAAAAATATGCTTTTATGTTTGAAATAATTATAAAAGTAAAGGTAATTTGTTTTTTTTTTTATTATAATGCTTAGTATTATAAACAATTAAATTTTAAAAATTGTTTATTTATAGTTACAAGAATAACGAATAAATATATTCATATAAAATTGATGTCTTTTAAGTTCTAAATTAATTTTCATTCATGCAAAACACCTAGCATTATCAACGGCACAACCGACCTCAGCTACAGCACTATTTGCCCCGAAGTGGGGTTGGTAGTGCCTTGTCACCGCTGTGTAAGAAAATCACTTTTTCTAAAAAACTATAAAACATGTGCAAAATGTGTAGGTACATTCGTAAAATAGACTAAATTTGACTTAGGATGAACCACTATTTTCAGACATAATATTTGTTTATCCCGAACAATATAAGGATTGGTCGAAATCGGCACTTTCAGCCCCGCTCTCCCCTGAGGACTGCACGGTGGAGCTGCGCTTTAAGTTCGGTTACCTACGTCCGCGAGTCGGACTCGCACTTGGCCCGTTTTTTAAAGTACTTACAATGTCTGTATTCCAGTCAACGCATCGAAAGTCCCATTCGGCAAGGATCTGATATTGTTGTCGTATAAGGACCTGGAAAAACAAAAACAAATATTTTAAAATATTTTTTGCCATAATTAGAGAAATTAATTGATTCTTTAAGAATCAAGATGAAAATTGAAAAAAATAATAATAATAAAATTAATTAATAATTATTAAATATTCATATTATTATTTATTTCAAATAAAGCATTTACAGGCACTTTTGAAATGTTAAGAAGTCAGTCAGTCAGAAAAAAAAAAATGATGCTAGTTGCACATTCCAAAGCGTAGATCTCTATGGAGAAGAATGTGCAAGTAACTCCATGGACACTCTTTTATATCATGATACGTATTATAAATATTTCGGTTACAAATTTCTTATTGCTCCTGTTATGTGAGATATATGTAAATAAAGGAATTAAAAAAACTTGTGTCAGAATTTCAATAGTACTCACAATAGCTTCAGGTTTTGAAGATCACGGAATGTATCTTTTCTCACGCAGGTGATTTCATTTGAATTCAGTAATCTGAAAAATAAATTTGAAGAATATTTTTTTTTTTCTCTACAAAGAAAATTGAAAAATATATTTTTCTCTACAAAGGAAATTGAAGAATATATTTTTCTCTAGAAAGAAAATTGAAGAATATATTTTTCTCTACAAAGAAAATTGAAGAATATATTTTTATTTACAAAGAAAATTGAAGAATGTATTTTTCTCTACAAAGAAAATTGAAAAATATATTTTTATTTACAAAAAAAATTGGAGACTACATTTTCCTTTAAAAAGAAAATTCTACAATATATTTTTCTCTACAAAGAAAATTGAAGAATATATTTTTATTTACAAAGAAAATTGAAAAAAAATATTTTTATTTACAAAGAAAATTGGAGAATACATTTTCCTTTAAAAAGAAAATTCTACAATATATTTTTCTCTACAAAGAAAATTGAAGAATATATTTTTCTCTATAAAGAAAATTGAAGAATATATTTTTCTCTACAGTGGACAGCCCGGCGACATTGCTCGCAGAACAAACCAAGAAATACTTACAATAATTGCAGAGATGTTAATCCATGGAATATTCCTGATGGTAAATCCTTTATTTTGTTCCCGTATAATACTCTGAAAGAAGAAAAAAATATGTACTTGAAGTGATAATTACGGATTGAAGTGAATGTTCTCGCTAGATGGCGCTGAAGTCAAGATTTTTAGTTTATTTTTTTTTTAGTCTATTCCTCTTTATTGAATTTTGTCAAATTAAGTTATGGTTGTCAAATTACATCTAAGTGGTATTCCCTGCTGGAGTCTGTGTTTCCTGATAGCTACGAACTATGGGGCTTTAAGTCACGAGTGATGATGTGATGATGTTCCAGTGAGTTGGGATGATGCTGCAGACTCCAGTGAGTCGGAGTAGTGCTGCTGGCTCCAGTGTGTCCAGTGTGACGTAGAGCTTTACTGCTGGCGTCCACTAGGAGAGGTTCTTCATAGCTCTTCATGTGACTGGCCGAAGGTGCAGTGTGCTTCGCCAAGGTCGATGATAAGGCTGAGGGTGATGACCAGGTATGACCAGGTCAGGATACCCTTTATAGTCGTGGGTACTGGCTGTATGGGTCGCTGCTCGAAAGCTTGAGGAAGTGATGATGACGTCACGAAGTAGTGGCTGCACGAAGGCTGCGCTGACGTTCATTGACGAGGGTCATCAGTTTGAAGGTATGCGTTCTATATTCGTTAAAATATTCATTTCAGTTGTTACAGGTAGTCAGACGTCAGAAAGTCTGCATAATCAGCCTTTTAATGTTCCCACTGTTGGGACTCAGGCCTTCTCTCTAGGAGAGGGAATGGGCCGTAATCCACCACGTGGGACCAGTGCGGGTTGGTGAATGTCACATGTCTTCGAATTTGTGGTTCTAGGACATGCCGGTTTCCTCACGATGTTTTCCTTCACCGTTTTGAGAGCAGTGGTGATGAAATAAATTACTCGAAAGTACTGCCTGGCTGGATTTGAAACCGCGATCTACAAGTCGTCACTACTTACTGCTCATCACCAGAAAGTGTGACTGTCAGTAGGGATATCCTTGGAGTATCGTGTTGTGCAGTAACTGGGTTGTGGAGGTCTAATAGGCAGTCGCTCCATGTAAAACACGGGTATTCAGCCGCAACCGGGTAGACTGCTGACCTCAAGCTTTTTTTTATTCTTGATAGGTTCGCGCTTGACCGCTATCTCACCTGATGGAAAGCGACGATGCGGTCGACGATGGAGCGCGCTTACCTAGAAGTAACCTATTCACTCTTGACTTAAAGATTCCCGGGATGTAGCCATCAGGAAACACAGATTCCAGCAAGGAATTCCACTCCTTAACTGTACGCACAATGAATGTGTTCCCAAAACGTTTTGTACGTATAGGTGGGATGTCCACCATGTACCGGTGGCGCATTGCCGTACGCCTGGTGGTCCGATGATGGAACGGGCTAGGCGAAGCTAGTTGGGAGAAGGCTAGACGAATACATTGTCTTATGTTATGGTAGCGTATTTCCGTTTCCGTTTCATAAACAGAGTACTTGTGCAACACAAAACAGTCATTCTTTGAAAAACTATAGCCATTGTCTCAACAATTCTACGTACTACATTGTTTTGATTGAAGAAATGGTGTGTATAGTAGCAGTTTTTTCTTTACGTTTTTGTTACATCTTAAGGTAGAAATCACGTTAGGGTGTACCTTGGTGAGTGATATTATGGCTGACGAAGCTAACAATCTACAGATTTGATTTTTTTTCGGTGGGAAAATCATCTTATTACATCCCACTCTTGGGCGAGGCGGGAGATAGTCGCTTACGCATTATGAAACTCGCGATTAGCTCTTGTAGTCCTCGTAAACTCGTTAAAAAATAAAAGGCCCGTTTTGACATTTGAGAAAGACATTAGGAAGTAACTTGGAAAGCAACTGAAAGAAACAATAAAATAATAACCAATACCATAAAGAGTTTTAAAAATATATATACATTTATCTGGCGCGTTAAATAATATGGTGGAATATATTTCGAGTATTCTTTTTGCGTATTAAAGTATTCGTTTTGACAGGTGTCAAAACGAGCCTTATATTTTTTGACAACTTTAAGTACGGAATCAAGTTATCAAGTTCTTAAAAGACTTACAAAGAAGTGAGATGCACCAATCCGGTGAAGGCATCTGCGGCTAACTTCGTGATCTTGTTATTTGACAGGTCTATCCGCGCGACTCTCTTCACTGACGAGAAGGCGCCGGCGCCTACTTCTGTTATCTCGTTCTGTTCTAGGCGTCTGGAAAGAGACAGAAACATTATAACTAGTTTCAAAAAGAAGAGTCCGTTGGTGTGGCTATGAAGGGTGAACATGAATCTGCTTTTTTTGGTCTGAATTGTACTGCCTATTGGAGTAGTTTATGGGTCACCAAAACAGCAACACGCATAACATGTTCGCACTACATGACCACCCAACTAGCAAAATAACTCTTATAAACAACACACTTCTAAACGTCTGTAAGTATGGAATTGGGTGCACCTTGTAAGATTATTTGCCCTTATAGTAGTTGTACTATGGTTTCATTAAATACTTTTTCATCTTACATTAACCTTGATAATGCTTTTGTAAGAACAAATACACTTACAAGTGTCTTTTAGCACAATACGTCTTATAAGGTGCCTTTATAAGTTACACAATCTTTGCCAAGACAGATATAAACCTTTTATAAGGTCTAAGCTCTTATTACGGATTATTCTTATGGCTATTTTGCTAGTTGCGCACTGCAGCCGATCGCCAGGCGGCTACTGACAGGTGTCAAATACAACATGTCACTATGCTTGAGACATAGCCAACAAAAAATAGCAAGTAAATTTTAAAATTAACATAGATAAAACTAAGGTTATTGTAAACACCCCTTTTTTTTTTAGGTGGGAATATCATCTTATGACAAATCCCGCTCTTGGGCGGAGCGAGAGATAGTGTCAGACTTTTACTGACTAAAAACCCACTCCTGTTCCATCGTTGCCTTCGTCCCAGGGTCCGGATTTCGTTTTCACGCTACTCATGGCCCCAGTAGGCTTCGACCCTGCTGGGCCCCTACAATTTGCTGACATCTCCCTGAGGCGCGCGTGGAACAATACCGTTGCCGTTGCCTCACGCGATCGGCCGCCTCCTTTGCTAGCATTACTGCTTCGCAGAAGAAGGCGACCGCCTGCCACTCCTCCTCGCTCCGGACTATGGCCTGTACCAAGGCCCGGCGCGAGAGATCGCCGCCGCCGATCGCCCTCAAAACACCCATGTAGTACCCACCCACTCCTATCAAGATCAGAGACATTACAAGCGAAGTTGTTGACGATTACGTTTATTTAGGACAAGCGGTCCAGTTAGGTAGGTCTAACTACGAGCAAGATATACATATCAATTGGTGAATCCGACTCGGCGGACGGTATCTTCTCTTCCAGCATACTACAGTGTTTCCAGGCAAAAGTTTATGACCAGTGTATGTTACATATGGCTCTGAAACGTGGTCGTTCACAATGGACTTCATCAGAAGGCTAAAAGTCACTCAAAGGGCAATGAAAAGGGCTATGCTTGGGGTTTCCTCGTGTGATCGGATCAGCAATGAAGATATCCATAGTAGGAGAATCAAGATTACGGACTTAGCCCGAATAATCGCCAAACTTAAGAGGCAGTGAGAAGGGGAACATTGCTCGTAAAACAAATGTTTATGATGTGTTATGTGCCGAAAGTTTCTACTACGTACCGGAAGACGCAGTGTTGGAAGGCCTCCAAGGTTGAATGATGACCTGGTGAGGGTAGAAATCCGATGGATGCGGAACGCACAAGACTGGTCATAGTAGCAACACTTAGGGGAGCCCTACGTCCTATAGTGGATGTCTTTCGGCTGAACTGATGATGATGAAAGCTTAAAATACTTTCCAAGACACGTACTGGCTGCGGGAATGGCTCATGTTTGCTTAAGATCGGTCGATGTCCGCTTAAAAAAGCTTGTTGCCTCATCTAACGCAATCCAACGCGATGTTTGATGAAGAGGCAATACGAAAAAAGAGAGATAACGCTTGAAAACTCTGTTGGCATTCGGTAATTCTGTGATTTACTCGAATATTTTACAAAACTTGTTCCAGGAAATACGTGTTTTTTTTTTTAAACCCTTAAAAGTTTTTTTTTTAAATCGTTGTCATTCCGAATCTTGATTAAATTCACAAGGCTTGTATTGTTATTTTTGACTTTTTAAATTTTTGAATAAATTATGAAGTGTCCAAGTTCATGCAAAATAGCAGATTTTCAGAGGTCTTTACTACTTAGATTAGTTTTACACAAATTTATAAATTGATTTCAATAGAAGCCACAAGATAGATTTTTTTTTTCGTGTGGGAAAATCATCTCATGACATCCCCCGCTCTTGGGCGGAGCGCGAGATAGTGTCAGACTTTTACTGACTAAAAACCCACTCCTGTTCCTTCTTTGCCATTTGTTTTCCAGGGCCCCGGGGATCTCTTTCGAATCACCCATGGCACCAGTAGGCTTCGACCCTGTTGGGCCCCTACGGTTGCTGACATCTCCTTGAGGTGCGCGTGGAACACTACGCGCTGTCAACGACTTGGGCTCGGTCCGGACGGTTACCGGAGGATCGGACGGCGAGCCACCCATTGCTCGCCGTCCGCAAGCCCGCGCTTACGTGGAGCCACAAGATAGCTGTGTTTGCAAAATATCTAACGACAAATGTGTAAAAACGTCACAATCGCGTAAGAGCGGTTGTATGAGAAACAGTGAAAATGTATGTCGAGTTGTTGAATGTGCCCAGCAGACGGTGTCTTTTGGCTGTGATCATGATGAGAGTTCTACAATACTTACATTTCAGTAGCTCTGTGCGGGATGGTGGCAGGCAGTTCTGACAGCAGTTTCTCCCGGCAGTCCACAGTACCCTCGGGGGTACAGCGACAAGGAGGAGGGCAGCGGGGCTCTGCTGAGCATTCTACTGTCGTTGTGGTGGTTGGCCCTGGGGGGAACATAACATTTAAATTTATTATTAGAATTATTGAAAATGTCTATGTCCATGAAGTGTGCGTTATAAGTTTCCACAAGGTGATGAAGAGGAACTCGTGCTCCGGCGTTGGTTTTACTTGAGTCGACTTGGAACAGGCAGGGCACGCGAGCCCCGCGTCTTATAACAGTTCTATTAGATTATTCTATTAAAAGCCTACTTAGGAGTACTCAAAAACTAAATAATAATTCGTCTTTGAATTGGTACCAAAAATAATTGTCCTCAGTTCCTAGATTTCAAAAAATGAAGTGCTTACCACTGCAGATCAGCTCGTGGGTTTCCAATTCCGTTAGGAGAGCTCCTCGCAATGCTGCAGGGGCCTGACATCTGAAAAGAAAAGATAAAATGGTAGAGGATATGTCTAGTAGTATTCCTGACATCAGTTCGTCAGCCAGACACTGAAAGAATAAATAATTTGTTTTTTTTTTGGTGAGAAATCATCCAATGCGTGAGAAGTTTACGCACTTGAGCGGGGCGGGAGGATGTGTCAGACTTTAACTGACTAAAACCCACTCCTATTTTCCTTCTTTCCCTTCGTTCCACGGCCCTGGGGTTCACTTTTTATCCCATGGCCTCAGTAGGCTTCGACCCTGCTGGATTCCTACGGCATTGGTGAACTCTCCTCGCACTATGGCCTTACTAGCGCCCGGCGCGAGAGGTCGTTGCCACCAATCGCCCCCACAAGGACACGGCTTTGGTGCTTTGCCCAAGCGGGGCACACCTCTACCGTATGCTCCACCGTCTCTTCCGGGCGGGAATAATTTGATGATCAGCATAATTTGCCGACCAGTCTTTCAGAGAACCGTGGGCAGTTTTTAATCATAATAACCAAGTTTACCTTGCACCAACTCCAAGAATCCCAGCCGCTCTGACCGTAGTGGAGAGCCTGGCGACGCGACAGTCGCACACGACGGGGTTGTCGGTCAGTCGCAGCGTGTTCAGCCGACTAATCGCAACCGGCTCCAGCGAGAGATACGTTAAGTTGTTGTTGTTTAATGTTCTGAAATTGTATCGATGATTAGTGGAGAAACTGTCAGTGATGAGTATTGATGGAGGGTTGTAGGATTCTTTATTTATTTAGTTGAGAGTTTGTCATGCTCACTCAAATGTCTCGCTGATGGTGGCACGTATTATTGGGTCATTCAGTTCCCTTCAAAATGGTTGAGCTGAGTGTGGCTGATGCACGCGTCATGCTCGTGAACGGGTGCCGTCAGTTTAGACTGGTTATCTCTTAGCTGCCTGTGACTTAATTCAATTTATCTACATTGTGGTCACATATTAGAAGCGACAAGAAATATGTAACACAAAATTTAAAAGAGTGTCCATGGAGTTTCTTGCACGTTCTTCTCCATAGAGATCTACGCTTTGGAACATGCAATTTAGCTTCACTTTTTTTTGACTAACTGACATTTTGACAATTCAAAAGTGCATGTAATTGGTCTATTCGAAATAAACGTTTCTGATTTCTAATTTATGTAAATGTCGTGACCAGATCTTAGAAATTGACTACTTCATGATATGGCCAACTAAAACTGGCCAGATCCTATTTTCTTTAGACCTCCTCGTTTTATATTTTCAATTTTAATTTTATAATTTGATAATGTAATTTGATAATATATTTTAATTTCATAATATAATTGAATAATTGTAATGTTTAATAATGTAATGTAATTTTATAATATTTTAATTTCATAAATGGTTGAATAATAATAATGTTTAATAATGTAATGTAATTTAATCCATAATTGAAGGTAATGATAATGTTATTTTAATTTATTGTTAGTATATTAGTTTTTAGTTTTATATTGTAATGACAATTTCCAGTTTTAAACCTAATTATAATAATTAATTAATAAGACCTGATGTAAGTGCTGTGCATACCTGTAAGTGACTTTTTTTACACAAGATGCCCTCGTAAATATGTTATAATCAATGTTTAGTAATTAATTCGTTGGTATGTCTATATAAATAAATAGACCTTTTATTGTCATAGAAATGCTACATCAATGACATGGTCAAACCAGGATTGACATATCATCAAATGTTAACGTTTAAACGATCAAAGGAACTGTCAAAATTTTAGCAGATTCCCGCAAACGTCAGACATTCATTTGTCAATATGTACGAGATTACCATTCTATGCCACTTCTTTCAATGGAGTGTCAGTGGTTGACCATTGGAAAGACAATGACGCCATTATATTAGTAGATTACCAAACTTGTCAAAATTAACAATTATGAAATCAATCATAGACCATTCTGACACTATTGTAATAGCAGACTTGAGGCCCACGTAAGAGTCGCGGCAATGCGGTGGATGTGAGACGCACAGGACCGTTCGTTGTGGCGACACTTGGAGGAGGCCTATGTCCAATATTGCACATTTTCGGCTGAAGTGATGATGATGATGTTTCTTTGAGACAATTTTCTATTTTCACGCGTTCGAAGGCGATGGTAGACTAGTGACTCATAAAACACTCGATTTCGTGATCAAAGAATACTTATAAGAATAAATTAAAGACCATCAATTGACCTGAACTGACCCAAGGAATATTGATCCGACCTCTGTCTGGTAGGAAGTCTTGTTGTATCGAAATTTGACCCAATTATAGGTTCTGAAAGAGCCGAGACTGATTAAGTATTTGTTCGTGGACTTTATTTGATTAGTTTAGTGGCCTTTGAGGTTGGAGAAGACCGGCAAAGCGGTTAAAAATACTGGGCAAACATAATGGTTCCGTACAAACTGACTGGCCTGTTGGTCTAGCGGTTAGTGGCCCTGACCGCTATGCCGGAGGTCGTGGGTTCGATTCCCACCTAGGACAAATGTTTGTGTGATGAGCACGATCATTTGTTCTGTGCCTGGGTGTAATTTATCTATATAAGTATGTTTATCAGTTGTCTAGTACTCATAACATAAGCTCTGCTTAGCTTGGGACTAGACGGCGTTGTGTGATAGTTGTGGAATATTATTAAACTTATCTTTGTAAATAGTTCAATTCCTGAATGGAGTCTCGAAGATTTTTCTGGTAACAATAAATTTACTGTTTTTGGCTGTAAGATCTTGCTTTGTGCCAAATTTCAGGATTCTAGGTCAACGGGAAGTACCCTATAAATATTGATTTCCTTAAGAGTGTCCAAATTTACATTTTTTTTGTTGCGAAATAAACGGCCACATCTTTTTTTACTTAAAAGTTTGTTTTTTTCTTAGCGTCAAGGTACCGCAGACCTGAATATATGGTTTTTATTTCAACTTATACCTTCACGCATTCCCAAGATAAAGGGTCTTGACAGAAAGATAGACGGGCAGACGGACAATGAACAAGTACATCATGTTTTGGGTCAAACGATGTATGGGAAATGGGTTGTCCTCTTTATAAGGATTCCGTTTTTTCCTTTTGAGGTACGGATCCCGAAAAAGAGGACAACGCATTTCCCATACATCGTTTGACCCAAAACATGATGTACTGGTTCATTATCATCATCACCATTTCAGCCGAAAAACGTCCACTATTGGACATAGGCCTCCCCCAAAAGCCGCCATAACGACCGGTCCTGTGCGTTTCGCATCTCACTAGGTTATCGGTCCACCTTGTTGTCTGTAGCACCCTATCGCTCAACCACTGAGCCATGTCGCTTTGTTACATCTGTCTGAGAAAAACCAATAAAATGACTACTTACAGTACTTCCAAACTTTTCAGATTCTCCAGCGCCTTCTCATCGATGCATTTGAGGTGGTTTCCATCGAGATGCAAACTCTTCAATGCTGTTAACCCTCGGAAGGTTCTCCGGCTGATCGCCGTCAGCTCATTGCGACTTAGATCCCTAGAATACAGGAATAGTATTAGACAACATGAAGAAAAAAATGTGTTTTGTTTTTCTTGAAGGATTATCCTGCGTTGATATTATCTTTGCTCTTTTTTATTTTGGCTTCACACGGTTTGTGAATTTAACCAGTGTCAAGTATTAAGTTTTTAGTCAATTTAAATTACTTTGAGGTTCATTAATTAGAACGCAGATGTAACACATTTTAATGTTTTTTTTGTAGTATTTGACAGCAAATATATCGAGTCAGCCTTCTCGGCACTTTGCTGAGGTAATCATTACAATGCGTTCCAAATAAGAATAGGATCGATTGCCATGTTGTGACGTCACGTCATACTCTCAAATCGCAAGGAATTGGGAAAAATTGAAGAACTCAGAGATGAGCAAAATTGAAGAACTGGATTCTGATTAAACTATTTTCGTTCACAGTTCGTGAATAAATTAAATTTTAAAAATTTCTTGTTTTGCTCATCATAATAATTCTGCGATTTGACAGTGTGACGTGACGTTATAACATGGCAATCGATCCTATTCTTATTTGGAACGCATTGTACAATAAAATTCTCAGCTCCATTTTACCGAGATCGCGCCTGTTTCAATGTTCCCACATATTGTCCAGTTGCGCAGACACTTGAGATACAAAACTACATCAATTTTACATCACAATATCCACTAGAAATCAATTTGCGAATAATTAAAACAGCTGCTAAACTTTACTCGAAGAAATCTCGGCAAAAAACCCTAAGTATTTAATAAACTGGAAGTTAAATGTATTTTTTTTTGTTGAATTGAGAAAAATTGCGTTTTTTTTGTCTGTGACCCAGGTTTTAAATTAGGTGAATTTATGTGAGAGAGTAATAAACTAAAAAAAAAAACTTGCTGATTGGATTGACTATAGATTATTTTTATTGATGATATTAACATAAATATGGCAAACTGAATTTTGTTTTTTTTTTTTTGTTGTAAACAATCTCGTTAGTCCAATTAAAATGATTAGGTGTTAAAACAGGTTTTATTGGTCTTTATGTACAATAATTGTGAAGTTTGAAGCATTAGTTTTCCTTTTATTAATCTGTTAGTGTCCGTTCTTACTCGTCAACCTATGGCCCAACCAAAAATAGTTTTAATAACGCTTTTTTTCTCCACGTATTATATTTTTAAACTTTTTATTTCACTGTACTAAACAGTGTGTGTCCGAATCATCAGAGAAAAAAATACTGAAATAAAAATGCGCTAATTCGGACACTGTGTCCGAATCGTCAGTAACTCATAAAAAATATTTTGACACAAAAAGAAGTGCATTTCGGCTTAACGATTAATAAATGATTTCAATCTTGCTTCAAACAATAAAATCTCTTGTTTTACTACAAAAGTTAATTTATTAAATTATTGATTAAAATTAGCGAAAGTGCTGCGCTGCCCGCTCCCTCTCGTTAACAGCTTGAAGGCATAGCGTTAGGGTGTACAGATATAGCAGTGTAAAGCGTCTTTGCACGCCATTCTGATGCTTAATATTTAACTTTAATGTCAGCGCTAGGTGAGGAAAGAATTGTGTGGAATTGCTATAAAATAATCCGGATCGAAGGACCACATGGTTCGAGAAAATTAGGAGTATTTTTTAAACGATATACTGTCGAATATTTGAACTATTACTGAAAGTTTGATACGCTTCGTGAAGTTGTTAGAATTTGTAGCATTAATAGAAAACTTTGCAACTTTTCATTTATTGCAATTAAACCATTTGTAGGCACATAATATAAAATAAATGAAGCTATTTGCGTGTCCCAAAGTGTATAAACTAGTGCGCCTCACCATCAACGATTGCATCACTGCTTACCATCAGGTGGGATCGCAGTTAAGCACAAGTAGCCTGTCGGTTTTGTCGGAATTGTATAACTTAGACCCATGCCTGTCTGGGATCCCATGGCATTGCTGCCAGTTGCCAAGAAAATGCATGTCGCTCTGTGGTGTGAACGTCACCTGGCCACTGTTAGTCACGTAGTCAATCAGACCTTTTTTTGACGTCATGTCCTGGCTACGCTGTATTGGCTTTTCAAGGAAGTAACGGCCCTTAATTTCACAGAGCTCATTACATCACCGGACCACCAGATATACGGCGATGTGCCATCGGTGCATGGTAGACATCCCATCCCACCCATACGTACAAAACATTTTGGGAACACATTCATTGTGCGTACAGCTAAGGAGTGGAACTCCCTATCGGAATCTGTGTTTCCTTATAGCTACAACCTAGGAGTCCTTAAGTCAAGAGTGAATAGATTACTTCTAGGCAAGCGTGCTCCATCGTCGACGACATCATCAGTTGAGACAGCGCGAGCCTAGTACAGGTGTTTTGAACTGTAGACATTCATATATTGATTCACCTGATTAGCCTGACTACTTGACTGGCCTATTGGTCTAGTGGTTAGTAACTCTGACTGCTATGTCGGAGGTCGTGGGTTCGATTCCCACCCAGGACAAATGTTTGATTGAGCACAATCAGTTGTTCTTTGTCTGGGTGTAATTTATCTGTAATATGTATGGATGTAGAAATATCGATATCTGCATCAAACAAGGCAGTATCTCAGATTACACTCCAAACAAAATTCAAACATAGGACTATCACTTTTTGGTTCTTTTAAAAAAATTACTGCATTGATGTTACAACCTTGTTCGTTGCGGGTATCGATATATAAGTATGTTTATCAGTTATCTAGTACTCATAACTCAAGCTCTGTTTAGCTTAGGTCTAGACGGCGTTGTGTGATAATTGTGGAATATTATATTACCTCATGAATAAAGGTCTCCACTAAAACCCGACACAAAACAAAGAAAAATGCCTCATCTGTCATTCTATGACGACCAAAAGCAGTTTTCTTTCTTTCTTTTTACACGCAAACTCTCGTGAGTAAAGTCATACCGTAAAATAAACAGCCTAGTTCACCAGTTACAGGTACGAATGTCAGTATTTTGTATTGTAAACTTTGTTACTGAGAAAATAAAGATCGAAATACAGTATCCGGCTCGAAGGTTTATCCTAAAAGAAATAAGTACCTCATTTTGTTGGGTCCAAATAGGCTTATCCACCGTAATCCAACGTTTAGAAGCAGGGATGGGCAAATTGTTTCGTATCTGTTTCTATTGCATTATTGATGGAGTTCTCCAATTGGCTCCGTTCACGACAGCAGGAGGTAGGAACTTTTGGATGTGGTACAAAAATTGTTTGGAATTTTCTAATATTAAAAAAAAAAAAAAAACTGGGCAAGTGCGAGCCGGACTCGCGCACTGAACCCGTATAAACTTACTTACGAAAACAGTTCAATTTCCGAATTGAGTTACGAAGATTTTTCTGAATCACTTAAGTTTTTTTTTGTCACGTAACTACAAATTTAGAGTTTTCAGATTTTTTCCTATACTTGTGTTATGAGACCTTGCCTTCACGCCAAATTTCAGAATTCTATGTCAACGGGAAGTACCCTATGAATTTTGATTCCCTTGAAAGTGTCGAAATATACGTTTTTTATTTATTTATTTATTTAAAACTTTATGCACTAAACATTGTACAAAGGCGGACTTAATGCCTTAGGCATTTTCTACCAGTCGACCTTAGGGTGGTGCAGAGACATAACATGGCAGGTGCAACTTAATAAAAAACTGTCATAGAGGAAACAAGAACAATAATAAATATATACTTAGATACATACATACAAATAAAGAATGATAGTGAGAAAAAAGAAACAAATACAACAAATCAAGAGTGTGATGAATCTACCAGCTTCTTGCGAAAGTGATCTCGTGCTTTCATTTTAAAGGACAACCGACTGGTTGCCATCCTGATGTTCAGAGGGAGCGCATTCCAAAGGAAGATCGCCTGGACAAAGAAAGAGGAATGGACAAACCCTGAGCGTTTTGCAACATAAACGGTCGTAAGTTTTTTGTTCGTTAACTCAGAAGTTTGATTTTTTCACAGCTTCTAGGGACCGCAGACTTGAGTAAATGGCTTAAATTTTAACTCGATACATCCACGCGTTCCCGAGATAAAGCGTCTTGACAGACAGACAGACAGACGGTCAACAAAGTGATCCTATAAGGGTTCCGTTTTTTCCTTTTTAGGTACGGAACCCTAAAAACCAATTCGTGTTCCTTCAGTTGCCCTTTGCGCTTCAGACACGCGGTGACTCTTTCAAAGTCTGAAACTCCCTCTCGTTCCGCCCAGAACAGGAAGAGACATTTAAGAGAAAAAATATAACATGTTGTAAAAATGATTGAAATCGATTCAGTTACTGGTTCTGAAGCTGAACAAACTATATTCAGGTTTCGCATATACTAAAAATAGTGTTCTATATGTAAGGCCTGTAAGTCTAGTGGTTAGTGGCCCTGACTGCTAAGCCGGTAGTTGTGGGTTTGATTCCCACCCAGAACAAATGTTTGTGTGATGAGCACGATCATTTGTTCTGTGTCTGGGTGTAAATTTTCTATAATATGTATGTATTTAGAAATATATAAGTATGTTTATCAGTTGTCTAGTACTCATAACACAAGCTCTGCTTAGCTTGGGACTAGATGGCGTTGTGTGATAGTTGTGGAATAAAAAAAAATATTCAAAGAGAAACTGACTAACTGAGTACATCAATCTGAAATTGATGTACTCAGTTAGTCAGTCTAAATGATCAAGGTACAGTTGAAACTACTGGGACTAGGAGCGTGAAATTTTGCACAAGGTTTCCTTTTATGACGTAGGCGAGCACTAAGAGAGGATTTTTCAAAATTCACCTCTTAAGGGTATGAAACGGGGGTCCAAAGTTTGTATGGAAAAACCTACTTTCATGCGGGCAGAACCGCAGGCAGAACCTAGTTGTATATATTTTTTTCAGTCACTGCTTACCCTTTTCAGTTTGAAGACCCTTTCCTTCCGTTTTATAAATGTATATTTAATCGAGACCTATGCTAATATTGAGCCAATCTTTCGGAGCTCAAATTGATTCGGCTAAACGAAATTTTCTTCGGCGTTTTTACTGTATTTTTAAGGTTCCGTATCCAACGGGTAAAACGGGACCCTATTACTAAGACTCCACTGAACGTCTGTCTGTCTGTCTGTCCATCTGTCGCCACGCTGTATCTCATGAACCGTAATAACTATCTTTATTTATTTAAACTTCATGTACAGTAGTGGTACATAGTGGTACATGCAACAAGGCATTCTCTACCAGTCAACCCTTGGGTTAAAAGAGACAACACTGTGGTAGGTATGCACAATAAATAAACAACAGATAAATTGTTCCTGATAGCAACAACCTAGGGGTCTTTAAGTCAAGAGTGAATAGGTTACTTCTCAAGTGCGCTCCATCGTCGGCCACATCATTGCTGTGGTTCCAGTGATGACGTATGGTTCCGAAACGTGGACGCTCACAATGGGCCTCATCAGAAGGCTCAAAGTCACCCAAAGGGCAATGGAAAGGGCTATGCTCGGAGTTTCCTTGCGTGATCGAATCAGAAATGAAGATATCCACAGGAGAACCAAGGTTGCCGACATAGCACGAAGAATCGCCAAACTAAAGTGGCAAAGGGCACACAACGGCCATCCGTTCTGCGAGTCATTGCTCGTTGGGGCTGAAAGGTTCTGGAGTGGCGATCGCGTACCGGAAGACGCAGAGTTGGAAGGCCCCCTACAAGGTGGACCGATGACCTGGTAAAGGTTGCGGGAATCCGATGGATGCGAGACGCACAGGATCGTTCGTTGTGGCGACATTTGGGGGAGGCCTATGTCCATCAGTGGACGTCTATCGGCTGAAATGATGATGATGATGATGTATTTCTGTTGCCGCTATAACAACAATTACTAGAAACAGAATAAAATCAATATTTAAGGGGGCTCCCATATAGTAAACGTAATTTTTTTGCAGTTTTTTTGCTACTCGGTACGGTACCTCGGACGGTACGGAAGCCTTCGTACGCGAGTCCGACTCACACTTGACCGGTTTTTTATTACATACTTTCTTGACTCCGATTTCGGGATTTTATTTAATGAAATCAGACTTCGACTTCGTATATGTGATTTGGTAGATTGGGGTTATTTTGGTTTATAAATTTTAGTCGCACTAATATTATAAATTCGAAAGTTTGCGTTTTTTTTGAGGTGGGAAATCATCTAATGACGTGTCCTGCTTTAGGGCGGAGCATGAGGGCGTGTCAAACTTTTACCCTTGCATGCCACGGGTACACTTTTCAGAAGTCAACGAATGACCCTAGTAGGCTACAGTGAAAACCGTAGAGGCCCAACAGAGGCTCCTAGGGATTTTGCTGTTTTTGAGGCGCGCGCTGATCACAACGCTCCGTCGACCCGAGAGCTGCCGGCTGTACTTTCCGGACGATGAGCAACCCATGGCTCGCCTCTAAAGCTACTTTTCAAAGAGGGGTCTTATCGCCTCGAAAGTGGAGTGCCCACGATTCTGCAGCCGTAGAACGCACGGAGCAACTGAAGAAACATGGGTGGATTATATTAATAAGTCAGTTAAAGTCTGAGTTAAGACTACACTGACCGACGCACACGTGTTACACGCCTGATTTGTACGTAGAACGACGTCATGTGGCGTGGATCTAGTGTAGCTCTACAAGTCTAGTTTCCATATAAAATGTATGGAGACCGACGCGCCCAGATCGGCGTGTGTGGCACACGTGTATTTCTAGCTTTAAGCGCAAACTACACTGCCCGACGCACACGTGGGCGACGCCTGAATTGTACGTAGCATCGCGTCGCGTGGCGTCGCGTGGCATGTTTCTAATGTAGCTCTACAAGTCTAGTTTCCATATAAAATGTATGGAGACCGACGCGCCCAGATCGGCGCACGTGGCCCAGCCCACGTGCCCAATGTAGTTCTATCATTATTTAAGTTTATCTAAGTACAAAAAAAACCTCAACGACGACTCGTCACACGTACCGAATTTTGCTAGTACTTAGTACAAGGTAGGAACCCGTTAAAACAATGCGAGCAGCAAGACTATGTAAAAGTCTCGAGAGCTCATTAAGCAGTTCCTAGTTCCGGTCGCGGGCAATATGGCGGCGGCGTTATTTCCTGTGCGGCTCAGTTGACGTCTGAGTGCCATCCGGGGCGGACGTGCAACTTTGTGATAATATTGCTGTTTTATTGAATTTTGTTGTTCATTAGACTTTTTTATTTTATTTTATGATATTTGGCAGCTTTAGTAGTTTATTGAATGCATGAAAGTTGCGTCTTGCGTTTAATTACCTGGTAATTAGCGATCTGTCCGAGCTTCGAAAGGGTGTTAATTTTTTTTTGAAATTATCTGTTTTTCTGTACTATTTTCTGCATGTGTTATAGAGCTAAACCTTCTTCAGGAATCGCTCTGTCTGTTAGAAAAGATACATTAAAATCTGTTCTGTAGCTTTTGAGTTTAATGCGAAGGTGCAGTGGGAGACATTTTTCAAAATATGTAAGGACTTGGTGTAGTACAAGAATAAAAACTGAAATATTAAAATTGATTGAATTTAGGTAAAAATTAGTTTTTTTTTTTAGTTTCGGATAGTCATCTAATGACATCCCTCGATCTTGAGCGGAGAGGGGGATAGTGTCAGACTTTTACTGACTAAAAACCCATTTCTGTTCCTTCTTTGCCATTTTTCCAGGGCCCCGAGGATCTCTTTAGCATCACCCATGGCCCCAGTAGGCTTCGACCCTGCTGGGCCCTTACGGTTTCTGACATCTCCTTGAGGCGCGCATGGAACACTACGCGCCGTGGACGACTTGGGCTCGGTCCGGACGATTACCGGACGATCGAACGGCGAGCTACCCATTGTTCGCCGTCCGCAAGCCCGCGCCTATGGTGGCTGGAAATCGGGATCGGAATCCCGGCGGCTGGGGCGCGGGGATCATTGCCTCGCGCGTGCACGTGCTAGCATTACTGCTTCGTAGAAGGAGGCGCCCGCCTGCCACTCCTAATCGCTCCGGACCAAGGCCCAGCGAGAGAGATCGCCCCCATGAAGACACGGCGGTACTTTCGACAAATAAAAATAAGTTTGAGGTCCGCACTTACGAACCCCTTAAAATTGTGAGCAAGTGGTATTTCTGAGTTTGATGCGGAAAAATTCTTGAGCTACAGCTATCTTCATCTTAGTCACCAGTCGTGATCATCATTGTGAATCACGTGTGATGATCTTGGTAATACGGCGCTGCAGCTTTCCGTGTACATTCATACACCGAGCATTTAGTTGTGGCCTTGATCTGATAAAGTGATACCACGTGGCCTGGTGCCTTTAACTTTTCTTTGCATCGCGAGACACACTATGGAATCATTACCACGACGAGATACATGGCCGAAGAAGATCAAAACGCGCGACTGCACTGTGACTGTGTGATAGGCGCTGTCTGATGCCGAGTTCTTTTAATATGGAATCATTAATAATAAATTTCGCCTACCCCCTCCGGCCTCGTCGCCTACCACCTCCAGCCTCGTCGCTCAGCTCCGCCTCGCCACCGCCGGAATCCAGCCCCACCGTGAGTGCTGTGACTCCGGCCGTGGCAGTTGCGTCGAGCTCCAGCGACGAGTACTTTTCTCCGCCCACGTCACCACCACCTGCGCGTCGACGGAGAGGACGCCGGCCGCCGAGTGGCTTAGGACCTCGAGGCCCACCGGCCTCTGATAGGGTCCCAGCTCCCGGCGAAAGTGTGCAGCGCATGCGATAGACGCAATTTAATAATAGTTTATTTCTCCCACAAGATACATAGGTACAGCAAAATTTCTATAAACAATATTTTTGGTAGGGAGACAGGAGCCCACGCTAAGAAAACTTGTGTTATGGGTCTCCTGGCTACCTGACCCAAATCAGATCAAAAGAAAATAACAATGATTAGGAACTTAAAATTAAGGGAGTGTGCTATGTCAGAAAAATTTGACATGCATGTGTGAATGTGTGTGTGTGCTTGTGATGGTGTGTTTACGTGTATTCGTTTGTCTTAAAAATCTCTATGTTTGTTAAGCAGTCTTTCTGTCTCCTCGTACCCAAGCTTAAGAAGCCATTCGTACGAGACCCTGTCCAGGATACTACTAGCATCTCCAGCACTACATCTTCAACGCCTCTGTGTGTACTTTCTTCTCCTCGGTACACTACCACTTCTCGTGTTCTCTGCAATAGCTAGGATTAAGTAAATACGCTGGCGAAGGTACCATAGACTTCTACCACCTACTTTGGTGAATAGTAGTAGGCGAGAAATAACATGTGGTATCTCAAGCTCTAAAGTAAAATTGTGCCTCGCTTGGGCGGAGCACCGCCGTTTCCTTGAGGGGGCGAATTGCGGAAGCGACCTCTTGCGTCGGGCTCTGGTACAGGCCATGGTCTGGAACGAGGAGGAACGGCAGGTGCTCGCCTCCTCAGGGTCTGGGGCCATGGGTTTACTTCTTATAGGGAAACCCGTAGTCCTGGAGCGCAAAGGGTAAAGAAGGAACACCGGTGTGGTTTTAGCCAGTAAAAGGTTGACACGCCCGCTTGCTCCACCCTAGAGCGAGAGAAGTGATTAGATTATTTCCCACCTTAAAAAAAAGCCTCTAAAGTAAAATTAGTAGTTTCCAAGCCCTACTGACATAAATTAAACCATACTTCGTACGAAGGAAGCACAAAATAATTAGTTTAAGTAATTATAACATCAAAGAGGCACCCGCCGGAAGTGCCTCCATCTTGTGCAGCCGCGGAATGGCGGCCGGAAGTCGAGAATGGATCCTTAATTGGAGGAGATATTGTGGGGCCCTAGGGTAATATTTTTAATTTGTGTTTAATGGAGAAAAATGTAACTTTTTAATTTATTTTTTCTGCTTTCCTGGATTGCTTTAGTATTTTGAAAGAAAAGAAAGAAGAAAGATATTTTATTTGGCACACATATACACACAATGTAGAAACAACATGGATAAAAAAAAACTAACATTGTGTGTCTCGCGCCTGCACCAAATAGGTCCAGTTCAGCAAAATTGCCAGACAACTTCGTGGTAGTTGCCTGACGCTGGTTTTCAACTGTACCTTATTGAGTGTATGGTGGAAAAGTTAGATTATTCATTTAGTTGTCAGTGTTAAGTTATTTACCTTACACACATATATACATGTTTAATAAGTGGTAAATAAGAAATAAATAAATAGATAGTTCAGTGTGTATTATGAGGTTTTCCGCATATTTTATGAACGACTAGTCTGTGCCAGCGGCTTGACTCGCATAAAATTAGGTTTCTCTATACAAACTTTGAACCCCCGTTTCATCCTCTTAGGGGGTGAATTTTGGAAAATCCTCTCTTAGTGCTCGCCTACGTCATAAAAGGAAACCTCGTGCCAAATTTCACGCTCCTACTCCCAGTACTTTAGGCTGTGCGTTGATATGTCAGTCAGTCAGTTTCTCCTTTTATATATAAAGATAAAATGTCCGTTATTTAATTTCAAAGATGATCTGTGAAATATCTCTATAGTAAATGCATTGTCCAGCGCGAAAATGGACCATTAATTTAAACGTGACTAGAAGTGTTATAATTTATGTAGCAGTTTTTATATTAGGTTCAAATAAAAATTAAAGGCTAATTTTGTTGTTAAATGCAAAATTCGAAAATCTCAAGAAGGTTCTTATGAAAAGAAAACAAAAGACGGAATACCTTAAAAGTACATTTTTCTTTACTACATTCAAACCCTTATATATATTGTTAGCTAAGAAACTCATTTTTATTTAGACCTAATATAAAAACTACTATAATGCATTTACGTGTTAGCTGTCAACTTTTGCAAGCTTTTTACAGAACATCAGCCCCCCTAGCCAAGTTACGACCGTTTCGTTTCGAATCTCTTGCGTCGAACGCCTCGAGTAGGCCACGCCTCAGATTCCTTTGTTCTGATCACGTGACTGAGCGTTGAGTTGAAGTGTAAACAATCATTTCAGCCGAAATACGTCCACTGTTGGACTTAGGCCTCCCCCAAGTGTCGCCATAATGACCGGTCCTGTGCGTCACGTCCATCGTTTTACCGCGACCCTGACCAGGTTATCGGTCAACCTTGTGGGACGCCTTCCAACACTGCGTCTTCCGATACGTGGTCGCCACTCCAGAACCTTTCGTCCCCATCGACCATCTGTTCTGCGAGTAACGTGCCCTGCCCACTGCTACTTAAATTTGGCGATTCTTTGGGCTATGTCGGTAACCTAGGTTCCCGACGAGGTAATGAGGCCCATTGTAAGCGACCACGTTACGGAGCCATATGTCACCACTGGCAACACGCACTGGTCATAGACTTTCGTCTTGAGATACTATAAATTACAATAAAAAATCTTATTATTACTACGTAAGTAAACCATAAGAAAAGTCAACCATTTTGAAATAAAAACGCGGCAAAATTGCAAATGGCCGACCGCTTGCTTTTGTTAGAAGTAGCCGAGTATGGAGAACTTGACTTTCTCTTTGTGAAGCTGGGTGAACTTGCAAAGTGAAAGAAATGTTTTTTAGGTGTACTTGTAAATAGGCACTGCTTTTGATGTCCTAGGTTTTGTTAAGCTTTCTAGTTTTCTTTTTTCGTGTCGATTTGGCTTAAATTGACTGGCCTGTTGGTCTTGTGGTTAGTGGCCCTGACTGCTATGCCGGAGGTCGTGGGTTCGATTCCCACCCAGGACAAATGTTTGTGTGATGAGCACGATCATTTGTTCTGTGTCTGGGTGTAATTTATCTATATATGTATGTATTTAGAAATATATAAGTATGTTTATCAGTTGTCTAGTACCCATAACACAAGCTCTGCTTAGCTTGGGACTAGACGGCGTTGTGTGATAGTTGTGAAATATTATTATTATTTATTATTAATTATATCGTTGGCTTCTTTTAAATTAGTTTTTATTTCTTACTAGCTGAACTTCGTACCGCCTACTAAACTGTCAAAGGATAACGCCATCTACTGGCATTACCAGAACATCATAATTCATTTTAAAACGACATTTTGATTAGAGATGGCGTTGCATTCGAACTTTTTTTTTAATTTTTCAATTTTTTCTCACCGTTTAAACCTTCACTGAACTATCACAAATGTTTTAAGACCAAAATTAGCGTAAATCGGTCCAGCCGTTCTTGAGTTTTAGCGAGACTAACGAACAGCTATTCATTTTTATTTAAATAGATTGTGATTTTATTTATGGGTTATGCAAATGCAGTGACACATTTTTATGTGTATCAAACTATGTTTTTCAATACATTAAGATTCGAAGTAATAAATAAATGGGCAATTGACCGGAGACTCATAAGAGTCGCTTAGCCTGATACGGTAAATACAATAAATAGTAGCGTAAGAGAGTTTGCGCACTTTTCGGCACTAGTGCGAAAAAAGTAAATTGTGTGCCTAAAATTGGATTTTCGCTGAAGTGTATTGAAAAAAATAATTTCATCACCAGAATTGGCGAAGAAAAACGCTATTGATTGTTTTACCAATGAAAAACACAACACCGTTATTACGCCACCCTCCCCGTCCCTCTTTTCGAAAGAAAATTAAATGGCTCAATAAATTATATACAGTGAAGATATGCCTCCTTCTGTGTGTCACGGGGGAATCTCATGGGAACCGTCCTTAGGGGGAGCGATGGGAAAATGACACTTTTAGTGCGCAGACACTTTACTTGGCATAATTGGATGGCTCTGTGGCACATGCTTTATTAAATATATTTTTGTAGTATTTTGATTGTACATAAAGTCAAAGTCAAAGTCAAACATTTTTTATTTCACATAGGCCTACATGGGCACTTATAAAACGTCAGAAGCTAGTGCACAATAATTATATAATATGCAACATAATAAAGAACCTCGGGTAGTGTGAAAGCGAAGCCCGGGGCCCCGGGATGAAGGCAAAGAGGGAACAGGAGTGGGTTTTTAGTCAGTAAAAGTCTGACACTATCTCTCGGTCCACCCAAGAGCGCGATTTGTCATTAGATGATTTTGCCACCTTAAAAAAAAAACATAATAAATAAAATTCCTGAAGCAAATATGTTCAGAATCCGTTATCGGACTGATTTCAGCGATTTTTAAAATAGATGTTTTTTTTTTAACCTAAAATAATAAAGAATTATTCATGGCACATTGTACTCATCATTTCAGCCGAAAGACGTCCGCTGTTGAACATAGGCTTCCCCCAAGCGTCGCCACAACGACCGGTCCTGTGCGTATCGCATTAATCGGTTTCCAGCGACCCTGAACTGGTCATCGGTCCATCTTGTTCTTGTGTTCTCTCTCTTGTGTTCTCTCTTGGGAGGCCGTCCAACGCTACGTCTTCCAGTACGCGGTCGCCATTCCAGAACCTTTCAGCCCCAACGGCCATCAGTTCTGCGTGCAATGTGCCCTGCCCATTGCTACTTAAGTTTGGCGATTCCTCGTGCTATGTCGGCAACCTTGGTTCTCCTGCGGATATCTTCATTTCTGATTCGATCACGGAAGGAAACTCCGAGCATAGCTCTTTCCATTATCCTCTGGGTGACTTTAAGTCTTCTTATGAGACCCATTGTAAGCGACCACGTTTCGGAGCCATATATCATCACTGGCAACACGCATTGGTCATAGACTTTCGTCTTGAGACACTGTGGTATATTGGATGATAAAACATCGGGTAGGAGGACAGTCGTGTCTCAGGTAAACGTAGTCGTCGACAACTTCGAGTGCTACATGGATGTTTACCATGACTTTGGTTTGTCCATGTTCATTTTAAGTTCTACTCACTATTCAGATTTTTTATTGTAATTATTAATGTCGCCGGCCCCTAAGGTTTGCTGACATCACTTTGAGGACCACGTGGATCACTACGCGCTGTCCACGACTTTGGCTCGGTCCGGCCAATTCCCGGACAGCCGGACGGCAGGTTACCCATTGCTCGACGTCCGCAAACCCGCGTCTACCGTGGCTGGTAGTCGAGGTCGAGGTCTCAGCGTTCGCAGTTCGTGCATTCTTGAGATACAAAAAAAAACAAGCTTCAAGACACCCCTTTAAACGAAATTGGGTATCCCGATCCCCGGAACCCGTATAATATAATTTAAGTAAGTGCCCCATAATAATACTATATTGACAAACTTTAGGGTGAATTTCCTCATGTTAGAGGGAGATAGGCAGTCTGTTAGACATGGATAGAGATAGCAACCTTTTTGAATTTGCATACGGAGTTACATTGTTCTTATTTTCTTTTCTGTTTTGACCACCATAGTTCGTAGAAGTTAGAATAAGGTAGGTACTTAAATGACTTTTCCAGAAGGGAGCCACCGAGTGGGATCGTGACCGGTCCGATTGCCTGGATGGATCCTGCTCGTAGGAGGCATCTGAGGGCCAACCGCCTCGACGCCTAAAACACCGAAACCTCCGAGGCCACGGGCTATCAGAGTGGGGATTTTGTCAGCTCGCTGAGTGACTTCGGGAAAGACGGTGACACAGTGATCACGTGCTGCCGTGCATAATGAGGCTCAGAGGAGACCCCTCACAGTCGCCTCAGGGGGATGTGCCCTAACAGGCATTGTACAGAGGGGGTTCTGGGGTGGTCTTTTAAGAGGTCACGAGGCCCTCTTCCATGTGCTGATGGTAATCACTAGGGTAGTTTCAGTGAGGTAAAAATACCGGACACCCTGGTTTTTCTCCCAAAAGTCCAGGCGCCTTTTAAAGCTTTCTCCCGAAAACAAAAAAAAAGGTCCTTAAATGACAGTTTTTGAACCTGTAACATCATCTGCGTAGCCTTCTCCTTAGTTTATTGGAGTCAGCTTCCAGCATAGCCGGATAACCTTGTGAGGGTCGCGGGACACTTCCTGACTCATACTACCTACCAGCCACGGCGTCGCAGGCTTGCGGACGACGCCTGAATGTACTTGGGCTTTGCCTGTGTGTGTTTTTGTATTATAGTTAGGTTTTAGTATAGTTTAGTTAATATTTAAGTTTTTTATGTAAGAAATTTTTTTGTTCAATTTGCAAAATAAATATTATCTTGTACTCATGGTACATGTTCATTTTATTTTGTGTTAGTGTGTCTCAAATTAAACACAAAGTCTTTCTTTCTTCGTCTTTCCCAAATATTTCAAGAAAATCAGAATTTATCACAATTCCGTCCCCATCTTTTTTTATGATATAATCAGAGAAACAATTTTACCAAATGTCATGGCGGCATCTATGGTTATGTGAAAGCCTTCCTATGTTTCGTTTTGGTATAAAAACAAATTGCTGAGGGGCGGGAACCGGGGTGAAAAATACCAATGACATTTATCTTGGTAATTTTATTAAATTTACATTAAAACTTTATGCATTAATAAATAACACTTTTTAAAGACGGACTTAATGAAAACCTTAAACCTTAGGCATTTTCTATCCGGCGACCTAATAAATAGACAAACAGAAAAGAAATAAGTACAATAATAAATACATACTTAGATACATAATATAAAAACTAACTTTTGCCAACGGTAGAAATCATTTTGAATTTTGTCTCGTTTTTAGCTGTTTTAATTGTAGTTGTCACTTGTTTTCTCGCATATATAATTATTTAGTATGTATGTGTTTTAGTGTTAAGTACGTACTTTTTTTTTTTAATTTTTGTAATGCACTATGTACAACCCCATTTTATGTCCAGACCATTTCTTTCCATACCAGGTTGCCTGGAAGAGATCGCGGAATGTGATAAGGCCGCCAATTGTATGTTTGTAAATATAAGGCTCAAATGTATAATTTATTATCTTGGTGTACAATAAAGTATACATAAATAAATATAAATAATAAATAGAAAATATATGCCTATGTTACTCAGTGAAAATGTAGCTTTCTAATGGTGAAAGAATTTTTTAAATCAGTCTAGTAGTTTTTGAGTTAAATTGTGACAAACAAAAAAGCCTAATCTTTCCTTTCTATAATATTAGTTAAGCAATGTTATTATTAAAAACAAATCCAGTCAATCAATGCCAGTTTCCTGCCTACTGCTACTTAATTTGGCGATTCTTTGGGCTATGTCGATGACTTTGGCATACATCTATACTAATATTTATAAAGTGAAAACATTTTCATTTTTTTATTTTTGTTTGTAATGAATAAACATAAAAACTACTGTACCCATTTTAAACATTTTATCACCAGCAGAATGCTACTTTATCACTGAGTAACTTAGGCTATATTTTATATTAAAAAACATTAACGGTCCTGTGCGTCTCTCATCCATCGGATTCCCGCAACCTTCACCAGGTCATCCGTCCACCATGTAGAGGGCCTTCCAACACTGCATCTTCTCTGCGGCCATCTGTTCTGCGAGCAATATGCCCTGCCCATTGCCACTTAAGTTTGGCGATTATTCGTGCTATGTCGGCAACCTTGGTTCTCCTGCGGATATCTTTATTTCTGATTCGACAGTTTAACTAACATACCATTAATTGACTATTAGGCGGTAAGAAGTTTGCCGGGTCAGCAAGTTAAATAATAAGAAGAAAATTCAAGTTTACTGAAGAAATTCCGTGTTCTATTTCGCCTAAATCTAACGAATCCCACACCGAGGTGATCTTATAAGCTAGATTAATCTTGCTAGCCGCATTTTCTTACGCGTAAACGTTTTATTTATATTTTTTACTTGTAATGTGAAAATATTTAGTTTTGTTTAGTCTCACCTGAGAACAATATAATTTGAACACACACAATGACAAAACGGTTCCCATCATTTTTTATTTTTCTTCATTTATTAAATTGTTATGCGTCGTGATGGCCCAGTGGTTAAAGGCACGCCTCTCAAGCAAAAGGTTGCAAGTTCGAAACCTTGCAAGTACCAATATGAATTTTTCAATTCATAGTTATGCGACTGGCCTGTCGGTCTAGTGGTTAATGGACCTGATTGCTAAGCCGGAGGTCGTGGGTTTGATTCCCACCCTGAACAAATGTTTATGTGATGAGCACGATCATTTGTTCTGTATCTGGGTGTAATTATTTGTAGTATGTATGTATTTAGAAATATATAAGTATATTTATCAGTTGTCTAGTACTCATAGCACAAGCTCTGCTTAGTTTGGGACTGGCTGGCGTTGTGTGAAAGTTGTGGAATATATATATATTATACAATATTAGTTTTAGTATGTGAAACTCGAAACACGTGTCTAGTATTTTTATATAAAGAATCTGTGTACAAAACAAAACTATATCATGAAAAATCACAAAGTTATAAGCTTCACATATTATAGACAAAATTATACTCAGAATCATAACAAATTATCGTGCTCATCACACAAACATTTGTCTTGGTTGGGAATCGAACCCACGACCTCCGGCATAGCAGTCAGTGTTACTAACTACTAGACCAACAGGCCATTCGAGTCAATGTTGTACAATGCGTTCCAAATACGTCTTACTGTGAAATCGAAGAATTATTATGGTGAGCAAAACAAGAAATTTAAAAAAATTAAATTATTTACGTTCTGTAAATATATCAACGAAAATAGTTTAATCAGAATCGAGGAGGAGGAGTTTTTCGACGCCGTACTTTAGATTGCTATTTTTTTAGTACTTTAGGGCTTTCATTTTTATTTTGTAAGTTAGTTTTAATTACGTTAAAACGATTTAAATGTATGTAATATTTTGAATTGCATGAATTATATTAAAAGTAAAATCCAGGAATAAAAATCAGAATCCAGTTCTTCAATTTTACTCATATCTGAGTTCTTCATTTTTGCCCAATTTCTTGCGATTTGACAGTATGACGTGACGTCACAACATGGCAATCGATCCTATTCTTATTTGGAACGCATTGTAAAGGCGTGTTGTTGTCACTCCCGGCATTGTAACATTGCACAGGAACTGACTAAGTCTTTCGACTCTACTAATGAAGATTTATGTTGCCCAAAACGGTCTTAGGGTCCACTGGACATATCCTAGAAGGGCCTATCAGTAACTAGGGCAATAGATAATGAAAAAATTCGATAATAATATCCGCTGCTACAGTCACACTCATATAAATCATTTGCTGTCAGGATCGTAAGAAACGTGCGCCTGCGCTGGGTAGAGAGGGGACTGGGGTTACCATTGTATCGATATCGATGGCAGGCGGTGGCCTCCTTCTGCAAAGCAGTAATGCTAGTGAAGGACGCCTCAGCCACCGAGTTTCTGACCCCGACTACCAGCCACGGTAGACGCGGGTTTGCGGACGTCGAGCAATGGGTAGCTCGCCATCCAGCCGTCCGGTAATTGACCGGACCGAGCCCAGTCGTCAATAGCGCGTAGTGATCCACGCGCTCCTTGTCAGGGTCAAATAAGGCTAGGGTTATGAAAACGTTTGAAAGGGTGACCGTAACTTTAGAACGCAAAGGGCAACTAAAGAACATACGTGGGTTTTTAGTCAGTAAAACTCTGACACGCCCTCCCGTTCCACTCTAGAGCAGGAAAAGTGATATGATGATTTCCTACATATAAAACGGTTATCCGACCATATTTTATATGACTTGCCTGTTGGTCTAATGGTTAGTGACCCTGACTGCTATGGCAGAGGTCATGGGTTCGGTTCCCACCCAGGACAAATGTTTGTGTGATGAACACGGTCATTTGTTCTGTGTCTGGGTGTAATTTATCTATAATATGTATGTGTAGCGACATCTATGGCGTCACATAAGAACTAATCCTACATCGCGCGATTAAAGTTCTTCGCGCGATGGGAACATATAGAACAGCCCGAAATCATATATCAGGCAGTTGCCCACCAGACATAACACCCGTCTAGCCGGAGGATCCTCCCTTTTCAACGGAGGTTTGTGGGACTTTACTCAGAAGTTATTTTAGGAATAATATATAAGTATATTTACCAGTTGTCTAGTACTCACAAGCTCTGCTTAGCTTAGGACTAGACGGCGTTGTGTGATAGTTGTGAAAAAAAAAAATTATAGAAAATATAAGAAACTTAACCAATTTTACTTTGAAAGTCTAATTTCACTACTCCGGCTTTTTTTTAGGTGGGAAATCATCTAATCTAATCTAATCTAATCATCTAATCATCTCTCGCCCTTGGGCGGAGGGCAAGGGCGTGTCAGACTTTTACTGACTACAACTCATTCCTGTTCCTTCTTTGCCTTCGTTCCAGGACCTCGCGCTTTAGTCCTTTGGGCCTTTCGCCCAACCTATTACTACCACTACTAAGGCTACATACCGTTTCAAATTAAACAGTTTGTATTCTGACTCACCAACAACTAACCGCTGGAAATTCCAGAAAACTTTCAGAGTGTTACAACTTAAAACTTAAACAGCGACAATTAGCTTGATTACAGTGGCCTGGTTCCAATCAGGCCATCTGGCAATCAATAAATGGTGAAACAAAAACGATTTTGAATGTTTTTACTAAAATAAATTTCATGGTGTTATTTTTTTTTTTGGGCTAAATTATTAGTTATGCGAAAAATTCATATAATTATAAAAAATATATAATAATATATAATAATATTCCACAACTATCACACTATGCCGTCTAGTCCCAAGCTACGCAGAACTTGTATCTAGTACCATAGTACTAGACAACTGATAAAAATACTTATATATTTCTAAATACATACATATATAGATGAATTACACCCAGACACAGAACAAATGATCGTGCTCATCACACAAACATTTGTCCTGGGTGGGAATCGAAACCACGACCTCCGGCATAGCAGTCAGGGTCACTAACCACTAAACCAACAGGCCTATCTAAATATTTAATATTGATTCATATATAACATTTTATATATGAATCAATAATAAATATATATTTTTTCAATACACTTACTCGAAAACCCGCTCTTATCCCACCGGTTTTAGGCACGCAATAGACTGCTTTCTGCACTAGGGCAGGAATAGCGCGTGCACCACAATATTATTACATGTATCGTATCAGACTGGGCGCGCGTCGACCCTCGCAAGACAAGTCGCAAGTCAACCCCCGTTTATTAATTTCTTCGTAAGTGTATTGAAATAAGTCTTTTCAGACACGTGCAAATTTGTCACTGTAGCCCTCGGCTCCATAACACACTCGCCTACGGCTCGTGTGAATTCCACCTCGGTCGCAACGAGAAACTTTCTGCACTTGTATCAAAATGTACTATTTCAAACCTATTATCTCAACCGTTACCGAGGCTTTAGAAAGTCAAGGTTTTTGAATTTATTTACTTATTTATTTTCATAGGCACACCAACAACTTGTTTACAATATGATTTTAATAATATAATAATAAATACGAGGTGATCCTGTGTAAAAAAGTCACTTACATGTATGCACAACATTCACAGTAAGTCTAATTAATTAAATAGATATGAAACCGTTAAATAATTAACATATAAAATACGAAAATAGAAATTAAATACCAACGTCTCAACTTAAAAAAAAATACTAAAAATCACATTATTATCATTGGAATTTTAAGGAGGATCATTGGCAATGAAGCACTCGTTGAGTCTTCAAAGTCTTGAGCATCGACGCCGAGTTGCTAGCCAGTCGGTTTTCTACCAGTTGCATTTCGGGGACTGTGCGTCGGAATTGCATAACCTAATTCCAACTGCGCCCGTTCCATCATCGGACCACCAGGCGTACGGCAATGCGCCACCGGTACATGGTGGACATCCCACCTAAACGCACAAAACGTTTTGGGAACACATTAATTGTGCGATACAGATAAGGAGTGGAATTCCTTGCCGGAATCTGTCTTTCCAGATGGCTACAACCCGGGAAACTTTAAGTCAAGAGTGAATAGATTACTTCTAGGTAAGCGCGCTCCATCGTCGACCGAATCGTCGCTTTCCATCAGGTGAGATAGCGGTCAAGCACAAACCTATCAAGAAAAAAAAAGTGGTACTAAATGGGAGTAAGGACCTTAAAACCAATTGAAAGCCAAAAAAGAACTATTACTCACACGCCATAAGCTATAAGTTCCAACAAAAAATAATAATAAGAGTAACATCAAGAAAAGGGAACTAAATCCGATTTACATCATTACTGAGCTTAGGTAACACACAACGAACGAACGTGCCCAAACATAGACCGTCCAAATCATTCATTCCATTCATTCTTTATTTCTATCGATATAAAAGTACCGACGGTAATCCCCTCACTAGTTCTGTGGACACGTTCAATGAGGAGCTCATTGTTGATCTGTTATTTGAGAGATATAAGGAATGCATCCGGTTTTGCTTGTGTGTAGTTGAGGATATAAGCGTTGATTTGATCGTAGGTAAGATGAATGCCATCGGGTGACCACAGTTGGAGATTTGCAAACGATTTTTGACTTTGCTCGGATTCTTGATAACACTCATGCATTGTGTTCTTATACCAAAAATCAACACAGTCGGTTGATATTTAGAGGTTGCACAACGCCAATAAAGTTTTCTCATACAACTAGTACGTCATTAGTGTAGGTTAAATTTTAAATATTATTATTTTTTACAGTGGAGGGTAGCAAACGTTACTAGTATAATACAATAATAAAAATAATTATATTATTATTATATTATTATTAAACGTTACTAGTATGTTGTTATGTCTAGTAAAACTTACTTCTCTCCTCTGAAAAAATAATAATATTAAAAATTTAATCTTCACTGATGACGTGACGTCGTGGTGGGTGGCGTTGTACAACCTCTAAATATTAACCGACTAGCTTCTGTCAGCAGCTTCGCCCGCGTAAATTTGGTTTTTCCATACAAACTTTGGACCCCCATTTCATCCCTATATGAGGTGAATTTCGGAAAATCCTCTTTTAGTGCTCGCCTACATCATAGAAGGAAGTCTTATGCAAAATTTCACGCTCCTAGTCCCAGTAGTTTCGGCTGTGCGTGGATATGTCAGTCAGTTAGTTTCTCCTTTTATATATAATATTATAGATTATGGTGATTTTTTGTATATAAACACTGGGCATGAGTAGTATCAAATATTCGAGCAAAGTCAAATGAAAATCGAAAAATAAAAGAAAACATGAAACACCCTAACGTATATGCAAGACTTACTCATGGGAGTTAGCAGAAAGTATTTTATTTTATGCATTGATAAGAAAAATAATATTAAAAAGATAACTTGCGATTATACAGGAACAATGACCACAGACACACTGATAGAGCAGTGGTGGCCGAGTGAGCAGTGGTGGCCGAGTGAGCAGTGGTGGCCGAGTGGTAACGGCTCCGACTTACAAGTTGTAGGTCGCGGGTTCAAACCCAGCCAGGCGCATTACTTTGTGTAATTTATTTCATCACCACTGCTCTCAAAACGGTGAAGGAAAACATCGTGAGGAAACCGGCATGTCTTAGAACCAAAAATTCGAAGACATGTGACATCCACCAACCCGCACTGGGCCGGCGTGGTGGATTACGGCCCATTCCTTCTCCTAGAGAGGAGGCCTGAGTCCCAACAGTGGGAACATTATAAGGCCGACTATGCTATGACCACAGGCCAAGGAATAATCATCTCTCTATTCTTTTTTCAAATAGCTTTTTTTGGCAAAAACATCCCCCGCTCTTAGGCGGAGCGAGAGATAGTTTCAGACTTTTACTGACTAAAAATCCACTCGCGTTCCTTCGTTGCCTTTCATACCAGGGTCGAGTCTTTTTTCAGAATCAGAACCCCTTGGCCCCAGTAAGCTTCGACTCTGCTAGGCCCCAACGGTTGCTGACATCTCCTTGCGGCGCGCGTGCGACACTACGCGCCGTCGACTTGAGCTCTTTCTCTTGACTTGAGCGATCTACCCATTGCTCACCGTCTGTGAGGCCTTGAATGCTTAATGAATAAACACATTCATTGTGCGTACAGCTAGGAAGTGGAGATTACCGGCCACCGTAGTCGCGGGCTTGCGGACAGCGAGCAATGGGTAGCTCATTGTCCGACCGTCCGGTAAGCGTCCGGACCGAGCTCAAGTCGTCGACGGCGCGTATTGTTCCACGCGCGCCTCAGGGAGATGTCAGCAAAACGGGCCTAGCAGGGCCGAAGCCTACTGAAGTCACGGGTACTATGAAAGTGAAACCCGGGGCCCTGGGACGAAGGCAAAGAAGGAACAGGAGTGGGTTTTTAGTCAGTAAAAGTCTGACACTATCTTCCGCCCCGCCCAAGAGCGGGATTTGCCATTAGATGACTTTCCCATCTAAAAAAAAAAGTAAGGAATGGAAAAAAAAACGTTTTGTGCGTATGGCTGGAATGTCCGCCATGTACCGAAGCCACCTTCAATTCAAACAATCGGAAACCGATACACGAAATACGATATCCGTTCCAATAACCCGTAGTTTCATTATTAAATAATGTTTGATATTTCGTAGTTGGAAGCCATTTTCTTGTCGTCCCGGGGCGGGTGAAGGAGGGGTGTGAAGGAAACCTTATAATCCACGCATGGCTGCTTCAAAGACGCCATTGTTTTCTTACAGTTGGGGACAGGATTATTGGGCTATCCTTATTGTGTTGTGGCGTGTTTTGTAGCGGTATTTAGGAATGTACGATATAGATTTTGTATTGTCGAGATTTAAAGATTTAAAGCATTTTATTTCAAACTAGCTTCTGCCCAGCGGCTTCGCCCGCTTGAAAGTAAGTTTCTCCATACAAACTTTGACCCCCGTTTCATCCCCTTAGGTTGCTTTAGAGCAGTGGTGGCCGAGTGGTAATGGCCCCGACTTACGAGTTGTAGGTCGCTGGTTCAAACCCAGCCAGGCGCATTACTTTGTGTAATTTATTCCATAACCACTGCTCTCAAAACGGTGAAGGAAAACATCGTGAGGAAACCGGCATGTCCTAGAACCAAAAATTTGACGACATGTGACATCCACCAACCCGCACTGGGCCCGCGTGGTGGATTACGGCCCATTCCCTCTCCTAGAGAGGAGGCCTGAGTCCCAACAGTGGGAACATTATTAGGCCGACTATATGCTATATATGCTCATCTGCGTCATAAAATGAAGCTTTGTGCAAAATTTCACGCTCCTACTCCTAGTAGTTTCGGCTGTGCGCTGATATGTCAGTTAGTCAGTTTCTCCTTTTATATAGATAAACCATTTACAGGTACGTTTGAAATGTCAAGAAGTCAGTCAGTCAGAAAAAATGATGCTAATTGTACATTCCAAAGCGTAGATCTCTATAAAGAAGAATGTGCAAGAAACTCCATGGACGCTTACACTAGTGTGGAAAAGTGCTACCCTCACCCCCGCCAAAATTTATTGTATTTATCCAGTTATCCTATCAAGTTGGTCGCCTCGCAGGCCCCATGAGTCGCCGGTCTATACCCCCGTTTATATATATTTCTTCGTAAGTGTATTGAAAAACGAATTCCGCTTCGGACGCAATGACAAACTTGTATCAAAATGTATCGAGTATCCGTCCTTACGTTGTTAACATCTCTACGGCCCGGACTAAGCGTTTCACCTCGTCGATACCGCGTACATCGAAGGATTGGAACAATTTGCCTACTACGGTCTTCCCATCAGATTATAATTTAGGTGTCTTCAAGGCTAGCGTGAATAGGATCTTAATAAACTAGTACGCCTCACCATCAACGATTGCTTCACTGCTTACCATCAGGTGGGGTCCCAGTCAAGTAATAGTTTATATCATTAAAAAAAAAAGAACGTCATACTTCTAGCCGCTATGATGGCTCCTTCTCTGTAACTGCAGTACGTCTCTGGAACTCTCTGCCACACTCTCTTCGCGATAGCCTTTCTCTAGATGTCTTCAAAAAGAAACTTCCTTTCATTATTGACATAATATTAGTATGCCTTTTGGTCTGTTGGTCTATTAGTTAGTGGCCCTGACTGCTATGCCGGAGGTCGTGGGTTCGATTCCCACCCAGGACAAATGTTTGTGTGATGAGCACGATCATTTGTTCAGTGTCTTATGTATGTATTTAGAAATATATAAGTATGTTTATCAGTTGTCTAGTACTCATAACACAAGCTCTGCTTAGCTTGAGACTAGACGGCGTTGTGTGATAGTTAGCGTAGTGGAATATTATATTATATATATTAGACTTATGTATAATATACTTAGTTATATAGGTTTATGTTGTGCACTGGATCCTACCCTCGAATATATTCTCTCTCTATTACTCAAAGGTTTTCTGGAAGAAAACTCATTGCTGAGTTAAGCTCGCCTTTGTACATGAACTGTCTGTATCTCCATATGTTATGTTATGTTTTTGTATATAATAAAGAATTAAAGAAAGAAAAAACAGTGAGAGTTACTTACTGACTGAGCATATCAAAGGATTAAGGACAAAATAAACAAAAATAAATACAAAGCTTGGTCCGTATTCTTGGCCAGCAGTGTACTATGCATCTTTTATCCTTCACACGCTCGACTAGAACTGAAAGGTCTTTGAAAGTTGCTCCTTTCAAAAGAAATGTATAAAAGATACGGTTTCCTTTTATTTTTGTATATAATATGATAGTTATGTTAAACTATATTTTGGGAATCGATATATTTAACATATGCTTTAAGCAGAGCCTTGAAATGAAAAAACGGAAGTCTTATAAGATTATTAACTTTGTTGCCCGTCTGTCTACCTGCCTGCCTGTCTGTCTTTTTGTTTGTCAAGACCCTTTATCTCCGGGAAAGCGTGGAGGTATCGAGTTAAAATTAAAACCATACACTTAGGTTTACGGTCTCTTGAAGCTGTGAAAAATCAAACTTCTAAGTTATATCGCAAAAAAAAAATATTTTGACATTCTCAAGGTAATCAAAATTCATAAGGTTCTTCTCGTTGACCCAGAATACTGAAATTTGGCATGAAGCAAGGTCTTATAGCACAGGTATAGGAGAAAATCGGAAAACTGCTTTGTTTTTCGTCAAAAGTTTGGTTTGCGATTCGGAAAAATCTTCGAGACTCCACTCGGGAATTGAACTATTTACTTATGTAATTTGGTACAGAACACTCAATACGCGAATCTGACTCGCACTTTCGTGCGTGGGAAATCATCTAACGACTTCTTGCGCTCTAGGGTGGAGCGAGAGGGCGTGTCAGCCTTTTACTGACTAAAATCCACATATATTCCTTCAGTTGCCTTTGGCGTTCTAAGACCACGAGCCCGTGTGCAAGTCGGAAATTGTCTGAAGGAGATATACTCCCCCGGGAGTATATCTAATAATAATTATCTCATATTAGATGATAGGAGCAGTGGTGGCCGAGTGGTAACGGCCTCGACTTACGAGTTGTAGGTTCCGGGTTCAAACCCAGCCAGGCGCGTTACTTTGTGTAATTAATTTCGTCACCACTGCTCTCAAAACGGTGAAGGAAAACATCGTGAGGAAACCGGCATGTCCTAGAACCAAAAATTCGAAGACATGTGACATCCATCAACCCGCACTGAGCCCGCCTGGTGGATTACGGCCTATTCCTTCTCTTAGAGAGGAGGCCTGAGTCCCAACAGTGGGAACATTATAAGGCCGACTATGCTATGCTATGCTATGCTATTAGATGATATGGGTTACCCGTGTATCAAGTTTCATTAAAATCTGTTCAGTCGTTTGAGCGTTAACGAGTAACAAATATACATACATATACTTACAGACACAGCAAATGTTGCTCTATCATAAGAATTATCAAAAAAAAAAAACTTGTCCATGAAAACAGTTCGATTCCCGAATTGAGTTACGAAGATTTTTCCGAATTGTAAAAAAAAGTTTTTTTTTTGTGACGTAACTACAAATTTACAGTTTTCAGATTTTTTCCTATACCTGTGCTATAAGACCTTGCTTCATGCCAAATTTCAGGATTCTAGGTCAACGGGAAGTACCCTATGAATTTTGATTCCATTGAGAGTGTTTAAATACACGTTTTTTTGCGACATAAACGGCCATGTCTTTTTTCCGATAACATAGAAGTTTGATTTTTTCACAGCTTCAAGGGACCGTAGTTGAATTACATATAATTCCGCCAGTACCATATTATATTTTAACAGATTAATGCCAGGTCATGTGCAAGGGCGACGCAAGGCATTAATGTCATTATGTCTAGCGGAAACTGTCGCAACACCGGTAGCCGCCATCTTGTACCGGATGTGCAGGATAAATGGATTATTATGTCATTTTAATATTAGTTAAGTTACGTGTAACGTATCTGTGGTCTACATGCCTCTGTGAGCGTGAAGGTTAGGCAGAGATAATGAATAGTTTTGATGAAAATTATGAGGATTTTTCGGGATCCGTACCTCAAAAGGAAAAACGGAACCCTTATAGGATCACTTTGTTGTTCGTCCGTCTGTCTGTCTGTCTGCCTGTCAAGACCCTTTATCTCGGAAACGCGTGAAGGCATCGAGTTGAAATTAATATCATATCCTCAAGTCTGCGGTCCCTTGAAGCTGTGAAAAAATCAAACTTCTAATTTAACGAACGAAAAAGATATGGCCGTTTATGTCGAATTTCAGGGTTCTAGGGAAACGGGCAGAACGCTATGAATTTTGATTCCCTTGAGAGTGTTGAAATTCACGTTTTTTTGCGACATAAACAGGCGTATCTTTTTTTTCCGGCAATTCAGAAAATTGTTTTTTTCACAACTTCAAGGGACCACAAACTTGAATATATGGTTTTAATTTCAACTCGATACGTCCACGCATTCCCGAGATAAAAGGTCTTGACAGACAGACAGACAGACAGACGGACAACAAAGTGATCCTATAAGGGTTCCGTTTTTTTTCCGTTTTGAGGTATGGAACCCTAAAAAGCATCCTATGAGCTATGCCAAGACATGGTCTACTCGTGTTTCAAATTTTATCGCAATCCGGGCAGCCGTTCGAGCGTAAAGAATTAACAAACAGACATACACACTCACGAACTTTCGCTATTGTAATTGATGATCGCATTGATCGATAAATGAGGCTTTTTTTTTTGTTTTAGCTTTGTATTGTTCTGTGCATACTGCATATAGTTAACGTCAAATTTAGAAAGTATATAAGAATATCTGTTGACACAGATTACAGTCGTTTAGTTGTCCATTAGAACGAGGTTGTAGATGATTCTGATATATTTGCGGTATTTGGCAGGTGATACACCAATTATTTTTAATTAGTACTTCTTAGATTTCATTCAAAAATAGTTATAAGTACTTTGATATTACAGAAAATACAAAACACAAAGAAACCATTAAATAACTAATTTCGAAAAAAGAATAACGTACCTTTAATATAAAGTTTATTTGAACTTATAATTCCAAGTCAATTCAAAGATAGAATACTTCAAAGCAACCCGTTTTAAAAAACGGCAATTTCATAGGTACCTATTTTTAAAGTTCGGTTGGCAACTCTAATCTGAGGTAAGCGATGATGTGGCCGACGATGGAGCACGCTTGCCTAGAAGTAACCTATTGACTCTTGACTTAAAAACCCCCAGCCCTGCGTTCAAAAATAACCAGAGTAGCTTAGAGTTGCAACCCAGACCCGTTCTTTTATAACTCGAGTAGCTACCCTAGAGTTAACCCAACTAACTCTAACTCCGACCAGGGTAGGTTGGTGTAAGCGGTAGGAATGACAGTTGCTTGACATTGACAGTTGAACTCAACGTTTGCCTTCAAAAATGCAAGCTTAGAGTATCTATCCGATGACTTCATTAGAGTTAACTATAATCTCTTTTTTGAACGCAGGGCAGGTTGTAGCTATCAGGAAACACAGACTCCGGCAAGGAATTCCTTTTCTTAGCTGTACTAGTTAGGCTTATCGAACAATTTCGCTGAGGTACTGAAGTAGTCAATACATAAATACAGCTGCAGACCACAAACGCATTGATGCCTTTGAGATGTGGTGCTGGAGAAGGATGCTACGTATATCTTGGACAGCATTTCGGACCAACGTATTGTTACGCCGTGACACTCGAACGCGCCATATCTTTGATGAAATCAAGAGTGGGATCAAATAATTAAAACGCATTGCTGTACGAACCTCCTAGAATGGAAGTACGTACCCAGGCCTGGCAAGTTCTAGAAAAGTCCGACATAAAGTACCTACCACTATTATTATTAAATAAGTTTGAATAGGTAGGTACGTAGGTAGATAAGGGAATTCGTATCTTCCGCAATTAATAATAGAGTCGAAATTCGCATGTTTGTAATAAAATCAATTTATGATTCACTAGGAACTTTTTTGTCACAACTGTCAGCTCAAAGACGCTAGTTTTGGTCAAGTCGAATATTCATCTCCTTTTTGGCCGAAACTGAAACACTCGACAACACCAGTTTTTGTCTTTTGAAATATTTTAAAGATTCTCATTATTTTCACAATAAATTATTTCTGTACAATTTAAGCTTATGTCATGGTGTTTGGTTAGTTCTTTGGGTTACGACTTATACCGTGGTGAAGCTCATATGAATACACCATAGAAAAAAACCACAATTTTGTGAAAAATTAAAGTTTTTTTTTTGTCTCATTGAAAATCAGCGGATCTATTAAAAAAAACGTTTTTATACATTATTGTAAAATATGTAAAATTGTTAAGATTTTTTGTGAAATGAAAAAAATTGAAGTTTTTGTACGACCAATATTTAAATTCGTTAATTTCACTTTTATAATATTTTCTGTACAATAAATACAGGTTGTGGTCACATCGTTGAAAAAATGACGTTTTTTTTTTAAAGTTAAAAGAATAATAAATTTTAAAATATACAATCGTCCATCTATTTCAGCACAAAATAAAACTAAAACAATGATATTTTTTTAAGTGTTCAAATGTTTTTTTTTTAATTTTTTAAATTTCGAATAAAACAAAAAAAAGTATCGTAGTTTTTAATTGTTTTGTTAAATTTTATTTTTTAAATTATTTATGTACATTATAAGCTTATGTTACGGGGTTGGGTTAGCCCTACGGGGTGGGGACACACCGTAGCGAAGCCATGAGATGGATCAAGCGAATACTGTTAGCTAAGGGGATTTTTATGACGATTTTATGACATTTTTATGGGAAAATTTTCTCCTTTATAAGCAATACTTGATAGTATACAGGCAATCAGAAATTCCAGACATAGTATCTGTGGCTGTTGTTTTAAGTTGACTTTAACTGGAATGTTGGTCTAGTGGTTAATGACCCTGACTGCTATGCGAGAGGTCGTCGGTTCGATTCCTACCCTGAACAAATCTTTGTGTAAAACACGATCATTATTTTGTTCTGAGTCTGTGTGTAATTTATCTATAATATGTATGTGTTTAGAAATATTTAAGTGTGTTCATCAGTTGTCTAGTACAAGCTCTGCTTAGTTTGGGACTAGATGTCGTTGATATTATATTATTATTGTTTAATTAGACATTGCTTGTTCTTACAGTCCATCCTAAGGTTGTCTGCTACATACCGCTGTCAGCGATAGGACCTTCATTGTAGCCATAAAAGCCAAAGTTTCTGTTGCTATTTTGGTGTACAATAAAATGTATTCTATTCTATTGATGGCCTGTCTTTGATGGAATAGCTTAGTATGGCCACAGAATGTATGACTTTGGCTCTAGGATACAACTTTGGCCAGAGCTCTTTAGCCAATAGAAATACAGTTAACTATGAGTACAGCAAAAAATTAGTTAAAGACTACGTTGAAGACACGCTTGTTTGGCAATACGCAGACTTCACGTATTTTTGTTTGTATTTTTTTTGTGTCATAAAAAAAATGAATTGCAATTGATATATAAACCATTATTGTCATGTAGGTTTAATTACTTACGGATCAAATGTTTTTTCTTTAATGTTAAATGAATAAAATGAAAATTTTCCCACAAAAAAAAAAACAAAATAAAAGCGTCACAAAAACGTAAAAGAACAGTTTTGTTTGTTTTTATTTGTTGTTATGTGCTAGCGGCGCTGGGTAGAAAATTAACAAAATTATAAAAAAGTATATAGACACTGAAGAAACCCGGTTATAGGCACAAGCTTATGGACTTGGGGAGGTGAGTGCTGGCACGTTGTTAGGTTTGGTGAAGTCAAAATAATCCTACAAATTGGCGATGTCAAAATAATCCTACAAATTGGCGATGTCAAAATAATCCTACAAATTGGCGATATCAAAATAATCCTACAAATTGGCGATGTCAAAATACTCCCATTAATTAGCGATATCAAAATATTCCTACAAATTAGCTATCTCATAATACTCGTACAAACTAGTGATGTCAAAATACTCCTACAAATTGATGATGTCAAATAAATTAATATAAATTATTTTACATTTGGTTACTAAAATTTTCCTACACGGGTTGTGACAAAAATAATAATCTATAGGAATAGAAATCACTGGTTCGAATTATTATAAAAATATTTTAATTTTGGGTGACCTATTTATCTACATAAATAAAAGCTAAATACCACTCACTGATTAATCACGAAATCTCAGAAACTATAACATCTACAAACTTAAAATTTGGCAGGTAGGTTCCTTATAGGGTGTGGACATCCGCTAAGAACGGATTTTGTGAAACTCCGCCCCTAAGAGGGTAAAACGGAGGTTGGAAGTTTGTATGGAGAAACCTACTTTTACGCGGGCAAAGCCACTGGCAGAAGCTAGTCTATATAACATAACGCTACGACAAAAGAGGCGAGTAAAACCGTGAAGGACACCTAGTATAAAATATACCTCACTGAGTATATTAACAATAAATTTTACAACGTAACGAAACCTGACACCAAGACTCATAATAATTCGATAGTCATCGATCGACGTCCAGCCAGGGGCGCCGGCTTTTAGAAAACGTCATGGGTGCTCATGCTCATTTGATGACTCGAAAAAATGGCGAAGTGTGAGAAGAGAAATGCTCACTGATCGACATTTTAATAACGGATATATACAGGCATCAGTAACTGGCATCCGTTGCCCGCATCGTTAATAAATAATAATTTGAGACAACATCACGTACATTGTCCTGGTCCTAAACTAAGGTTTTCCCTTGTACTATGGAAACCAGGAACAACGAAGGTACCATAAACATCCAGACCCAACACGAATATCGGTTTCATCAACAAACATTTGGAATCGAACCCGTGACCCTTGCGTCTCAACCGGCGCTCCAAAACACTGCGCTAAATGGGTAGTCGGGTAATGAAAAAACGCCCATCCCTATAAGGCGATTACTGATATGATTCTCAATGTCTATTCTCAGGTGTGCTCAGCACCTACTGTTTATTTCTCATGGGTGCTCGTGCCCCCGAGCACCCATGGAGTCGGCGCCCCTGTGTCCAGCAATATTTGACGTAAATGATGCATCGCTGGCTGATACTAAATCGATCGACCAAAGTTATCTACACCAGATATTATAACCATATACGTGTACACGTATGTATGCGATGATTGATCGTCTAAAGTTGAAACCACAGCCAAAAGATTGAATCTAGTAAATCATCGACAGTGGAAATGTAAATTCGCTTAACCACCATTTTGATTACATTACAAAAAAGACAATAACAATACGGAATATACCTAAAGATGAAAAATAAAATTTATTTGTGAAAATAAAGGGCCTATTACACTACTCGATATTCAGACAGTTTAGTCGACGTCGCGTAGTGTTTTATGGGTTAGACCGGTCTTACTCGGAACAAAAAATAAGACAGTCTGAATATCGTGTGCTGAATATCGCGTAGTGTATGAGATAATAAATGATCTAATAATCCTTTAATTAAAAAGTTATGAAAGGGCCTTTATTTTCTAAATTAGGTGTCGGCTAAGCGAAAATCACCGGGACAATAAACAGCTGATAGTGAATTTGACTTCAAATTGAGAGACTTAAGCGACGTTGGTTCAGCGATATGAAACGTATAAAATTTGGTCTGCTTTTGAACCTAAACAGATCGGCGTAGAAAAATTTGTTGACTCTCGTGATTTATATAACTAATTTTCTACCAAAGTGGCGGATAAGCGATTTTACCTTTCCACTGTCAAAATATACTTTAAATGATGCCTCCAAACTGAAAAATGGTTTTCCCATTCGATTATAATTTAGGTGTCTTCAAGGTTAGAGTAAGGAACGAAACGAAAAAAGTTTTTTTTTTTCCGGAAACAAAAAGAAAAATCGGCCTCTGTATACAAACTGTCCAATCATAATTTTGTATGGAGAAAAATCTTGTGGAAGGTTGTTCAGTTTCTTCTACTGAGAAAGCCTTTTAAATTTGCAAAAACCTGTCCCTTACACCTTGTATTTCTAATAAAAATAAGGTAACAACCCTACGTAAACATAATTTGATATTCATCGATCGATGTCACACAATATGCCAAATCGTTCTGATGCCAGTCTACCGAGTAAAGAAGGTACAACTTATGCTTTAAGTTTCTATACCCACCAGTGAGTCACCGAATCATCACGAGGCCAATCCATAAAAAAATTAACTTCTGAAAATCGTTGTAGCAGCGCTCTTACCTAAAGCTTCTCGACTCCACTCAACATTAATCCTGAGAAAAATCCCTACCAAAAACCTTGTTAGGTCGAGTGAGATTTCTAAAAGAATCCTGTAGGAGACGTTAAGTGATCTTGATGTCTTTTTGAGCAATACAAAGCACACTTACTTAAAAAAAAATGCTCCTATTCGGTCCCTTTTCGTACTCTTATCAGTTCTCATCTAAAATTATAGATCTACTTTTTATTAAAATAGTACTTTAAAATGCAAGTGGGCAAAATTTCTCGGGTACAAAACGGCCTGTCTTTGGCTCAGGCATGTATTGCGTTTCAACTGCAATGACAATAGCTCACGTGTGTCAAATGACGTTGTTCTATGCACTTTTTTCCAAAAGACGCTCCCAGCCTGCTTTTAGGCTTGCAATAGCATAGTCGGCCTTATAATGTTCCCACTGTTGGGACTCAGGCCGCCTCTCTAGGAGAGGGAATGGGCCGTAATCCAGCACGCGGGCCCAGTGCGGGTTGGTGAATGTCACATGTCTTCGAATTTTTGGTTCGGTTTCGATGTTTTCCTTCACCGTTTTGAGAGCAGTGGTGATGAAATAAATTACACAAAGTAATGCGCCTGGCTGGGTTTGAACCCGCGACCTACAACTCGTAATCGGGGCCATTACCACTCGGCCACCACAGGCCCAGGCTTGCAATAGCTGCATTAAACTCTAAAGATGGTAAGATGGTTGTTGAAAAATACCTTGCTTTACACGTGGGCATATGTCATTGCACTCTAGGTTCCATAACGCCCTCGCAAACTTTGCACACCTGCATCAGACTGTACTATTTTATTCTTGTAACAAAAACAAGCACGCTAAGTAATTTTTGCTCCCTAATTTTGACTTCACCACAACCAAACGTCCAGCCCCACCCGGGGTAAGTGAACACCAAGAACCGTGGGACGGGGACCACACCATTGGCCTGCTACGCCAGGCCAATTACTCACAGTCTCTGGAGGTGTCTTAGTCTCAAAAATAGCCCCTCTGGCAAGTGGCCCAGGCGGTTATTGTTGAGTCTCCTGCAAGGAAATATTAATATAGTCCAGCGTCTCTTAACCTGTGAAGTTTTAGTAAGTAAGCCATTTTGGCCAGCTGGTTGATTCGTGATTTCAAACCTTTCCTACTCAAATTTTTTATTAAAAATTTAATCATGACCTGGTAAGATAAAAATCCGTAGCTAGCTTTCTTTATACAAATCTATGGAAAATGTTTTTGAATCAAAAGATAAAAAAAAAAATCTCACTACACTTCTAGTATAAATTTTTTACTTTCTTTGTCTATTAGTTACTCAAGAAGACTATCCACGAGAACTGCCGACAAACTGTGCTACAGTTTAGCAGAAGATGTGAAACTAGTTTTGTTATTTTTTTTTACTAAACCATTAAAGAAATAATACATTTTGAAATTGAAACAAAAAAATTGTTGAAAAGTTTTATAATTCCTGATATAAGTAATTTAAATGAGTTTAATAATAAAATAATAAAGGTTAAGAAACGCAAAGACGACGCTGCAAAGTCATTGCATACGAAACTAACGCAATCAGCTATTCCAATTGGTAGTTTTGAAATTGGAACCTCACATTTTTCTGAGCGACGTAACTTTGTAATGAGGTTTTGCATACAGAGTTTTTAATGGTTTTAGAATTGGAATAGTTATCTAGAGCATAACTATAGAAGCATTTAATAATACAAGGAGCTTTTGAAATAATTTTAATTCAAAGCTGATTGTTAGTCTTTTCTTCCATTTTTTTTTTTACTTTTTTTCTAAATTATCTATTTTAAGGACTATTCGATAAGTAAACAACAATGCAACGACTACTTTTCATAAAAAATACTATAGAAAAAAATCGCCGTCATCTCATTGTCGCATCAAGCATGTCTGCAGTAACCATAAAATAAACAATTCGTCAATTAGAAAACGGTGCTCATTTAAAGTATTTCATTACTCTAAAACCATTAAAACTTCTGCATGAAATTAATGGTAAATTAATGAGAATTTCATGCAAATCTACTCACAGCCGTTCTAACGCGTTCAGCTCCAGGAAGGCATCCCTCTCGATCGTGTGAATTAGATTCTCTGACAGTTGCCTGAAAAAGATAAAAATATTGAACTGAAAATAATAATAATGATAATTTATTAGCATACAATATATATTCATTGACTTATATTCTAGAGATAGACAAGCACGTTCATGGAAAATATTTGTCAAAATACTGAAAAGTTAAAACAAAAGTTCGCTGTGACGATACATTGGCATTATGCCGTTTAACAGAACTATTAAAACATACAGCGGTAAGATAGCTTTTAGAGGATACTTTTTTCGCGACCAAAATGTCTTAAGCGCCATGAATTCCGTGGCACTTACGCGTTTCGTTCAACATAGTGTAATTTTCAAGATGTATGGATTACACTACACTTGAGTCGATTGAAGTGAGTGTTCGGCACGCGTGATCTAGTGCGTAGTACATATATATCGATGGTTATATTATAATTATATACTTTAATGCACACCTTAACTTATCACAGGACAAACATGAATAAAAATAAGTGTACAATAGGCGGTCTTATTGCTGAGGGCAATTTCTTACAGACAACCTTTGGATGGACTGAATTAATGGAAAAGATTTGGGGCTGTCAGTGTACGACAACATAAATAATGTAAAAAAAAACTAATAATAAAATATAATACATAAATAAAATACCAAATAATAAACTATAAAATTCCCTCTCCTGGAGAGAGGAGGCCTGAGTCCCAGCAGTGGGAACATTAAAAGGCTGATTATGCTATGCTATGCTATGCTAAACTATAAAATATCAAAAATATTTAATTAAGAAGAGAGAAGAAAAATAATAATTATTATTTATTCTTCTAAAAAGTACACAAAACACAATGACTTAGATAAATAACATCACATTACACTGGTTAGTAGTTGAGCAGTGGTGGCCGAGTGGTAACGGCCCCGACTTACGAGTTGTAGGTCGCGGGTTCAAACCCAGCCAGGCGCATTACTTTGTGTAATTTAGTTCATCACCACTGCTCTCAAAACGGTGAAGGAAAACATCGTGAGGAAACCGGCATGTCCTAGAACCAAAAATTCGAAGACATGTGACATCCACCAACCCGCACTGGGCCCGCGTGGTGGATTACGGCCCATTCCCTCTCCTAGAGAAGATGCCTGAGTCCCAACAGTGGGAACATTAAAAGGCCGACTATGACTATGACACTGGTTAGTTCCAAAAGTGAGTCAACGACTCCCAAACTGAGCACTGCCCCGTATCTTGGGTAGTCGGCGGTCCACCATTTTATTAGTTCAGTCGGTTTTAGAATGTATTTTCCTATTCTGTTGGTGCATAATATGTAGGTATTTCTAATTAGGTATGTCTTCTAGGGTAGTTTTTTTTTTATTGGGTGGGAAAATCAACTTATGACAAATCCCGCTCTTGGGCGGAGCTTCTTCGCCTTCGTTCCAGAGCCCCGGGTTTCACTTTCACACTACCGGTGGCCCCAGTAGGCATCGACCCTGCTGGGTCCCAACACTTTTTTTTAAATAATTACGCCGCAAAAATAAAGAAAAAAATAACAAAAAATAATTAAAGAGATAGGTAATGCTCCTTCACCAGCGACACAGTCATTCGTTTGTACATAATGTACCACCATTATGTACAAACGAATGACTGTGTCGCTACAACAGTATATCTATTAAACGCAAAAATAGCAATGAAAATAGTATGTTCAGATTCCACTACCGAATCGATTTCAGTTATTTTTAAAATAGATTTTTTCTTATTCTTTCTCGAAATAACCAAGAATTATTTTAGGATAAAAACTGGGCAAGTGCGATTCGGACTCGCGCTTACCTATGAAAAAAGTTCAATTCCCGAATTGAGTTACGAAGATTTTTCCGAAAAGCATTTTTTTTTTGTGAAGTGTCTACAAATTTACAGTTTTCAGATTTTTTTTCCTATACTTGTGCTATGAGATCTTGCTTTATGTCAAATTTCAGGATTCTATGATATTTTTGGGAAGTACCCTAAGTATGAATTTTGATTTCCTTGAAAGTGTCGAAATATAAGTTTTTTGCAACATAAACGGCCGTATCTTTTTTTTTCGTTAACTCAGAAGTTTGATTTTTTTCACAGCTTCAAGAGACCGCAGACTTGAGTATACAGTTTTAATTTCAACTCGATACCTCCACGCGTTCCCGAGATAAAGGGTCTTGACAGACAGACAGACAGACAGACGGACAACCAAGTGATCCCAGCCTTGTGTAATATTTGTGGAATATAATATTTTTTTATTTTTTTTTTATTATTTTTTTATTAATTATATCAATAAGCTAAGTTATTTATTTATTTTACTCCTAAATATTATAACTTAATAAATATATAAACAAACTGAAAATAATATATGTACAAACGGGTAGAAATAAAACTCATAGGGCATCAAAAAATTCGTCCACATCGATGTCAATGGGAAAAGTGCCCAGAACGCTGGCAGCATTGCCACGCTGGATGGCAATGCTGATTCGTTGACCGAAGAAAAGCCCAGCCCTCTGGTATTATTTAATTTATACTTTTAAATTAGTTTGTAAATAATTGTTACTTACAGTGTTTTCAAGTCCTTCAGACTTTGAAAGTCGCTCTGAAAGATGATGGTGATGTTGTTGCCTTGTAAGTCTCTGAAACAAAAGAAAACGTGCATTTAATAATAATAATAATAGTTTATTTAAGATAACCTTGATCCAATTTGTTAGTAGTATAAAAAACTTAAAACTAGTGTTAGTAATACAATCTTAATCTACTCGACCCCTGCCCGACCCATGAATCGAGGTATCAATACTCATGTGAGCACTAATACAACGATTCATGTACAGGCAGTCCACTCTACTGGCTATCATACTTAAAACGATGTTACGACTAGCCCGCACTCTGCTCAGCATTGACGCGCATCGCTTGCGCAGAATAGCATAGAATATTTAAAAAACCAATACAATTTTATTTTTCAGTTGTTTTTATTATTGTCTGCAGTGGTAGCAAAGTGGTAGGAGTAGGTACGTAATGAAGGTGGTTACGATTTGTATGTCTTGAGTTCAAACTAGTAACCGTGGGCCTAAAACGCAAAAAGGAACTGTAGGACATAGGTGGGTTTGTGGGTTGTGGTGGGTGACTGATTGAAATCAGTAAATATCTGACACTCTCTCTCACACTACCTTCTGTCTGGCCTGTTGGTCTAGTGGTTAGTGGCCCTGACTGCTATGCTGGAGGTCGTGGGTTCGATTCCCACCCAGGACAAATGTTTTTGTGATGAGCACGATCATTTGTTCTGTGTCTGGGTGTAATTTATCTATAATATGTATGTATTTAGAATTATTTATGTATGTTTATCAGTTGGCTAGTACCCTTAATACAAGCTCTGCTTAGCTTGGCACTAGACGGCGTTGTGTGATAGTTGTGGAATATTATTATTATTATTATATTATTATTACCTTGAGTTAATGCATAATGGGAGGAGATATTTGCAGATTAATTCCGACTTTAAAAGCAAAGGTTAAACGTTTTATTTTGGGGTCGGCGCAAAAGTTTTTTTCTTCTATTCTGTCCTGTCACCCGTCACGCTATCACTAACTCCCTTTCTTTTCATATCGCTTCTCACACAATCCATCCATCTTTTCTTTGACCTCCCTCTCCCTCTCCATCCATCCACATGTATACTCAAAAGAAAAGGTATGATCACCACGAAATCTTTCCACCACACCATTTTTCAATGGTCACCATGAAAGGACTCCATTAGTCCTATGGCGTCAATAAAACCGTTTATATCCTTTGATTACTGACGTTTATTTTAGTTGTAAATGTTGATAGTTTACGACTAAATCGTAGAGTATTACGACCATAGCTTGCAGTAGGATTATGACCCTAAAGACTTTGTTTTTGTCGCTGTTAAAATCATCCAATGATAACCCCTGCTGTTGGGCGGAGCGCGAGGATGTGTCAGACTTTTGTTGACTAAAAACCCTCTCCTGTTCCTTCGTTGCCTTTCATACCAGGGCCGAGTCTTCCTTTTAGAAGCAGTCCCTGCTGGGCCACTACGACCCTAAAGACTTTGGTAATACTTTCGTTGTGCGTTCAGCTATGAAGTGGAATTTTCTACCGAAGTCTGTGTTTCCTGATAGCTACTATCGCTCGGTTATACTACTGATGATGTGGTCGTCGATGGAGCACGCTTGCCTAGAAACATCGAGTTATATTCTAGAGATAGACAAGCACGTTCATGGAAAATATTTGTCAAAATACTGAAAAGTTAAAACAAAAGTTCGCTGCAGCGCTACATTGGCATTATGCCGTTTAACAGAACTATTAAAACATACAGCGCTAAGATAGCTTTTAGAGGATACTTTTTTACGACCAAAATGTCTTAAGCGCCATAAATTTCGTGGCACTTACGCGTTTCGTTCAACATAGTGTAATGTTCAAGGTGTATGGATTACACTACACCTGAGTCGATTGAAGTGAGTGTTCGGCACGCGTGATCTAGTGCGTAGTACATATATATCGATGCCTAGAAATAACCTATTCACTTTTGATTTAAAGAACCCTAGGTTGTAGCTATCAGGAAACACAAATTTCGTGTGTACGTAAAATTGTGGGTTTTAGTCTGTAAAAGTCTGAAACTCCCTCTATCTCCACCCAAAGTGGGAACAAAGTTATTGATGAATTCTCATCATAAAAAAAAAATCGGTCAATTGAGAGTTTGACTCGCAGACCGAGGGTTCCGCATAAATTGGCTAATGCAGGTAAATAGTTCCATTCCTGGATCGAGTTTCAAAGAATTTTCTGAATCTTTTTTTTTTATTATTCATAGACATGCGCTTGACCGCTATCTCATCTCACCTGATGGAAAGCGACGATGCGGTCGACGATGGAGCGCGCTTACCTAGAAGTAACCTATTCACTCTTGACTTAAAGATTCCCGAGTTGTAGCCATCAGGAAACACAGATCTAATTATTTTGTGACGTATGACGAGACCCTGCTTCTTGCCAAACAGGATTCTAGGGTCAACGGGAAGTATAATGAAGTGTTGTATGGTCTCCGTATTATGCAGTACACTCGCAGCGCATTGAGAGTATTCACAGAGCATTCACTAGGCATCTGGCCTTTCACTCCAGTGGCTTTTCACACAGGAATCCCTACAGAGAGCGCTTAAGAAAATTCAATATGTTTACTCTTCGAGAACGGAGACGGTTGTTGGATATGTGTTTCTTTCACGAAATCTAAATCAAATTTCCTATTTTCTTCAGAATTTGTCTTTGAAGGTACCCCTCACCTAAACTCAAGGAAAACTCAAAAATCTTTTTACCTGTAAAGTCTAGTTTGGGTCGACAAGCTCCTCTCCGTAGAATCGTTGATGAGTACCTTTCTCTTACTGCGATAGTGCCACCCCTAGCGAAGTTACGATCGTTTTGTTTGCGTCGAACGCCTCGACTAGGTCACGCTACCGATTCCTTTGTTCTGACCACGTGGCTAAGCGTTGAGATGACGTCAGAACAAAGTAATCGGAGGTGTGGCCTACTCGAGGCGTTCGATGCAAACGAAACGATCGTAACTTGGCTAGGGGGGCTGAACTTGGCGTGTTTCACGATGACCTGCGTGTGTTTAAGTATAAAATCAAAAGAATTTTCTATTTAAACATTTTCCTTAATTAATAACTAAATTATGTAAATTAAATACTCATTTCTCAATAAATATTTTTTTATAATAATTGTATTTTTTTTGTTTATTTTTTATTTTATTGTATTGACTGATAACTTGTAATTTTTTCAAGCACATATTTTGTAAATTTTTATCACAGAGCAAATGAATTCCAAATGTTACGTACGCCGTTATTGTAACATACATCAGACCACCACGATGAAATCGTTTTTTTTTTGTTTTTAATGTTAAATGTATCGTAATGTGGCAGTACTCAATAAATAAATAAATATACATAATCCTATAAATATTGATTTCCTAACGAGTGTTAAATGTACGCCTAAACGGAGCATAAACAGCTTTATCTTTAGATTACGCAGAAGTTTGATTTTCACTGATGCTTGGGGTAGCAGACTTGAGTGTTCATTTCAGCTTCATTATGTAGAGAGGAAGCCTGATGATGATGATGATGATGTCACCGGAAAATTGTAAATACCGTTAGATTATAATCTATCTCGCGAAATTTTAAACTATCGAATGATTGTGAACCGAAATAATATACTGGTTACAATTTAACGCATTACTTTTCGGTAAATTATAATCTATCGTAGTATTCGTAGGGAAACGGTATAGAACGGAACGCATCTCGAGCGCTGATTGGTTGAACGGCATAAGCCCCGCGCCGCCATATTTGTGTATTAATTCGTTTGTTATCGAATGTAAACAACAGTGCTTTAGTGTATGTAAATTGATTTCGAGTTGAAATGAAGTCACAGCTTTAGTATTAGCTATATGAAATTGTTGTGGAAGTAAAATGAATCTATAATTAACCAAAGAAGTACAGTTTGAATGATAAATAAGTTAGTGTTAGTCACCGATAATAGCCAGCACAGAAGGGCAACTGTAAGACCGACCAATCAGGGACAGCCTTCGGACAGTTAAAAATTTACACGCGATAGAATGTGATTTAACAGTTTCATTTCGATAGATTATAATCTATCGAAAAATAACGCGTTAAATTGTACGGTTCACAATCTTTCGATAGTTTACAATGTCGCGAGATGCGATTATAATCTAACGGTATTTACAATTTTATGATGACATATATATTATCGTAAGCTATCTCTGCACTCAGGCCTGAAACCGCACATCTTCATATTCATAACGGAAGGTTCAAACAGTCTTGCTACTCTAACTTTGGAAGCACTTAAAGCATTAGTGTAGTATGCCATTTAGTGGCACTTAGTGCCATTAAGTGCCATTTCTGTGTGACCGCGGGGTGCCATAGTTACCAATATTATGAGTTAGTAGTGTCACTGAAGAGAGGTATGAACTTTAGTATGTTGAAGGAGTTCCTAGTGTCGATCTTTGAAGTTGACGTACGGCGAGTATCCACCCTAATGTTGTTGAAACTTCAAATGTCCGGACTAAGCGTTTCGCTTCGTCGTTTATACCGTGCACATCGAAGGACTGGAACAATTTGCCTGCTTCGGTCTTCCCGTCCAACTATAATTTAGGTGCCTTTAAGGCTAGATTGAATAGGCTCTTAATAAAATAGTGTGCCTCACCATCAATGATTGCATGACTGCTTACCACCAGAAAGGGATCGCAGTCAAACACTGGTTTATATTAATTAAAAAAAAAGAAAAAAGAAGAGCGCTCAACCTGAGATGCATTTCCATGCAACCGCTCTTACGCGATTATGATGTTATTACACATCTTTCTCCAGATATTTTGGTTACACAGATATCTCGTGGATATTATCTAGGCTTCTAAAGAAATCAAAACATAAATTTGAGTCAATCTAATTCAGTAAAGACTTCTTATTTGAAGCCATAGATGTCGCTACAACCTTAGTGTTATAATTCATCACCATAATCATCATTTCAGCCGATAGACGTCCACTGCTGGGCATAGACCTCCCCCAAATGCCGCAACAATGAACGATCCTGTGAGTCTCGCATTCATAGGATTCCCGCAACCTTCACCAGGTCATCGGCCCACCTTGTAGGAGGCCTTTCAACGCTACGTCTTCCGGTACGTGGTCGCCATTCCAGAACCTTTCGGCCCCAACGGCCATCCGTTCTACGAGCAATGTGACCTGCCCATTGCCACTTAAGTTTGGCGATTCTTTGTGCTATGGCACTTGTTTCTTCTTCTTGGTTCTCCTGCGGATATCCTCATTCCTGATTCGATCCCGCAAGGAAACTCCGAGCATAGCCATGTCGAATTGTGTGCCCTTAACTATTGTTTAAGATAAAAATATTTTGAGTTGCATATTCCCTGTGTAAAGTATACACAAAATATTATTTTTTTCCAGCCCCTCGGACTAGAGACTATGGCTAGCACTCTTGTGCATCCGCCAGCGTCAAGTTGTTAAAATAAAATTAAATCTCTCAACTCAATAAAACCGTAACATTGACACCATAAACAACAGATAACCATAAACAAAAGATAGTGTTGTCCAACAAAATTAAATTAGTCGATTCCCAAGCCAATAAAAATAGTTCTAATGATTATTACTAATGGAATCAATTCGATTCTCACGTCGAGCCGATTGCAGCAATCGTATCGATTATCGAGTGATAGAGAACAGACGATAATTGCCTGTTACGAGTATAATTGCTGGATTTACAAACAGCGATTGAAATAGTGATGTAATGATGACGGTTTTAATTTTTATCGATAGTTTTATTACTGTTTTGATAAGCAGTTTTGAATAGAAGAGATGCCCTGGTGCCACCATTGTGTGGACCGCCCGGAGGACACGGTGAAGCATACGGTAGAGGTGTGCTCTGCTTGGGCAGAGCACCGCCGTGTCCTCGTGGGGGCGCTCAGCGGCGGCGATATCTTGCGCTGGGCCTTGGTACAGGCCATAGTTTAAAGCGAGGAGTGGCAAGCAGTCGCCTCCTTCTGCGAAGCAGTAATGCTAGCAAAGGATGAGGCCGACCGCGCGAGGCAACGGTTCTCCCACCCCAGCCGCCGGGATTCCGATCCCGATTACCGGCCTCCGTAGGCGCGCCTTGTTCCATGTGCACCTCAGAGAGATGTCAGCAAATCGTAGAAGCCCAGCAGGGTCGGAGACTACTGGAGCCACGGGTAGTGTGAAAGTGAAACCCGGGGCACTGGGACGAAGGCAAAGAAGGAACAGGAGTGGGTTTTTAATCAGTAAAAGTCTGACACTATCTCTCGCTCCGCCCAAGAGCGAGATTTGTTATTAGATAATTTTCCCACATAAAAAAGGTCTATTATGTATTTGATCTAATTTGTGACGTAAATATTAAAAAAAAAAGAAAGAAAAACAATTGATTTGATACAGCACAAGGCACAAACACAACATTAGGTAATACGAAACAAAAGAAAAACAATAAATAAAAAAAAAAACAGAAGCAAAAAAATATATATAGTTGTGAGCCTCACGGCTGCACCAAAATAGGTCCAGTTCAGCATAAATGCCAGGCAACTAGTGCCTGACGTTACGAGATTGGATCTTCTCATGTATAAGGATCATCGAAATCGGGCTAGTATGAATGTTAATTTTTCATTTCATATGTATTTCTCTAAGTTTATTTAGGACATTATTCACCCCCCGTCTCTCGGAACGGGTTGTTCCAGGTAGTCAGATGCCAGAAAATCTGACCATCAGTCTATCCAAGGAGTATCGTTTTGTCCAGTAACTGGGATGTGGAAGTCTGATAGGCAGTTGCTCCATCTAAAACACGGGTATTCAGCCGCTTGCGATTAGTCTGTAAACGGACTCCAAGCTAGTTGGGAAAAAAACAAGGGTAATTTACATTACGAGACAATTTCACATTTTAAAAGCGGTACTTCCACTCCGATCAACGTAACCGATCAACTGGTTGTGCAGAATGGAACTCGATCGGATCACCTTCTGATCCATACCGACCAACTAAACCAACTGAACTGTTACTTGAAATGTTTGAATTGTATTTTAAGAGGGTCCCTCGCCACTCGTCTATCGTTAACGTCGAGCATGGTTTAGAAGCTTGTTGCTTCATCTAACGCAATCCAACGCGATGTTTGATGAAAAGGCAACAAGAAAAAAGAGAAATAACGCCTGAAAACTTTGTTAGCAATTCAAGCATTCGGTAATTTCGTGACTCACTCGAATATTTTACAAAACTTGTTCCAGGAAAGACGTGTTTTTTTTTAACCCTAAAAATTTTTTGAATAATATTTGCAAGACCTCTATTGTTATACTTTTTTGACTTTTTAATTTTTGAGTATATTATGAAGTGTCAAAGTTCATACAAAATAGCAGTTTTTCAGAGGTCTTTACTGGATTAGTTTTACAAAAATTTATATTTTGATTTACATAGAAGCCTAGATAATATCCACAAGACACTGTGCTCCCAAAATATCTAATGAAAAATGTGTAATAACGTCATAATCACGTAAGAGCTGTTGTATGAAAAACAGTGAAAATGTATGTCGAGTTGCATCCCTCTTTTTTTCCGGTGGGAAAATCATCTTATGACATCCCCCGCTCTTGGGTGGGGCGGGAGATAGTGTCAGACTGTTACTAACTAAAAACCCACTCCTGTTCCTTCGTCGCCTTTCGTACCAGGGCCGAGTCTTCCTTTCAGAATCAGACCCTTGGCCCTAGTAGGCTTCGACCCTGCTGGGCCCCTACAGTTGCTGACATCAACCCTGAGGAGCGCGTGGAACATACAAACTTTGGATCCCCGTTTCATTACCTTAAAGTGTCTGCCAGGGTTTGAACCCAAAAAGTACAACTCGTAAATCAGGGCTGTTACAACTGGGCCACCACGGTTGCATAATTATCTAATACACTCTAATTTAAATATTAGTAATCTATCTAAATAAAAATGAATAGCTGTTCGATAGTCTCGCTAAAACTCAAAAACGGCTGGATCGATTTGGCTAATTTTGGTCTTGAAATATTCGAGGTAGTCCAGGGAAGGTTTAAACGGTGAGAAAAAATGGAATCCGAATACAACGCCACCTCTCATTAAAATGTCATTATAAAATGAATTATGCTGTTCTGGTAATGCCAGTAGATGTCGTTATCCTTACTATTAGGCGGTACGAAGTTCGTCGAGTCAGCTAGTAATTTAATAAAACACATTGCCCCAAACTTGTTTAGGCATAACACATAAAATGTGTGATTATTTACAACAATCACTATACAAAAGAATACAATATGTAACACAGAAACCTGTCAGTTATTTATAAAGTAACAAATTATATTGAAATAAACTGCTTTGTTCTATTTAACCAATTTGAGATCAAAAGGCGGGTGCTGTGTTTATTAAAATCATATTTCATGAGAAAATAAATCATAATAGCGTAAATAATATTGTAAACCTTACTAATCCTATATTATTATCTATATATTATATAGCTTTTAGCTTTTCGCTCTATGTCACTCAGGAATAAAGCAGCTTTTTTTCGGTGAAAAGATTTTAGCAATCGGACCAGTACTTTCAGAGATTACCTCCTACAAACAAAAAAACATACTTTACCTCTTTATAATATTAGTGTAGATAAAAGGAGATGCCGACTGACTGACATATGAACGCACAGCTGATACTACTGGGACTAGGAGCGTGAAATTTTGCACAAGGTTTCCTTTTGTGACGTAGGCGAGCACTAAGAGAGGGTATTCCAAAATTCACCCCCCCCTAAAGGGACACGCCCGGGTGTCGCCACTGTGTGGAACGCCCAGAGGACACGGTGGAGCATACGGTGGAGGTGTGCCCCGCTTGGGCTGAGCAACGCCGTGTCCTCGTGGGGGCGATCGGCGGCAGTGATCTCTCGCGCCGGGCATTGGTACAGGCCATGGTCCGGAGTGAGGAGGAGTGGCAGGCGGTCGCCTCCTTCTGCGAAGCAGTAATGCTAGCAAAGGAGGCGGCCGATCGCGTGAGGCAACAGCAACGGTCCTCACGCCCCAACCGCCGCCGGGATTCCGATCCCGATTTCCGGCCACCGTAGGCGCAAGCTTGCGGACGGCGAGCAATGGGTGGCTCGCCGTCCGACCGTCCGGTGACTGTCCGGACCGAGCCCAAGTCGTCGACGGCGCGTATTGTTCCACGCGCGCCTCAGGGTGATGTCAGCAAATCGTAGGGGCCCAGCAGGGTCGAAGCCTACTGGGGCCACGGGTAGTGTGAAAGCGAAGCCCGGGGCCCCGGGATGAAGGCAAAGAGGGAACAGGAGTGGGTTTTTAGTCAGTAAAAGTCTGACACTATCTCTCGCTCCACCCAAGAGCGAGATTTGTCATTGGATGATTTTCCCACCTCAAAAAAAAAAAAAACCCCCTAAAGGGATGAAACGGGGGTCCAAAGTTTGTATGGACAAACTTACTTTTAAGCGGGCGAAGACGTTGGCTGAAGCTAGTATCTACAAATATTATATTATGGTCCATGAGATATAGACCGTTGACAGTCAGACGGACAGACGGACGAACAGTGAAGGTTTGATCGAGGTTGTACTGGAAACAGCCCAGCAGGGAAAAGATTCAGATTCAGATTCAGATTCAGATATATTTATTTGCTATCAATGTAGGTATAGATATAAGATGATACATAGGTGAGGGTTTCCGCTACATTCTACCTTACGGCATGCAAATTTATATAGAGTAAGTATATTAAAAATTATTATAAATTAAAAATTATTACAAAGTCAAAATTATTACAAATTAACAACTAACGTGTCATCTTAACAAACAATCAATCAAATCAAATTTATTCGTAATGTACGTAATAATAGGTAAAGGCAAGGAAAAGGCAGTTAGATTCATTTGTTCCCATTTTGGGTACGGAGCTCTAAAAACTCAGACTCAGTTATTAACAAGCAATGTTTGCAGTAAGCAGTCAGTCGGTTCGGTTCCCTCCTGCGGAACGTTTCGCCATCACAGCGCATAATTTATCCGCTTAGTGCAAACTTTATGAGGGGCATTCGTCATTATTATATGGTGGTGTTACACAGAGAGGGGCAGAAGTATCAGGAATATACTGAAATATGCATAAAATACACCACTATATTTGTCTACGGCGCGTTTTGTTCCACGCGCGCCTCAGGGAGATGTCAGCAAATCGTAGGGGCCCAGCAGGGTCGAAGCCTACTGGGGCCATGGGTAGTGTGAAAGCGAAACCCGGGCCCTGGGACGAAGGCAACGAGGGAACCGGAGTGGGTTTTTAGTCAGTAAAAGTCTGACACTATCTCCCGCTCCGCCCAAGAGCGGGATTTGTCATAAGATGATTTTCCCACCTAAAAAAAAAAAAAACATTATATTTTAATTAGTGAAATAAAATGGTGCTCTACTATATCCCGACGTTACTGAGCATATTTGTGCAGTCAAAAGTAAAAAAACCGGGGTAAAAAAGTCCGAGTCGGACTAACGCACTGAGGGTACCGTACAAATTTACCTATGAAAATGGTTCAATTCCCGAATCGCAATATTTTTTTTTTTTATTAGACGTAACTACAAATTTACAGTTTTAAGATTTTTTTCTATACTTGTGCTATGAGACCTTGCTTCATACTAAATTTTAGGATTCTAGGATAACGGGAAGACCCTATGAATTTTGGTTCCCTTGAGAGTGTCGAAATATACGTTTATTGCGACATAAACGGCCGTATCTTTTTTTTGTTAATTCTGATGTTTGATTTTTTTCACAGCTTCAAAGGACCACAGACCTAATTATATAATTTTAATTTCAACTCGATACCTCCACGTGTTCCCAAGATAAAACCATATACCCTCTACGCGTTTCCAAGATAAAACCATAAACTCAAGTCTGCGGTCCCTTGAAGCTGTGAAAAAATCAAACATTAAAGTTAATGAAAAAAAAAAGATAAGGCCGTTTATGTCGCAAAAAAGTATATTTCGACACTCTCAAGGAATCAAAATTCATAGAGTACTTCCCGTTTACCAAGAATCCGGAAATTTAGCTTTATGCTAAATTTCCGGATTCTTCGGCAAGGTCTAATACCACAAATATAGGAAAAAATCTGAAAACTGTCAATTTGTAGTTACGTCAATTTTTGTTTTTGCGATTCGGAAAACCTTCGTAACTCAATTCGGGAATTGAACTGTCTTCATAGGTAAGTTTGTACAGAACCGTCAGTGCGCGAGTACGACTCGCACTTGCCCAGTTTTTTTCTATTTAATTTAATTTTCTACATAGGTAAGTTATTTTCTTTATTATGTGTCTGTGTGTTAAATAAATGTCTTTTCTTTCTTTCTTTGATTCTTTCGATCAATCCTACAGGCTTTTGAATAGCCATTCGAAGTGGAACTTCTGCCCACGTTTCTGCTGCAAATAACTCCTGAACGAGAAGCAATTGCTTACGCAATGCAGTTTATTTCTGAACCGTTTTGTGCCGTTTTATTATTGCAACAATGTTTACTTTCTTCGTGAAAGTCTATAGATTGTGGAAAGTATATAGCTATTTGTTTTATGTTTTCCTTTATAATATATAATAATATATATATATTCCACAACTATCACACAACGCACTCTAGTCTCAAGCTAATCAGAGCTTGTGTTATGAGTACTGAGACAACTGATAAACATACTTATATATTTCTAAATACATACATATTATAGATAAATTACAACCAGACACAGAACAAATGATCGTGCTCATCACACAAACATTTGTCCTGGATGGGAATCAAACCCACGACCTCCGGCATAGCAGTCAGGGCTACTAACCACTAGACCAACAGGCAATAGGCATCTTTATTAAGTACGTAGGTACGTTGGGCATTATATTCTTAATTATGGTTATTAATCGATAGTTTATTTAACCTTTGTGAGTAGGTATGTCTGCGGCATCACAGCGGGCCCTAACAGAATCCTAGCTGCATCATTTATCGATTTAAATATCGTTTCAAGCGCGCCTCAAGGAGATATCAGCAAATCGTAAGGTCCCAGCAGGGTTGAAGCCTACTGTGGCCATGGGTTAAGTGAAAGTGAACCCCGAGGTCCTGGAACGCAAGGCAAAGAAGGAACTTAGGAGTGGGTTTTAGTCAGTAAAAGTCTGACACGCCCTCCCACTCTACCCAAGAGCAGGAGAAGTAATTGGACTATTTCAAACCTAAAAAAAACCGGGCAAGTGTGAGTCGGACTTATGCACTGAGGGTTCCGTACAAACTCACCTATGAAAACAGTTCTATTCCCGAATTGAGTTACGAAGATTTTTCCGAAATGCATTTTTTTTGTGACCAACAAATTTACAGCTTTCAGATTTTTTCCTATACTTGTGCTATGAGAACATGCTTCATGCCAAATTTCAGGATTCTAGATCAACGGGAAGTATCCTTTGAATTTTAATTTTCTTAAGTGTCGAAATACACGTTTTTTGCGACATAAACGGCCGTATCTTTTATTTTCGTTAACTCAGAAGTTTGATTTTTTCACAGCTTCAAGGGACCGCCGACGTGAGTATATGGTTTTAATTTTAACTCGATAACTTCACGCGTTCCCGAGATAAAGGGTCTTGACAGACAGACAGAGAGACAGACCAACAGACAGACGGACAACAAAGTGATCCTATAAGGGTTCCGTTTTTCTTTTTGTGGTACGGAACCCTAAAAACAAGCTTTTTTATTTGATGTAAGTTTCAAATATTCCCGTGAAGTATTCTTGTAGACATGTACGTTTGAAATCGTAAGTTAGGGTCAGATTCGTGGTACATAAAAACTAACTTCTAAGTAAACGCAATCTAAAGATTTTATGCTCCGTTTAGCTATCACAGTTAAATTTCCAGTAAGAAATAACTTAAAAAAAAATGCCGGAAATTATTATCAGAAGCATAAATCTCAAAATCATCCACAATAATCTTTTTGTTTATTCAAAGTACCATAAATAAAGTTATAAGTGTATGCCATAGACTAGGCACAGATTAAATAGAACATCTGTGTATGTTCAAAAGAGGATTATGTCTCTAAACCATAGATTATAGAACGTATAAAAAGATTTTGAAGCGTGTCATGGCATATATTTATCGTGTTTATAAAGATGATTTTAAAACTAACTTATTGATATTGAGATTGGTATTTTAATATTTTATGTTAGCTTTGATAAGTAGCAACGTTCACTGTTTTTTTAGAGTTCCATACGCAAAGGGTAGAAACGGGACCCTATTGCTAGACTCCGCGGTGCCAGTAGATGGCGTTATCCTTACTATTAGGCGGTACGAAGTTCGGTCAGCTAGTAAATTAACAAGACTGTTTATGCTCCGTTTAGGCGTATATTGTGACACTTGCTAGGGAATCGAAACCTGTAAGGTACTTCCCGTTGACCTACGTTACACCCAGGGTACAGAAGTAATTCTTAGAATAGAATAGAATAAACTTTATTGTACACCATAAAAGTAACACAACTTATGATAAACTTAAATCTATGGGTACAATGGCGGTCTTATCACTACCAGCGATATCAACCAGACAACCTTAGGATGGATCGTAAGAACTTAAAATAATACAGGAGGTAGTCTGCGGTGGACTGCTAACAAATTGATCAGGCTCTCTATATATAAAACACAGTACATAACTATAAATATATTCCCACCCAGATAAAATGTTTACGTGATGAGCACGATCATTTGTTCTGTGTCTGGGTGTGATTTATCTATAATATGTATGTATTTAGAAATATTTAAGTATGTTTATCAGTTATCTAGTACTCATAGCACAAGCTCTGCTTAGTTTGAGACTAGATGGCGTTGTGTGATAGTTGTAGAATATTATATTATATAAATAAATACATACTCGTACATATTATAATATGTTACACAACTTTATTAAAAAAGGGACGAAACAAAAGAAGAAAAAGAAAGAATAAAGTATGGTTGATGGAAAAAAATAAATTACGTAGAACCAGGATAGTGTTAGAGAGAAAGGAAATAGTTTTTAACTAGATTTTTGAATTCTTAGATGTTCTTAGTGTTCTTTTTTTTAGATGTTATTAGTGTGGGGCAATGTATTTAAAAAGAGTGTCTATATGAGTATGCTCCTATATCGTCAAATATCTTCCTTTTCCTTTTACTTTCAATCAAAATGGAAGTCGAATTCGTAGCCAGAAGCAAACGACTTTAGTTTAAACACAGTTTTAATTAAACTTCGTATTTGCATTGATTAATATCCGTCTGCGGTGGTACAGGTGAGAGGAAAAGTGCTTTACTTCGATTTTGAATATTTTTTTTAATGGGACATTTTCACAAATATTTAGAAACAGTAATATCCCACAGTCACACCAATGCGTGTTGCCAGTGTTAACAAACTATAGCCATTTACTAAATAGTCTCTAACTTCGTTTGATTACGGTTGGTAGACATAATTCTTTTTGCTATTGATTTATTGTACAGTCCTCTAAGATATGACCTAGGTTACACGTTATGCGAAAAGAAAAAAAAAAACACATGCTAGCAATGTATGGGAAAAGTTTAATCCCTGTTTAACACTTTAATGGATTGTACCCGGTAATTTGCAGATTACCTAGTTAATGTGCATATTAACGTATTCCGCATTCTGACGGTAACATATTATACAAACTGTCACTTTTATAATATTAGTAGTCGCATTGATTTAGCAATAATTTCCGTTTCAAAAACTCGGAAAAAAAACCAACATACATTGAGCAAAAAATAAACGCTCATTCGTTGCAATAATCATAAATATCACTCAACCAATTTTTATCTTATAATTGCAAACAGAAATAACTTCCCATGCCTCTGTTCATTCGTTCATTCGTTCCATTCACTCACATTCCATTCGTTCTCGAGTTTATTTCAGTTAACTTAAATATCAAGTAACAGTTATTGATACGAGCTAAATCGGTTTCTGAGTGGTAACTTTATATGTTTCTAAATTTATTAGCTGTGCATTCCTTTAATGTGGAGTGTTAGTGTTAAAATTACCAATTAGTAAGTTCATTCCCAATGTGTAGCGTATAAGTATGTTTGACTGGACCCCACGTCCTGGGTTCGGGTTGGGCAAAAAGTGCTATTGTGTTTTCCATTAGGAGTTACTCTGTAGCTGCCAGAATTATGGAATTTGGTGATAGTGTGATACCCCCGTCCCTCGGAAAGCACGTAGGCCTCTAACAAAAAAGGTAATAAATGTGGTTAGTGTTTACTGACGAATCTCTAAAAACAAGTAATGAAAAAGCGGGAGCGTTATACAATATTAAAACTATAGAATCTTAGAATAGTGAATTTTGTTTGTTTCAAATCTCAAAACATGTTGGGTGATAGTTCGAATTAACTTGTAAATAATACTTATATTTCTCTAATGTAACTATTTGTTTCAGTAAATTGTGTAAAAAGTAGAGTATCCAACACTAGGATAAAGCTATTTTCACCTCGGGCGGCTGGAATTCCTCACTTCACTCAATTTTCTATATTAACTCCCTCGCAATGCTCGGGAGTCAATTATATTAATCACTCACTGGCGTTCGGGATTCAAGATGTCACCCGCGACTTAAAGCTTTATCCCTTAGTAAAATAATTTACTATTACCAGTAAAATGCTAATTTATCGCTGAGTGACATTTATATTATTACTATAAAAAAGCGAAATACAACTCACTGATTAATCACGAAATCTCAGAAACTATAACACCTACAAACTTAAAATTTGGCTGGTAGGTTCCTTATAGGGTGTAGACATCCGATATGAACGGATTTTATGAAACTCTACCCCTAAGAGGGTAAAACGGAGGTTGGAAGTTTGTATGGCGAAACCTAATTTTACGCGGATGAAACTGCTGGCAGAAGCTAGTAGGCTACATAATAGGTATGTTCTACTTATACAAGGGTGAAGTCGCTGCTAGATACTAGTAATTTATAATAGGGGGAAGTACTTAGTCCAAGCGAGCCAAGCCGCAGCGCAGGTACAGTATAAAAGCAATCTAAACTCAGCACTTGTCCGCACGCCAGTACCTCCTTCTTGCAAGCTATCAAGTGAAACTATTTGCCGAACGGTAGCAAGTTCTGCTACTTCAAATAATTACTAGTTCCACAACTATTTAAAACTATTTCTCATTTGTTTCAGTGAGTCTTCGAGTTGGGAGAGAATGGGTAACTTAGAGCCGATTCAAACCGAAATGAAGAAACGTGGTCACTTACAATAGGCCTCATAAGAGGATTAAGGGCACCGGGACACCATGGCAGCGCGACCAGTTGCGCCGCCACGGTGTCCGTAAGCTACCAAACTAGACACCATACAGACACCAGAATCGCTACACCACACTGAGACAGTATCAAAATGGACCTTAAGTGCACGCGTCCGAGTTGGTCGCGCCGACAAATTGGTTGCGCTACCACAAGGACATCAGGTGTGTAACTCTCTATAGAGCTGTATACATTTTGTTGGTAGCGGCGACTGGTCGCGCCGCCATGATGTCCCGGTGAAATATTGCTCTTAAAGTCAAAGGGCAATGGAAAGGGCTATGCTCGGAGTTTCTTTGCCTAATCACATCAGAAATGAAGATATCCGCAGGAGAACCAAGGTTACAGGCATATACCGAAGAATCGTCAAACTTAAATGGCAATAGGCAGGACACATTACTTGCAGAACAGGTGATCCATGGGAACGAAAGGTTCTAGAGTGGCGACCATTTACTGGAAGGAGTAGCGTTGGAAGGCCTCTCACAAGGTGGACCGATGACCTGGTGAGGGTCGCGGGAATCCGATGGATGCAAGACGCACAAGACCGGTCGTTATGCAGGCATTTGGGGGAGGTGAGGGTGTTTATTTCCCACAGTGGACGTTTTTCGGCTGAAATGATGATGATGGAGTGGCTGCTAGCGGCCCGTGGGCGATTTTGTGAGCCGGCCTCCTATCGGCCGATGCTAATCCAGTGTGAATAGACCCTTATAAAGGAGTTGCAGAATAAAGTCTTCAACAAAGGTTGGCATCAGAGGGGCGACTCCCGTATTTTGTTTAAATGGAAGTTCACGTTCGTGTTCCACAATTATTTTGACTGGCTTGTTGGTATAGTGGTTACAGGCCCTGACTGATATGCCGGAGGTCGTGGGTTCGATTCCCACCCGGGGCAATCGTTTGTGTGATGAGTACGATCATTTGTTCTGTGTCTGGGTGTTAGAATTATAAAAGTATGTTTATCAGTTGTCTAGTGCTCAGAGCACAAGTTCGGTGTGTGAATGTCAGCAAACCGTAGGGTCGGCCCTGGTATGAAAGGCAACGAAGGAAGAGGGTTTTTAGTCAGTAAAAGTCTGACACACCCTCGCGCTCCGCCCAAGTGCGGGGTATGACATTGGATGATTTTGGCATTAAAAAAAAAGTTGGTGTGTGAAGTTATGGAATAAAGATGCAACGGAAGAGTCTTAACCGAAGCGGAAACGGAAACAGATGTCTTAAGTAAATCTTTGCTGATGCGGAAGCAGAAACGAAAGCGGAAGCGAAAGTGTTAATACTATTAATAAAACGCATAATATATTATTTTTTAAACAGAAGGATTACGTCGCAATCTAAAAAAAAAAATAGTATAGAAACTCCTTGCTTGCAAATATTATGGAAGTGGCGCAGCGGGGGGGGGGGGGGCGCCACTTCCAATGTGTCCAGTCGACTACGCGCCCCCCACCCCCGCGCTCCTTACTGTATTCTTCCGTTTAGAGTTCTGTTATAAATTTTGCGGAAGCAAAAGTGGAAACGTAAGTGAAAAAGCTTGCGGATCTTCTGCAGATACCGAAGCGGAAGCAGAGTTCTGTTACAACACTATTGTGGAATATAAAAAAAAAAATTACTCGAGTGAAGTCGCTGCCAGTAGCTACTTGTAAAACAAAGTTATCTTTTCCATTCACCATTTCTCACTTCTCGTTTATCTCGCACGAGTGCGGCAACTGTTTTCGTTAGCAGACACCTAATAAATAGTGCTATTTAATTTTCTTCCCCTAGATTGCACATTTAATGCTCCCTTAGCGCTGCGTCCACTGCGGGCTTGGCAGAGAGCCAGGCTGCGCTCCATGCAGATAATTGATCAAACTTATTGAAAAATGTCCTTTTGATTTATTTGTTAAATTGGTAGGCGAAAATATGGCGTCGAATTTTCGGTGGAATTGGAGAAAAAAGCTGCTGAAATTGATAATTGATTGCCTTTCATCCACTATTATTTTCTGATCCTGGGTTATTTGTACGTATTTATTTATAGAGTCATATATGTCGTGGCCAGATCTTTTAAACGTTAAAGTTTAATGATATTTCAAAATGATAGTTTGGCCTATTTTCTTTAGACTTTTTTATTATCATTGAAATCCTACATCAATGATATGGTCAAATGAGAATTAACATATCATTCAATGAGAGGACTTCAAGTAGTAGTTCTAAATTTTACGCATTAAGGAAAATTTACTTTCAGCATTTTTGATGTCTAGGCGAAGCACATTCCAGAGTTTAACGTAAGAATTAGACATAAACCCAGTGCGGTGATAAGGAACATTGGGTTTTAATTCTGTGATATGCAAACTTTCTTTTTAGGTGGGAAAATCATCTAATGACAAATTTCGCTCTTGGGCGGAGCGGGAGATAGTGTCAGACTTTTACTGACTAAAAACCCACTCCTGTTTCTTCGTTCTTTCGTCTCAGGGCCCCGGGTTTCGTTTTCACACTACCCAAGGCACCAGTAGGCTTCGACCCTGCTGGGCCCCTACGATTTGCAGACCTCTCCCTGAGGCGCGCGTGGAACAAAACGCGCCGTCGACGACTTGGGCTCGGTCCGGGCAGTTACCGGACGGTCGGACGGCGGGCTACCCATTGCTCGCCGTCTGCAAGCCCGCGCCTACGGTGGGCGGAAATTGGTATTGGAATTCTGGCAGCGGTTGGGACGTGAGGACTCTTGCCTCACGCGATCGGCCACCTCCGACCGCTTGCCATTCCTCCTCGCTCCGGACCAAGGCGTGAGAAATCGCCGCCGCCGATCGCCCCCACCACGGAGGACACGGCGTTGCTCTGCCCAAGCGGGGCACCTCTCCACCGTGGTGATATACACACTAATATTTTTCAGCTCAATTTTTAAGCTGTAATAGAAGTCATTTGAAATAAGCGACACCGCATTTTTTAAATTAGTTCCATCTTTATCCTCATTGGCTATTAGAAAACCTCCTTATCGTCCCCTACCGTCCCTCTTTTGACAAAGTGCGCAATAATACAGTATTTGGTGAACTTTTCCCGAATGTTAATTGATATTAATAGCTTTGGGGGGCGCAGGGGTTTATTTTTGGTCTGGGAATAAAATTGTATCGTATGTTGACCAAAGGTAAATGCATGCTTTTGAGCTGATGGAAACGGCTAAGTTCGAAAAGGAATTGATTGTCTTGGTATGGTCATGTGAACTACGGGTAGTGTGAAAACGAAGCCCGGGGCCCCGGGATGAAAGCAAAGAGGGAACAGGAGTGGGTTTTTAGTCAGTAAAAGTCTGACACTATCTCTCGCTCCACCCAAGAGCAAGATTTGTCATTAGATGATTTTCCCACCTTAAAAATAAAAAAATGGTCATGTGAAGAGGAGGGATGAAACGCATGTTACTAATGTTACTAAATGTTATGAGTAAACATGCAGATGGATGGAGAAGAGGAAAGCCAAAGAAAATTTACAGAGTAATATAACACACATCCACTACACACACCCCCCCAAAACCACACAAGCACAACTCGTAAAACACACTCACACAACACTATACACAGAATAAACACTCACACAATACTAGAAACAGAGTAAACACTCATCAACAAATCACAAACTTACCAAAACATTAACTACTATGACTTTATATGATTTCTTTTAATTCCATCTCTTATTTTAATTTCATATTATAATTTAATCTATGCCATAATTTGAATTTTAATGTCATAATTAAATTTTAATTTAATTCTCATTTTCATGAGTGAGAACTTCCTATTAATGTAATGCGTCCTCTAAATTATTATTTATTCATTTTGATTAAGATTAATTGATAAAAAAAACACTTAACTAATTAAAACTATATACTATACACTAAAGACAAAAACTACTAGCTAAAATATGGCGTCATAAAACTCCTCCGCATCGCTGTCGACTGGAAGTGTGCTCAAAAGGCTGGCGGCATTGCCACGTTGTACGGCAATGCTTAATCTCTGACCGAGGTAAAAGCCAGCCCTTGGGTCACGCGAAACTTAACTTACTTAACTTTGGATTTTTATAATGTTTTCGAGATTAGGAGACCAGGAGACTCGTAGCACAGGTTTCACCTAGTATGGGCTCCTGTCTCCCGTCTGTAAACTGTTTCTTATAAATTGTACAAATCTTACTAAGTATGAGAGAAAATGAATAAATCATCATCATCTTCCTGCCCTTTTCTGCCCTGTCACTCGTCATGCTATAACTAAATTACTTTAAAAAAAAAAGAAAAAAAAAGAGAGAAAAAATAAATAAATATAATATTATAAATGAAGGAGGACGGAGTCAATGGAAGCAAGACTTCCATTCTGTTCTATTAAAGGGTAGAATGGAAGAAAAAAAATGTGTTGCGCCAACTCTGGGACAAGGGAAGAAAGATGATGATGTCTTTACACTTATGGCAAAACTAGCCTGTGCCAGCAGCTTCGCTCGCGTAAAATTAGGTTTCTCTATACAAACTTTGAACCCCCGTTTCATCCTCTTAGGGGGTGAATTTTTGAAAATCCTCTCTTAGTGCTCGCCTACGTCACAAAAGGAAACCTCGTGCCAAATTTCACGCTCCTAGTCCCAGTACTTTCGGCTGTGCATTGATATGTCAGTCAGTCAGTTTCTCCTTTTATATATATAGATGATAGAAAGCCTGGAATGATAATAAAACTACCAGTGTTGAGTGTACAAATCAGAAATGTTATGGAGGTTCGATTCCAATTCTGGAAATTTAGAACATCTGATTGAATTTGAACATCCGATTCCGGTTCCGATACTTTTTAATTGGAACTTATATCGGAAATACAAGTTTCGCTAGAGCAGTAGTGGCCGATTGGTAACGGCCCTGACTTACGAGTAGTAGGTCGCGGGTTCAAACCCAGCCAGTCGCATTACTTTGTGTAATTTATTTCATCACCACTGCTCTCAAAACGGTGAAGGAAAACATCGTGGGGAAACTGGCACATTCTAGAACAAAAAAATTCGAAGACATGTGACATTCACCAACCCGCACTGGGCCCGCGTGGTGGATTACGGCCCATTCCCTCTCCTAGAGAGTAACATTAAATAACTGATTATGCTTATGCCTCGTTATCTCCTTGGACAAGTTACCCAAAGTACTGAAAGTCGGAGCAAATCGGTATAGGTGTTTCAGCGAGAGCTACGGGCACAGGACTAGAGGAAACGACAACAAAATTGCAGAATAAGTATCATCATAAGTGTAAAGGCTATCGTGTAATAAATAATATTAGTGCAATAAACCTCATAAACAAACACTTAGACACACAAGCATATCTTACAGTTACTTTAGCCAGTGGCCAATGTATAAATTTACTCGATTCAAACCAATTCAAACGCACCCACAGGCACAACTTGTAAACCACAATAATTTGAGTACAATCCTCAGTTTAAGGACTTTTCTTTAGGATATAATATAGAGAGGCTATTGGGCGGAAACGATCATTGGGAGACGAGAAGACGACGCCGCCAGCGAGGTAGTCGGGTGACCATGACAGAGAGTTGGAGCGGAATTCCTTAACGGAGTCTGTGTTTTCTGATAGCTACAACCTAGGCAGCCATACTCTATCGTCGACTACATTGTCGCTTATCACGCGATCGTGGTCCGACCTATAAGTAATATGAAAAAAAAAAACTGGGCAAGAGCGGGTCGGACTCGCGCCGTGAGGGTTCCGTAAATTTTTTTTTTATTGATATAAACCAGTGCTTGACTGCGATCCCACCTGATGGTAAGCAGTGATGCAATCGTTGATGGTGAGGCGCACTAGTTTATCACCTATGTAAAAGGTTAAATTCCCGAATTCTCAATGGTTCAATCTCCAAGATTTTTCCGAATCGTATTTTTTTTGTGACGTAACAACAAATTTACTGTTCTTAGATTTATTCCTATACTTGTGCTATAAGACCTTGCTTTAAGCCAAATTTCAAGATTCTAGGTCAACGTCAATGGGAATACCCTATGAATTTTGATTCCCTTGAGAGTGTCGAAATATAAGTCGTTTTGCGACATAAACGGCCGTCTTTCGTTAACTTAGAAGTTTGTTTTTTTCACAGCTTCAAGGGACCGCAAATCTGAGTATATGGTTTTAATTTCAACTCGATACCTCCTCGCGTTCCCGAGATAAAGGGTCTTGACAGACAGACAGACAAACGGACGGACAACAAAGTGATCCTATAAGGGTTCCGCTTTTCCTTTTGAGGTAATGAACCCTAAAAAGACGTCAAATTCGACAAATACTTCAAACTAATACACAAACTTTTCTATTTTGTTACAAGTATATTAGCAGAGATTTCAAGACAGTCTCGCCCTCAATCATAGTGCTCCTACTCGCCCGAGGCTCCCTACTTTCATAAAATGCTTGGAAGGAATCCTGCAAATGATCCTCATTGAACTGCTCTTTGTACAGTCAGCGACAAAAATATATTACACTAGCTTCTGCCTGCGACTTCACTCACGTGAGATTAAGAAATATAATATAATAAATAAATAATAATAAAATTCGTTATTAATATCGAAGACATTTTTTTTATTGGGTGGGAAAATCATCTTATTTATTTATTTATTTCAGGTACTCTCTGCACTTACAGTCGAAACCAACACGTGCAGAGAGTCATTATTATATTACAATACAATATATAGAGAGGAAAAAAAAAAACACAAAATAACACAATTAATAAAAATCATCATCATTATCATAATCATAATCATTTACATTTACATTTACATTATAATATTTGCAATATACAACTGCTGAAAATCGAATCAACCGCCAAAACATTCTCTGCACCTCTCCAAAAACAATCGCACACTTGAGTGGAACAAGTCCACATCCGGATGCTGAGCAGTCAGTGTGTTGAGCAAAGACACCGCCTGATTTGTTGCCACATACTGTGCGGTACGAGTCCGAACCCTTGGAGTCGCTAGCAGTGGGCGCGAGCGCAGTCGCGTATGACAAATCTCGCTCTTGGGTGGAGCGCGAGATAGTGTCAGACTTTTACTGACTAAAAACCCACTCCTGTTTCTTCTTTGCCTTCGTCCCAGGGCCCCGGGTTGGCCCCGGGTTTCACTTTCACACTACCCGTGGCCCCAGTAGGCTTCGACCCATCGAAGACATGTGACATTCACCAACCCGCACTGGACCCGCTTGGTGGATTACGGCCCATTCCCTTTCCTAGAAAGGAGATCTGAGTCCCAGCAGTGGGAACATTAACAGGTTTATTGTACTTATGCTTAAAATTCACACAACTATCACATAACGCTGTCTAGTCCCAAGCTAAGCAGAGCTTGTGTTATGAGTACTAGACAACTGATAAACATACTTATATATTACACCCAGACACAGAACAAATGATCGTGCTCATCACACAAACATTTATCCTGGGTGGGAATCAAACTCACGACCTCCGGCATAGCAGTCAGGGCCACTAACCACTGATCAGACCAACAGGCCAGTCGAAATATAATATGGCTTTAAGATAATAATTATACTTCACTTGCTGATAGATTGTGCAACGAAGAGAGATGACAGAATCTTTAATTGCGAATGCACGCTTGGCGCAATGGTTGAACGATTAGCTACTGCGTTGTGTGTCGCGGGTTCGATCCTCACCCGGAACAAATATTTATATGTTATGTGTTCCGAGTCTTTTTTTTCAAAATCATCTTTTGACATGCCCCGCTCTTGAGCAGAGCGGGAGATAATGTCAGACTTTTACTGACTAAAAACCCACTTCTGTTCTTTCGTTGACTTTCGTACCAGGGCCGAGTCTTCCTTTCAGAATCAGACCCTTGGCCCAAGTAGGCTTCGACCCTGCTGGGCCCTACAGTTGCTGACATCTCCATGAGGGGTGCGTGGAACAGTACGCGCCGTCGACGACTTGGGCTCGGTCCGGACGATTACCGGACGGTCGGAAGGTAAGCTACCCACTGCTCCCCGTCCGCAAGCCCGCGCCTACGGTGGCCGGAAATCGGGGTCGGGATCCCGGCGATGGTTGGGGCGTGAGGGCCGTTGCCTCACGCGATCGGCCGCCTCCTTTGCTAGCATTACTGCTTCGCAGAAGGAGGCGACCGTCTGCCTCGCTCCGGACCGCTGCCCCCCACGACAGGCCTCACCGTGTCCTCCGGGCGGTCAACACAATGGTTACACCCGGGCGTATCTTCCGCACGGATCCGGTGCAGAAACCTCCCGAACTTATCATGTCCGGTTAGGAGTTGCGTCATACGGAAGGTAAGGACGCCGTGTTGCCTTTCCAGCCACTCCACAAAGAGGGGCCTTACCGCCATAATTATGGTGTGCCCAAAGTGTTCCGGGTCTGGATGACTTGTTTATTCACGCATTATTATAATTAGACGGGAAGACCGCAGCAGGCAAATTGTTCCAGTCCGACACGACGTTCGATATATGCGTTATAAAGGAACGATTTTTGAGAGTAAATCCGTTTTTGCAAGTGTTCACGTCTTTTTGCACCTGACTGTACAAGTCGTATACAACATTGTATATCAAGGAGGGTAAGCAGTAAGCTGAGACGCTATCATTTTGATTTTCGAAAAAAATAATCTTATTGTTCTTTTTTGTTTTATCAAAGTTTCTAAGATAGGTTCCAATAACTGACGAACAAAAAAACTTTAAAATAACGCCAACTGCAGATAGCAGCAGTAAATATGTTTCAGTTAGCTCTGAACTGAAAAAAGATTGCATGTAGCGGAGATGAGAATGTTAAGATGGATGTGTGGTGTGACGAGAATGGATAAAGTGAGAAATGAGTATATTAGAGGAAGTTTGAAAGTGGCGCCAGTGACTGAAAAGTTAAAAGGAAAATTCATAGGGTACTTGCGGTTGGCCTAGAATCCTGAAAGTCACATAGCATAAGTATAGGAAAAAATCTAAAAACAGTGTAATTTCGTCACAATTTTTTTTTTTGCGATTCGGTAAAATCTTCGTAACTCATTTTGGGAATTGAACTGTTTTCTTAGGTAAGTTTGTACGGTACCCTCAGTGCGCGAGTCCGACTTGCAATAGCCCGGTTTTTAAATATGATTCTGCATATGAAAGAACACAGCCGTTGATGTAAATTTTTCCTTTTTATAACAACCGGAAGTTCTACCACTGGCGCCCCCTATAAGTCCTTTGTACAATTTAGGGAAAACGCTTTACAAATATGAATATGTATTTCTTTTATTTCGAAGGTACAGAGTCAAAAGAAATTGTGACATTGCCTGAAAAGGGGGAAATAAAAGGGTGTTTTATTTGCTTTTAACATTATTATATAACATCACGTTTCTTTTCTTCGTGGGGTTGACAGAGGTATGGCTAAGTACATCTATAACATGTAACTGGAGTAATGCAAAAAACACCCTTATATATATTTTGGGCACGCCATAATTATGTAAGTCCCCTCTTTGAGGCGTAGCTGGAAAGACCTCACGGCGTCCTCACTTTCCGCATGACGCAGGTCCTCACCGGACATGGTAAGTTCGGGAGGTTCCTGCACCGGATTCGTGCGGAAGATACGCCCGGGTGTCACCATTGTGTGGACCGTCCGGAGGACATGGTGGTGCATACGGTAGAGGTGTGTCCCGCCTGGGCAGAGCACCGCTGTGTGGTCGTGGGCGAGATCGGCGGCAGCGATCTCTCACGCCGCGCCTTGGTACAGGCCATGGTCCGGAGCGAGGAGGAGTCGAAGGCGGTCGGCTCCTTCTGCGATGTAGTAATGCTAGAAAACGGGGAGGCCGCACGAGCACACGCGAGGCAATGGCCCTCGCGCCGCAGTTGATCAGGATTCCGATCCCGATTTTTGGCCACCGTAAGCGTGCGCGCGCACTGCGAGCAATGGGTAGCTCGCTGTCCGACTGTCCGGTAACCGTCCGGATAGAGCCCAAGTCGCCGACGGCGCGTAGTGTTCCACGTGCGCCTCAAGCAGATGTCAGCAACCTGAGGGACCTAGCGCACGGTCGAAGCCTACTGGGGCAATGGATCATCCGAAAGAGATTCCCGGGGCCCAGGAACAATGGCAAAGAAGGAACAGGAATGGGTTTTTAGTCAGTAAAAGTCTCGCTCCGCCCTAGAGTGCGAGAAGTCATTGGATGATTTCCAACATATTTTATTTTTTATTTGTTAATTTTTATAATCTAGTGTGGTACTGGGCTCTCGGGCATAGGGGCCCTCAGGGAATAACCCGAAATGACCTGTTACTTTATTACCTCATCATCATCATCATCATTTCAGACGAAAGACGTCCACTGTTGGACATAGGCCTCCCCCAAGCGTCGCCACAATGACCGATCCTGTGCTTCTCGCATCCACCGCACTCCCGCGACCCTCACCAGGTCGTCGGTCCACCTTGTGGGAGGCCTTCCAACGCTGCGTCTTCCGGTGCGCGGTCGCCACTCTAGAACCTTTCGGCCCCATCGGCCATCCGTTCTACGAGCAATGTGCCCTGCCCACTGCCACTTAAGTTCAGTTTGGCGATTCTTTGGGCTATATCGGCGACTTTATTACCTATTTTTTTCTGAAATAATTCTTAAATTTTTTTACATAAAAAGTTAGCTATTTTTAAAATAACTGAAATCAATTCAGTAACCGACTCTGAAAATACTACTTTCAGGATATGAGTTTATGATGTTGTACATACACCACTAGTTTTTAATTAGTACAAATACTTAAAGGGCTTATTAGAAAAGGTCTTGTTATTACGTAAGTCATCATCATCTTCCTGCCCTTGTCCCGTGTTATTTGGGGTCGGCGCAACATGTTTTTTTCTTCCATTCTGCCCTGTCATTCGTCATGCTATCACTAACTTCCTTTTCTTTCATATCACTCTTCACACAATCCATCCATCTTTTATTTGGTCTCCCTCTCCCTCTCCATCCATCCACATGTAAACTCATAACTCTTTTAGTAACATGCGTTTCATCCCTCCTCTTCACATGACCATACCAAGACAAACGATTCCCTTTCAATTTTTCAGTCACTGGCGCCACTTTCAAACTTCCCCTAATATACTCATTTCTCACTTTATCCATTACGTTATCCATTTCTTATTACGTAAGTAAAGTCTTAATAAATAATATTCATAAACAGCAAAGTTATTGGCGTTTGTTTATATCCCAAAATGTCACTAAATTTATGGAAATATTGTAAAAACAATGGAAAAACACTGCGCGTAGTATTTTCCAGTAGCAATTGTTATGAATGATTGATTTAATTATGAATTTACCAATTATGACAAATTTTCGTTAACAATTTTGGGATTTCGTTTTTTTTACTTTTGACTACACAAATGTGATCAGTAACGGGTACGGACAGAGCCCCATTTTTTTGTACTAATTAAAAAATAGGGGTGTACAAATAAAATTGAAGTGTCCATTCGTATTATTTTTACTAAATGCACAATAATTACAAACAAAAATACAATTTCGTATATTTTGATTTATCTGTTTGTTAAAGGTTATCTTCGAAACGGCTAGACCAATTTGCACGGGAATTTCACTGGGATGAGCTCATTTATCGAGAAAGCTTATAGACTAAATAACAATAAGAGAAACAAGATAAGAGAGTGTTGAGAGGTGAGGTGAAGGGGGTGGGTGGAGGTGATCAAGAGTAATTAGTATATCTATTCAAACTAATATTATAAATGCGAAAGTAACTCTGTCTGTCTTTCTGTCTGTCTGTTTGTCTGTCTTTTCTTCACGCCTAAACTACTGAACCGATTTGTGTGAAATTTGGTACAGACATAGTTTGGAACTTGAGAAAGGACATAGAATAGTTTTTATTACAAAAAATAAAAATAAAAAATTAAATTTATTCCGGACATACAGCGCCATCTATTGGTCAAAAGTCCCTATTCCACGCGAACGAAGTCGCGGGCAAAAGCTAGTCTATCTATATATCATTATGCTACGTCAACAGGACTAGAGTAGTAATCAAAGACGCCGTGAAACCGCGGAGACAGCTGGTTGAGTATATTTCTTTCAGTCATTCAAACAGCTCTTCCCTTTCTCAAAAAAATCTTCAAAACCTCAAACCCACTTCGCCAGTTAGAATCAATAACATATTTGTATAGAAAAAAACATAATATTCTAGAGCTGCATACACACATGAAGACAGATTGTCGGCACGTGCTGATCCGACCAATATGATGCTAATATGAATCCACCCTTACGTACGGACGCGGAGAAAAGTGCTTCAGTTAAAATTGTTTAACAGCCAAATTAGAGGCCAACCCGAGATACATTTGCCATGGGTAGTGTGAAAGTGAAACTCGGAGCCCTGGGACGAAGAAAAAGAAGGAACAGGAGTGAGTTTTTAGTCAGTAAAAGTCCAAGAGCGGGATTTGTCATTAGATGATTTTCCAACCTAAAAAAACCCGAGATACATTTCCATGCAATCGTTCTTACGTGGTTACGACGTTATAACTACACATATTTCTCTAGATGTTTTAGAAATACAGACATTTTGTTGTTTTTTTTAATTATTATTGATAGGCTCGCGTTTGACCACTATCTCAGCTGATGATATTATCTAGTTTTCTATTGGAATTCTCATGGCAAAATTATAAACATCGTTTGATTATAATCTACCTCGCGAGATTATAAACTGTCGAAAGATTGTGATCTGTAACATACTGCTTACAATTTAATGCATTATTTTTCAGTTGATTATAAATGGTTTCACTTCAATATGAAACCATGAAATAGACGAAATGCATCTGTCGCGTTGATTGGTTGAACGTTGTGTGCCCCACGCCGCCATATTTGTTTGTTAATTCGTTGGTAGTCGAATATAAACAAACAGTGTTTTGGTGATTAATCATCATCATAATTTCAGCCGAAACACGTCCACTGTTGGACATAGGCCTCCTCTAGTCAAGTGTCAGTGTCGCCACAATGAACGGTCCTGTGCGTCTCGCATCCTTCGAATTCCCGCAACCCTCACCAGGTCATCGGTCCACCTTCTGGCAGGCCTTCCAACGCTGCATCTTCCGGTATGCGGTCGCCAACCATTCGGCCCCATCGACCATCTGTTCTGCGAGCCTGCCCTGCCCACTGCCACTTAAGTTTGAATTTTTTTTTTGTTTTTGGCCTCTCGCAGGTCAATCTAGGAGGTTGTCGGCTACTTAACCAGACTTGCCCGTGGCGGCCTCGATTCAAGAATCAAAGCCTCCAGCCAGGGCTTACTTAACTAACCTTAAAAACTAAGCGACTACACGCTAAGGGCACCCCCTGTGGGGTACGGACCTCGGCTTAAGGCGTCGCTGGGGGAGGGCAGCAAGGGACGGGCTGGATCGAACAAGTCACTTAAGTTTGGCGATTCTTCGGGCTATATAATTGTATATATCGGATAATCTTGGTTCTCCTGTGGAGACCCTTGTTCCTTATACCATCACGCAAGGAAACTTCGAACATAACCCTTTGGTTGGCTTTAAGCCTTCTGATGAGGTCCATAGTAAATAAAAATAAAATTAACCAAACACTTGTCCATCCGACTGTCCCATCTCCCCTACCCAGCAATAGTATGCAGAATTATGAATCGCTAGAGAAGAAAATTCTTTTCTTATTTCTGAATGTGATTGAATAAAAATGAAGTTGAAAGCTTGATCTGAAACTATCTGGAAGTTATGGAGAAATTTATTCCAGGATCGGGTTTTTGTTGACATAAAAATCAGCATTACGATGGCTTAGAGTGAAAATTTCGGGTAGGTACGCAATGAGGATGAATCACATAATAGCAAATCTGATTTTTACTACGTGCATCGTATGTGTAATAATTTACTGACACTACATTTTTCAATTATTAGTATCCGTCAAGAATTGGTGGATTTATCAAAGTTTTTCTGAACGGCTACTTGTCCATCTACAGGTACCCACTTTATGGAGACTCTTGCCCACCGGTCAGAATGCATGCGGCTGATGTGACCCGCCCAATCCCATTTTAGCCTGCCAGCCTTTTTTCCGACGTCCATAATTCCCGTCTTTTGGCGCAGCTTGGTGTTCCTCACTCTGTCGGCCTTCTTGACACCCAGAATGCTGCGCTTCATTACTCGTTGGCAAACCCCAAGGCGAAACTTTTGCGAATCGGTGAGCGACCATGTCTGGGCACCGTAGGTTAGGACGGACAGGATACACATATCAATGAGTTTTCGATTCAGGGAGATCGGTAGATCTCCCTTCATTAGCGTCTTCATGGACCAGTAGCTTTTACAGGCGTTTTTGATACGGCAATCAATTTCCTTCTGCTGCCTGTTTTCGAAAGGAACTAACTGACCCAAGTAGATTGCTCATCGACATATGTTTATATCCTGCCCTTCTACCTCAACCCTACGTTTAATGCTGTTGGTTATACATTGACGGTTGAAAGGCTAATTGATATAAGCAACATTAAAAAAAAAAACAATAGAAACGACGGAGAAAAATTAGCTTTTTCCGAATATGTATATAACTCAATATTGGAAAAAATGTCGTTTAGATCAATTAGCCTTTCAACCGTCGACATTTAGTTTTAGACCGATTCATCACAAATAAAATGCCGCCTCTATGTTTTCAATACTCTACAATCATTCAATAGGTTTCTTTCCCTAAGGAAAATATAGGAAGGTTTTGTGTAATATAACGGTATATTATTATGGGTTTCTCACCCCCATGAATGCTATGGGGTGTTTATTGGTAATTTAGATAGTTTTCATGGTTTTTGATATTATATCAATATTGTGGATGCTGCTTTTTTGTTAGCTATCCTTTACGATAAAAATAACTTTTTTATGTGTTATGTTATCATACTAACACATTGTCATTCTGGTACTTTGCCATTCTGTGATTTTGTCATTTTGTCACAATGTTATAAAGTCGTTTAGTTATTTTGTTATAATGTCATTTTATCACAGTATCATTTTGTCACAATGTAATTTTGTAATAGTGTTATTTTCTCATAGTGTCATTTTATCATAGGGTGGGTCATTTTGTCATAGTGTCATTTTGTAACTCTATTATTATATCTTCCTGTCGTATGTGATCAAATATTATTATTTAAATCTAATTATTAATAGTATACTCACAGCCGATGTGAATCACTAGACAGTTTCTTTGGCACATGTAGCCGCCTACAATGCGCGCAGTCAACCGCTGATACCCAGCACGAGCACGCCCAGGGACAGTTGGCTTTACGCGTCAGCGAGGCTATGGTTATCACTACTAGGCATACAATAAGTATGCGGAATTATTTGTATTTCATATTTTGTTGGCTCATTTGTTTGTCAGAGTATCATAGCCTCATGGTGTCATAGTGTGATGATGTCATAGTGTCATTTCGTCATAGTTTCATTTTGTCGCTTTGTCATAGTGTCAGAGTGTTATAGTGCCATAGTGTCATGTTGTCATAGTGTTAATTTGTTATAGTGTCATTTTGTCGTAGTGTCATAGTGTCATTTTGACATAGTTTCATTTATCACTCCATAAATTTTGTTCCTATAATTTTATCGCCATGTCCTATGTGATTATTTAAAGCTAATAATGACTCCCTTCCCTCTCCTAGAGAGGAGGCCTGAGTTCCAACAGTGGGAACGTTGTAAGGTCGACTATGCTATGCTATGCTATGCTAATAATGACTCACAGTTTACATGTGGATGGATGGAGAGGGAGAGGGAGACCAAAGAAAAGATGGATGGATTGTGTGAAGAGTGATATGAAAGAAAAGGAAGTTAGTGATAGCATGACGAGCGACAGGGCAGAATGGAAGAAAAAAACATGTTGTGCCGACCCCAAATAACACGGGACAAGGGCAGGAAGATGATGAATGACTAATATACTCACAGCCGATGCGAGTCAGTAGGCAGCCTCTTCGGCACGTGCAGCAGCCCCCGATGCGCGCAGTCCGCCGCTGATGCCCTGCACGAGCACGCCCAGGGACAGGTGGCTCCGCGCGTCAGCGAGGCTAGGGCTATCACTACTAAGCATACAAGCAGTAGGCGCAGGTAGGCGGTCATCGCGGCAAGCGTGTGCCGGAGTTGTCGTGGGAGGCGTATGGTGGTTAGGTCATTGTTCAGGCCTGGAAAGAAAGAGAGAATTTGGTTAGTTCAATAATATTAATAGGCAGTTTTGTGGCGAACTGTTGGGCACTAAGCGACCCCACGGACCCGATCTCCCGGGAGAATTCTTGTTCTTCATCTCCGGATTGCCTTTATTGGCCGGCCGTTGTGAATCCTGACGAGGAATAAAGCTCCTACCTCTCTCTTGTCTTTATTGGCTAGCTTGAGTGGAGATTCACAAGAGCAAATGAGCTTGGGAGAAGTATGTATAATCCAGTAAGGTGCTGGTAGGGATCTTGACCGTACTCCCGGGATTGTCTTGATAGCCGTAGTATACCTCTCCACTCCTCAAACACCTCAGGATATGTTGCCTACTTGTTGCTACGTCACTTCATGCTGGCGGCCGTTTTTGGGGGCCTATTTATTGAGTGTGCAATTAAGTAACCCCTGCCTTTTTATCGATGGATATTAATAACATTGTTCAGGCAGGGGCCATAGTCTTAAAACAGTTCCTGGTAACCAGTCAACTTAATATTCCAAAAACCATAGCGTTATAGTCCTTGTTTTCCATATATCGCAATAGTTTTTCACCAACTGGGGGTTATCCTCGGGTGCACTAGCATAGCGCGTACAGGGATAATCGTCGGTTGGTATCACATTCCATTAAAAGTGACTAAAGGGCCTCTGCGAGTTGCTTTCGGCTCCTTGTACACCTTCCAAAGGTCCGGGATCTCAGGGTTCCGAGATATACATATAATAATAATAATCCTCCCGACCGAATTTCGATCACGGTGATCAATCTCAACAGAGCCAAGTCAAATACTCAGGAGATATTATATTATATTGAGAGATATTATATTGCACAAGTGCGTACGCAAACACAGGTCCACAGGACAGAATACCTGGAAGAAGTTGGAGAGGCTTCTGCCCAGCTGTGGGGAAGTAGAGGCCTTTCGCCTACTGCTTTGACGCCTACCGCAAGGGCTGTTTTGAGGTGCCTCAAGGAAAGAATACCTGGAAGAAGTTGGAGAGGCTTCTGCCCAGCTGTGGGGAAGTAGAGGCCTTTCGCCTACTGCTTTGAAGCCTACCGCAAGGGCTGGTTTGAGGGGCCTCAAGGAAAGAATTCCTGGAAGAAGTTGGAGAGGCTTCTGCCCAGCTGTGGGGAAGTAGAGACCTTTCGGTATTTTACAGGTTGCATTTTGGAGAATGTGCGCGGGAATTGCATGACTTGATTCCGCCATCTCCTTTTTACCATCGGACACCCCGAAGTACGGCGGGTATCCACCCTATCGTTGTTGAAACTTCAACGGTCCGGACTAAGCGTTCCACTTTCGACCGGGACGAGCTTTTATGTTTGTGGATTTCCAGAAGTTTAAAAAAGTTCAAAATTAGTAAAACCTCGCCTTAATATTCGGCCCGTATCACAACAATCTTGTAGAATCAATATACCTTAACTTCTCAAGCAATTACTGGATCCAATAACTCCAATGAACCGCCCGGGCATCGAACCCATAAATTTAATTCCGATGCCATACAATTGAACCGCTCGACCCTGGTTCATTTGACTTTATGCTTAGTTCAAAGTGGTAGGTAGAGCTTCTGGGTCATTGCTCATAAGTGTTATTTGTCCTTAAATTCATTCATATATTATTGACGCTGACAAAATTTAACTGTTAAACCTTAGTAGAAATTCAATGCGCCATGGGTAGTGTGAAAACGAAACCCGGGGCCCTGGGACGAAGGCAACGAAGGAACAGGAGTGGGTTTTTAGTCAGTAAAAGTCTGACACTATCTCCCGCTCCGCCCAAGAGCGCGATTTGTCATTAGATGATTTTCCCACTTTAAAAAAAAAAAGTAGAAATTCAATGCAGTTTCAAAAAATCATTCCTCACTGAATATCTATCACCAGCTACCGCCCCACCAGCCTCATCTAGTTTAAACAGACGAAAAAATTGTTGTGAAGATTTTTCCGAATTGCAAAAAGCCTTTTTTTTACGATGTAACTACAAATTTACAGTTTTCAGATTTTTTTCTATACTTGTGCTATGAGACCTTGCTTCATGCTAAATTTCAAGATTCTAGGTCAACGGGAAATAACCCTATGAATTTTGATTGCTTTTAGTGTTGAAATATACGTTTTTTGCAACATAAACGGCCGTATCTTTTGTTTTTCGTTAACTCAGAAGTTTAATTCTTTCACATCTTTAGGAGACTGCAGACTTGAGTTTAAGATTTAAATTTCAACTCGATAGCTTCACGTATTCCCGAGATAAAGGGTCTTGACAGACAGACGGTCAACAAAATGATTCTATAAAGGTTCTGTTTTTTCCTTTTGAGGTACGGAACCCTAAAACTAACAAAAGAACTGGCCAAATTCAAGTCGGACACGCGCACGAACCGGGGCGGGTTCCGTACCGTCCGTCCATAGCAAAAACCGGTCAAAAAGATCAAGTTTCTTGTATGGGAGCCCAATTTAAATATTTATTTTATTGTTATTTTAGTATTTCTTGTTATAGTGGCAACTAAAATACATCATCAGTGAAAATTTTCACTGTCTAACTATCTTGGTTCATGATAGCCTGGTGGCAAACGGATAGACAGTGGAACCTTAGTAACTAATAGGCTCGTTTCACCCTTTAGGTACGGAACGAAATTTGAGTACCAATACGAACCAATTATGGTTTAATCTACTATATAAAAATAAGTCGGGTTTTCCTTCCTGACGCTATAACTCCATAACGCACGAACCGATTTCCACGGTTTTGCATTCGTTGGAAAGGTCTCGGGCTCCGTGTGGTTTATAGCAAAGAAAAGAGTAGGGTAGAGTAGGGTAGAGTAGGGTAGAGTAGGGTAATTTTTTTTTTTTACTAAATCCCGCTTTTGGGCAGAACAACGTCTGCCGGGACCGCTAGTGGTACAATAGAAAACAAAAATGTAAAAATACTGTGTATAGAACAGTGTACGATGAAACTGAAAATATTATTACAATCGTCTCTTAAAAAATGTTTCTGGAATCCGGTAATTAATATAACAAAGAGTGTTTTTATTCATTTATACTGAATGTACAACAATATAGTTTAATAATTTAATTTCGTCTAGTAGTCTAATAATATAATTTAATCATTTGATTACTTCTACTAATCTAATAATATAATTTTTAAATGCTTATACGGAAATGTACCTCGGGAAGGACGCTTTTAAATGAATGAGAGAATTATCTCTACAATAAGAGATAAATGATAATGTTTATACTAATTTAAATATAATTTTTAAGATTTTATATGCACTAAAATATAATGTATTGTGCTGTTGTTTATGCTATACTATTTGCAATGTTGTCTGTTCTTAATTTAACAATCTCTGGAGGAACATTGGCTCCTAAAACACAGGCTCTTGGCCTAGTTTAGGAGGCAGCAGTTCGCGTTTTCTTTGTGCCTCAATGTACAACATTGTTTGTAACTGAGTACTAAATTATTTAAAATGTTAATGTACAAATAAACAAATTATTATTATTATTATATTATTTATTAATAAAAAAAAACCTATAAAGAATACATACAAACTTTTGTCTTTATACATCTTACATCTATATATATATAAAAGAAGAAACTGACTGACTGACATATCAACACACAGCCGCAACTACAGGGTCTAGGAACGTGAATTTTTGCACAAGGTTTGTATTGATATTTTTAATTTTAATTGTATTGACATTTTAATTTTAATTGTATTGACATTTTAATTGTATTGACATTTTAATTGTATTGAAATTTTAATCGTATTGAAATTTAATTGGTTTGCAAATTATTTAAATTAATAATTAGAGTAATATTTAATTGTTAATTTATTTTTTATTTTTTTCAATGTAATATCATTAATTATGCATGTCTTTTTTTTTCTTTGTAAATTATAATTTGTAATTCGCAGCGACAATTGCACCCTATATTTGTACGCCTCCAGGCATAACATAGCGCTCTGTTAATTAAAAATAAGACCTGTATTTCACCTATGTTAACAAATAAATTATTATTATTATGACGTAGGCGAGCACTAAGAGAGGATTTATAAAAATTTACCCCCTAAAGGGATGAAACGGGGGTCCAAAGTTTGTGTAGAGAAACCGACTTTCATGCGGGCGAAGCAGCTGGCAGGAGCTAGTTATTTTATATTTATAAAACATATATACAAATTACAACAGCCTATAAAATTATTAATGGTTATACTGATGCGTCCGACTTACAAGTAGAGTGGTGTCAATTATTTGTTCCGAATAATTCCAATCGCTCTAGAAAGCATAAATTATTTAATGTCCCATTTTGTCGCACTATAGCTCGATCCACCTCCCCTATACCGCTATGCTAACGATGCTCAACGCGCTCGTGGAGACCAACCCTGGATTGGATTTGTTTGCTGATGAATGGAAGACAATATTATTAGAAAGTTTGCGACTCTGTGAGAAGACAGAGTGAAAGGATTAAATTAGTTTAGTTTAGTATTAATGGCTTTTTTGCTGTACTAAATAAATAAATAATAAATATTAGTGTGGATTTTCTTTTTGTTGACATGTCATTTATTGATAATTGTAATTACTTATTGTTCTTGTTTTTTTTTTTATATAGCTTCTTTTTTTTTTTTTTTTAAATGTGTATGTGAGAACACCGTGGACTTCGCGAATTCTCAGGTTACTTCCTATTACGACTCACTTTTTTTTTAATATGATTATTTTTATTGTGCTTTTGGGTACAATATCGACTGGTCTACATAATGTCTATTAATACTGTAATATGAAAATATTGTAAACAATCATTTTTTTAAAGGAGTAACCATGGAGTTTCTTGCCGGTTCTTCTCCATAGGAAACGACCAATTTGGAACCGTGCACTAGCTTCTGACGTTTTATAAGTGCCCATGTAGGCCTATGTGAAATAAAAATTTTTGACTTTGACTTTGAATTACTATGAAAATTTTCTTTTACATTCCACGTGATTGAACCCGAATACACATTCAAATCATAATAAATTATATTATACGAGTGTTTTCCGATTAAACAACTTTAAAAGGGTTATTCTCATTTAAAAATGAATAATAGTTGTTCACACTACACGTCTTTTGAAGACAAAAGCTGGATTGTGTGATAGAGGGTGCGGGTTCGATTCCTGAGTTGGTTAAGTGTGAAACTACTGGTACTTATAGTTTTTGTAGTCTTTAATGCTGGTGTATTTTTTGTGAAAAGGGTTGGGAATCACCCCTCTGGTAATTCTCACTTCGGTGATTTCAATAAAGGATTTTTTGGGTTGCGGGAATTATTGGACGAATTACCTCGGCCCTGGAACGCAAAGAGCTACTGAAAGAACAAGGGTGGGCTTTAGTCAGTAAAAGTCTGACACGCCTTCTCGCTCCACCCAGAGCAAAAGAAGTCACGTTATGATTTCCCACCAAATAAAAACATAAATTGAAAATTCTCGATGACCTTCCCAAGTTACAATCGTATCGTTCGCACTGAACGCTTCCAATAGGCCACGCCTCCGATTCCTTTCTTCTGACGTCATCTCAACGCTCAGCCACGTGGTCCGAAAAAAGGAATTGGAGGCGTGGCCTACTCGAAGCGTTTGGCGTGAACGATACGATTGTAACTTGGCTAGGGGGGCTTATTTTTTTTTATTATTTTTTTTTATTATTATTTATTTATTTAAGATTAATTTCAAACACAATGTAAATTGTTCCTGAAAATAAATTGATTGATTGATTGATTATTACTGATGTGTATTTCTTTTTTCGCTACAACAATAAATAATAAAATTAAAATAAAATAAGAAAGGGGTTCCTACACAAGAAGTTCCCCTTATTTTGTTTTTTTTGTTCGATTTTAATATTGTACGGAGCCTTTCGTGTGCGAGTCGGCCTCGCACTTGGCCTTTTTTTCCCAAAGGTTGACTGGTAGAGAATTCCTTGTCTCATTAGTCATTACCGTTACTGTAAAAATTTATTTTTAATACAGTTACGAAGAAATAAATAAATATGGGCTGACGCGCGAGTCGTGGGGGTGATTAGCGCCTAGCCTACAATACATACACTTTGACTGGCCTGTTGGACTAGTAGTATAGTCATAGTGGCCCTGACTGCTATGCCGGAGGTCGTGGGTTCGATTCCCACCCAGGACAAATGTTTGTGTGATGAGCACGATCATTTGTTCTGTGTTTGGGTGTAATTTATGTATCTATGTATGTATTTAGAAATATATAAGTATGTTTATCAGTTGTCTAGTACTCATAACACAAGCTCTGCTAAGCTTGTGACTAGACGGCGTTGTCTCATAGTTATGGAATATAATTATATTATTATTATATTATACAATAAATTGTGACGGAGTCAATTTAGCTTCCCTTTTTTTTGATTGACCAACATTTTGACAATACAAAAGTGCCTGTAAATCATCATCATCATACCTGTAAATGCTCAAAGTGCCTGTAAATGGTGTATTTGAAAGAAACGTGTCTGATTTCTGAGCTTGCGCACATTTCCGCACCTGGTGCGGAAAAATAATTATTTTACTTATTTAAAAGCGGTGGGTATAAGAGTAATAATATAATATAATATTCCACAACAATCACACAACGCCGTCTAGTCCCAAGCTAAGCAGACCTTGTGTTATGAGTACTAGACAACTGATAAACATACTTATATATTTCTAAATACATACATATATAGATAAATTACACCCAGCACAGAACAAATGATCGTGCTCATCACACAAACATTTGTCCTGGGTGGGAATCGAACCCACGACCTCCAGCATAGCAATCAGGGCCACTAACCACTAGACCAACAGGCCAGTCAAAGAGTGGCTATTCAATTCAATTCAATTCAATATCTTTTTTTCAGAATAATGTCCATCGGTGTTGTAATGCCGTCGTGTATTTCGAGTGAGTGTATTGAAATAGTATATTTTGATAGACTAGAGGTGGGTTACCATGACGTTCAAAGTAAGATTGTTTCATTCTTATTCCAGTGTGGGTAAGAGACAGAGCTATACAGGTTGTCTAGCGCCATCTCTTACCCACAATGGAACGAGAATAAAACAATCTTACTTTAAACGTCATGGTAACCCAGCAAGTGTAAAATGTTTGTCATTGCGACCGAGGTGGAATTCGCACGAGCCGTAGGCGAGTGTGTTATGGAGCCGAGGTCTGCAGTGACAAATTTGCACGTGTATCAAACGACTTGTTTCAATACACGATAAATGTATTGTAATGTAAAGCACGTGCACTTTTCTACACTGGTGCTGAAAAACACAGTCTATTGCGTGCCTAAAAGCGGTAGGATAAGAGCGGGTTTTCGAGTGAGTGTATTGAAAAATAATAAACCATTTATTATTGTCACCTACTATTCTGCTCACACCAGTAAACTTAAAAGGTTTGCACTGAATATGCGTCCGATAGCCTTTAATGATGGCCAACACCCATCATACAAGTCGTAATGATAAAAATGCTGAGTTCTCAAGATATAGCAGCTAGGGTTGTTACGAAAAATATTATAGTACTTAATAAAATCATTTTTTAACATGTTACTATTATCGTTTAGGAACCTCTAGTTAGAGGAACAGGTATCGGCACGGATCTCGAGCGCTCGGCGAAAGAGTGGGGATCGCTTTGCGTATGCGTTTTTTTTTTAAAGTACACTTATTTGGCGGAGTGCTCAAGATCCGTGCCGATACCTGCATACGGAATAGGGTTTATTTATTTATTTATTTATGTATACACAAACACTTAAAATCGAAAAGAACAAGTACAGATAAAAGAGTACAAAGGTCCTGCTTATTTCTAACGAAATTTCTTCCAGCAGACCTGCGACAGGAGAGTTGGATGAGAGATGTAGACGCAGTGTGTATTAAATAATATAGAGAATAATTAAATAGACTAATTATTATTTAAAATAAATCATATAATACATACATATATAACAGTAAATAAATGTACACATAAATAGATACAAACATAAATTAAATTATAAAAATAAATACATAATTCTCTCACAATTAAATACATAATTTTCTTCTAGTTCTTATCATAACGTGTTAGAGAATAGAATTTTATTTTGCAAGGTTTTAATTTAATATGTAAGGCTTTCGAGCGAAATAGAAGAATGGTGCATAATACACAGTTTACATCCTTTAATATAAATCTCACACCATAATTATGGTAGTAAGTCCCCTCTTTGAGGAGTGGCTGGAAAGACCTCACGGCGACTCACGGCCTCACCTTTGACGCAAATCCTCACCGGACATGGTAAGTTCGGGATATTCCTGCACCGGATTCGTGCGGAAGAAACTCCCGCGTGTCACTATTGTGTGGACCGCCCGGAGGGCACGGTGGAGCATACGGTAGAGGTGTGCCTCGCCTGGGCAGAGCACCGCCGTGTATTCGTGGGGGCGATCGGCGGCAGCGATCTCTCACGCCGGCCCTTAGTACAGGCCATGTCAGTAACAGTAGGGGCCCCAGCAGGGTCGAAGCCCAGCAGGGTGCCAAGGGTCTGATTCTTAAAAGAAGACTCGGCCCTGGTACGAAAGGCAACGAACGAACATGAGTGGGTTTTTAGTCACTAAAAGTCTGACACTATCTCTCGCTCCACCCAAGAGCGAGATTTGTCATTAGATGATTTTCCCAATAAAAATAAACATTTTAGGTACCTCTAATTAGTTTTTGCAAATGTATATTCTGTCCGCATTTATGAGGTGTAAAATAAAATTTATAACAAATAAATATAGCTTTACTTCTAATGCTTTTAGCGTATTGGCCACTATTTTCTTTGCATGCAAGTATTTTAAACGGTGGTTACACCTTACAATTTGCTTACCCACAAAACGAAGATTTGCGGTTTCAATTCCAGTGCAAAACGAAGACTGGTATGGCTTAGGTATATTGGTTTGAGGTTGGAATGTTCACGGAGGTTTATTTATTTATTTAATTCTTTATGCGCACAAAAGCTGAGGCGGACTAAAGGTACAAGTTCGTAGCGGACTACATGAAGCTGCAGCAAACGACGTGTCGCAGCGACACTACTGGTTTCTACGTATTTCTATGAAATTCCCTCCGTAGTTAGCGACATGAAGCTAGCGACGCGTCTTCGTCGAGCGGCAGACAGCAGTGTCGTCCGACCGCAGATCAGTAGTGCCGCTGACGCGTAAGTAACGACACGTCGATTATTCTCGAACACGATCTTGTTTCAAGGAGCACTCGGAACCAACTGGATGCCATCTGCTGATGCCGTCTGCAGTCGGGTTCGAAATCATGACTGCAGCGACATGACGCTACGACGTGTCGTGACGACATGAAGCGACGACATGAACAGACAAATAACTTGCAGAACAGATCGTCGATGGGGCCGAAATGAGTGGCAACTGCGCACCGGAAGACGCAGCATTGAACGCCTCCTAGAAGGATGCGAGATGCACAGGACCGTTGGTTGTGGTAACACTTCAGGGAGGCCTATATCCAACATGGGTGATGCAGAGACAAATTGCGGTACCCATGTAGCGACATCTATGGCGCCACATAAGAACTAAAAGAAATACGAAATCCTGCATCGCGCAATCAAAGTTCTCCGCGCGATTTGAATATATACGACAGTACGAAATCATCTATCAGGCAGTTGCCCACCAAAACATAACACCCGTCTGGCCGGAGGATTCTCCCTTTCCAATGGAGGTATATGGGACTTTACCCTCTGCTCCGCATACCTCAAAACCCATATTAATATTTCTTTTTTTGTTGCACACCTTAACTTATTACAGGACAGACATTTATAAAAAATAAGTCTGTCTTATTGCACAGGGCAATTTCTACCAGACAACCTTTGGATGGACTGTAACGAAAGGAAAACAACTTGGAGCTTTCAGTGTACAACAACATAAAAAGATAATAAATAACTAATAAATATAAAAAATACGATAAAGAAAGGAGAAGAGAAATTAAAGTGATAGGTAATGCTCCATCACCATCTTTTTGAAAGTCGGTAGCGTTTGGGCACGCCTCACTTCTAAGTGTAATATGCATTCCACAAACGCGCTGCTTGCTATTAATATTTATTTATTTTAAAGTAAAAATATCTGAAGGTTGTAGCTATCAGGAAACACTGACTCTGGTAGGTCCTTATTCTACAAATCTTCAACTACTTTCAATCGAAACATTTTTTAAAAATTATTACAAATTTCTCGTGCGTGACAACCCTACAGCATCGTGCACTTAATATTATCATTGCTCTCTAATGGAGCCTGCTTGTAATGCACATGGGAGCTAAAATTATACTACGTTTGACCTCTGGCACTGCTTGCTTTTATGCTCTAGTTTCAAGCGGACTGCAAGCCAAAATATTACGCTTGGGAATTGAATATCTCTCTTTGCTCACATATTTACGAAGTTCATATTAGGTTGATGTTAGAATAGAATAGAATTTTATTTTGCAATTATTGTTAATATACAACAGATCTTAAGAGCGTCCTTTTCGAGTTACATTTTCATAAAATTAGTCTTATAATGTTCCCAGTACTAGAACTCAGGCCTCCTCTATAGGAGAGGGAGTGACCAATACTACTGGCTGGCCGAAGGTGCAGTGTACTTAGCCAAGGTCGCTGATGAGGCTGAGGGTGATGACCAGGTATGACCACATAGGCATACTGGTGGTTAGAGTACCCTTTAAAGCCGTGGGTGCTGGCTGTATGGCTCGCTGTTTGAAAGCTTGAGGAAGTGATGATGACGTTACGAAGTAGTGGCTGCACGAAGGCTGCGCTGACGTTCATTGTCGAGGGTCACCAGTTTGGAGGTAGGCGGAACAGAGAGTAAAGTCCCGCAAACATCCGTTGAAAAAGGAGGATCCTCCGACCAGACGGGTGTTATGTCTGGTGGGCAACTGCCTGATAGCTGATTTCGGGCTGTTCTATATGTTCCAAACGCGCGGAGAACTTTAATTGCGCGATGCAGGATTAGTTTTTATGTGACGCCATAGATGTCGCTACAGAGTATTGCTCATTTCTGTTTTTTTTTAAAAGAAATAATTTAGTGTTTGACTGCGATTCCACCTGATGGTAAGCAGTGATGCAATCGAAATGATGATGATTTTGAATTGTTGAGAGTAAAGCCGCGAATTTTAAAGATTTCTAACACTCGGGCGAGGCTGGGGCATTCCGTTAGTATAATTATAAAATTGTTTTCAAATGAAGACGTCAGCCACTTGAAGTATTTAGACTCATGAATCGATTCGTGCTAAACTCGTCCCGATTATTACCGCCTCATCGGATGACTGACTAATCGGCCCTGATGAAGATAATCGTCTTTCGAAGATTATTCGGTTAAAAATAAACAATTAATTGAGTTAACAGCTTCATGGTCAATTAGCAGGAAGAAATTGTGAAGACGTTTCGCATTCTTTTGTTTTTTTTAGCAAGCAATCAGGTCGGTTTCCGAATTTCTCTATTTTGTGCTAGTGCGGACACATCTTATTTATATATTTAACAAGCTTTTGCTCGCGGCTTCGACCACGTATATAAAATATAGGCTATGTCACTCAGGAATAACGCAGCTTTCTATCTGTCGGACCAGTACTTTCAAAGATTACCTTCTACAAACAAAAAAAAAGTCAAGTGCGAGTCGGATTCGCGCACCGAGGGTTTCGTACAAACTTACCCATGAAAACAGTTCAATTCCAGAATTAAGTTACGATGATTTTACCGAATGACGTGACGTAACTACAAATTTACGGTTTTCAGAATTTTTCCTATACTTGTGCTATGAGATCTTGCTTCATGCCAAATTTCAAGATTCTAGGTCAACGGGAAGTACCCTATGAATTTTGATTCCATTAAGAATGTCGAAATACAGGTTTTTTGCGACTTAAACGGCCGTATCTTTTTTTTGCGTTAACTTTGAAGTTTGATTTTTTCACAGTTTCAAGGGAGCGCAGACCTGACTATAAGGTTTTAATTTCAACTCGATACCTCCACGCGTTCCTGAGATAAAGGGTCTTGACAGACAAACAGACGGACGGACACCAAAGTGATCCCATAATAAGGCTTTCGTTTTTTTCCTTTTAAGGTAACCCTAAAAAAAGAAAACTTTACCTGTTTAATTACTATATTTTTATTATTTTGATACTCCTTCGTAGCTACGAGATATTTCGTAGCTAGCATTCTATGTATTTAGTTGAGCTTATAATCGAATGATCGTAAGCTGCTATTGGCTTCATTGTATGAGTCATAGTTAGCGAGTAAGTGAGGTAACTTGTTCTATGCTACGATTGATTTATTACTTACTGCATTATTAGAGGTGGCAATATGTTTCGAGAATTGACAGTTTCACTACTTTGAATATATCACAAGACTGCTGAATGTGGGGGTCCTGAGTTCAAGTCGAGATCACAATCAGCCCCCCTAGCCAAGTTACAACCTTTTCATTTCGATTCTCTTTCGTTTCTGACTACGTGACTGAGCGTTGAGATGACGTCAGAATAAAGGAATCGGAGGCGCGGCCTACTCGAGGCGATCGACGAAAAGAGAATCGAAACGAAACGGTTGTAACTTGGCTAGGGGGGCAGAAGATTTCCATAGCATTTTAACCGTAAAACTTGAGCTATCTCGTACGACTTAGGTGCGAGTCCTGTTAAAAATCAGCCTAGTAAAATGACTGAGTCTTATTACTAAAAACTAGAAACTCTAGTCTTCTTTTCACACTTAAGTCGTGTAAAATGAAGTCGAGTCTTTTTAAAGGCTTTTTAGCATTAACATTATTGACCGGCCTGTTCGTCTAGTAGTCAGTGACCCTGACTGCTATGCCAGAGGTCGTGGGTTCGATTCCCACCCAGGACAAATGTTTGTGTGATGAGCATGATCATTTGTTCTGTGTCTGGGTGTAATTTATCTATAATATGTATGTATTTAGAAATATATAAGTATGTTTATCAGTTGTCTAGTACTCATAACACAAGCTCGGGACTAGACGGCGTTGTGTGATAGTTGTGGAATATTATTATTATTATTATCAGCCTTTTTAATGTTCCCACTGCGGACACACGTAATCCACCACGCGGGCCCAGTGCGTATTTTTGAATGTCACGTCTTCGAATTTTTATTTCTAGGACATGCCGGTTTCCTCACGATGTTTTCCTTCACCGTTTTGAGAGCAGTGGTCATGAAATAAATTACTCAAAGTAATGCGCCTGGCTGCGTTAGAACCTTCGACCTACAAACCCGTAATTCGGGGCCGTTACCACTCGGCCTCCACTGCTCTACAAAGACCTTTAAAGGCCTTAAATAACTAAGTCTCTTGCATCACTAATTTCAACTCCTTTCAGAAAAAAAAAATATGATATTATAATTTTTATAAGCCGACCAAGTTTCCATTCAATTTCGCCGAAAGGCATACCAACTTACAAAAAATAATAAATCATTTTTTTTCACCTTTAATTAAAATACTGAATGGCCAACTACCTCAGTCGGGTTAAAAAAAAAACAACGTACAATAGAAACGTCAGAATCTATTGTCATAGTTTGACACCTCTCATAAAGACGTTGTGTCAGGTTGTTGAAAGAAATAGAATGGGTTCCGTAGAGTTTTACTTATATCACCTCCGCTCAAATAGTGTTACAACTCAAAAATTTAAGTTAATTTAAGTTTAGTTTAAGTATTTAATATTTTTATGGTAATTAGTTTTTAAAATTCTTTATAATTGTGATTTCATTGTGTGTACCTGTGTGCCAAATAAACGTGTTTTCTTTCTTTCTTTCTTTCAATTTTTTTTTTCTGATGCTTGTAATATCAGAATTCATCATACGCTCACATAGTATCATATTTGTAATTCAATTATTTACTCACAGTTGACTTATTTATTTATATGTTGGTAGATCCCTGAATTATTAGAAATTAAAGACCTTTTTCTCAATAAATTATTTTTGCATTGTGACACTATTTGAGCGGAGGTGCGTTATGTTATTATGTTTACGCCTCTTTTTGAAGCTTTTATTAAAAAGTGGAAGAAACTTAAAAGTATGGGGTGCTCTTTAATAATCAAATATATTTTATACGACTACTTAAACCAGACTTTATAAAGTCGGAACTTTGTATGGATGTGTGTGTGTGTGTATGTATGTGTGTGTGTGTATGTATGTGTGTGTGTGTGTATGTGTATGTGTGTGTGTGTGTATGTTTAGAATAAAATAGAATTGAATAAACTTTATTGTAATCATTCATTTATTTTATTTGCTATAATTATGGTACAGGAGTTGTTATAATGGTAGTTATAGACCGAAACAAATTTCACCTAAGTTACAGGTATGCAAATAAAAAAAAAAAATTATAAATACATGAATTAATAAAAAATTATTATTATTATATTATTGAGTTTACATTATGGATTTTATTAATGTCAAAATAGATAAAAAATATGAAATAAATTTATGCATCCTTAAAAAATTTTTAACAACATGAACTTTTCTTCAAAAACTCTTTTACTGAATAAAAACTTTCCTCTTATCAACCAGTCCCGTAAAATATTGTATACCAAAAAAGCAAACCAATTTATAAATTTTAATTTATATATTTTTATTTTATGTTTGTTACTCATTCCCACTCAAATGACTATGGACATTTATTTTTATTGTTGATAGGCTCGCGTTTGACTACTATCACAGCTGATGATAAGAAATGATGTGGCCGACGATGGAGCACGCTTCGCCAGAAGTAACCTAATCAATGTTGACTTGAAGATCCCCAGGTTGTAGCCATGTCCATGTGTGGACCGCCCGGAGGACACGGTGGAGCATACGGTAGAGGTGTGCACCGCTTGGGCAGAGCACCGCCGTGTCCTCGTGAGGGCGATCGGCGGCAACGATCTCTGGCGCCGGGCCTTAGTCCGAAGCCGGCCGTGCCCGCCTCCTTCTTCGAAGCAGTAATGCTAGCAAAGAAGAAGGCCGCACGTGCGCGCGCGAGAGAACGGCGAGCAATGGGTAGCTCGCCGTCCGACCGTCCGGTAACCGTCCAGACCGGGCTCAAGTCGTTGACGGCACGTACCTACTCTTCCACGCGCGCCAACGAGATGTCAGCAAACCATAGGGGCCCAGCAGGGTCGAAGCCTACTGGGGCCAAGAGTCTGCTTCTGAAAGGAAGACTCGAAACTGGTATGAAAGGCAACGAAGGAACAGGAATAGGTTTTTAGTCAATAAAAGTCTCACACACCATCTCGCTCCACCAAAAAGCGGGGTATGTCATAGGATGATTTTCCCACCGAAAAAGAACGCTTTTTTTATTTTTTTATTGATAGGCTCGCGTTTGACCACTATCTCACCTGATGGTAAGTGATAATGTGGCCGACGATGGAGCACGCTTGCCTAGAAGTAACCTATTCACTCTTGACATAAAGACCCCTAGGTTGTAGCTATCAGGGAACACAGACTCCGGCAGGGAATTCCACTCCACGCTTTTAAGTCGAGGTCGATACGACTGGGTAAACAACGCTCTAGATTTTCATTAACCTAATTAAATAACCTAAAAACTTGTTAAAAACCATCTAAAATTAATTTATTTTGACAGCTTTGTAATTACAAGGTACCAACATAACGACTGTCAAAAGGGTTCACCTCTCACGGAACTCTAAACGAGCTCTGCGGGTACCTGTCAAAAAGGTGACGTTTTAATTAAATTCAAAGGCTTTTTGTCTGTTTGTGTGTTTGTTTGTATAGACGTATATACAATGTGGATGGAAACTGGGTGAAAGCTACTGTTTTATTTTGTCTGTTGAAAGGTTGGCGGGACTGGTCAATTGGTTCTTTGAATGGAAACACAGCAGGCATTGAAGCTGTGTGGTAGATCTACTTCTTGGAATTTCAGGAATATACTCTTTCTCATGAAGGTATAATATTAATAATAATAATATTCCACAACTATCACACTACGCCGTCTAGTTCCAAGCTAAGCAGAGCTTGTGTTATGAGCACTAGACAACTGATTAACATACTTATATGTTTCTAACTAAATACATATTATAGATAAATTACACCCAGACACAGAACAAATGATCGTCACTCAAACTTGTCCTGGGTAGGAATCCAACCCACGGCATAGCAGTCAGGGCCACTAACCACTAGACCAACGGGCCAGTCCAAAAAGCTGTCTAGAACGTTGTTTATACATAATTAATTTTGTAAGTTAGTTAGTCCTAAGATTGTGTTTTTTCCGCCAAATAAAATATTTTCTTTCTTTCTTTATATCCAACTTACAATTCGTAACATACCTCGTTATATTAAAAAGAGTTATAAGTTTGTATGTAGACGGTAATCTCTAAAACTACGCAGCCGATTCTGAAAATACTTTCACTTGTTATAAGTGAAAGAATTTAAGTTTATTTAAATTCATTTTTACATGACTAAAATCCAGTGCATGACGCTTTTTTTAAGATGGGAAATCATCTGTTGACTTCTCCCTTTCTAGGGCAGAGCGTGAGGGCGTATCAGACTATTACTGACTAAAACCACACTTGTATTCCTTCATTTTTCTTCATCCTTGATTCCACGGGTCCCCCTTTCAGAAATCAACCTATAGCCCCAGTAGGCTTCGGCCCTGATATGCCCTTACGGTTTCGCTGAGGTGTGGACGGCTGGACGGCTGGACGGCCAGATACCACATGCTCGTCGTCCGCTAACCGCGAGGGTCAAGCCACGAGCAAAAAGTCGTTGCCAAGAGCTAGACACACTTTCCTAAGTCCATTACTTAACGGCATCCTGTCCCAAATGCCAGCCGTACTATGAATTCATACAAGACATGCGGCAACGCAGCAGCTCTCCACGACTTGACGCACGATTTGTGAGGGGGGACATAAGTGAGATGGACGGACGACACGCGACTCCCTGGTACAGTTGTCTGCAGCACTTGAAATGAAAGTTGTATAGGAAATATGAAGTAAAGAAACTTGCTTGAAATACTTTTAGTCTGTGAGAACAGTGGTGGTCGAGTGGCAACGGCCCGACTTACGAGTTGTAGGTCGCGGGTCCAAACCCAGCCAGGCACTTTAATTTGTGTAATTTGTGTGAAGGAAAACATCGTGAGGAAACTGGCATGTCCTAGAACCAAAAATTCCGCACTGGGCCCTCGTGGTGGATTACGGCCCATTCCCTATCCTAGAGAGGAGGCCTGAGTCCCAGCAGTGGGAACATTGACAGGCTGATTGTGCTTATGCTTACTTTTAAACAGGACAGATACAGCACAAAGGTTATAAACACAAAGTAAATAGTACAGAATGCGCCGAGCGTGCCCTTACAAAAGGGTGTCCATCTCAGTATTTGCTGGGCATCAGACACCCGGCGCAGGTTTTCAGTTGACACCCCGCAGTGACGCACGGACGAGGGTAAAAAAAATAAATAAAAATAAATGAATGAGAAATAAATATACCATTCATTTATTTGTTCCACGACAATATTTATATATATACAAAATTATATACAAAAACACATAACTAATTAAAACTATAATTTAAACACACTAAAGGCTACTCCTAACTAAAATATGGCGTCATAAAGCTCCTCCGCACCGCTGTCGACTGGAAGTGTGCCCAAAAGGCTGGCGGCATTGCCACGTTGTATGGCAATGCTTCAATCTCTGACCGAGGTAAAAGCTAGCCCTTGGGTCACGCTAAGTGTCAACTAAGCGTAAACATAGATCGCATACTTCTGATGAGGTCCATTGTGAGCGACCGCGCTTTAGAGCCATATGTCATCACTGGCAACACGCACTGGTCATAGACTTTCGTCTTGAGACACTTTTTTTTTAGATGGGAATTAAAACCCATTCTTTGTTCTTTCTTTGCCTAGCGTTCCAGGACCCCAGGTTTTCCTATTAGAAGCGAACTCATTGATCCCAGTTGGCTTCAACCCTGCTGGGCCCCTACGGTTTGCAGACATCTCCTTGAGGTGCGCGTAGAACACTACGCGCGGTCAACGTCTCGGGCTCTGTCTGGACAATAGATGTTAGATTTCTATGGTCCGGACGGTTACCGGACGGCTGGACGGTGAGCTAACTATTGCTAGCCGTCCGCAGGCCCGCGCCTACGGTGGCCGGAGATCGGGAGCCCGGCGCATGGGGCGTGAGGGCCGCGCCCTCGCGCTTGCACGTACGGCCTCCTCCTTTGCTAACATTACTGCTTCGCAGAAGGAGGCAACCGCCTGCTACTCCTCCTCGCTTCGGACCATGGCCTGTACCAAGGCCTAGCGCGAGAGATTGTTGCCGTCGATCTCCCCCACGAGGACACAACGGAGCTCTGCCCAAGCGGGGCACACCTCTACAGTGTGCTCCACCGTGTCCTCCGGGCGGTCTACACAGCGGTGACACCCGGGCGGAACCTCCCGAACTTACCATGTTCAGTGAAGACCTGCGTCATGCGGAAGGTAATGACGCCGTGTTGTCTTTCCAGCCACTCCTCAAAGAGGGGACTTGCCGCAATAATTATGGCGTGCCCAACCAATAGGTAGGTAATTTTTGAAGTTCAGATAGGCAACCTCTATGTATACACGGAACGACAGTATTTGATACTTTGTGCTCTACCCAATTACTGGAGAATACCTATCTTAAGTTTCCAATTACCTTTAACTATTATGAAACCTTATACTAATTAATTAAGAAGTACATAGTGAAGAACCATGGACTTAATGATTTGAATTTGTGAGTGTTTTTTTTTTATTTTCAGTAATTTTTATAGTGTTAACCTTAACACACACTCGGAACATTTTTTTATATTCCACAACTTTCAAACAACGCCATCTAGTCCCAAACTAAGCAGAGCTTGTGCTATGAGTACTAGACAACTGATAAACATACTTATATATTTCTAAATACATACTTATTTTAGATAAATTACAACCAGACACAGAACGAATAATGGTGCTTATCACAAACATTTGTGTGGGTGGTAACTTTTAATAGCAATAAGTGTATGAATTTGTAAACTATTTTAGCGTCCTTTTCACTTGCCTGTCGTCAACATCGAGCATGGTTTAAAAGCTTGTTGCTTCATCTAACGCAATCCAACGCAATGTTTGATGAAGAGGCAACGCGGAAAAAGAGAGATAACGTCTGAAAACTCTGTTGGCATTCAGTAATTCCGTGTTTTAATCGAATATTTCACAAAACCTGTTCCAGGAAAAACGTGTTTTTTTTTTTAAACCCATAAAAGTTTTTAAGAAAAATTGTTGATGTTCAGAATCTCGATTAAATGTGCAAGGCTTCTATTGATTTACTTTTCTATAATTTTAATATATGAGTACATTGCGGAGGGCTAAAATCCACGTAACATAGCAGATTTTCAGAGGTATTTACTAGATTAGTTTTACACAAATTTATGTTTTTTTTCTCTAAAGAAGCCTAGATAATATCCACAAGATAGCTGTGTATCCAAAATATCTAGTGAAAGATGTGTAATAACATCATAATCACGTAAGAGCGGTTGTATGAAAATGTACCTCGAAAAGGACGATCTTAAATGAAAATTGTAAATAAAAATGTTGCCTAACAAATGTAACCACTTTTCTCCCCACCGGTACAGTTAAATCAATTGGAAGCTGGACACAGATTCAATGGAGCTAATTGTGTGTCGCTTGCTAGTAGACTAATTATGTTATGTGGGGTAAAGTGGGGAGGAAACGTGGTAGCCTAGGATTAACCGCCCCAACTTATGAGTTATACATAGTGGGTTCAAAACCAGGCAGGCGTTTTGTTTTTTTGTAACTTATTTCATCATCACTGCTCTCAAAACTATGAAGGAAAATGTCGTGAAAAACTGGCATTTCCTAGAACAGCTAAGGAGTGAAATTCCCTGCCAGTATCTGTGTTTCCTGATAGTTATAACCTGGGGGTATTTAAGTCAAGAGTGAGTAGGTTACTTCTAGGCAAGTTATCGACACACGACATCCCACGCTCTTGGACGGAGCGAGAGATAGTGTCAGACTTTTACTGACTAAAAACCCACTCCTGTTCCTTCGTTGCCTTTCGTACCAGGGCTGAGTCTTCTTTTCAGAATCAGACCCTTGGCCCAGTAGGTTTCGATCCTGCTGGGCCCCTAGGGCCGTACTGTAGCCGGAAATCGGGATCGGAATCCCGGCCACCTCCTTTGCTAGCATTATTGCTTCGCAGAAGGAGACGTCCGCCTGCCACTCCTCCTCGGCCCATGGACTGCACAAAGGCCCAGTGCGAGAGATCGCTGCCGCCGATCTCCGCGGACACGACATTGCTCTGCCCAAGCGGGGCACACCTCCACCGTGTGGGCCCCCATACAACAAACGTGTTTTTTTTTGCCATTTTTTGCTACAGAAGTTACGGAATCCTTAGTGCGCGAGTGCGACAATCAATTTTGTTAAACCATTTAACAAAATTTAACGTTTACGTAAACGCAATCGAGTACGTTACAAAACGCCTACTAGGCACTCTGTTCGCCAAGCTCAAACATCTTACGTAGGTACATACATTTCATAACATCCTTAGCCCCACACATGCACGCTCACATTTACTCGCTACTCCAGAGCGATGCATCAAATCTGTCACTTATCTCAGCTGCTTTGAAACCCGTTGATAAATCGTCTCCCCACCAACATGGAGGATGCATTGATATAAAAGATTTAAAATTCAGATTTTCATATACTTCTGAACCGGTCTTTTTTAAATGGCCGCACTTTAAGAGGTACTTTTTAATAAACTAGTGCGCTTAACGATCAACGATTGTGTCACTGCTTATCATCAAGTGGGATCGCAGTCAAGCACTATCATGACCGTAGGCGCGGACTGGCGGACGGCGAGCAATGGGTAACTGTCCAGACCGTGCCCAAGTCGCCGATGGCGCGTACTGTTCCACGCGCGCCTCAAGGAGATGTCAGCAACTGTAGGGGCCCAGCAGGGTCGAAGCCTACTGTGGCCAAGGGTCTGATTTTAAAAGGAAGACTCGGCCCTGGTACAAAAGGCAACGAAGGAACAGGAGTGGGTTTTTAGTCGGTAAAAGTCGACACTATCTACGGCTCCGCCCAAGAGCGGGGGATGTCATAAGATGATTTTCACACCGAAAAAAAGTCCAAGCACCATCATTAAAAAAAATATCACGTTAGGTGAAGTAAAGTAAAAAAAAAATATATTTGCGGTAATAATAATAAATTATATAGTTATTGTTATGCTATGCTAGAACGTTATTGTTTTTTTTTTCATTTCCTATTCAAATGTACACCCCTATTTTTTTATTAGTACAAAAGAACTGGGTTTCTCTCTGTACCCGTTACTGATCTCGTATAGTCGTAAGTAAAAAAAAAGTAAAATCTCAAAATTGTCCACGAAAATTCTTGGTAAATTCATAATTGAATCAATCATTCATAACAATTGCTACTAGAAAATACTACGCGCAGTGTTTTTTCATTTTTATCCCGATTCATTCATTCATAATCAATAGCCTGTACTATGTTTCCACAAATTGAGTGACAATTTGTCATATAAACAAACGCTCATAACTTTGCTGTTTATGAATATTATTTATTAAAACTTTACTTAAATAATAACTAGACTTTTTATAATAAGCCCTTTAGGTATTTGTACTAATTAAATTTTTTTGTTGTATAAAACAAAAACACTGACTTCAATAAAGATGTCAACATCATCATCATCTTCCTGCCCTTGTCCCGTGTTATTTGGGGTCGGCGCAATATGTTTTCTTCTTCCATTCTGCCCTGTCACTCGTCATACTATCACTAACTTCCTTTTCTTTCATATCACTCTTCACACAATCCATCCAAAGATGTCCGCAGTTAAAACTCAATAATCGAGCAAGTAAGGTACTTTTTTATGGTGGGAAACTATCAAATGACTTCTCTCGCAATAGGGTGGAGCGAAAGGGTGTTAGACTTTTACTTTCATTTACCCTTTGTGTTATAATTTACTAACAAGGTCCCTTTTCAGAAGTTAACCCATGGCCCTAGCAGGTATCGGCCCTGCTGGGTTTTGCTGTCATCACTGTACGCCGTCGACGTCCGCAAGCCTACACCTAACGAGGTTGTTTCTTTCAAAGAATTCCACAAAGTTAAATCCCTACCTAACCGCCGCCGGGATTCCGATCCCGATTTCCGGCCACCGTAGGCGCAGGCTTGCGGACGGCGAGCAATGGGTGGCTCGCCGTCCGACCGTCCGGTAACTGTCCGGACCGAGCCCAAGTCGTCGACGGCGCGTATTGTTCCACGCGCGCCTCAGGGTGATGTCAGCAAATCGTAGGGGCCCAGCAGGGTCGAAGCCTACTGGGGCCACGGGTAGTGTGAAAGCGAAGCCCGGGGCCCCGGGATGAAGGCAAAGAGGGAACAGGAGTGGGTTTTTAGTCAGTAAACGTCTGACACTATCTCTCGCTCCACCCAAGAGCGAGATTTGTCATTAGATGATTTTCCCACCTTAAAAAAAAAACCCCTAGAGTGTAACAACCATGATGTTATGTTATGAGCTCATTAACAAATCATTCTCATTGTTGCTCACGTACCCGGAATGGAGGCAGCCATCCGAACATTGAAACGATATTTTTTACCATCTGTCTTCAAATATACATTCATGTCTTGTTTGTATCTGTACAAGTGTATGTGTAGATTTAAAGGCGATCGTCCACTGTTTTGTGTACTTTTTTTTAACCGACTTCAAAAAGGAGGAGGTTATATAAAAACTGACTGACTGACATATCAACGCACAGCCGAAACTACTAGAACTAGGAGCGTGAAATTTTGCACAAAGCTTCCTTTTATGACGTAAGCGAGCACTAAGAGAGGATTTTCCAAAAGTCACCTCCTAAAGGGATGCAACGGGGGTCCAAAGTTTGTATGGAGAAATCTACTTTTACGCGGGCAACACCGCGGGCAGGAGCTAGTAATATATAATATAATATTCCACAACTAACACACAACAGCAGTGAGCAGTGTGAGTGAGCAGTGGTGGCCAAGTGGTAACGGCCCCGACTTACGAGTTGTAGGTCGCGAGTTCAAACCCAGCCAGGCGCATTACTTTGTGTAATTGCTCTCAAAACGGTGAAGGAAAACATCGTGAGGAAACCGGCATGTTCTAGAAAAAAAAAAATTCGAAGACATGTGACATCCACCAACCCGCACTGGGCCCGCGTGGTGGATTACGGCCCATTCCCTCTCCTAGAGAGCAGGCCTGAGTCCCAGCAGTTTTTTTTTTTTTTCTGGTGTGAAAATTATCTTATGACATCCCCCGCCCTTGGGCGGGGCGGGAGATAGTGTCAGACTTTTAGTGACTAAAAACCCACTCCTGTTCCTTCGTTGCCTTTCGTACCAGGGCCGAGTCTTCCTTTCAGAATCAGACCCTTGGCCCCAGTAGGCTTCGACCCTGCTAGGCCCCTACAGTTGCTGACATCTCCTTGGAGTCCCAGCAGTGGGAACATTAAAAGGCTGATTATGCTAACACACAACGCCGCCTAGTACCAAGCTAAGCAGAGCTTGTGTTATGGTTACTAGACATCTGATAACATCACACAACCGTTTGTCCTGGGTGGGAATCGAACCCACGACCTCCGGCATAGCAGTCAGGGCCACTAACCACTAGACCAACAAGCCAGTCAAACAATGCAATAATGCTGGTATTATAAACGAATGAATAATAATGATAAAAAATATATATATGTTCGATTGTATGTATGTTTATGGTTCCGTACCAAAAGGGACCTTATTACTAAGATTCCGCTAACCGTCCGTCTGTCTGTCCGTCTGTCACCAGGCTGTATCTCATGAACCGCGATAGCTAGACAGTTGAAATTTTCACAGATGATTTATTTCTGTTGCCGCTATGACAACAAATACTAAACACAGAATAAAATTAATATTTAAGTGTGTTCTCAATGTTCCCATACAACAGACATGATTTTTTGGCCGTTGTTGCATTTTTATAAATCTTCAAAAATAATATTTGAAAATCGAAATTCATGTGGTAATTGTATGCGGTGTTTGGAAGGATGGCGCATAAAAATAATAATCATTTATTTTCTAGAATATGAGTACAGTAATTAGCTGGCAGGTTAAATCATTGTGGTTAAATATGTAACCACAATCAGGTGTGCTAAAATGTCACATTATTTAAGACGTTAACTATAATAATAATAATTGTTGATTAGTCAAAAAGGGTACGGATGATATGAAAAAAAAAAACAAAACATAAACTACTAACAAGCAAGATATACAGCTTAAGTAACCACATTATATGGGAGAACAAGCTTCTGCCCGCGGCTTCTTCATACAAACTTTAGACCCCCGTTTCTTACCCTAGGGGCTGAATTTCGAAAAATCCTTTCTTAGTGCTCGCCTACGTCATAAAAGGAAGCCTTGTGCAAAATTTCACGCTCCTAGTCCCAGTAGTTTCGGCTGTGCGTTGATATGTCAGTCAGTTAGTTTCTCCTTTTATATATAAAGATATATTGGTGGAAATACATGGTTCATTAGTTTACAAATTACGTTTCCCTTACTTTTAAACAAGGGTATACCTTTATCTTAAGAGAAGTGAGTAAATTATAACAATTTTCAATAAAATATGTAAATTCGATGTCAATAATAATTTAAAATAATGATGTCGACATAGAAGCTATAGAATTACAAATGTCAAGATAAAAACTATGCAGTTAAAAAATGCATAGCATAGCTTGCTATGGTGCGGTACCTTAACGTGTATCGTCTTGTGAATGACTTGACGGGTTTGAGCAAGCTGTCTTCATACTGACACGATGATAAGCTGAGTTGTGACGTGGAGAAGGGATCAGTAAAACGTTATATGGAATAATAAGTATACCGTACAGCTAAGGAGTGGAATTCCCTGCCGGAGTCTGTGTTCCCTGATAGCTACAACCTAGGGGTCTTTAAGTCAAGAGTGAAGGTTACTTCTAGGCAAGCGTGCTCCATCGTCGGCTACATTATCGCTTACCAGGTGAGGTGAGACATTGGTGAAAAGCGAACCTAACAATAATAAAAAAAAATTGTCTCAAATTTTTGGTAAGTATTTATACGTATTAAAAAAAAAACTACTTACTAGATCTTGTTCAAACCAATTTTCGGTGGATGTTTATAAGGTAATGTACATAATTTTTTTTTAGTTTTATCATTCTCTTATTTTAGAAGTTGCAGGAGGGGGGGGGACACATTTTACCATTTTGGAAGTGTCTCTCGCGCAAACTATTCAGTATATAAAAAAAAAGATATTAGAAACCTCAATATCATTTTTGAAGACCTATCCATAGATACCCCACACGTATGGGTTTGATGAAAAAAACAATTTTGAGTTTCAGTTCTAAGTATGGGAACCCCAAAATTTATTGTTTTTTTTCTACTTTTTGTGAAAATCTTAATGCGGTTCATAGGATACATCTACTTACCAAGTTTCAACAGTATAGCTCATAAAGTTTCGAAAAAAAGTGGGTGTGACATACGGACGGAAAAACAGACACATGACGAATTTATAAGGGATCCGTTTTTTACCATTTGGCTACGGAACCTTAAAAAGTACATCAATAGCCTTGCGCACATTTAATCGAGATTCTGAATGACGACAATTTTTCTGAAAAACTTTTAAGAGTAAAAAAAAACACCTATTTCTTGGTTGTTTTACGGTATTACGGACTGCCAACAGTTTCTCGAGTTTTGAGTTATCTCTCTTTTTTCACATTGCCTCTTCATCAAACATCACGTTGGATTGCGTTAGATGAAGCAACAAGCTTTTAAACCATGCTCGATGTTGACGATAGGCGAGTGGAAAAGGACCCTCTTTTTTGTGGGAAAATCATCTTATGACATCCCCCGTCTCTTGAGCGGAGCGGGAGATAGTGTCAGTCTTTTACTGACTAAAAACCCACTCCTGTTCCTTCTTTGCCTTTCGTAACAGGACCGAGTCTTCCTTCCAGAATCAGACCCTTGGAAATCGAAGCCTACTGGGGAGTAGGCTTCGACCCTGATGGTCCCCTACAGTTGCTGACATCTCCCTAAGGCGCGCGTGGAACAGTACGCGCCGTCGACGACTTGGGCTCGGTCCGGACGGTTACCGGATGGTCGGACGGCGAGCTAAAAAGGACCCTCTTAAGAGTGTGATTTCATTGTGTAGGGAAATGCTCTATTTACTAAATTAACGTCATTTGTTTCCATTTCTAAGGTTCCGTACTCAAAAGGTAAAAACAGGACCTATTACAAAGACTCCATTGTCCGTCTGTCTGTCACCAGGCTGTATCTCATAAACCGTGATAGCTAGACAGTTGAAATTTCACAGATGATTTATTTCTGTTGCCGCTATAATAACAAATACCAAAAACAGAATAAAATTTATATTCAAGGGGGCTCCCATACAACTTACGTAATTTTTTTTGTGCCGTTTTTTGCTACGGACGGTACGGAATCCTTCGTGCGTGAATCCGACTCGCACTTGGCCGGTTTTTTATTATTATTGATAGACTCGTGCTTTATTTAAAGCGACGATGGAGCACGCTCGACTAGAAGTAACCATTATTTTTGTATGATTTTTAAACTTTTTTTTAATAGGCTCTTAATAAACTAGTGCGCTTCATCATCAACGATTAAATCACTGTTTACCATCAGGTGGGATTGTAGTTAAGCACTGGTTTATATTAATTAAAAAAAAACTTTTTACCTTAATTTATCTAAGGGTACAGTTATCGGCACGGATTTTGAGCGCTGACTTTGACTTGCGCAGAAGTAAAATATCAGGTCTCTTTGGTGGTATGAAGTGAAATGCGGGGGCGGGGAGTGTCAGTGATTGACTCGCCACACATCGCATCATAGATGTCACTCGTGATTGGCTCACTGCGCTTGCTGCACGTACCTAACAACGACGAGTACACTTCCGTGCCAATAAATTGACTCGTGATTTTTAAGCCATCGATTTTATTTTTATTATTGGTTATTTTATTAGTGGTTATTATGTACAAAGAGACTTTTGAAAGGGACTTTTCCCTTTCAAAAGTAGGTAAAATTTTTTACCTTGCGGTAGAAATTCTCTAAAAGATAATGAAAATCGTATAGAAATCTGTTACATGGTTAATAAATAAACGGAAAAACAGACAGAGAAACTGCGACTTTGCTTTAAACTATTTATGTTTTTTTTTTTTTACTTTTGCCTTCAACCTAAATTAAGAAGATATCCGGTAAAAGAAAAAATAAAATAAAATAGGTGTACATTTTTTTTGTCATAAGTATACGATGCGTAAAGCGATCCCCACTCTTTCGCCGAGCGCTCAAGATCCGTGCCGATACCTGTAAACTATTTTAAATTAAGATTTTCTTGGTTGCTATTGATTATTCAGTTTAGCAGTGTTGACCGTTATATACACTTCCTTATCAGGTAAACACATCAGCGACAGGAATTAACCCAGTTTTGTGAAGTATTTAGTAAAATCAACATGAATTTAAGCCGAGATAAATCTTAGGATATCCTAGATTATAATGCCGTGTTGAAAGGCGTTTTAAACCATATGAGTTTCTCTGTGTCTGAGTCAGAAATGAAGACATCCGAAGGAGTACCAAGATTACCGACACAGCCCGTAGAATTGTCTAACACAAGAGACTGACTGCTGTTCCTGGGCACGTTGCTCGCAGCACAGATATTCAATGGGACCTGATGATATCGTCGAGCCGTCGGAGAGCCTCTCTCCTGGACACGAGTTGCCCTGGCCCACCTGGAAAACTATAAACAGACTCCACACCCAAGTTGGTCGCAGCAAAGACAATCTCCACAGATGAGGGTTCTCGGACGGTTCCGATCTTCAGTGTTTGTGCGGCGTCTCTCTACAGACCATCTCCCACCTTCGATCTTGCATCACGTGCCCTGTTACCTGTCCACGTAGGGACCTAATGACATCAGCGCTGCCGTGGCCGAATACTGGGACAGGCAAGGAATTTAACTAGTTTTGCCATCGATACGCTAAGAAGAAGAATGGGACCGAAAGATTCTGGAGTGGCGAAGATTCTGCTTTGGCGACCACGTACCAGAAGATGAACGTTTAACGGCTTCTAGAAGTTGGACCGACGACGTGTGGCTCTGAAACGTGGTCGCTCACAATATGGGCCTGGTCAGAAGGCTTAAAGTCACCCAAAGGGCAATGTAAAGGGCTATCCTCGGAGTTTTTTTTTGCGTGATCGCATCAGGAATGAAGATATCTGCAGGAGAACCAAGATTACCGATATAGCCCAAAGAATCACCGATGAGCTTAAGTGGTAGTTGTCAGGGCACAACGCTCGCAGAACAGCTCCCCTACCCAAGTTACGATCGTTTCGTTTCGAGACCACGTGACTGAACGTTGATATGACGTCAGCATCCCTAGCCAAGTTGATAATCTGCAATCGTTAACGCTAGTCGATCAAATTTATGGGAATGACATCATCTCAACGTTAAGTCACGTGGTCAGGACAAACGAATAGAAAATTCGTAGCCAAGTTCAAATTTATTGTTATCGTTTCTACAATGTTCAACGCTACATCCTTTGTTATTGTAGAACGACATTGTAGAACGAGCGGCCGGCTCAAGCACCGTCAACATGGCTACCAACTTATCATACAGTTGCTGACACCGAGGAGTTACCGATTGGAGAACCGGTTGTAACTTGGCCAGGGGGGCAGAACAAAGGAATCGGAGGCGTGGCCTACTCGTGGCGTTCGACGCAAGAGAATCGAAACGAAACAGTCGTAACTTGGCTAGGGTGGCAGATAATTAATGGGACCGAATGGTTCTGTTCTGACGACCACGTACCGGAAGATATAGCGTTGGAAGGCCTCCCACAAGGTGGACAGATGACCTAGTGAGGGTCGCGGGAATCCGACGGATGCGAGACGCTCAGGAGTTATGGCGACACTTGTGGGAGGCATATGTGGACGTCTGATATGATTAGGTTGTTTTTTTATTACATTGTTAATTTCAAAAATATTTTAAGCGTCTGTTATATGACCTCGACAAGATAATTAACTGTTAATTTAAAGAAAATAACAGTTGGACGAACACAAAATGCATTTTGTCGGATAATTGACCTTGAATAATTGGACCTTGGTGCCAAACCCGATCGAAGGCCTTCTCCAGGTCGAGGAATACTGTCACCACGTACTCCTTCTTGTTCATCGTTGCAGACAGCAGGTGCAGTACCCTCGACAACTGCAGCGTTGTGCTATGTTCCGCCCGAAACCCGAATTGTTCTGGTCAAAAAATGAAAATTCAATTAAGTATATATGTACTACGCACTAGATCACGCGTGCCGAACACTCACTTCAATCGACTCAGGTGTAGTGTAATCCATACACCTTGAACATTACACTATGTTGAACGAAACGCGTAAGTGCCGCGAAATTCATGGCGCTTAAGACATTTTAGTCGCGAAAAAGTATCCTCTAAAAGCTATCTTAGCGCTGTTTGTTTTAATAGTTCTATTAAACGGCGTAGTGTTAGACCTACTAAAAAATAACAACAATGTACAATTACACTTTTTTTTTTGTCGATTAATTTGAGAAAATCAAGTAACCCCTCTCGCTCTGGAGGGAGAGCTGACTAAAACTAACCCGTGTCCATTCCTTCCCGAAATCTGACTCAGCATACATAAATATTTTTACACGACTAAAGTTACGACATACAAAGTAACAAAAATAAAAAGTTCCATTGAAATCGCTACATCGATTTCTGAGAAATTGCTTGATAATGGAATGTGCCCACGAACCGAAACAATTCGTCCGGAGAAGTAGATACGGTCACAATAATAAAAGGTCACCTTATGTTTTTATTTTGCTCCATCTGTTTCTACTTTCTGTGATAACTCGCTCTTATCGCTATCGCTTTTAGGCACGTAATTTTCTGTTTTCCGCCCTAGTGCGGAAAAGTGTGTAAGCTCACCCCCGCCACAATTGATTAAAGTCAAGTCAAAGTCAAAAGTTTTTATTTCACATAGGCCTACATGGGCACTTATAATAATAATAATATTCACACAACTATCACACAACGCCGTCTAGTCTCAAGCTAAGCAGAGTTTGTGTTATGAGTACTAGACAACTGATAAACATACTTAAATATTTCTAAATACATACATATTATAGATAAATTACACCCAGACACAGAACAAATGATTGTGCTCATCGCACAAACATTTGTCCTGGGTGGGAATCGAGTATAAAGTATAGCAGTCAGGGCCACTAACCACTAGACCAACAGGCCAGTCAGAAAAAATGTACAGTTATAAAACATCAGAAGCTAGTGCACGGTTCCAAATTGGTCGTTTCCTATGGAGAAGAACCGGCAAGAAACTCTATGGTTACTCTTTTAAAAAAATGGTTGTTTACAATTTTTTCATATTACAGTATTAATAGATATTATGTACGAACAGTGTTGTTTAATTATAATTATCATATCAGGATGGGCGCCGCGCGCAGCCCCCACTAGTCGCCGATCAACTCTCATTTATTTATTTCTTCGTAGTCGTTTGACATCTGTGAAAATTTGTCACAGCAGCACTCGGCTCCATAACACAAACTTTTTCCACTTGTATCAAAATTGTACTTACATTCGTTAATGTTTTAGTGTAAACGTTTTTTTTTTATTTGTAAATTCTACCATTACGCAGTGTTGCTGTATTTTGGTTCGAAGGGTGCCGATGTAATTACAGACGGAGAGAAGGTAAATGTTACTCGGAACTTAGGTAACCCCTCTGCACATCGAACGAGGTGTTGAAGTTTGTATGGAAGTTAATTTGACAGCTGTCAGTTGTCAGTCGTGACGTTAGTCGGAGTTGTTCGTGTGGTTCCGTGCAGCAGCCGATCCGAATTTTGAGTTTCGAGTTTTATATCGAATTGTCCATACTTATGTTACCAGGCCAACAATCTGTTTAATTCACGTATTCTATAGCCTAGGCGATGTATATCTGGTATCATAGCCTGGGGCGTCTAGGCAATGTATGAAATATTGTGAATAGGTAATAGAATATTATTGTCCGTAACATACTTTACTTAGGTACATAATGTTAAGCTAAGCTAATGCTAAGTTAGTTCTCTTAATGATTTGAAATTTTTCATAGTATTTATTAGCTATAACTTATTTTTTATTTTATTTTTTCTGTTTGAAGTATCTGTTATTTGTTTGTGCAAACCTACCGCAGTGTTGTCTTTTTTAACCCAAAGGTTGACTGGTAGAGAATGCCTTGTTGCATTAAGTCCGCCTATGTACCACTACTGTACATGAAGTTTAAATAAATAAATAAATTCCTAGGGATTTTATCAAGTCTATATTTATCAATTTTAACCGATCTATCTAGAAAATGACGACCAAGTAAAACATATTCTATTAGTTAAAATCAATGTGTTTAAGACACGAGAGCGTAGAAGGAATTGACGTAATTTTAGGGCACCCCGACACGGATAGGTTAGGTTAGAAAGCTAAGGTGGGAGCGAAGCGGAGCGCAGCTTGGGAGTGAAGGCGGCCCCTGGTTAAAGAACCAGGTCACGGCGCGAGAGTTCACATGTGGTTTGAACCAGGAGTTTTGGACACCAGCCCGTCATACAATACTACTCTATACTTGAAGTTGTGAACGATTATGTTTACCTTGGACAGACAGTCCAGTTGGGTAGATCTAATTTCGAGAAAGAGGTCAACCGTCTACAGTGTCTAATTCAAATTCAAAGCATTTATTTTAAATAAACCATTTACAGGCACTTTTGAAATGTCAAGAAGTCAGTCAGTCAGAAAAAATGATGCTAATTGCAAATTCCAAAGCGTAGATCTCTATGGAGAAGAATGTGCAAGAAACTCCATGGACACTCTTTTCAATCGTGTTTTGCAATTACAAATATCTCTGTTACATGTTTCTTGTCGCTATCATGTGAGAACAATGTCAATAAAGTAAAAATAAAAACTAAATATAGATATTAAAATAGCAACTGGCAGCTAAGAGATGACCAGTCTCAACTGACAGCGCCCGTTCACGGACCTGACACGAATATTAGCACCACTCAGCTCAACCATTTTAAAGGGAACCGAATGATCCAACACACGCGCCACCATCAGTGAGGCATTTGAGTGAGCATGACAAAAGTCTGAAGACGAAAGTCTACCAGTGCGTGTTGCCAGTGATGACTTATGGTTCCGAAACGTGGTCGCTAACAATGGGCCTCATCAGAAGGCTCAAAGTCACCCAAAGGGCAATGGAAAGGGCTATGCTCGGAGTTACCTTGAAGGTCGAATCAGAAATGAAGATATCCGTAGAAGAACCAAGGTTGCCGACATAGCACGAAGAATCGCCAAAATTAAGTGGCAGTGGGCAGGGCACATTGCTCGCGGAACAGATGGCTGTTGGGGCCGAAAGGCTTTGGATTGGCGACCGCGTACTGGAAGACGCAGTGTTAAAGGCCCCCTACAAAGTGGACCGATGACCTGGTTAAGGTTGCGGGAATTCGATGGCTGCGAGACGCACAGGACCGTTCATTGTGGTGACATTTGAAGGAGGCCTGTCCAGCAGTGAAGGTCTATCGGCTGAAATGATGATGATGATGATTGTAATTATTGAGTACTGAAATGATTTTATTCTGTAATGAACGCCTTGTTCATGATTTTCAATTTGTTTAAAAAAAAAAATGATATAAACTAGTGCTTGAGTGCGATCCTACCTGATGGTAAGCAGTGATGCAATCGTTGATGTTCAGGGAGCTCATTCATTCTAGCTCAAGGCTAGAGTGAGTGACAGAGAAACCTAAATTATAATTAGACGAGAAGACCGCAGCCGGCAAATTGTTCCAGTCCAGCTTACAGAATTATGATCTTTTTTTTAGAAGGTGAGAAATCATCTAATGACTTTTCCAACTCTAAGTTGGAGCGAGAGGGCACTTTGGCACGAACTTTAAAAGACTTACTTGTAAATAAGTTTGTAAGCATAAACATACAGCCCCACAACACCAAATACTTGTACTATTACAAATATTCAACACTACATTCTAACACTATAGCTGTCTCTGTCTCCCCACAGCGATGAAACCAATGAGTGAGCGAGATAGAAGTATAGACAAGGAATGCAATGAATGCCAGTAAATCACTTAACGGCTAGGGATGTGCCCTTGTCGATGAATTTAGTGTTATTATAAGTAATGTATCCTTTGTTTTGGTCGGTATTTATAGAATGTGTGACTGTGTAGTCATATGACGGAATTTGGTGTTTAATTTGGAAATGTTTTTTTTTTGTTTGATCATCATCATCATCTTCCTGCCCTTGTCCCGTGCTATTTGGAGTCGGCGCAACACGTTTTCTTCTTCCATTCTGCCCTGTCACTCGTCATGCTATCACTAACTTCCTTTTCTTTCATATCACTCTTCACACAATCCATCCATCTTTTCTTTGGTCTCCCTCTCCCTATCCATACATCCACATGTTTTTTTTTATTTGATATTTATTTAAAAAAAACACTAATTCAGTTGGTATAAAATTCTATACATATTGAATATATGTGCAACATGTAAGTACCTAACATAATAAAGGCCTATCCTGAAAGATGTACCTATGTTCAGAATCGGTAACATTGGTCATTCTTAGGGTTTTCAAAAGGAAAACGGAACCCTAATAGGATCACTATGTTGTCCGTCCGTCTGTCTGTCTGTCAAGACCCTTCAGAAACGCGTCGAGGCATCGAGTTGAAATTAAAACTTTATACTCAAGTCTACGGTCCCTTTAAGCTGTGAAGAAATCAAACTTCTAAGTTAAAGGAAAAAATTGATATGGCCGTTTATGTCGGTAAAAAACATACATTTTAGTAATCTCAAAGGAATCAAGTTCATAGAGTACTTCCCATTGACACAGAATCCTGAAATTTGGTATGAAGCAAGGTCTACTCTGGACAAGGTTAAATCTGGTTACAAGGACTAAATCTGAAAACTGTAAACGAGGACCGACGTATCATCAAACTTTACCGTTTAAAACGATCTGACCAGTTTTAGTTGGACATATCATGAAGCGATCAATTTCTAAAATCTGGCACGACATAAACATTTTCAAAGGAAAGGACCTGACGGCTAAGTGGCGCCAACTGGTGATGTGAATTTTCCCGAATATCCTCATTGAAAGTGAAAGAACGAGATAGCTCGGAGAATCTTGTCTTTTCACTAACATTGAATAAATCCGTTCGTGCATGACATCACTAGTTACAATGCGTCGTATGCTCTTAATGGTTGCGCCTAACGAACTGTTGATAGTATCTGTGATGCTGGAGGGATCAGCAACAATTTGGGCATAGCTTTCGAGACGTTATCTGGTTTTGCTTGTGGCGGCAGATATGAAAGGCAATCGGTTTTCTTGGTATAGATGTTGCAGCCATCTCTGCAGTCAAATATTGTATTCACTTTATTGGTCTGTGTATTGGAATTGCACACTTTAAATCCGCGATGTCCGTTCCATCATCGGACCACTAGACGAACGACGTTGCGCCATCAATAGCTACAGGTAGACCTCTCACCCATACGTACAAAGCGTTTTGAGAACACATTAATTGTGCATACAGCTAAGGAGAGGAATTCCCTGCCTGAGTTTATGTTTCCTGATAGATACAATCTAGGGGTCTTTAAGTCAAGAGTGAATAGGTTACTTCTAGGCAAGCGTGCTCCATCGTCGGCCACATCATCGCTTACCATCAGGTAATATAGAATTGGTTGTCTTGGTAACTGCAACCTGAGAGTCTTTAAGTCAAGAGTGAATATTATTTACAGGAAAATCTTACGAACACCGCTTCTAAAAAAAAAAGTTAAGTACATAACTTTTGACTGGCCTGTTGGTCTAGTGGTTAGTGGCCCTGACTGCTATGCCGGAGGTCGTGGGTTCGATTCCCACCCAGGACAAATGTTTGTGTGATGAGCACGATCATTTGTTCTGTGTCTGGGTGTAATTTAATCTATATATGTATGAATTTAGAAATATATAAGTATGTTTATCAGTTGTCTAGTACCCATAACACAAGCTCTGCTTAGCTTGGGACTAGACGGCGTTGTGTGATAGTTGTGGAATTGTGTTATTATTATTATTATAAAACGGTCCTTTGTTGTCTGTTTTATACTGTGACATATACAAAACTCACAACACATTCACATACTTACACCTATCCACACACTTCCACACACACCCATTACTTGCTTACAATCTTACTTATGTGTTTTAATGTTTGTTTTAAACTTAGTTTTAAGCTTGTGAAAACTACAAAGTGCAGAAAATTTGTGTTTGTTTTTTTTTTTTATATTCCACAACCATCAAACAACGCCGTCTAGTCTCAAGCTAAGCAGAGCTTGTGTTATGAGTACTAGACAACTGATAAACATACTTATATATTTCTAAATACATACATATTATAGATAACTTACACCCAGACACAGAACAAGTGATTGTGCTCATCACACAAATATTTGTTCTGGGTGGGAATCGAACCCAGTCAGGGCCACTAACCACTAGACCAACAGGCCAGTCAAAATTAACGTAAGGGGAAGGCGCCTGTGTCTGTAACACAGTTTATCTTAGCACAGACACAGACGTTCACTCTGTCTCAATAAATGCATAGCGTTGTATTGTACTGAATTGTCTATATCTTCGATTGAGATGGACAAATTGTATTTGGCTTTGTGAAAATAAACTAATATTATAATAGGTTCAAAGATAATTTTGCGAGCATAATTTGTGAGAAGTTTCATTCTAAAGGTTTCATACGAGTTGATCCAAAGGTAAATTTTTACAATGTCCTTTTTGAAACACTTTGTAACTAAAATGTTGCCCACCCCTGCTAGTAACTTGATCTAGAGATGTTATCTCCCCAGTCATGGCTAGTTCGTTTATTATTACGACCTCCTACCTTATAGGGAGCGGCAGAATTCTAGGCATACCGAACACACGACTTCTTTGTAGGACCATAAGCGTATCCTGAATTGCCTCTAAAATAATAATATTAAAAATAATATTCCACAACTATCACACAACGCCGTCTAGTCCCAAGCTAAGCAGAGCTTGTGTTATGAGTACTAGACAGCTGATAAACATACTTATATATTTCTAAATACATATTATTATAGATAAATTACACCCAGACACAGAACAATGATCGTGCTCATTATCACACAAACATTTGTCCTGGGTGGGAATCGAACTCACGACCTTCGGTACAGCAGTCAGGGCCACTAACCAGTAGACCAAAAGGCCAGTCGAAATACAACTGACTAACTTCTGCTAGCAGCTTTGCCCGTGTGATAGTAAAAAAATATCTCAAGAAGACATACTGCTACAATTTAAATTATAGAACTTAAATTATCATTATTGCTAGCAAAGGAGGCGGCCGATCGCGTGAGGCAACGGTCCTCACGCCCCATCCGCCGCCGAGATTCCGATCCCGAAGGCCTCCCACAAGATGAGGCAAAGACCTGGTGAAGGATGGGAGAATCTTTTAAATTTGAGAAGTAAACTGTAGTTGAGGAAGCCAAATCAAATGACGATGTTGATGGTTTACTTCTACGCAGCCCTTCGGGAAAATGCAGGTGTTGTTACATGATGATGAATTGATATGTTACCTAGGCACTTATTAGTAACTTGTTACTGCCCGTGACTTCGTTCGCGTTAAACTCGTAAAACAGCACAACGCTATTTTGTTACAATTTCAAGAAGTTAAGCGTTAACCTCAATTCTTTTCTGGAATAAAAGTAGTTCGGTGAAAATCCCGTCAAAATCAGTACAGCGAATTTTGAAGATTAACAGGAACAATTAGACAGACCGACAGATAGACGTGTTTGTTATAGGTATCGAATATACTTTCATTTGTATTTAGTAAGCATAATCAGCCTTTTAATGTTGGGAACATTGATGGGAGTCAGGCCTCTTCTCTCTAGGAAAAGGTATGGGCCGTAATCCACCACGCAGGCCCAGTGCGGCTTGGTGAATGTCACATGTTTTCAAATTTTTGGTTCTAGGACATGCCGGTTTCCTCACGATGTTTCCCTTCACCGTTTTGAGAACATTGGTGATGAAATAAATTACAGAAAGTAATGCACCTGGCTGGGTTTGAAGCCGCGAGCTACAACTCGTAAGTCGGGGCCGTTACCACTCGGCCACCACTATACATTTAGTAAAAAAAATACAAATAGGTACTTCAATTTTTATTATATAAATTAATTATATCGATAACTCATATCACATCACTAAAACAACTATTTGATATAGTGTCAAACAAATCATTACGAAATAAACAGAGAATGGTATAGGAATAGATAAATCATTATGTACTAAATTAGTCATGTCACTTTGAAACCTAAGCTCCTAGGTATGCTCGTGAGAATGAGGTCTTCCATAATTCTGTGGCCTTGGTCTTTTTTTTCGGGTGGGAAAATCATCTAATGACATCTTGCGCTCTTGGGCCGAGCGAGAGATAGTGTACTGACTAAAAACCCACTCCTGTTCCTTGTCCTATTTCGCAACACCTATGGCCCCAGTAGGCTTCGACCCTGCTGGGCCCCTACGGTTGCTGACATCTCCTTGAGGCGCGCGTGGAACACTACGTGCCTTCGACGATTTGAGCTCGGTCCGGACGGTTACCGGACGGTCGGACGCCGAACTACTCATTGCTCACCGTCCGGAAGCCCACGCCTACGGTGGTTCCGGCCACCAACCGCCATTGGGATCAGAATCCCGGCGGCGGTTGGGGCGTGAGGACCGTTGCTTCACGCGATCGGCCACCTCCTTTGCTAGCATTACTGCTTCGGAGAAGGAGGCGACCGTCTGCCACTCCTCCTCGCTCCGGACCATAGCCTGTACCAAGGCCCGGGCCAGTGACCACTAGACTAACAGGCCAGTCAAACGTATTTAACGGAAAAACAATCCAAAAAAAAAATCTATATCCGACTATTTTGAAACGCATTTGTATAGTTAAATTCGTATTTAAGTATTTGTTTTGACAGGTGTCAAAACGGGCCTTTTATTTTTTGACAACTGTAGCCAATATTAATCAACAAAAGGGGGTAAATAACTTATACTTTTAATGATTTTTAAAGAAAATATTCATAAATCGTTAAACTTCCATTTATAAGCGATAGATGGCGCTAGTAGTTACATGAACTTAGGCATTCGTTATAGAAATTAAGTAATAATTTATGGTATTAGAGTTTATGTATTTGTTTTGTATAAATATATCATAATTTGTAAAATTAAATACTTACTTGCAGTTAATTATTGATAAACCCTAATGTATAAGAGGATAAGCATTGCCATACAGCGTGGCAATGCCGCCAGTCTTTTGGGCACATTACCAGTCGACAGCGATGTGGAAGAGTTTTTTGACGCCATATTTTAGTTTTAGTTAGTTGTAATTAGATTAGGGTTTTTATTATTATTTATTTTATTTTATTGTAATTATAGTTAGTATTTTTAAATGTAATATGTTGCCTATAAAAAAAAAAAAAATATATATATATTAGTTAGTCAATTGATGTTACGTACTGTTTCCTTTGCTCTGATTGGTCGGACCGAGTGTTTGTGATGGTTTGTGGTGGGGAAACATTGAGCTTGTAACTGTCATTCTGGACAGAGTCAGTCTGCTTTGAGTTGTTGAACAGTGAACATGTCCTACCAATTGTGTATTTAAAAATGATTGTTAATAGAATGATAAATATGAAATTATGTTGATGAAAGTGAATAAAATATTTATGTAATTGAAGCTTGATGTTTATGATTCATCACATACTCTTCTACTAAAATTACTCATTGGATGGAGCGAGAGGGAGTTACTACCTATAAAAGCCACCAAGGGCCTTACCAGGACACGTTAAAATGTCAAATCATCCAAATGACTTCTCGCGCTCTGGGTGGAGCGCGAGGGCGTGTCAGACTTTTACTGACTAAAACCACACCTGTATCCTTCAATTACCCTTTGCGTACTAGGACTACGGGTTGCCCTTTCAGAAATTCTCCGCGGTCCTAGCTAGCGGGCATCGGCCCCACTGGGCCCCTACGGTTTGCTGACATCTCTTTGAGGAGCGCGAGGATCACTACGCGCTGTTAACGACTGGGCTCGGTGCGGTTAATTACCGAACAGCCGGACGGCGAGCTACCCAGTGCTCGACGTCCGCAAGCCCGCGTCTACCGTGGCTGGTAGTCGGGGTCGGAATTACGTCGGCTAGGGCGAAAATGTCAGGCGTACGAGCGGACAAGAGTGATGGCGCTATCTAATACACTTTATACACCATTAACTTTTAATTAATACAAATACTTAGTTCCTATTCTATCGTTGAAGCCCCTGCCCCCCCTAGTCAAGTTACAACCGTTTCGTTTCAATTCTCTTTTCGTTGATCGCCTCGAGTCGGCCACGCCTCCGATTCCTTTATTCTGATCACGTGACTATTTAAAAAGTAAAGTCTCAATAAGCAATATTCATAAACAGCTAAGTTATTAGCGTTTGTTTATATCCTAAAATCTTACTTAATTTATGGAAATATTGTACAGGCTATTGATTATGAATGAAAAACAATGGAAAAACACTGCGCGTAGTATTTTCAAGTAGCAATTGTTATGAATAATTGATTCAATTATGAATTTACCAATTATGACAAATTTTCGTGGACAATTTTGGGATTTCGTCAGTAGAAATTATGAAAGTTTATTAAATACATACATCAGAAGGTTTAAGGTTGCTTAAAATCACCCAAAGAGCAATGGAAAGGGCTGTGCTTGCGAGTTTCCTTGCGTGATCGCATCAGAAATGAAGATATCCGCAGGAGAACCAAGGTTGCCGTCATAGCTCAAATAATAGAATAGAATAGAATAGAATAGAATAGAGTAGAATAGAGTAGAATAGAGTAGAATAGAGTAGAATAGAGTAGAATAGAATAGAATAGAATAGAATAGAATAGAATAGAATAGAATAGAATAGAATAGAATAGAATAGAATAGAATAGAATAGAATAGAATAGAATAGAATAGAATAGAATAGAATAGAATAGAATAGAATAGAATAGAATAGAATAGAATAGAATAGAATAGAATAGAATAGAATAGAATAGAATAAAACTTTATTGTACACCAAAATAGTAACAAAAACTTACAAACTAACTTAATGTATGGGTACAATGGCGGTCTTATCGCTAACAGCGATTTCTACCAGACAACCTAATCGTCAAACTTAAGTGATAATCGTCAAACTTAAGTGGCAGTGGGCAGGGCATATTGCTCGTAGAACAGATGGTTGATGGGGCCGAAAGGTTCTGGAGTGATGACCACGGTCACGTATCGGAAGACGCAGCGTTGGCGCGGTCTCTCACAAAGTGGACCGATGGGGGCCGCGGGAATACGATGGATGTGAGACTTACTGGACAGGTTGTTGTGAAGACACTTGGGGGAGGTCTATGTCCAACAGTGAACGTCTTCCGGCTGAAATGATGATGATGATAATTAAATACCTGTAAAAAAAAAACAATTATTATTTTTTTTGTCTTTCAGTCTCGGTCTGTTTTTTTGTTCCGGCTTAATTTCCGAAACAGCCAATTTTGACGGGACTTTCACTAGTAGATAGCAGATGTTCTAAGAGACTTTTTATTCAGAATATTATGAAATTGTGATTAAATTGTGTTGTGCTATTTGAGATACTAATCTGACACAAACGAAGTCACGAGAAACTAGCTAGTTTAACAAGGTGACAGCGGTAACTCATTTTTGTATTACGTCCATTCCAGCGGTACGGGGCGTTTAAGACCTCGTTCCGAAACTATAATTATGACGATAAAGGACTGGATTTTTCTAGAATAAAAAAACGAAGACCATTTCCTTTCACGATGACATAGTATATATATATTATATGTTTATAATATATAAATATGTTTGTATTTATGTATGTAGGTATATTTATGTATTATTTTATTCGTATTATTTATAATTTTAAAATTGTACACTGGATCCTACCCTCTATTGTGATCTCTCTCTATCACTCATTGGTTTGCTGGAAGAAAACTCAACTTTAAGTTAAGCTCGCCTGTGAGCGTGAACTTTGTTACCTACCTATTTTATAAGTTGTTTTAGTGTACAATAAAGAATTAAAGATATAAAAACCAATATTGTCGGCCAAATAAATTTCGTATAAACGTGTACAGTAAGACAATTAAGCGTTTTTCAAGGTCATTCAAGTTGTACAGACGTATGAACAATCAGCGCTCGAGGGGGAAACTAAGTTGTTTTGGCTAAGTACGGCACGAGATCAATATGACTCCGTATTAAAGGAGACACACCACTGAATTCCGTTTTAATAGAGTATCTTAGACTAGCTTCTGCCAGCGGCTTCGCCTGCGTAAAACTAGGTTTATCTATACAAAATTTGGACCCCCGTTTCATCCCCTTAGGAGGTAGATTTTGGAAAATCCTCTCTTAATGCTCGCCTACGCCATAAAAGAAAACCTTGAGCAAAATTTCACGCTTCTATTCCCTGTAGTTTTGGCTGTGCGTTGATATGTCAGTCAGTCAGTTTCTCTTTTTATATATATAGATAAATATCATCTCTTTCTTAACTCATTGAATGCCCGGTGCGCGGATCCACGCGAGACACAATCGCTTATTAATTGAGTCTCTAATTACGGCATACGAAGAAAGGTAACGAACTAACCGAGGCCGTAACTTTAATTAGTAAACTAAACCAAATTAAAGTTCGGTCTCTGCACAGCAGAGATGATTATGTTTTTCTAAGCCGCACCGCAAGGAAGACTCGTACGGGGCGTTTTAGACCTCGTACCAAAATGAACATTTTAAGATATTAAAACAACTATAGAACCACACATTCTTCCCAAAAAAACACTTCGAATAACCATCAGAAATACCACATGGATTACGAAATAGGAACCGTACAAAAAAGGGTCATTTCGGGGCCAATGAGTCTATGGTTTAAATTTTTTTTTTTTTTATGTAACCGCTTCAGATTATATCGAGTGTCATCTATCATCGGCGCCTGCGCAGGTCAAAAGGATACCAGGTAATATTATCATCCTTGTTTTAATATGGTGTAAGCAGAAATTGTGAATGATAATATTAAATATGTTTTTTTTTTTGTTTTTGGAAGTTTTATGAGAAATATTCCAATATTAAGTGGTACCATTAAGGGGATGCAACTCGACACACATTTCACTGTTTTTCATACAACCGCTCTTACGCGATTATGACGTTATTACACATTTTTCATTACATATTTTGGAAACACAGTATCGTGAGGATATTATCTAGGCTTCTATTGAATTCAATTTATAAATTTGTGTATAAGTAATCCAGTAAAGACTTCTGAAAATCTGCTATTTTGCATGAACTTTGACACTTCATAATTTACTCAAAAATTATAAAAGTCAAAAAAGTATAACAATAGAAGCCTTGCTTTAATCAAGATTCTGAATGACGACAATTTTTTTCAAAATCTGTTGTTTAAAAAATATATATATTTCTGAAGATATAAAGTGAAATGAGTAAAATATTCTAGTAAATCATGGAATTACCGAATGCTAACAGAGTTTTCAGGCGTTATCTCTCTTTTTTCGCGTTGCCTCTTCATCAAACATCGCGTTGGATTGCGTTTGATGAAGTAACAAGCTTTTAAACCATGCTCGATGTTGACGATAGGCGAGTGAAAAAGGACTAGGAGGGTCCTTTTTACTAGCGAATCTTAAAAATTCAAAGCTTCTATTTCAAATAAATTATTTCCAAGCACTTTTGAATCGTCAAGAATTCAGTCAGTCAGAAAAATTATGCTAATTAAAATAAATAAAATAAAATTATTGCACATTCCGAAGCGTAGATCTCTTTGGAGCAGATTATGCAAGAACCTCTAAGGACAGTATATCATGTTATATACTTATTATAAATATCTCTGTTAGATATTTCTTGAGTTTTCTGCTATGAGGGAATAATGTGTATGATTTGACTGGCCTGTTGGTCTAGTGGTTAGTGGCCCTGACTGCTATGCCGGAGGTCGTGGTTTCGATTCCCACCCAGGACAAATGTTTGTGTGATGAGCACGATCATTTGTTCTGTGTCTGGGTGTAATTTATCTATATATGTGTGTATTTAGAAATATTTAAGTATGTTTATCAGTTATCTAGTGCCCATAACACAAGCTCTGCTTAGCTTGGGACTAGACGGCGTTGTGTGATCGTTGTGGAATATTATATTATATTATAATGTAAACAAATAAAGTTAAAAAAAAACCGGGCAAGTGGATTCGCACACTGAGGGTTCCGTACAAACTTACCTTAGAATAAAGTTAATTCCCGAATTGAGTTACAAAGATTTTTTCGAATCGCAAAAAAAAAGATTTTTTTTGTGATGTAACTACAAATTTACAGTTTTAAGACTTTGTAGCGACATCTATGGCGTCACAAAAAAACTAATCCTACATCACACAATCAAAGTTCTCCGCGCGATTGGAACGTATAGAACAGCCCTAAATCATCTATCGGGCAGCAGTTGCCCATCAGACATAACACCCGTCTGGTCGGAGGAACCTCCTTTTTCAACGGAGGTTTGCGGGACTTTACTCTCTTTCTCTATGTGACCTTACTTCATGCCAAATTTCAGGATTCTAGGTAAACGGGAAGTACCCTATGAATTTTGATTCCCTTGAAAGTGTCGAAATATACGTTTTTTTTGTGACATAAACGGCCGTATCTTGTTTTTTTCGTTAACTCTGAAGTTTGATTTTATCACAGCTTCAAGGGACCGCAAACCTGGTTTTAATTTCATTTAATTGTGTCTGTAAAATGAAAAGTTAAGACCTTGCTATATGCCAAATTTCAGGATTCTAGGTCAATGGGAAGTACCCTATGAATTTTGATTCCCTTGAGAGTGTCGAAATACACGTTTTTTGCGACATAAACGGCCGTATCTTTTTTTTCGTTAACTCAAAAGTTTTTTATTTTTCACAGCTTCTAGGGACCGCAGACTTGAGTATATCTTTTTAATTTCAACTCGATACCTCCATGCGTTCCCGAGATAAAGGGCCGTGACAGACAGACGGACGGACAACTAAGTGATCCTATAAGGGTTCCGTTTTTTCCTTTTGCGGTATGGAACCTTAGAAAAGAACATAGCCACATGATCAGCCTCAATCTCAACTGACAGCGTCACTTCTCGTGAAGGCTCATTTCACGTCAATCTCTATGTAAAAAAATATACGTAATCCACTATCAATGAATTCATAAATATGTATTACGAAACATATTATTTTTTTTTTTCTTTATTATTGATAGGCTCGCGTTTGACCACTATCTCACCTGATGGTAAGCGATGATGTGGCCGACGATGGAGCACGCTTGCCTAGAAGTAACCTATTCACTCTTGACTTAAAGACTCCTAGGTTGTAGCTATCAGGGAACACAGACTCCGGCAGGGAATTCCACTCCTTAGCTGTACGCATTATGAATGTGTTCCCAAAACGCTTTGTACGTATGGGTGGGATGTCCACATCACTATAATATTTGGTCTTGATTTATAAATATAAATCTCATGAATAATTTATTTAATTCCTCCAATTAGGTTCGATTGAAGTGTTTCGTATTTATATTTGCATAAAATATGACATATTAATGCTGAACTCGATCATAATCAAGTTATTGACAACAGCTGAAACGTTAAAAATGTAATCAATTCGTTCTGTTGTAATTTCTGATGATCAAAAGGTGTATAATCGTAGACCATCCCTTTTTCTTGCGTGGAAAATCATCGAATAACTTCTCCCGCTCTGGGTGAAGCGAGAGGAGTCAGACTACTTACTGACTGTCCTAGGGCCGAGCCGCCCATATATGTGAAAAGCGCGGCGCACACAGGCGCCAAGGCATAAGGGGCGCCAGAATAGAATAGAATGCATTTATTTGTCAGAATATTGTACAAAGCTGTTATGTATGCAATATATATTATGATCATAATATTCTGCAGTTTCCGGCGTACAAATATGGTTTTAAAATTATGGGTATACATTAAAATTATATTAAGCGAGAGGTGTCAGACTACCTACTGACTGTCCCAGGGCCGAGCCGCCCCTATATGTAAAGTGCGTGGCGCACAAAGGCGCCAAGGCATAAGGGGCGCCAGAATAGAATAGAATGCATTTATTTGTCAGAATATTGTACAAAGTTGTTATTGTGCAATATATTATGATCATATATAATATGGTTTTAAAATTATGGGTTAAAATTATATTATTTAACATTAGAATCCAAAATAATTGAAACAAATTGAACAATAGTTGTATGGGAGATTAATTATATAAGTCAGAATTTAATTAATTCATTAAATACATATTTCGGTAAATTTTTCAGTTATAAAATCCTTTTAAATGTTTTAAGGTTGAGGTTGAAACTATCAGGTGCTATCGGGTGAGATGCCAGAGCTAATTTTTGAAAATATTTTGTTACACTGCAACAAATTTTTATAATTTAGTATAATAATAATAATAACACTTTATTTCAGACCAATTTGTTAGTAACAATGTTCTTATAGACTAGTGATAGTAATACTTAAAACTACCCACAACAAAACATGTAGTTATCACTATTGTGCCATTCCATGACAAATGGCGGAACAATGATTCATGTAGCCACAGTCCAGTTGACTAGCGATCATGCTAAGATGCTGTTGGCGCTGCCCTGCACTCTACGCACCAGGGTTGCGCATCTTTTACGCATCGTAGTGTAAAAGCAGTCGACGCGATGTTCAGCAAACATCCCTGACGCACTACAGAATCGCCGCAGCCCCATCTGCATCCTGAACGCATTATTAAATCGGAGATAAGTACATTGGCATAAATCTCGGGCCGATATCGAAAAAGACAAAAAAAAACCTTTTTAACAATTGCAGTTTTTCATCACTAAAACTAGTAAAACAAGATAAGTGATAAACGAATCGAAAAGATACGCGTTAGTGTTGCGATAGTGATTGACACGAAGTAATGCGTACCCACCATAAAAACTCGAAACTAAAACTATATTTAACAATGGGAAACTTAAAATATAAGACATACAGTATTTTTATTTAAGAAAAATAACACCTGATAACAAACTACAGCCATATACTAAATAGTCTCTAACTTCGTTTGGTTACGGTTGGTAGACATAATTGTTTTTGCTATTGATTTATCTTACAGTCCTTTACGATATGGCCTAAGTTTCACTTTCGGCGAAAAAAATAATTACAAGCCAGTAATGTATGGGAAAATTTTCATTCCCCTTTGAAACTGGTTAAATGCACAAACAGAGAAAACAAAAAAAAGAAACAAAACGCAGTCTCCATAAAAAGTAATATCTCACTAACTGTACCTCCCAAAAACATCGATATAGAAGGCACATCTTCTACACTATAGGTACCATGGAATCTCCTGTCCCTTGATCCAATATAAAGGTCCCAGGAGAGACCATTGTATTGTGTGCACCCCACATCGACGCCATGATGGCTCAATTATTAAATTTTATTAAAATGGGGGCATTGACCTCTCAATTGAGTTCAGTTAGGTACTGACATTGTATGAATGATTTAAATTACGGTGTGTTTTTGTCCTAATTTGGTGTGTAAACATAAAACCTTGTAGGACCATTATGAGGTTTGGTTTTAATTGCTTGTTTTAAGCAGTGATGGCCGAGTGGTAACGGCCCCGACTTACGAGTTGTAGGTCGCAGGTTTAAACCCAGCCAGGCGGCATTACTTTGTATAATTTATTTCATCACCACTGCTCTCAAAACGGTGAAGGAAAACGTCGTGAGGAAACCGGCATGTCCTAAATTCGAAGACATGTGTCATTCACCAATCCGCACTGGGCCCGCGTGGTGGATTACGGCCCATTCCCTCTCTTAGAGAGAGGAGGCCTGAGTCCCAGCAGTGGGAATATTAAAAGGCTGAATATGCTTGTTTTAAATTGGTTTTAAATAAAGGATACCCAAACGTTATGAAAGATGCCCGGGTTTCTAAATCTATACCAACATATTAATATAAATAAAATTAAAGTATCTATTTCTATTATCAAAATAATATTTTTTAAATTTATGTCCGTCATTTAAATGATATAAACTATTACTTGACTGCGATCCCACCTGATGGTAAGCAGTGATGCAACCGTTGATAGTCAGACGCGCTAGTTTATTAAGAGCCTATTCACTCTAGCCTTGAAGACACCTTAGTACCTATACGGACCGCCGGGAGATGTCGTGCGGTGTTCCGCAGGGATCGGTACTAGGGCCGCCCTTGTGGAACATCGGATACGACTACGTGCTGCGCGGCGACCTCCCTGACGGGGTCAGCGTGGTCTGCTACGCCGACGACACGCTGGTCCTAGCGCGGGGAGAGTCGTACCAGGCGGCGGTCGAGCTAGCGACACGCGGGGTCGCGACAGTCGTGGGCAGGATCCAGGAGTTGGGACTCGAGGTGGCATTGCACAAGTCCGAGGCCATGTGCTTTCACGGCCCTCGGAACGCGCCACCACCGGGTTCCCAACTAACGGTAGGAGGAGTCCACATTGGCGTCGGGTCGACGATGAAAGTACCTGGGACTCGTTCTCGACAGCCGATGGGATTTCGAGGAGCACTTCCGACGTCTGGCTCCCAAACTGAATCGGACTGGGGCTGCCCTGGGGCGGCTCCTGCCCAATCTGGGAGGTCCAGACGCCTCCTGCCGTAGGCTCTACGCAGGAATCGTTCGGTCCATGGCCCTTTATGGCGCACCGATATGGGCGCCGGCGCTGCGAAAGCAGCCGGCGGCCCGGCTGAACGCATGCCAGAGGGTCATGGCCATACGGATGGTGCGAGGTTACCGGACGATTTCCCGCGAAGCGGCGAGCCTCCTTGCCTGCCAGCCACCATGGGATCTGGAAGCAACAGTCCTTGCTCTCATGCACGATCTGCGCATGGAGATGCAACGCCGGGGCGAAACTCCGCTGCCGCGACAGGTCGCAGCATGGCGGACGGAGTTCCGGCGGGTTCTCATGGAAAAATGGCGACAGCGACTGTCGCGACCCAGTGCTGGGCACGCCACAATTATGGCGGTAAGTCCCCTCTTTGAGGCGTGGTTGGAAAGACCTCACGGCGTCCTCACCTTCCGCATGACGCAGGTTCTCACCGAACACGGTAAGTTCGGGAAGTTCCTGCACCGGATTCGTGCGGAAGCGACGCCCGGGTGTCGCCACTGTGTGGACCGCCCGGAGGACACGGTGGAGCTGTGCCCCGCTTGGGCAGAGCAACGCCGTGTCCTCGTGGGGGCGATCGGCGGCGGCGATCTCTCGCGCCGGGCCTTGGTACAGGCCATGGTCCGGAGCGAGGAAGAGTGGCAGGCGGTCGCCTCCTTTTGCGAAGCAGTAATGCTAGCAAAGGAGGCGGCCGATCGCGTGGGGCAACGGTCCTCACGCCCCAACCGCCGCCGGGATTCTGATCCCGATTTCCGGCCACCGTAGGCGCGGGCTTGCGGACGGCGAGCAATGGGTGGCTCGCCGTCCGATCGTCCGGTAGCCGTCCGGACCAAGCCCAAGTCGTCGACGGCGCGTACTGTTCCACGCGCGCCTCAAGGAGATGTCAGCAAATCGTAGGGGCCCAACGGGGTCGAAGCCTACTGGGGCCACGGGTAGTGTGAAAGTGAAACCCGGGGCCCTGGGACGAGGGCAAGGAGGGAACAGAAGTGGGTTTTTAGTCAGTAAAAGTCTGACACTATTTCTCGCTCCGCCCAAGAGCGGGATTTGTCATAAGATGATTTTCCCACCTAAAAAAAAAAAAAAAAGTACCTATACGGACAGACCATTATACCAGTCTTAGAATAACACTTTTTATCTCATGTTCGCTTGGGATAATTTTATATCATGCGGGCAAAGTAGCTGGTCGCAGCTAGTTATCTATAAAATCGATTGATAATCGCTCGACAACATTAAAAAAAAAGGAAGAATTATAAATCCTATTTGTAGTATTAAAAATAATATTTATAAATCTTCCTTTCTCGGAATCATTTAAAAAAAAAAAAGAAGAATTATAAATCAATAATAGCATAGCATAGCATAGTCGGCCTTATAATGTTCCCACTTTTGGGACCCAGGCCTCCTCTCTAGGAGAGGGAATGGGCCGTAATCCACCACGCGGGCCCAGTTCGGGTTGGTGAATGTCACATGCCTTCGAATTTTTGGTTCTAGGACATGCCGGTTTCCTCACGATGTTTTCCTTCACCGTTTTGAGAGCAGTGGTGATGAAACAAATTACACAAAGTAATGCGCCTGGCTGGGTTTGAACCCGCGGCCTACAACTCGTAAGTCGGGACCGTTACTACTCGGCCACCACTGCTCACAAATAAATCAATCAATAATAATCAATCCAAATTGTAGTACCTATTACCAAAATTATTTTTTTTTAGTAAAGAAAGAAAAAAAAAAAAGAAAGAAAAACTTTTTATTTGGCGGAACGAGGCGCAAATTTAGAACTAACAGATTATAAGCATATTTTGTGAAGAAATATGCGCCACATCCGCGCAAAACGGCCGAACGCTCAGCATAATGCCGAGACCACGCGCAAAATGCGATGAGTCTACGGCGAAAGTACTAATTAATTAAGTAATTAAATAATTAAATAAGATTTACAATTCTTCCTTTTTTTTTGTAGAAATGAATACCACGAGATAGAAAACAATAGAGTATTACAATGACAGCATCACATCATAGGCAAAAGACACACAAGCACCTTAAAGAACTTTACTAAAAAGAAAGTAAGAAAGAAAAGATAGAAAGAAAAGACAGAAACAAAAGATAGAAAGAAAGAAAGAAAGAAAGAAAAAAAGAACGAAAGAAAGAAAGAAAAACATTTTATTTGCCGGAAAAGGCGCAAACTTATAACTAACATATTGCAAACATTTTGCAAGACAAAAACATAATTAACTCAAATTGACAAGTATGCGCCGAGTATGATCCGAGCAAAACGGCGGAAAAAGTATTAATGTTTGTTGTTTCAAATTTTTTTTTTAATGTTGCCCCCCTGGTGACTAAATGTGGGTCCATTCAGAAACGTGTAAACTTACATACTCAAGGTATTTTTTTTCTATCTCTAGGTATGACCTACAGATATTTCTCTTCTTGTTTTGGGTTCAAATATTTGATCCGTGTAGTAATCGAACCCATGACAAGCAGCACTGTAGCCAAAACTACTGCACCAATCGTGTCGTCACGTAATTCCAAGATTTATACCAAAGACTGTGTAAAATAAAAAAAAAACATCCATTTCTACCATCTATTACCTACTACAATATTAAACCTTTAAGCTACCTCTATGAATATCAAATTGACAAAAAAAAAACACAGCATATTTAATTACTTAAACAAAATTATGAATAGTGTTTAATAATAAAGAACCCAGCACCACCAGGGGGCGCGCTTAGCAAATTGCACCCAAGGTTTTACGAGAGCCGGCAAAAAATATTGGGGTTAGTGGGGTGACCATAAAACAGTGTTTAAATCATAATAATGAGGACAGATCGGGTTTTATTTGTTTAAAGTTTCTTTTTTTTTTTTGTCATATTGTTGTTTAAGAGGATCCTTTTGTTAATCGTCAACGTGAGTATGGTTTAAAAGTTCATCCAACGCATTGTTTGATAAATTGGCAACGCGAAAAATAACACCTGAAATCTCTGTTGGCATTCGGTAATTCCGCTATTCACTCGAATAGTTAAGAAAAATTGTTCCAGGAAATACGTATTTTTTAAAAAACTAAAAGTTTTTGGAAAGAAATTCATCATTCAGAATCTTGATTAAACATGCAAGGTTTCTATAGGTGTTTTTTTTTTAGTTTATGAGTACATTGTCAAGGCCCAAAGTTCACGTAAAATAGCAAATTTTCGGTGGTCTTTACTGGATTAGCCTTAAATTTTATGACTCTATAGAAACCAAGATAATATCCACAAAATATCTGTTTCCAAAATATTTAGAAAAAGATGTGTAATAACGTCATAATCATGTAAACGGTTGTATGAAAATGTATCTCGTGAAGGACGCTCTTAATAATATTTCAATTGTTTAGTGGCCATTAAGATGAAAAGAAAACAAAGCGTCTTTTTTTATTTATTTTTAAGATTTTTATTCTTTTGTATTATGAATTTAAATTATGTTTATTTTAGTTTCAATTAAATCCTAATGACCCTCTTATACCCTCGTCATAGACTGACTACGCGTATCGTTTTTAACTTTTCGGTTACCATTTTTATTATGTAATAAAACCTGATCGAATAAGAATACGGTCAAAAGGATCAAACGGATTTTTTTGTAATCTTTGGAAAAGATTTAAAAATATATTTTTTTTACCTATATAAGGTAAAAAAATGATTTATCGTTGAAGTAGAAGCAAAAACAAAATATTTAGTATTTATATAACGATACTGTATATCGAAATTTGCTATCATTATTTAATAAAACGTGATCGAATCTGAATATTGTTTAAATAAAAGGTTTTTTGTTATCTTTAGAAAAAGATTTTATGTAAATTGAATCCATTCATATATTTCTTAAGTCGGTGTTAAATAACGAAGAAATACGGACTTTCGAAATGTAGAGTTTATTTTGCACTTATGTTTTTTTTATCATTGAATCTGTTACATTTAAAAAAAAAAAAAAATTCGCTACCAGCGATAAGACCGCCATTGTACCCATAGATTTAAGTTTATGTTTAAGTAGTGTTACTTTTTTGGTTTAAAATAACGTTTATTCTATTTAAATTCTAAAGTTTTTTTTTTTTACAAAATGAACTGTGTTTTATTTTTTAAAACATACCATAAAATCGTTTACATTTAAAAAAAATCTTTGTCCGACCCTCATCAAAAACATGGTTACCCAACACAACGTGTGCGTTCATTCACAATAAGGGGATGGACAGGGGATCAGAAGGGGATGACCATTGGCATGTTACTTTTAGTAGTTTTGCATAATCCTTGATTGGCGTAGCGGTCACTATTTTACCCTGCTGAACCGGTTTTATTTATTAACCAATTATCATTTTTATTCATGAAACGTTTTATTTATTTTTATTTGACACTAGCTTCTGCCCGCGGCTTCGCTCGCGTAAACGTAGGTTTTTCCATATAAACTTTGGACCCCCGCTTTATCCCCTTAGGGAGTGAATTTTGGAAAATCCTTTCTTAGTGCTCGCCTACGTCATAAAAGGAAGCCTTGTGCAAAATTTCACGCTCTTCGTCCCGGTAGTTTCGGCTGTGCGTTGATATGTCAGTCAGTCAGTTTCTCCTTTTATATATATAGATAAAGTTTAGTTTGAGACATGTTAAATATGTAATGTAATTTTGGAGAGCAGTGGTGGCCAAGTGGTAACGGCCCCGACTTACGAGTTGTGGGTCGCGGGTTCAAACCCAGCCCGGCGCATTACTTTGTGTAATTTATTTCATCACCAATGCTCTCAAAACGGTGAAGGAAAACATCGTGAGGAAACCGGCATGTCCTGGAACCAAAAATTCGAAGACATGTGACATCCACCAACCCGCACTGGGCCCGCGTGGTGGATTACGGCCCATTCCCTCTCCTAGAGAGGAGGCTTGAGTCCCAGCAGTGGGAACATTGAAAGGCTGATTATGATATTATGCTAATATATATTTTTGGTAAAACGACTCGTCGTGTAAAACTGTCGGATTAAGCGTTTCGCTTCATCGTTTATACCGTGTACATCGAAGGACTGGAACAATTTGCCTGCTGCGGTCTTCCCGATAATTTAGATGTCTTCAAGGTTAGAGTGAACAGGCTCTTAATAAACTAGTGCGCCTCACCATCAACGATTGCATCACTGCTTACCATCAGGTAGGATCGCAGTCAAGTACTAGTTTATGTATATAAAAAAAGTATTAGTAGGAATCGATATTTCTTCTATTCGTTATTTTATGGGAACTGAAAATTGTTCTTTTTAACCCCCGACGGAAAAGAGGGGTGTCATAAGTTTGACGTGTCTGTGTATCTGTGTTTGTCCGTGGCAATGTAGCTCCTAAATAGCATCCGAATGGACCGATTTTGATGCGGTTTTTTTTGTTCGAAAGCTGACCTAATCGAGATGGTTCTTAGCTACAATTTATGAAGGTCTGTCCAGGTGTTTAAGGACTACAGCTCGTTTGTAAACTGCTGTAGGGATCTTAAGCACTGAATGGGTATTTACTTTTAAAATATGCGTGACCTAATATTTAAAATACTCTTGTACATGCTAGTGCCATTGAGCTGATCTGATGATGAAGCTCGAAGGTAAGAGACGTAACCCTGGAATGCCTACTAGTAAACCCGCCGAGTTTGGGCTCGTTAGATTCCCCTTAACCAATGCTATACATTTCTCGTGATGACGAGGACCTGATGCTAGAACTGTGAGGTGGCTGATGGAACCCTGGAATGCCTACTAGTAAACCCGCCGACTTTGGGCTCGTTACATTCGTCTTAACCAGTTCCAGTTAAAAGGCTGAAAGAGTAATTTAGTAACTTATTTTTTACTTTCTTTTTGTGCCGGGGGTTTTTTATTTCTTTAAACTTCTGACCTCACAGACCTAACAACTATTTCACACAAATTGCTGTCCCTACATACCGTCACACCCCTTGCCGAACATATTTGCATTAGATCTTAATTGATGGGGTCGAAACTACCCCGTGGGGTCGAAATTACCCCCGTGGGGTAGTTATCACCCCTGTAATTGAGTTATGTTATACATGCGGCGTTTGATACGTGACCTTAGGTAAGAACTGAGTATGATAGGGATCCGTAGTTAACTACAAGAAGTTATTTTCTTAATATAATGCGAGTTTTCTTGCATGATCGCATAAAGAATGAAGATATCCGCAGGAGAACCAAGGTCGCCGACATAGCCCGAAGAATCGCCAAACTAAAGTGGCAGTGGGCAGGGCACATTGCTCGTAGAACGGATGGTCGATGGGGCCGAAAGGTTCTAGAGTGGCGACCGCGCACCGGAAGACGCAGCGTTGGAAGGCCTCCCACAAGGTGGATCGACGACCTGGTGAGAGTCGCGGGAATGCGGTGGATGCGAGACGCACAGGATCGGTCGTTGTGGCGACGCTTGGTCCAACAGTGATGATAATGATGCTAATGCGATGGACTGTCCTTATACACCCACAGCCACATCGCTATTCAGTCACTTTTGGTCGCTATTATTTTTTACCAGCAGTGCTGATGCCGCTTCAGCCACGTGGAAATAAATTATTAGTTGACCTGACAGACGTTGTCCTGACAGACGTTGTCCTGACCAATCTATGAACTGTCTAACTTGCGAACTGTCAAAGGCGTGAATGTTAAATGTTAATTAAGTTTCTCGATTTTATTTTTAGGGTTCCCTACCTCAAAAAGAAAAAAAAACAAACCCTTCTAGAATCACATTGTGGTCCGTCTGTCTGTCTGTCTGTCAAGACCCTTTATTTCGGGAACGCGTGGAGGTATCGATTTGAAATTAAAACCATATACTCAGGCTTGCGGTCCCTTGAAGCTGTGAAAAAATAAGAATAAAAAAGATACGACCGTTTATTTTGCAAAAAACGTATATTTCGATACTCTCAAAGGAATCAAAACTCATAGGGTACTTCCCGTTGATCCAGATTCCAGAAATTTAGCATGAAGCAAGGTCTTATAGCACCGGTATAGGAATAAATCTAAAAACTGTAAATTTGTAGTTACGTCAAAAAAAAAATTGCGATTCGGAAAAATCTTCGTAACTTTAACTGTTTTCATAGGCAAGTTTGCACAGAACCCTCAGTGCGTGAGTCCGACTAGCACTTGCCAGGTTTTTTCCTTCATAAGACTGACAATTTTTTTTAAAAAATTTTCTGTTTGAAGTATCTGTTATTTGTTTATTGTGCACGCCTACCACAGTGTTGTCTTTTTTAACGCAAAGGTTGGCTGGTAGAGAATGCCTTGTTGCATTAAGTCCACCTATGTACCACTACTGTACCTACATGAAGTTTAAATTAGACCTTCTAACAATTACAACAAAAAAAGAATTAGCGATACTGGTCCAGGCATTCACGCATGATAACGTGACCAAGAGAAAAAGGGATTTAAATATTTTTAAACGTCAGTGTAGAAGAGAAAAGAGAAAACTTATTGCTGCAAAAAGTGTCGGTTACGACATTTTTAACTGACTTCAAAAAGGAGGACGTTCTATGTTCGGCTGAATGTAAATATTTTTTTTTATGTATGTTCACCGATTTCTAGGTCAATTGTGGACCGATTTTGAATTATTATTTTTTTGACGAATGGTTATGCTTCCAAGTTTGACTAATTTAACATAGAAATATTGTTATGAACTTGGAATATATGGAACAGAACTCCTCATAGGAACAGAACTCCTCAGTGCACGTAAACTACCGTGCGCTACGAATATGTCGAAATCAAAAAGATTAAAGTGTGCAAATTGTAACATTGTAATATGTGAGATTTTAGCGTTCATACAAAACAAAATAGACGTGATGGACGAAGAAAGTCTCGTCCGGATATGTGAAAGTGCATTTAGTGTCGAGGATATAGAACTTGCAAAGTCGTTACTTTTTGAATCTTTGCAAAAAACGGCTACTATTCGAAAACGACAAGGCAAGACTCAACGCAACCTTGACGACATTATATCGCTTTTAAAAGGGACTGATCCAGAAAATATACCAACTTTTGTGGCGAGAAATCTCGAGAAATTACCTCCGGTTACATTCGACCATGTCGATGTGACCTCATTACTTAAAAAAATCGTCATGATGCAGGGAACTATTGATGAAATTCGCGATAATTATGTATCAAAGAAGGATATCGATGAACTTTTGGTAGATTTTCGTAGGTCACCATCCTCTGAGAAAAGGCGCAACGTTAACCTGATACGCGGGGGGTACTTGCATAAGAAAAATATATCAGTTCTGGATAGCGGACCAGAGGCACTCCCAATGCACGACTATGAGGATAATTGCTCGGTTTTAGGGCAGAACATTGAAGGTGGTAGTGAATGTTTGCGTAAAATACATGATACGGCAATTACATTTGCGCGAGCGCCACCGGCGCTCTTACTGAGTAGTGAGCCAATATGCAAGACAACGAGTGCGAGTGAGATACCGTGCAGTCTAGCGCAGCGACATCAGTCAACACAACCAAACAATGTCATTACTAAGTTAGACAAATGTAAACAAAGTGAGGCTACGACGGAGCGTTTATTATCATACGCTGAAATGGCTAGTAATGGCACTCAATGGAAGGTACCTGACAGGGATGATCAATGGATTTTGGTTCAGAAGACACGATTAAGAAATAGGCTAATTGCAAAAAAAGGAAATGCGGTTGTCCAGTCGCAGGACAATGTGAAATTTAAAGCGGCAGATACTAAAGTACCGTTGTTTATTTCTAACGTCCATACCGATGTACGTGAAGAGGACATTATTGACTATGTTCGCAATAAAACGGGAGAAACTATTTCTCTAGTGAAGCTAAAAATTAAAAAACAAAAAAGTTATAATGCCTACAAAGCCTATGTTGTGAAGCATAAACTGGAATTATTTCTAGATGAGAAGCTGTGGCCATCAGGCATTTCCTTTAGGCGCTTTATCAACTTTGGGGTGAGAAGAAATTCGAAAACAGATTCGGAATGTGAGGCTAATATAAATAAAGAATTAAATGGATAAAGAAGAAACTAGATGTTCCAGTAAACTTATTAGTTATAATTGTAAGTCTGTCAAGAGATCCTGGGAAGGTGTGAGAACCCTGTGCCAGACTGCTGATGTGGTGGCACTACAGGAGACGTGGCTCCTGCCACACGAGTTGCCTATGTTGAGTACCATCCACGAGGAGTTCAGTACGACGGGAACCTCTGCCGTGGACACGTCAGTGGGCTTACTCACGGGTCGCCCGTACGGTGGTGTCGCGATATTATGGCGAAAAAGTGTGTTCCAGTCAGTGTCTGTGATTAACTGTGATAACGTTCGTGTAACTGGGATAAAGATAACCGTGAGTAATAGAAACATAGTCATTCTTAGTGTTTATATGCCAACAAACTGTGGTGATAATTTACCGGTATTTACAGACTGTCTTAGTACGATACAGTCTGTGATTGAAATGGAACAAAGATGCGGAACTGAGGCGTTTTACGTGTTAGGGGACTTTAATGCGCACCCGAACGAATTATTCTTTAATGAGTTAGTTGCTTTTTGTAACGATAATGAATGGTGTTGCGTGGATGTACATATGTTGGGGTTACAGTCTGGTACCTCTACGTTTCGTAGTGAAGCTCATGGATGCTTGAGGTGGTTGGATCATTGCATAACTACACAATCTGCAATTTCCACCATTAATAAAATATGGGTTCAAGACGATGTGTACTGGTCTGATCATTTCCCACTTATTATAGAATGTAATTTGTATAAACTTAATATTAAATATGAATATAATTTAAATAAAGACAATGTCAAACGGCAAGTGATCTGGGGAGAACGACAGCCTAATCAAATTCATAAATATCACGAGTTATGTAATTCTAAACTTCGAACAATAGATTTTCCTTTAGTATTAGGACAATGTTGTGATTCCGTATGCCGTAACTCCGATCATTGCGTAATTATTGATGAGTTATATAGTGAAATTATTTCTGTATTGTCGGAGGCTGCAATGAAAACATATCATTGTAAAAAGATAAAAACCAAGTCTTATCACATTACTGGTTGGAATGACTGCGTCGCCGACGCTCATCGGGCCGCTCGTACAAAATTTAAACTGTGGGTACTAGCCGGTAAGCCCACTAGTGGTATAGTGTATGACGAAATGAGAGATACCCGAAAAATATTTAAGTCCAAGTTAAAATCAAGACCGACAAGAACAATTAAAAATGAATAAGCTTGCCTCTAATCATTCGGCTAAAAAATTTAAAGATTTTTGGAAAAATGTTAACCGTTTAAATGTGAAAACGAGCCTCCCGGTGAGTATCGGCGGCGTAAATGATCATAAAACTATTGCTAACGCGTTTAAGGAACAGTTTACGGTCCCGTCATCCCTTGGCCCGTCGTCAGCGAGTGATGTTCACGATGCAGGTGCCGTCATGACTGAGCGTAAGATTTTATTTTCTGCTAAGAGTATCAGAAACATAATAAATAATATGCAGCGAGGAAAATCGCCCGGTCATGACGGCCTCAGTATAGAACATTTTAAATATGCTGGTGTTCATTTGCCGCGTGTGTTGTCGATGTTTTTTAATTTTTGCATGTCCCATTCGTACCTACCAGAGCCGCTCATGCGTACTATTGTGGTGCCTATTCCAAAAAATAGGACGGGAGACTCATCTGACAGGGCTAACTACCGGCCCATTTCACTGGCCACCACTGCGGCCAAGGTACTTGACAGCATGCTTAATGCGAACCTCACAAAAAAAGTCGACCTACACGACGCCCAGTTTGGGTTCAGAGCCGGGTTATCTACTGAGAGTGCCATTTTGAGTCTAAAGCATGCTGTCGGGTACTACACAGCCAAAAGGACGCCAGTATACGCCTGCTTCCTAGACTTGTCAAAAGCTTTCGATCGTGTCCATTATGATCTTCTGTGGGACAAGCTAGGCAGCGTGGGTGTGCCGGGGGAGTGTATCTCTCTCCTGAGGTATTGGTATTCAAACCAGAAAAACTATGTAAGGTGGGCAGGGTCGCTGTCAGATGAGTATAAATTGGAATGTGGCGTTAGACAAGGTGGTTTAAGCTCACCTCTATTATTTAATATTTATGTTAACCAGCTTGTCGAGCGGCTCAGTAGCACACATGTCGGCTGCCATATTGATGACACTTGTTTTAACAATATTAGCTATGCAGACGATATGGTGCTGCTGAGCCCCTCCATAAGCGGGCTAAGAAAACTTTTATTTATATGTGAGAAGTACGCGGAGGAGCATGGGTTACAATATAACACTAAAAAGAGTGAAATTTTAGTTTTTAAGTCTGGCAAACAACAGCCTACCCATGTACCCCCTGTATTTCTTAATGGAATAGCTCTAAAGCAGGTTCAAACTTTTAAATACCTGGGTCATATTGTGACTAGTGACCTACGGGACGATGAAGATATTGAGCGGGAGCGCAGGGCTCTGGCGGTGAGAGCTAATATGCTCGCCCGCAGGTTCGCGCGATGCACGAGAGAAGTGAAAATAACGCTATTTAAGTCATTTTGCCAGTCCTTCTACTCAAGCGGCCTGTGGGTGAGTCATACCCAGCGAGCCTACAGAGCCTTGCGCACTCAGTACAATAATGCGTTCAGGATGTTGTTGGGTCTGCCGTGGCGGTGCAGCGCCTCTGGGATGTTTGCTGAAGCGTGCACTGATGGTTTCCAGGCCATCATGCGCAAAAAAGCAGCTTCCCTGCTGGCCCGTATACGGAGTAGCGACAACGGCATTCTGAACGCAATTGCTGTGCGTTTTGACTGTCCCTTTCAAAATTATTGGGTCATGTCTTGTAAAGGTGTGGCCAGTCATGGCAAATAAAATATGTAATAGGTTAAGTTTTCTATGGGTCTATGCCACCCGAAATAAAGTTATTATTATTATTATTATTATTATTATTATAGGATCCCGGTGGCTGGCTGAGGGGTACTTTTTAGTGGTGGTACCATAACTAAAAAGTGTAAAATAATAAACTTTTTACAAAAAAAATACAACTGACTTCAGTATACAAAAAACACTGAAAAGTGCAAAAAACTTTTATTTCGGAAGTCGATGTGAAATAACGAAGAGACAAAACTATTATAGAAACACCGAGTTCCGAAATTAAAGTTATTTTACACTTTTCAGTGTGTTCCTTTTACATTGAAGTCGGTTGTTTTTTGTTTTTGTAAAAAAAAACATTAGTGAAAAGACTCGTCGTAATATTCTCGTTATTAAGTTCTCTAGGGAACTAACTTGATGGTTAAACTTAGCGGTATAGTGATAATTAGATTAACACTCATTTGCATAATCAGTTATTGATTTAAGCAGCTTTGTTTAATCGGATTGTTTGTCTTCTATTTAACTAGCTAATGCCAGTAGCTTCGCCCGCGTGCCTGAAGAAAATTATATGTCTATATATATTGAGCTAGCCATTGCCGTCCGCAAGGCCGCCCCTATGGTGACCGGAAATCGGGATCGGGATCCCGGCGGCGGCGGCTGGGGCGTGAGGACCGTTACCTTTCGCGTGCGGCCTCCTCCTTTGCTAGCATTACTGCTTCGCAGAAGAAGGCGACTGCCTGCCGCTCCTCTTCGCTCCGGACCATGGCCTGCATCAAGGCCCAGCGCGAGAGATCGTCGCCGACGATCGCCCTCATGAGGACACGACGGTGCTCTGCCCAGACGGGGCACACCTCCACCGCATACTCCACCATGTGGGCGTAGTCTTCAAGACTACGTCGAAGACACGCTAGTTTGGCAATGCTTCTGCACATGTGCCTTCTTTGGTAGCTCATTAAAGAGATGTGACAAGGAGCTTCCCAATTCACTTAAGTACCAAAGGCACATTAAATATCAGTAAACTATTTATTAAAGATAATATTTTAGTTTAATTTCACACTACTAATGATTCTTTGAATGTTACGGGCTATCTTAGAGCCATAAAGAATCAATTAAAATACCCAAAACAACTGTAAAGTCCCTCCAACGGATTCAAAGCATCGTTGTAGAAGTATTGCAGCGATTAATGGGCACTTCGCTTGTAACTCTTGGGTAAGTAACAGCTGGTCACACAACCCACCCCTCTGCGCTAGAAGGGGTGTTAAGCTGCCTATATAAGTACAAATATCTGCGACAGTCATTATGGTACAGAATTTCATTGCAAAATTGTCGGTATGGACGGCGCAGTAGTTGAGCTATTGGCTACTGAGCTACGTGTCGTGGGTTCGAGTCACGCACTGAACAAATATTTGTATGGCCTCCTGATATTTATTTCGGGTGTTACGCTTAATACAAAGGCATGAGGCAGCGCGTGCACATCGTCACTGTTGCTACCGAATGAGAGAATCTGCTGACATAGACCATGAGGATCGAAGACACCGTTTACGTGACCGCGCCTGCGAAGTTCGGATCCAACCTTGATCAAGTTTCCGGAGGACACGTTGGAGCATACGGTTGAGGTGTGCCCCTCTTGGACGGAGCACCGCCGTGTCCTCGTGGAGGCAATCGGCGGAAGCGACCTTGTGCGTCGGGCCCTGGTTCGGGCTATGGTCCGGAGCGAGGAGAATGGCAGGCGGTCGCCTCCTTCTGCGAAGCAGTAATGCTAGCGAAGGAAGAGGGAACGAAGGTCCTCACGCCCTAGCCGCCGTAATTCCGACCCCGACTACCAGCCACGGTAGATGCGTATTAACCGGACCGAGCCCAGTCGTCAACAGCGCGTAGTGATCCACGCGCTCCTCAAAGTGATGTCAGCAAACCGTAGGGGCCCAACAGGGCCGACGCCCGCTAGCTAGGACCGCGGGGACTTTCTGAAAAGGAAACCCTAGTAGTCCTAGAACGCAAAGGGTAATTGAAGGACACAGGTGTGGTTTTAGTCAGTAAAAGTCTGACACGCCCTCCCGCTACACCCAGAGCGCGAGAAGTCATTGGATGATTTCCCAACTTAAAAAAAAAGTACTCATAGTACAAGCTCTGCTTACTTTGGGACTAGATAGCGTTGTGTAAGTTGTGGAATATTATTATATTAAATTTATTATAATTCGCAAGTAGGGACCGTTACCACTAAGCTACCATTGTTCTAATACCAAGTTCAGCAAATACAGTGTTCATCAAAGAAAGTATCTCGAAATTGGTACAGAAGAGACCGTTTGCCTGTCTCCAAAAAAAAAAAAACAAAAGACAGTTCATTTATTTTCAAAGAAAAATTGTGACAGCTCCAAAAATAACTCAATCAGAATTTTCCATGCCCCCGGAAACACTAACGATAATAATAATCAATGAAAGAATTTCTCAATCAACGCGAAGTTTTAAGATTAATGCCAAAATAAACACAAGTCTGTGTTTCGTTTCCGTCTGTCTGTCAACCTAACGATTTTAGTTTCGAACCGGGAGAAGTTAAAAATGGAGAGCGCAGAATCAAAGATGGCGGTTTTTGGGCAATGTTTGACAGTGGCTGATTTATTTTAAAATTGTTTTCTATAATAATGGGCGAGGTCTTGGGAGTCATTATTTATTTATTTGCCTAATAGTTAATGCGTGTGGATTTTTATAATTCTTTGATTTTTTTACTATACATCTTATGAAGTTATAATATATTATGGATTACAGCAGTGGTGGCCGAGTGGTAACGGCCCCGACTTACGAGTTGTAGGTCGCAGGGTCAAACGCAGCCAGGCGCATTACTCTGTGTAATTTATTTCATCACCACTGCTCTCAAAACGGTGAAGGAAAACATCGTGAGGAAACCGGCATGTCCTAGAACCATAAATTCGAAGACATCAGACATCCACCAACCCGCACTGGGCCCGCGTGGTGGATTACGGCCCTTTCCTTCTCCTACAGAGAAGGCCCGAGTCCCAACAGTGGGAACATTGTAAGGCCGACTATACTTTTCTACATAGTTCATATAAATAGGCAAGCATAACTCAAAGTTGAGTTTTCTTCTGGCAAACCTTTGAGTGATATAGAGAGATCACAATAGAGGCTACCCTCTATTGGGACACTACGATCCGATTAAAAATAACACATAAGTAGACATACCTACACACATAGGGCTTTTATTTTTATTTACTATATATAATGATAGTTGTGCATTTTCTTTTAATATGTAAAGTTGTGTAGTTGATAGATAAATATTAATTTAATTTTCTTGACATCGAAAACGTGTTACACAAATAAATACAATCATATTTTTATAATCTGTATGTCATTGTGAAAGGAAAAGTCATCCCAAGAGATGTCAAGTCTCGTATTCAGCGAATGCTACAATTCAATTATAATCTATCTTTATAAAAGTTAAGAAAAATGAAATCGCATTTCGATATAGGTTAAAGAGTTGGTACATGGTGACCATAAGCACGAAACGTATTGAAAACACTTGCATTGTGTGTACAGCTAAAAAGTGAAATTCACTGCCGGAGGTTGTGTTTTCTTATAGTTACAACGGTCTTTAAGTGAATAGGTTACTTCTAAGCAAGCCTGCTCCATCGTCGACTGCATCATCGCTAACCATTAAGTGAGAGAATGGTCTCACGCGAGCATTAGAGTAGGTGCTCCATTTATTCCTACTCTGTGTTTAGATCTGTCTTTAAATCTTTTAAAAGGTGTTTTCCATCAACAGTGAAAAGTTTATTTTAGTATTTTTAGTTGAATTTCCCTTTTTTGAGATGAAGAAATCTTCTAGAAGTTAATAAGAAAGTCAACAGATATAATAAGGACCTATTTTAGGGTTCTGTACCCAAAGGGTGAAACCGGACTTTATTATTAAGACTCCGCTGTCCACTCGTCTGTCTTTCTGTCTGTCACCAGATCAGCCGATCTCATGAACAGTAATATAATATAATATAATATAATATAATATAATATAATATAATATAATATAATATAATATAATATAATATAATATAATATAATATAATATAATATAATATAATATAATATAATATAATATATATATAATATATTGTTCCGTATGGTGTTCGGACGTAAAGAATAACACCATCCCATTTCTTCCCGTGGGTGTCGTAAGAGGCCACTAAGGGACATACCAGAGAATGGGCAGCAGCATTCTTTGTGAATTTCAACAACTAAACTGCGATCGCCAACCCGCATGCCAAGCGTGGCGATTATGGCAAATCCCCCCAATGATGATAAGCACAACCAAAAAATGGCCCCTAGTGCCCGGCAGCCCGTCTACCCTTGACTCCGGTAGCGGTCAAGGTTACGGTCCGGTAGCCAGCGAGGCAAGGGGTGCGAAGAATCTCCGGATGGGATCCGGCTACCCCTTTAGACAACGACGACTGGACCTGGCAACATATAACACGCGTACACTCCGGTCCGACGAGAAGATCACCGAACTTGAGGAAGAATTGAGCAGGTTACGATGGAGTATTGTGGGATTATCTGAAGTCCGAAGACAGGGGGAGGATACGATAATTCTCAAATCCGGTAACCTGCTTTATTTCCGGGAGGGTGACCAGCAATCCCAGGGTGGTGTCGGGTTTATCGTCCACAGGTCCCTTGTGAACAATGTGGTGAGGATCGAGAGTGTGTCGACCAGGGTAGCGTATCTTATACTCAGAATATCATCAAGATATTCGCTAAAGGTCATACAGGTTTACGCCCCGACCTCGACACACCCCGACGACGAAGTAGAGTCCATGTATGAGGATATATCCAGAGCCATGCATGGTTCTAAGACTCACTTCACCGTGGTCATGGGGGACTTTAACGCGAAACTGGGTAGACGAGACGGTGGTGAGCTGCGAGTGGGGCAATTTGGATTTGGACATCGGAACCGCCGGGGACACCTATTGGCTAGTTTTATGGAGAGGGAGGGCCTCTATATGATGAACTCCTTCTTCAAAAAACGTGACCGTAGGAAGTGGACCTGGCAAAGCCCTGATGGTGCGACCAGAAATGAGATTGACTTCATCATGTCGACGAAGAAGCAAATATTCAATGATGTCTCTGTGATCAACGCGGTGAAAACTGGAAGTGATCACCGCATGGTAAGAGGCACATTGAATATCAATATCAAGCTTGAAAGATCTCGACTGATGAGGTCTACGCTCCGTCCAGCACAGATCCAGATTCAAAACTCCGAGAGCTTTCAGCTCGAACTTCACAATCGTTTCGAGTGCCTAGGTGGCTCTGTGGACGAATACAACGATGGGTTCGTGGAAACTGTCCATACGGTCGGGTCTAAGTTTTTTAAGACTCGTCGTACAAGGAAGAAAAGGCTCTCTGATCAAACTCTCGAACTCATGAAAGAGAGGCGTGAGATGATTCTGCAGTCTTTAGACGATGCGTGCATCTACCGGCAGCTCAATAGACGGATCTCAAAGTCCTTAAAACGCGATCTCCGCCTCTTTAATACCGAAAGGATTAAGGATGCGATTGAGCGGAATAAGGGCTCCAAGGTTTTTGCAAGGGATCTGTCTATAGGGCAGAGCCAGCTCACGAAACTGAAGACCGACGATGGCAGAGTCATATCCGCCAAATCGGAGCTTCTGGGAGAGATCGAGGCATTCTATGGACAGCTGTACACATCTATCACAAAACCCACAACGAATCTAGCAAATGACCCAAGAGCTAGATTAACCCGGCACTATACCGAAGATATCCCGGACGTCAGCCTGTACGAGATTAGGGTGGCTCTGAAGCAGCTTAAAAACAACAAGGCGTCGGGTGACGACGGAATTACAGCCGAACTCCTCAAGGCGGGTGGAAAACCGGTCCTAAGGGCCCTTCAGAGGTTGTTCGATTCCGTCATACTTGAGGGAAAGACGCCACAGGCATGGAGCAGAGGTGTGGTGGTACTTTTCTTTAAGAAGGGCGACAATGCCCTGCTTAAGAATTACAGGCCCATCTCTCTTCTGAGCCATGTCTACAAGCTGTTTTCCAGAGTCATCACGAACCGTCTCGCGCGCAGGTTCGACGACTTCCAGCCTCCCGAACAAGCCGGTTTCCGAAAAGGTTTCAGCACCGTAGACCACATACATACGCTCCGGCAGGTTATACAGAAGACAGAGGAGTATAACTTGCCTCTATGCTTAGCGTTCGTGGACTACGAAAAAGCTTTTGATTCGATCGAGACTTGGGCTGTACTGCAGTCTCTCCAACGGTGCCAGATTGACTATCGGTACATCGAAGTGCTGAAGTGTTTGTACGAAAACGCCACAATGTCAGTCCGACTTCAGGACCAGACCTCGAAACCTATCCTTCTGCAGCGGGGCGTGAGGCAGGGAGATGTCATCTCTCCGAAACTGTTCACGGCTGCAATGGAGGATGTCTTCAAGGTTCTGGACTGGAGTGGACTAGGCATTAATGTCAATGGCGAGTACATCACTCACCTTCGGTTTGCCGATGATATAGTAGTCATGGCTGAAACTACGGAGGAGCTCAGTACAATGCTCGATGACCTTAGTAGAGCTTCCAAAAGAGTGGGTCTTAAAATGAACATGGATAAAACCAAAGTCATGGTAAATAACCATGTAGCACCCACTCCGATCAAGATCGGAGACTCTGCACTCGAAGTTGTAGACGATTACGTTTACCTGGGACAGACAATCCAGTTGGGTAGGTCTAACTTTGAGAAAGAGGTCAATCGTCGAATCCGACTCGGCTGGGCAGCGTTCGGGAAGCTGCGCGGTATCTTCTCGTCCAATATACCACAGTGTCTCAAGACGAAAGTCTATGACCAGTGCGTGTTGCCAGTGATGACATATGGCTCTGAAACATGGTCGCTTACAATGGGCCTCATCAGAAGGCTTACAGTCACCCAAAGAGCAATGGAAAGGGCTATGCTCGGAGTTTCCTTGCGTGATCGCATAACGAATGAAGATATCCGCAGGAGAACCAAGGTCGCCGACATAGCCCGAAGAATCGCCAAACTTAAGTGGCAGTGGGCTCGTAGAACGGATGGCCGATGGGGCCGAAAGGTTCTAGAGTGGCGACCGTACAAGGTGGACCGACGACCGGGTGAGGGTCGCGGGAGTGCGGTGGATGCGAGAAGCACAGGATCGGTCATTGTGGCGACGCTTGGAGTTGCAGTGGACGTCTTTCGGCTGAAATGATGATGATGATAATATAATATAATATAATATAATATAATATAATATAATATAATATAATATAATATAATATAATATAATATAATATAATATAATATAATATAATATAATATAATATAATATAATATAATATAATATAATATAATATAATATAATATAATATAATATAATATAATCTAGAATATAATATAATATCACACAACGCCGTCTAGTCCCAAGCTACGCAGAGCTTGTGTTATGGGTACTAGACAACTGATAAACATACTTATATATTTCTAAATACATACATATATAGATAAATTACACCCAGACACTGAACAAATGATCGCGCTCATCACGCAAATATTTGTCCTCGGCGGGAATCGAACCCACGACCTCCGGCATAGCAATCAGGGTCACTAACCACTAGACCAACAGGCCAGTCAAACAGTGATAGTTAACACGTTGAAATTTTCACAGATGATGTATTTCTGTTGCCACTATGACGAAAAGACTAAAAAAAACTTTTTACAAAAAAAAAAAAAAAATACCGACTTCACTAAAAAAAAACCACTAAAAGAATCAAAATAACTTTAATTTCGGAAGTCGGTGTTTCTCTGTATTGTTTGTTTCTTATTTGAGGCGCACTAGTTTATTAAGAGCCTATTCAATTACTCTAACCTTGAAGACATATATTATAATCGGACGGGAGGACTACACCGTGCTCGGTACTTACCGGATAGGCGGACGGCGAGCTACCCATTGCTCATCGTCCGCGAGAGATGTTAGTATAAATGTTGGTAGGTAACACTATTTTTGCCATCGATACGTTAAAAAGATGGGAAATATACTTACCGTTAAAATTAAATCACTACGTTCTCTCACAAAGTAGCTTGTAAACGAAACATTTTATAATCAAGTCATAAAAACCTTGATTCATATCAATTGCGAAGATATTCACGCACATACGGACACACGCTTACAATGAGTTGACAACACAACATGCAGTTTAGGAGTTGCGTGGGCGCAAACGGGTAAACACGTTATGTTAAGGCGAAGGCGAACCAATGAATGATTTTGATATGTAATTAAGAACGTGTGTATGAAGTAATTTTTAAAATTTTTATTTTTTTATTTATTATTATTATTTATTAAGTTTATATATTTTTTTATTCAATCTGTAAATTCGTGGAAGCCGAGAAAGAGAAGCGAGATATTCCATATTAGACACCCGCTTAAACGGCACCTGAGGTAATCCACATAACATACGGCACTTATTGATATTTTTCGCAGGTGTCATAAATAGCCCGCCGTCCGACCGTCCGGTAACCGTCCGGACCGAGCCCAAGTCGACGACGGCGCGTATTGTTCCACGCGCGCCTCAAGGAGATGTCAGCAAATCGTAGGGGCCCAGCAGGGTCGAAGCCTACTGGGGCAATGGGTAGTGTGAAAACGAAACCCGGGGCCCTGGGACGAAGGCAACGAAGGAACAGGAGTGGGTTTTTAGTCAGTAAAAGTCTGACACTATCTCCCGCCCCACCCAAGGGCGGGGGATGTCATAAGATGATTTTCCAACCGAAAAAAAGGTGTTATAAATGGAACACTTTATTTACAACTAGCGGTCCCGGCAGACGTTGTTCTGCCCAAAAGCGGGATTTAGTAAAAAGGGAGGTTAAGTGATGGAACGTTTATTTTATTTTTTAGAGAAGCGTAGGGGAGCAAATAACTCAACTTAGCAGACTAGGTTATGACTCGGCTGTCATGGAGCCTGTTCACGTTGACGCCAACGATCTGACGGCCAAAAGCCTCGACAACCATCTGTCCAAGCTGACGTTTCGCAGTTCGATCCAGGACTTGATACCGAAGGTGCTCTTCAGTACGGATACCATTGTAAGCATTATTTTGTTTTTGGACCCTTAACCACCGGTAGCTTGGAACTTGCTCCCGACGCCGGTGGACTACAATTTATTAATAACTCTTTTTTATATGCCAACTTATAAAAAGAAAAATGATATCGCATCTCCGCTCAAATAGCGTCACAATTCAAAGATCAAATTATTGAGAAAAAGGCCTTTAAATTCTAATAATTCAGGGATATGAGGCAACATGTAAATAAATAAAAATGGGTCAACTGTGGGCAAATAATTGAAATACGTTAATTAATATGACACTATCTGCGCTTAAAGCTTGATTAATAGCATAATTAACAACAAATTAAGCAAAAAAAATCATTTTTTAAGTTGTGACACAATATGAGCGGGGGTATTGAAATTAATAATGTAAGTAATTTACATCGGTAGTTATTGTTAAAAGGTAAAAGAAGTAAAATTTCAAACAATGCCTAAAATGTGATTATTTGTTTCTTTTTTTAGATCTTTTGTGGATCACTTTGTTGTCCGTCTGTCTGTCAAGACCGTTTGTCTCGTCGGGAATGCATGGAGGTATCGAGTTGAAATTAAAACTATATACTTACTCAAGTCTTCGGTCCCTTGAAGCTTTGAAAAAATCAAACTTCTGAGTTAAAAAAAAGGTACGACCGTTTACGTCAGAAAGAACGTGTATTTCGACACTCTCAAGGGAATCAAAATTCTTAGGATACTTCCCGTTGACCTAGAATCCTGAGGTAAACCACATAACATACGGCACTTATTGATATTTTTGCAGGTGTCATAAATAGCCCGCCGTCCGACCGTCCAGTAACCGTCCATGACGGCATGAAGCAAGGTTTCATACCAAAAGTATAGGGAAAAATCTGAAAGCAGTAAATTCGTATTTACGTCAATTAATATTTTTTTTTGCGATTCGGAAAAATCTTCTTAATACTGTGTCCGAATCGTCAGTTAAAAAATCTTGAAAATAAAATGTGTCGATTCGGCCACTGTGTCCGAATATATTGTGTCCGAATCTTCAGCAACTCATAAGAAGCACCATCCCCTTAACAAGACAAGTAAGGTAAAGATGTTGTGAATAAATATCTCAATTCCAGCTTCATTGAGGTCTTTATGGTCATGTGCTTACCTCTTACCCAACTGCTCCCAAAAGAGGTTGTGTGTTTTTACTTTATATTTACTTCTTGACAATATAGATTTCCTGTTTGTGTAGTTAATTAATGGTGGAAATTTAATGGGTTAGAACTAGTTTTAATAGATCTAAATGTAAAATGTATTCGCACTCATCTCCATCGTCATCATTTCAGTCGAAAGACGTCCACTGTTGGACATAGGCCTCCACCATTTCGCCATAATGACCGGACCTGTGCGTGTCGCATCCATCGGATTCCCGCGAACCTCACCAGGTCATCGGTCCACCTTGTGGAACGCCTTCCAACGCTGCGTCTCCGGTACGTGATCGCCATTCCAGAACCTTTCGTCCCCATCGACCATCTGTCCTGCGAGCAATGTGCCCTGCCCACTGCCGCTTAAGTTTGGCGATTCTTCGGGCTATGTCTGTATCTTCATTTCTAACGCGATCACGCAAGGAAACTCCGAGCATAGCCCTTTCCATTGCCCTTTGAGTGACTTTAAGCCTTCTGATGACGCCCATATGGATGGTATTCGCATTAATAAATGGTATATCTATCTATTTATCTAATTTTATAAACTGGCTGACCTGGCGAACTTCGTACCGCCTAACAGTCAATGAATGTAGCATATCTTTCGATATAGTCAACCGATTGCGATAAAACAAATCCTTAATAATATATCAAGTTACACACAATTTTAATTTATAAAAGTTATCTATATCGATTTTGTACATTTTACATGATGCGCGCACAACTAAAAACCTCTACAGATTTATTATAAATGTATAGATGTAAAAAATATGCATGCATTAGTATGTGTAGGTGTGTGTGTCTGTGTATGTCTGTTTGTGACTCTTTTACGCTTAAATGTCTTAACGGAATTGGATGAAATTTGGCACACAGATAGATCAATATGTACCTACTGTCCTTTATCCTACGAATAATTTTGTAAAGCACTTTAAATTTTAGATTTTTGAATAATTGGTTTAAAAATAATACACCGTTCCTACCGTCTTTTTTTTTGGGAGGGAAAGTCACCTAATGACATCCCTCGCTCTTAGGCGGAGTGAGAGGGCGTATCAGACTTTTACTGACTAAAAACCCATAACTGTTCCTTCTTTGCCATTGTTTCAGGGCCCCGGGGATCTCTTTCGCATCACCCATGGTCCCAGTAGGCTTCGACCCTGCTGGGCCCCTACGGTTGCTGACATCTCCTTGAGACGCGCGTGGAATAATACGCGCCGTCGACGACTTGGGCTCGGTCCGGACGGTTACCGGACACCCATAGCTCGCCGTCCGCAAGCCTGCGCCTACGGTGGCCGGAAATCGGAATCCTGGCGGCTGGGGCGCGAGGGCCATTGCCTCGCACGTGCACGTGCGGCCTCGTCCTTTGCTAGCATTACTGCTTCGCAGAAGGAGGCGACCGCCTGGCACTCCTCGCTCTGGACCATAGTCTGTACCAAGGCCCGGCGCGAGAGATCGTCGCCGCCGATCGCCCCCACGAGGACAAGGCGTTGCTCTGCCCAGGCGGGGCACACCTCTACCGTATACTCCACCGTGTCCTCCGGGCGGTCCACACAATGGTGACACCCGGGCGTTTCTTCCGCACGAATCCGGTGCAGGAACCTCCCGAACTTACCGTGTCCGGTGAGGACCTGCCAGCCACTCCTCAAAGAGAGGACTTACCGCCATAATTATGGCGTGCCCAACACCGTGTCGTCTGAGGCTCAAAAATAATACACCTATTTTTAACACACATTTATGCATCGATGTCTGAAGTCACTGGTGTAAAATTAAAAAAAAAAGTAGTCAACTCATTTTACGATTTCTCCGATAATGCCACAGCAATCAAAACACATTGGAATAAAAATCAGGCGAACAATTAATCAGGCCAATGAGGTTACGAAAGCAATCAAAAGAATATTTTATAACGCATCGCTTAGTTTTACGTCAAATAAATTTTGTTTTTATGTTTTGTATTATTTCATAAGTTAATTATTAGAACCACGCCTATATTTTAATTAAACCTTCGAAAGTTTATTAACATCCAGGTTCTTATATCTTACGGACCGTTACTAATAAGATTGTATAAGATCAATCTGTCTTTTTAGCGTTCCGTACCCCAAAAGAAAAAAACGGAACCCTTATAGGATCACTTTGTTGTCCGTCTGTCTGTCTGTCTGTAAAGGCCCTTTATCTCGGGAGGTATCGAGTTGAATTTAAAAAGATATATTCAAGTCTGCGGTCTCTAGAAGCTGTGAAAAATAACAAACTTTTGAGTTTCGTAAAATAAAAAACGTGTATTTCGACACTCAAGGGAATCAAAATTCATAGGGTACTTCCCATTGACCTAGAATCCTGAAATTTGGCATAAAGCAAGGTAATAAAGCACGAGTATAGGAAAAAATCTGAAAACTGTAACGTTCTTGTTACATTACAAAAATAAAAAAAAACTTATTGTGCGATTCCGAAAAAAATTACGTAAGTCAATTCGGGAATTGAAGTATTATCATAAGTAAATTTGTACGGAACCCTCAGTGCGCAAGTCCGACTCGCACTTGCCCGATTTTTTTTAGTTTAAGTTCTTACAGTCCATCCTAAGGTTGTCTGGTAGATATCGCTGTTAGCGATAAGACCGCCATTGTACCCATAGATTTAAGTTTCTGTGTAATTGTTCCTATTTTTATCAAAAATAAAGTTTATTCTATTCTCGAGGAAGTTATTTTAATTCACTTATTACATTTCTGCCTACACTAGATGTAGAATGGTCGTGATAATATTCGTTTAATTAATAAATGAGCATAATTAATTAGCTACTAATGTGTTGCCTGAAGCGCGGCTTATCAGTAGGACATTCATTTTAATTATAAGGGTTTATGTGAACTTGCGATTTTGCGACAGAATTTCTATCATTTTACTTATGCATATGCAATGCTGGGCGGGTCCCAGCATTGCAAAGGTGCATATTAAACACAAAAATCTTCGCCTAGAAAAACAATAGCTGGTCATTGAAAAATCAATTAATGACTGGCCTGTTGATCTAGTGGTTAGTGGCCCTGACTGCTATGCCGGAGGTCGTGGGTTCGATTCCCATCCAGGACAAATGTTTGTGTGATGAGCACGATCATTTGTTCTGTTTCTGGGTGTAATTTATCTATAATATATGTATGTATTTAGAAATATATAAGTATGTTTATCAGTTGTCTAGTACCCATAACACAAGCTCTGCTTAGCTTGGGACTAGACGGCGTTTTGTGATAGTTGTGGAATATTATTTATTTAGAATGTTAATTTTTCATAAAGGTTTTAAAAACACTTTTACACATAATATTTTTTTGTCAATTTAAACTAGATTAAACTGGCGTTTCCTAGTTGTCTACCCGGAGAAAATACACCGAAACTAATTCAGAGTTCAAAGTTTCTTTTAAAGTCTATACAGTAAACATGTAATGGTGTAACCGTATGAGTACCATGCAGATAACTTTTTTAAAAGAGTAACCATGGAGTTTCTTGCCGGTTCTTCTCCATAGGAAACGACCAATTTGGAACCGTGCACTAGCTTCTGACGTTTTATAAGTGCCCATGTAGGCCTATGTGAAATAAAAACTTTTGACTTTAACTTTGACTTTGTTAAGTGTCAAAGATGGTCTTTTGAGAAATGAACCACACAGATTTGAGTGGATCTGTTCAATCAAATAATATGAGAACCACAGTGTTATTGCGACACACAGTATAGATAAGTACAGAAGTCAATCTACATACAAAGCGTGCTCGAGCAACGCACACATAGACACCGCTCACGGACACGATATCTCGGCTCAAGTCAGCTCAATGCGAGCTCGAGTGCTATCCGTTTGAGACACGCATCTGTCAACTTTTTTTTGTGGAAAAATAGAATAACAAAAAAAACTTTATTCTAACTGTTCAGTGGACGGTTGTTTAAATTCAACATTAAACAGTGAATTGACGTTTTTTAGGCTACCAGTTGTTTCAGAAAGGTAAGTAGATATTTGCTTGTATTTTGATGGTTTGTTTTAACGTAACACAGAACAGGCCCCGCGACGAGAAAGAGAAGATGATTTTGTGGCCATGTAATATTCTTACAATTCAGATTAGGTAGGCATTTATCACCGCACCCCATCGCACTAGGACAGTTTGCCGCCAAGCGCTGACCCTAGCGCGATCGCCGAGCGTAGGTAAGAAAAGTGAAGCACATAAATGAGATTGGCTTCTGTACCTATCTGTTGTGGTACCACTAACTATTACCAAGGATACTAGTTACTACCGATACTAAAACTACTAGTTAGCGATACTGAAGACAGTCGCAAAGTCGTCCGTCCGCCCACAGCCTTACATCGCGACCTGCTGCTAATAGGTTACACATTGTCATGAGAATTGTAAACAGGACTTGAATAATTATCACTATGATTTAATGTTTACAATATAGATGTAAATGTAGTACTACGAACACTTTGTTTTAGCAGTCCTGAGTTCCTGAGTTGAGCTACACGAATACTGACTTGCTTTTACTGACTTGGGCCTACTCCCCAAACTAATTTCAATTTCAATCTCAAGCCAATACGATTCTAATGTCAATTTTGTAGTTGCGTGATTTGGTACTTGAAAACAATATTGTCAAAATTTTATTTGTAAATTGTTGTGAATTTATTTCGTACTAGATAAAAAAACACAACTAATTAAAACTATATATAGGTACACTAAAGGCAAAAACTACTAGCTAAAATTATGGCGTCATAAAATTTCTCCGCATCGCTGTCGACTGGAAGTGTGCCCAAAAGGCTGGCGGCATTGCCACGTTGTATGGCAATGCTTAATCTCTGACCGAGGTAAAACCCATCCCTTGGGTCACGCGAAGTGTCAACTAAGCGTTTAGATAATTCGTTGAAAAGCTTATGAGCACTCGGACCCCACGGCCCAAGAGTTTCAACATTGGATTGAAATTAGTTAGTTCCTCAAAATAGTCACGCAATTTTAAACCAATTTAGCGCTAGCATCGAATTCACGAGTACAAAACATCACAATCCCAATGTCGACCGATCGGAATTGAACTCAAGAGTAAGCCTGCAGGTCAGAAATCAGCCACTATATTTCAAATAGACAATTAACAGGCACTTTTGAACTGTCAAAATATAGGTAAATAATAAAACAAAACAGGGCAAGTGCAAGTCGGACTCGCGCCCTGAGGGTTCCGTACAGATTTACCTATATAGAGAGTTCAATTCCTGATTGGAGTGTCTAAGTTCTTTCCAAATCGCATTTTTTTTTGGTGACGTAACTACAAATTTACAGTTTTTAGTGTTTTTCCTATACTTATGCTATTGCTTCATGCCAAATTTCAGGATTCTAGGACAACGGTAAGTACTCTATGAATTTTGATTCGATTGAGTGTCTAAATATACGTTTTTTGCAACATAAACGGTCTTATCTTTTTTTTTCGTTAATTTATAAGTTTGATTTTTTCATAGCTCAAGGGACCGCAGATCTGAGTATATGGTTTTACAATTTCAACTCGATACCTCAACGCGTTGCCGAGATAAAGAGTTTTAATAGACAGACAGACGGACAACAAAGTTATCCTATAAGGGTTCCATTTTTTCCTTTTGAGGTACGGAACCCTAGAAAGTGATGCTAAGTTGCACGTTCCAAAGTGTAGTTTTCTGCCGTTTAGCGCGAATGTGTCGCGTAACATCGCTTTTTGGTATTGTGTAATACATATATATATATATATATATATTATTATTATTTTATTTTAATTTTATTTTTTTAAATAAACTTTTTTTCTTTCTTCTTTCATCTTCTTTCTATGGAGAAGAATGTTATGATTTACAAAAATATTGGTGACACAGACTGATGACAGACGGACAGACAGCGGTCTTAGTAATAGGGAATCGTTTAACCCTTTGGGTACGGAACCTTGAAAAACACACACACTCAAAAACTTTCGCTTTTACATTATTAGTGTGATTACATAATTTAAACATTTTTTATTACTTATTTACATTTAAAAATACTAACTATAATTACAATAAAATAAAATAAATAATAATAAAAACCCTAATCTAATTACAACTAACTAAAACTAAAATATGGCGTCAAAAAACTCTTCCACATCGCTGTCGACTGGTAATGTGCCCAAAAGACTGGCGGCATTGCCATTACATAACAGTTTAATTATACAATGCTATATTGTAATATTAATAAGAGTCTATCCCTTGAATGTACACTCTAAACTGCCGAAGCGGGAAGCGAACTGTCAAAAAGTTAGTGACTGCAGGGGCGCCATAAACAAAATGGCGGCGGAAATATTACTTTTTACAAAAAAACCGAAAAAAAAAATATAGCAGAGCATAGACTATAAAATATAATGCGTTCAATTTATAGGCAATTTATCCAAGAATGTAAGTAATCAAACTTGTTCATACAAAAGTAGTGTTTAAGTATTGAAAATAGGGCCTACAATGAGTTGGGAGAGAACGAACGCCGGCGTTCGCTTGGGGGATCGACCGAATGGCGCGATGACCTCACGCGCTAACGCCGGCGTTCGCTTAGGTTTATGAAGGAAGATTAGGGAAAAAAAGGCCTGTCAAAGTCAAAATATCATCGATAAATTCCGTCCATCGACCATGCCACATCCCTAACGTGTCAATATTGACACAAGTCACTGTCATGTCATTTGTAAACAGAGGAGACTGGTTCACTCGATCGCAATGTGTGTGCGTTTTATATTGCTTTTGATTTCGACGTTAACGTTCACACGAGTTTCCATTTGTTGGAATAGATTGATGGAGTAATAGGTGCCTTGTTTATGGTGAATGAGGTGTGAAATACACCACCGTATATTCAAAGCACTTTGCTTTGAAACAATTTTTCTGCTGCGGTCTTCCCGTCCGATTATAATTTAGGTGTCTTCAAAGCTAGACTGAATAGGCTCTTAATAAACTAGTGCGTCTTACCATCAACGATTGCATTACTGCTTACCATCAGGTAGGATTACAGTCAAGCATAGTTTATATTAAAACTACTAGTTTCATTTAAATATATCTTTTTTAATCTAGTTTTAACATAATTTTACTCCAATAGTTACTTTTTAAGTCTTTGGAAATATTGTCTTCTTTTTAATTTTAAGCTTCTAATTTTATTGTTGTTTTCTTTTTAAGGTTTCGTACCTCAAAAGGAAAAAACGGAACCCTTATAAGATCACTCTGTGGTCCGTCTGTCTGTCAAGACCCTTTATCATGAGAATGCGAAGAGGTATCGAGTTGAAATTAAAACCATTTACTCAGGTCTGCGGTCCCTTGAAGCTGTGAAAAAACAAACTTTTAAGTTAACGAATAAAAAATACGGCCGTTTATGTCGCAAAAAACGAATATTTCGATACTTTCAGAGGAATCAAAATTCATAGGTACTTCCCGTTGATACAGAATCCTGAAATTTGGCATAAAGCAAGGTCTTATAGCACAGGTATAGGAATAAATCTTAAAACAGTAAATTCGTTGTTATCTACGGCAAAAAAAAATATACTTTTTTGCAATTCGGAAAAATCTTCGAGACTCCATTCGAAAATTGTAGTTTAGACGGAACCAAGTGCGCGAGTCCGACTCGCAGTTGCCCAGTTTTTTAAATGTTTGATGTAAACGGATGACCTAAAACACAGGTTTTCATTAACCTAGATCAGACATATATTCATCAATTCTAACTGTAATGTAGACCACGTTTTAGTTAGACTTTTTTTCTCGATTATAAATTATTTAAATAATATTTTCACTTTATATTTGAACTAGCTTCTGCCAACGGCTTTGCCTGAGTGATCGTAGGTTTCTCTGTACAAATAGACCCCTGTTCCATCCCCTTAAGGAGTGATTTTGAAAAATCCTCTGTTAGTGCTCGCCTACGTCATAAAAGGAAACCTTGTGCAAAACTTCACATTCCTAACCCCAGTAGTTTCGACCGTGCGTTGATATGTCAGTCAGTCAGTTTCTCCTTTTATTTATATTTATAGCATAGCATATCATAGTCGGCCTTATAATGTTCCCACTGTTGGGACTCAGGCCTCCTCTGTAGGAGAGGGAATGGGCCATAATCCACCACGCGGGCCCAGTGCGGGTTGGTGGATGTCACATGTCTTCGAATTTTTGGTTTTAGGACATGCCGGTTTCCTCACGATTTTTCCTTCACCGTTTTGAGAGCAGTGATTTATATTTATAAATTATTATTATTATATTAATTTTAAAAAAGTGGTTGAAATGGTATACGATTCCGTGGTGACGTAAGAAACTACCAGTCGACTTGAGTAGGTAACCGACGTAGTCTTCACGAAAGAACGATCGATTTCCTTTCGTCAAGTCAAGTGAATAGATTTTTTATTCATATGTAGTTAATTAATTGACTTTGAGGCCACGGTTTGTGGTAAAAAGAGCCTTTATTTACGGTTCTTAGTACTTATTCAAATATTTATAAGGATGGAAAATTCTATTTTCATGGTCAGAGAATAGGCATTGTCTTACAACGTGGCAATGCCGCCAGCCTTTTGGGCACACTTCCAGTCGACAGCGATGCGGAGAAGTTTACAAATACCTAAAGGACTTATTAGAAAAGGTCTTGTTATTATTTAAGTAAAGTCTCAATAAATAATATTCATAAACAGCAAAGTTATTAGCGTTTGTTTATATCCCAAAATGTCACTCAATTTATGGAAATATTGTACAGGCTATTGATTATGAATGAAAAACAATGGAAAAACACTGCGCGGTGTATTTTCTAGTAGCAATTGTTATGAATAATTGATTCAATTATGAATTTAACAATTATGAATTATATAAGTGTTTTTGAAAAAATCGTATAAAATATATTGTACTGTTGTACATTGAAAAAAAATATAACTTTGTAGGAAAGTATATTTTTTTTCTATGGTGTAATAAGAGAGCTGTCGGAATGATCGATAGATTTACTGCGGCTATGGAACGCGATGAAAAAGGATAACTTAAAGAACATGACTGGATTTCAGTCAGTACAACTCTGACATTCCCTCTCGTTCCACCTAGAGAGGGAGAAGTTACCAACAATTTGTTAAAAAAATGTAATAAAAGAGTTCAACAGCCGCATGCCTCAATCTTCGAGGATAAGCAACGCAAGTTCTGTAAGTAGATGGGTGACCATCTAATATCAAGATTTTTTCGTGCCTCGGAAATCATGTTAAGGCAAATAGTCCCTTGAGTCTGCACATAAACTCGTCTCTCGGCGGCTAGGGCGTGAGGACATTGGTTCTCTCAAGCGTGCGGCCTCCTCCTTAACTAGCATTACTGCTTCGCAGAAGGAGGCCACCGTCTGCCATTCCACCTCGCTTCGGACCATAGCCCGAACTTCCCCCCGCCCGAACTTCCCGGGCTTCCGCCGATTGCCTCCACGAGGACACGGCGGTGCTCCGCGGGGCTCATCTCCACCGTATGCTGCACCGTATGCATAAACATATATTTTTTTCACACATATTAATCAAGCCCTTACCGAGGAGTAGGTTTCATAAAGTCAATGTTTTATGGCACTGCTCGAGCGCTAGGGCCTTTTGCCGTTGATTCTTTTTTCTTTCGTAAATATGAAACTGATGAAGAAGACCAATGGCCAACGGAATTTCACACTCACATAGATATCACAATGAAGGTAGTGAAGCTACTATGACATTACAAATAAATAAATGGTTCTTAACAGTTATATTGACCGCTTCGCTCGGAGGACACGGTGGAGCATACGGTAGAGGTGTGCCCCGCTTGGGCAGAGCACCGTCGTGTCCTCGTGGGAGCGATCGGCGGCAACGACCTCTCGCGCCTTGGTACAGGCCATGGTCCGGAACGAGGAGGAGTGGCAGGCAGTCGCCTCGTTCTGCGAAGCAGTAATGCTAACAAAGGAGCCGGCCGCAAGTGTGAGAAAACGACCCTCACGCATTAGCTGCCGGGATCCCGATCCCGATTTCCGGCCACCGAGGCGCAGGCTTGCGGAGGGCGAGCAATGGGTAGGTAGCACGCCGTTCGGTCGTCCGGTAATCGTTCGGACCGAGGACAAGTCGTCGACGGCACACATATGTTCTAATTGCAAAAAACTCTAACAGCGCGAAACAGGATTTCGAATTCTAGTTCCTATGTGCCGTTATAGATGGCGCTACTATATTACGATAAACAACACACAGTGTTTATTGTTTATTGTTTATTATTAATCATACATACAGCTATCATTACAGACAAATCCAATGCGATAGTGTAGTCAAAAATACAAATTACAATAATTATGTCAGTGGAAAAGTCTTCATCAGTTATTAGCTTTCTACACTTTGGGGCTCAAATTGTGATATTCGACGCACTCGAGGAGGATCGATACGTCAATATTTGTAGTGGCTAAAGCTGGGCCATAGGTATCGATAAAATATTTTTGTCGACGATTGCTGTAGACATAGAGTTGTCTATGACAGTTATTTTCCGAGGTTATAAGTTTGGATGTCTGACGTTTTACGTTATTTAGTTTTTATAATGGTCAAGTGGCCGTTGCTCTTTGTAAAATTATGTAATGATATTCAGCGATATGATTTATCTAGTAACACTAGCAGATGGACCCCACACCCCACCACAATGCCATTCGGAATTTTAAGTTTTTTTTTTTTGGGCGGAGCCTTAAATCTTTTTCTAAAATAAAAGTAGCCAAGTTACTCTTTATAGAATCGGCTATATACCAGTAATAGTCCCGTCAAGATCGGTCCAGCAGTTTTGGAGATTAGCCGGATTAGCGGTGAGTGTGGAGCAGTGGTGGCCTAGTGGAAATTGTCAACCTCTATGGTCTGGATTCAGCTTTTCGCCATGTCGTTTATACCGTGTTCATCGAAGGAGTGGAACAATTTTCCTGCTGCGGTCTTCCCGTCCAACTATAATTTAGGTGTCTTCAAGGCTAGAGTGAATACGCTCTTAATAAACTAGTGCGCCTCACCATCAACGATTGCATCACTGCTTAACATCAGGTGGGATCGCAGTCAAGGACTTTTGGAGGTATGCGGAACAGAGAGTAAAGTCCCGCAAACTCCGTTGAAAAGGGAGGATCCTCTGGCTAGACGGGTGTTATGTCTGGTGGGCTACTGCCCACTAGATGATTTCGGGCTGTTCTATATGTTCTAATCGCGTGGAGAACTTTGATTGCGCGATGCAGGATTAGTTCTTAAGTGACGCCATAGATGTCGCCACACACTGGTTTATATCAATTGAAACAAAAGCTCTTTATTTAACCTTAAGTATCTAAACGTTTTTTCTACACTGTGTGTATCTAAGATAGAGTTAAATATTTTAATTCTTTCTTTCTTTATATACAAGCCCAAAACAGCAGTGTTGGGGTTGAGGGGCCATTTGTTTGGTCCGGCATTACGGGCGGCGATGAGTTGTATGTATGTTGAAGGTTGGGAGATTCCTGATTTTTGATGCGTATGTGGGTCGTTGTCGCTTGGGTATCGCTTCGGGCTGGTAGCCTCTAAACCCTGAAATTCTGACGGCTTTTATTGTGATGATCGCTGAAAGGTGCTCTGGAGTGACGCCACTTGCACGTGGAGTTGCCCAGAAGCAAACAATGTATAATTACCAAACAAGGGCATGGACGTCATGTCCGTGGTTATTTCCCACTCCTACCGAAAAAAAAAAAAAGCTCAAAACAGCTATTCCTTTTATTAATTCATAAGTGTTGGTATTTAACCAATACCATCAAAATACAGTCCCATTCAATTAATAAACACTTCCGTAATGGACGAGTATTTAATATCCTAGTTAACCCATCAATTTAGCTCAACATCCCGAGCTAGGATGAGACGAGATCAACTGTAAGTAATTAAGAACACTTAGCAGCCGACCACACACTGGGTTAGGAGACATGCTAGCCCACCACGGATATCAATGACCATAACACGATTACACGACATATTCATTGATAATTTGAGAAGTAATGATTTGGGTTTCACACACTACTGAGGTCGTTTACTCGTTTATTCAGTTTAAGGACTTTTCTTTAGGATATAATATAGAGAGGCTATTGGGCGGAAACGATCATTGGGAGACGAGAAGACGACGCCGCCAGCGAGGTAGTCGGGTGACCATGACAGAGAGTTGGAGCGGAATTCCTTACCGGAGTCTGTGTTTTGTGATAGCAACCTAGGCAGCCATACTCTATCGTCGACTACACTGTCGCTTATCACGCGATCGTGGTCCGACCTATAAGTAATATGAAATAAAAAACTGGGCAAGTGCGAGTTGGACTTGCGCACAAAGGGTTCCGCACAAACTTACCTATGTTCAATTCCTGAATGGAGTCTCAAAGGTTTTTCTGAATCGCAAGAAAAGTTTTTTTTTTTGGTGACGTAACTACTAATTTACAGTTTTCAGATTTTTCCCGTACTTGTGCTATGAGACCATGCTTCATGCCAAATTTCACGATTCTAGGTCAACGGGAACTAGGTCCCTATGAATTTTGATTCCCCTGAGAGTGTCGAAATAGACGTTTTTTTGTGGCATAAGCGACTGTATCTTTTTTGTTTCGTTAGATTTTTTCACAGCATCAGGGGACCGCAATCTAAGTATCTGGTCTTATTTTCAACTCGATAACTCCTTGCGTTCTCGAAATAAAGGGTCTTGACAGACAGACGGACATACAGAAAGACGGACAATAAAGTGATCCTATATGGGGTTCCGTTTTTTCATTTTGAGGTACGGAACCCTAAAAACATAACCTTTCTTGCAGTTTGATAAAAAAACATTTTGGATGCTTTTGTTAACAATAAATTCCAACATTGTACATTCACACTAGCTGTACATCGGCCTAACTTACCCTTCATCGGAAAAAAAAGGCGACATTTTCTACGATATTGTACAGTCACTGCAAAAAGAAAAGTCGATAATAAAAATCTCTACAAAACTATTCATCGATACTCCACCTGCCCATCACTATTAAACAGAAGATCCAATAAGCGTTCGTGACACTCGCATTAACACGGCACGACAGTTCCATACTAAACTCCCATTTCTTTTTTATTTTTATTTTGTAAACTGACAACACTGAACACTAATGAGTCTACCACGACTGATATTTCGAGTTCGTTTTTACCAAAATGGTGGACAATGAAAATGAAAAAAAAAAAATACTGGGCAAGTGCGAGTCGGACTCGCGCGCTGAGGGTTCCGTACAAAGTTTGTTAATTGAGTTATGAAGACTTTTCCGAATCGCAAAAAAAGTTTTTTTTTTCGACGTAACTACGAATTTACAGTTTTCAGATTTTTTCCTATACTTGTGCTATGAGATCTGGCCAAATTTCAGGATTCTAGGTCAACGAGAAGTACCCTTTGAATTTTGATTCCCTTGAGAGTGCCGAAATATAGGTTTTTTGCGACTTATACGGCCGTATCTTTATTTTTCGTTAACTCGGAATTTTGATTTTTTCACAGCTTGAAGGGTCTGCAGACTTAAGTATATTATTTTAATTTCAACTCAATACCTCCACGCGTTCCCGAAATAAAGAGTCTTGACAGACAGACAGACGGACGGACAACAAAGTGATCCTATAAGGGTTCCGTTTTTTTCCTTTTGAGGTACGGAACCCGAGGTGCGCAACACAACAGGCCAGAAGCATGCAAAGCTATTTCTCAATGACATAGATAAGGCCTGGACCCAAAAACTGTGGAGTTACATCAGATCACAGCTCCGAACAATCACAGGAGTCTTCACGGAGCACTATGCCACCAACAAACAGCTCCACAACATGGGACTAGCAAGCGACCCGACTTGCAGGATCTGTGGAGATGCAGACGAGACTATGTTACACTTGCTGTGCGACTGTGCAGCACTAGGCTCCAAAAGGCTAGAGTATCAGGGCCAACCATTTCCAAGACCAGAGGACTACAGGCTCATCCCCATCAAGGCCATACTGGGACTCATGAAGAAAGTGCACGGAGGGCTAGGGGTTGAGTAGAAGGGAGGGGAATAGCACAAAAGATCCAGAACGGTCGAAGTGCTCTGAGATAAGACGGAACCCTAAAAAGTGAAAATTCATTTGTTGAGCTTACTTGTTTATCTGAATAAGTAGTTTTACGTTAACTACAGAAACCGTGTTGTGCAGAACAAGTAGACAGTCGCTCCAGGTAAAACTCGGGAATTCAGCTGCATCCAGCTAGAACTAGCTTTTATAGCTAGCTTAAGGTTTTTTTTTCTTCGAATGCATATTTCTCTTTCTCGGAGAATCAGTTTAGTATATTATCTTTAGTATCGTAGAGATATTAAAGGATTATTGGAAATATTCAGAAAAGGTTATTTTTCACACTAACATTACAAAAGTGACATGGAAATATGTACCGTAAGGTTTTTTTTGGGTTTCGTACCTTAAAAGGAAAAACGGAACCCTTACAGGATTACTTTGTTGTCCGTCCATCTGTCTGTCTATTATATATTATCTAGGCTTCTATTGAAATCAATTTGTAAGTTGTAAAACTAATCCAGTAAAGACTTCCGAAAATCTGCTATTTTGTATGAAATTTGATACTTCATAATTTACTCAAAAAGTCAAAAAAGTATAGCCTTGCAAATTTAATCAAAATTCTTAACGACGACAATTTTTTTTTCAAAAACTTTTAAGGGTTTTAAAAAAACATGTATTTCCTGGAGCAAGTTTTGTTAAATATTCGAGTTAATCACGGAATTACCGAATGCTGACAGAGTTTTCAGGCGTTATCGCTCTTTTTTCGCGTTGCCTTAACGTCAAACATCGCGTTGGATTGCGTTAGATGAAGTAACAAGCTTTTAAACCATGCTGATGATAGGCAAGTGAAAATAGACCCTCATAAAAAACAAAATAACGAGATACTTACAAAAAATTCGAAATTCATATGGACGAAGTCAAGAGCAAAGTTTTAGTTTTTCACCAAGAAAACAAATCTAGCTCAGTATTCATCACGGCATGTAGATTAAAAGACTGTGAACTAACATACAAATTGTTTGTTTAGAATAAAAACGCGATAAAAAAAGCGTTTCAACATTCATTCTGATGCGTCACACCGAGTCTGATTTAAATATTTTAATTAAATCTGTGTTTTATGATATTGGTTTTGTAAAAGTTCTACTCTGAATTTGAGGGATTGGGAGGGATTTGTGCACGAACACATGGTCCTAGAACTTAAAGGGCAACTGAAGGAACATGGGATAGCCTGACTGGCCTGTTGGTCTGGTTGCCAGTGGTCCTGCGAAACATCACCATCATCGTAGGGGCCCAACAGGGTCGAAGTTTACTGGGGCCACGGGTAGTGTGAAAGTAAAACCTGGGGCCCTGGGACGAAGGCAACGAAGGAACAGGAGTGGGTTTTTAGTCAGTAAAAGTCTGACACTATCTCGCGCTCCACCCAAGAGCGAGATATGAGACGATTTTCCCACCTAAAAAAAAAGTAATTACCTCAAATTATTTTTTTTGTTTTTGTGACACACGACCACAGCTATCCTCGAAACATCACCATCATGTATCTAAAAATATTTCTTCATGTTTCATACCATTAATTCGTAGTCGGTTTTTTCTTTCTTACTTAAAAGCCGTTAATAAAATTAAATAATTTCGTTAATTGAATGCCGGGTGAAGTCCAATAAAGATAATATTTCTATTAGAAGTTCCGCCTATACCATTAATAATAACAGTCCTAGTGATATTCATATAATACTAACAAGACATCATAAAATAAGATTCAATTAAAATATTTAAATTTAATGGCCGATTGTCGCTTGTAAAATGATTTGAAAACATTTTTTTTATTAATATCTTATACATACTTGACATGATCGTTATTAAGTTAAATAGGATTATTATAAGTTTCTGGTTTTCTCACTCCTGGTCTTAATCGTGAGGTTTAAAGGGCCCAGTCCCCCTAGCCAAGTTACAATCGTGCAAAAATCGAGCAAAGAGCGCTTACTACCTTGTTCTCATTTTTAGTTTCTCCCAATTCTCCTAGTTATCTAGCCTCTCACATCCAATGCATTTGCGCCAATCACAACAAAAATCTACGGTCGTCACATAACCGTCTACTTCATTGTCCCACTCACCGTACTGACTTCATTCACTATTCTTTTCATGTTCAAGCTATTTCTCTTTGGAATGCACTCCCTCAGGAAATCAGGATGGCAACCAATCGATTGACCTTCAAAGTGAAGGTTCGCGAGCACATCCGTAAGAAGTTGGCAGCAGTATCGTCATAGCGCTTATTGGTTATCCTATTATCTGTCTGCACTATTTGTTTTACTAGATTCGTTTAGTCTCTTTTTTTCTTTCTTTGTAGTTTGAGTACATATATATATCTATATATATAAAAGAAAGTCGTGTTAGTTACACCGCTTATAACTCAAGAACGGCTGAACCGATTTGGCTGAAAATTGGTGAGGAGGTAGCTTAGAACCAGGAGACGGACATAGGGTACTTTTTTTTTTTACTTTTTTTTTTTAGGGTAGGGTAGGGTAGAGTAGGGTAGAGTAGGGTAGAGTAGGGTAGAGTAGGGTAGAGTAGGGTAGAGTAGGGTATTTTTTTTTTTTTTACTAAATCCCGCTTTTGGGCAGAACAACGTCTGCCGAGACCGCTAGTATATATATATAATTATATTATGTATATTGTATTTATAGTATTTAAGTAAGTAAATGTTTGTATAAAATATATTGTCTTAATAACAATATGTACCTAATGCTTAATATTGCACCTACCACCTGTTGTCTCTGCATCACCCAAAGGTTGACTGGTAGAAAATGCCCTAAGGCGTTAAGTCCGCCTCTTTACTTTTGTGTGCATAAAGAATTAATAAATAAATAAATCGTATCGTTCTCGTAATCATATCGTAAAAGGAACATATTATGCAACTTTTGTTTTTATTAAGATGTGTTCTTAATAAAAATATTTTATAACACGTATTTTTGTTCAATATACGTTTTTTTTTTCTCCTTCTCTGTTAAATCCATCCAAAGGTAGTCTGTAAAAAATCGCTTTTAGCGATAAGACCGCCCATTGTGACACCATGTTAATATTAAGTTCCTAATGTAATTTGTATTTTTGGTGTACAATAAAGAATATATCTATCTATCTGTAGTTATAGTTGAGCAGTGGTGGCCGAGTGGTAACCGACTTACGGAGTTGTAGGTCGCGGGTTCAAATCCAGCCAGGCGCATTACTTTGTGTAATTTATTTCATCACCACTGCTCTCAAAACGGTGAAGGAAAAAATCGTGAGGAAACCGGCATGTCCTAGAACCAAAAATTCGAAGACATGTGACATCCACCAACCCGCACTGGGCCCGCGTGGTGGATTACGGCCCATTCCCTCTCCTAGAGAGGAGGCCTGAGTCCCAGCAGTGGGAAAATGATAAGGCCGACTATGCTATGGTAAGCAATATTTATCTATCTACCAGATATTAGGTATAATAAGGACACAAACAAGTAATTTTTCATCCTGTAAAGTTGTCAAAATTGAGATAGTACCAGTTGTCAGTTCCACAGTCGATATATTATCTTTTATTTTTATCAATAATACAATCTCCTAACATTGTATAGTACTTTCATTAACTCCGATTCTTGCCCTTCACTTCCTCTTTTGATATATAGGTACGAGTATTTTCATTAGATACTTTTCCTCATTCATTTAGTGATAGACAGTCCAATCCGATACTGTAAGTGATTTATTTGAGCGAATTCATCTTCTAGAACAAACAGTGCGCTCAGTGTTAATAGATAGTGCCTAATTATACGGAGAGAGGCATAGGGATGGGATTATGTCGATAACATTAATTTTAAATACGAATTAATATCGATAGAGTTCTTAAAAAGCTGCTGTGGTGTATAATAATAACGATTTTATACAGTTTCAATTAAAAAACGTAAAGATTAAAAAAAAAATAGGAAAAAATCGACGAAAAATTCCACCACTGGGGGGTCCAGAATCAAGTACTGGATCCATGGTATTCGTTTGTGCGTCGATGTCACAGACATCCTGTATTTAGATAAGTTTATTAGTTGTCTAGTACATAGCACAAGCTCTGCTTAGTTTGGGACTAGATGGCGTGAAAATTGTGGAATATAATTATCATAATTCTTCCCCAAACATATCGAAATCTGTGTCTTTGTCTAGGAGTGCATTAAGCGCAGAGATTGTCCGAGGTATGGGTGATTTGGAGTACGTAACTGTACGGCAGGTCGGAACTGCCAGGAGTCGATGTTTACTGTCATATCTATATAATAGTTGGTTGGCATACGACACGGCGTTGCCCAGCCCAAGTGGGGCACACCTCCACCGTGTGCTCCACCGTATCCTCCGAGCGTTCCACACAGTGGCGACACCCGGGCGTCGCTTCCGCACGAATCCGATGCAGGAACTTTCCGAACTTACCATGTTCGGTGAACACTTTGGCACTTGCGCCCCAGCCGCCGGGATTCCGATCCCGATTTCCGGCCACCATAGGCGCGGGCTTGTAGATAGCGACCAATGAGCAGCTCGCCGTCTGACCGTCCGGTAACCGTCCGGACCGAGCCCAAGTCGTAGACGGCGCGTACTTTTACACGCGCGTCTCAAGGAGATGTTAGCAACCGTAGGGGCCCAGCAGGGTCGAAGCCTACTGGGGCCAAGGATCTGATTCTGAAAGGAAGACTCGGCCCTGGTATGATAGGTAACGAAGGAACAGGAGTGAGTTTCTAGTCAGTAAAAGTCTGACACTAATTCGCGCTCCGCCCAAGAGCGGAGTTGGATGATTTTCCCACTGAAAAAAATAAATAAATATACATATATATATCTATTTAATTTATAACTTTTTTTTCATGGAACATCATGACTTTTGTTCTGGGTGAAACGTGAGGGAGTGTTAGACTTATACTAACCAAAACTTAGTGTTCCTTTCGATGAAGATGCCCTTTGTAACGGCCACGGAAGCCTTGACAGGCATCGGCCCTAACTGAGGACCAGCTAGGGCAGATGCACAGATATCAGAGTTCTAAAATATTAAATAAAACGAAAAACACGATCTTACTGCGTTCCTAAAATTATTTATCGATATTACAACCGTTCCCTCCGTGTCCCATCCCTACGATCGAGTAGCAGCACTGCACGGAACCGATAGCGTGTTCAAATAGTGATGTGCATACAATCTGCATAATTACGACTAGTTAGACGCTGTGGGTACGTCTGTCTTGTTTTAGGTTCGAGGGCTGTGTCTATAGAGTTTGGAACGCCGTGGCATTTATTTATTTATTTATTTATTTATTTATTTATATAGGCACACCAACGACTCGTTTACAATTTGTATTCAATAATATAATAATAATTAGTATGAGGTGATCCTGTGTAAAAAAGTCACTTACAGGTATGCACAACATTCACAAAAGTCTAACTAATTAAATAGGTGACAAACCGTTAAACAATGAACACATAAAATAACAGAAATTAAAAACCTTATGTCCAAACTTTAAAATAAATAAATAATAATAATACTAAAATAACATTATTCTCAATTTAAAATTAAAATCAAATTACATTATTAACATATCAATCAATCACATTATTATTAAAATTAAATTAAAAAATTAAAATAGTTTATTTCTGTAACTTTCTTGTACAATATTATTCTGTGGCTAGAACCTCCCAGGAAGCATGTAGTAATGCTTGTATTGGGTGGTTCTGCTCCTCCCTCGGATCAACATATTTAGGCAACTAGATAACTAAACTATTTTAAGTAAATATAAACAAGTACACAATGAATGAAAAGTTAGAGATACTGGTATGACTTCTCTTTATGTGTGTGTGTGTGCATGAGTGTGTGGTGTGTGTGTGTGTGTGTCTATATGATAGTTATTATTTGTTATTAATTAATTTAAAATAGAGAACAACTTCAACTTCAACTTCAACTCTTCATTATGGCATTTGCGGAAAAGAAATAGAGAACAAAAAATTGTTAGGTACTAATTATTGGCTGCCATATATAATGACATTTGTAGCAGTCGCGATCTCAAATCGAGTAGATGGATGAACTGTTCATCATAAAGCCTTTTACTTTTTACACCATCTGTTCTGTCTGTCATAATTCAAAGACAATATACTGAAACAAATGATTTATTAGACAATATAAGTGTTTTTTTTTAAATAATGGTTTTGGCGTTTCTAATTCAAATCTCATTATTCCCTAGGGATCGCCTGTACTACATTATCTCCTAAAGGATAGATGACTAGCTTAAGGAGATGGTTATATGACATAGGGCATAATTGAACAGATGGTGTAAAAACTTGATTCCGCCATCTCCTTTCTACCATCGGACAACCAGACGTACGGCGAGTATCCACCCTCACGTTGTTGAAACACCAACGGTCCGAACTAAGCGATTTGCTTCGTCGTTTATACCGCGTACATCGAGGGACTGGAACAATTTGCCTGCTGCGGTCTTCCCGTCCAACTATAATTTAGGTGCCTTCAAGGCTAGAGTGAATAAGCTCTTAATAAACTAGTGCGCCTCACCATCAACGATTGCATCACTGCTTACCATCAGGTAGGATCGCAGTCAAGCACTGGTTTACACCGAATAAAAAAAAAAAATCTAAATATATTAAAGGGAAAACTGACTGACTGACTGACATATCAACGCACAGCCGAAACTACTGGGATTAGGAGCGTAAAATTTTGCACAAGGTTTCCTTTTATGACGTAGGCGAGCACTAAGAAAGGATTTTCCAAAATTCACTCCCTAATGCGATGACGTGGGGGTCCAAAGTTTGTATGGAGAAACATACATTCACGCGAGTGACGCCGCGGGCAGAAGCTAGTAATTATATATAATAATAATAATAATAATAATATACTTTATTTCGGATATAGAAAATCCATAATGTGTTAGTAACAGAAATACTTATACAACTATGTTAGTAACAAAATGAATTAAAACAAAATAAATAGACTTTAAAAAATCATCCCCTCTCAATTCATATATTTTCCCTCAGCACCAGGCCCGCAAGCATGCCTGCGGGACCAGTGCATCAGGAAAGGACAGTCTGGTTTCTCAGCAATTACCTTCAGGATGCTATTGGAGCCTCCACGTATCCTATGCATCAAGGATATATATACATATATGTATGCTCATCTTAAGTAGTAGTGGGCAGGTCAGATTGCTCGTAGTACAAATGGTCGATGTGGACGAAATATTCTGGAGTGGCGACCAGAAGAACCAGAAGACGTAGCGTTGGAAGGCCTCCCATAGGGTGGACAGTGGTCCACCCTATGAGGACCTGATGAGGGTCGTGGGACGTACAGGAACAGTCATTATGGCGACACTTAGGGTAGGCCTATGTCCAACAGTGGACATATTTCGGCTGAAATGATGATGATGATGATAATATTATGTCACTAGGATTTTCATAAAATATACTGGTTACGTCACATGACCAAGGGCACTGCTACTCTTCTAATAGTAAAGCGTGAGTATAAAATACTTTATAAATCTTATATTAAGCGCCAAACACTTTCGTCTAGACGGGAAAACTCGACGGTGCTCGATCGAATGCAATTTCCTCGGAGAATCACAGTTTTTAGTATACAAATTGAACTGATGCGGTATAGAATAAAATGTATATTATCTTTAGTATCGTAGAGGTAATAGAGGATTATTGGAAATATTCTGAAAAGGTTATTTTCCACACTAATAATTTTTTTTAATTTTTCACTATCTCACCTGATGGTAAGCGATGATATGGCCGAAGATGGAGCACGCTTGCTTAGAAGTAACCTATTCACTCTTGACTTAAAGACCCCTAGGTTGTAGCTATCAGGGAACACAGACTCCGGCAGGGAATTCCACTCCTTAGCTGTACGCATTATGAATGTGTTCCCAAAACGCTTTGTACGTATGGGTGGGATGTCCACCTTGTACCGATGGCGCAACGCCGTACGTCTAGTGGTCCGATGATGGAACGGACTTGGTGGAATTAAATTGTGCAATTCCAACGCACACTCCCCGAAGTGTAATCGATAGAAAACCGACAGGCCAGCAACTCGGCGTCGATGCTCAAGGCTTTGGAGTTTAGATTCGACAAGTGCATCATCACCGATGATCCTCCTGGCTCGCCTCTCAATCGACTCCAGAGCATCAAGCTGGTATTTGGCAGACCCATCCCAAAGATGAGAGCAGTATTCCATACACGATCGAACTAATATTATAAAGTCAACATAGAAATATGCATCGTAAGGTTTTTTTAAGGTGGGAAATCATTCAATGAGTTCTCCCACTCTTATTATTTCACTCGTGTTCCTCCATCTGTTTCTGTCTCTGGCGATGTGAAGGGTATTGTATACCGTAGATTCAAGAGCGGTGCGGATCTGGTCAGACCAACGTATTGGGCTGTGCCCACGAGGCCTTTTTCCATCCACTTTACCAGTGACGATGACCCTTTCAGGATATCCACTGTCTTTCCTTGTAATGTGGCCGAAGTATTACAGAATCTTGCGAAGACACTCTGAAGAAAACCGCTTTGAGATTTTGAGTTCTCGCATTATGGATACGTTGGTCCAAAATGCCGTCCAAGGGATACGGAGTACCCTTCTCTAGCACCACATTTCACCCCGTACCATGGCCTGAGAGCAGTGGCAGCCGAGTGGTAACGGCTCAGACTTACGAGTTGTAGGTCGCGGGTTTAAACCCAAGCAGGCGCATTACTTTGTGTAATTTATTTCATCACCACTGCTCTCAAAACGGCGAAGGAAAACATCGTGAGGAAACCGGCATGTCCTAGATCCAACTTCGAAGACATGTGACATTCACCAACCCGCACTGGGCCCGCGTGGTGGATTACGGCCTATGCCGTTTCTTAGAGAGGAGGCCTGAGTCCCAGCAGTGGGAACATTAAAAGGCTGATTATGCTATGCATGGCCTGAACCAGGGCAGGTTACGCAGATGCCAATGTAACAATTTCAAGGTAATGTCATATCAGTATGACCAAGTCCAATATGTCACATTTGATTCGTGGGAAAATCAATATTTGTACATAAACTTCACTTGAACAAATCAAATATTTGATGCTTATCTACGGTAAATAAATGTCAAGATAATTTGATTAGAAGGTTAACGATAAATCGAATTTTACTAGATTTTGGAGTACCTAACTGATTTGTCTGAGTCATTCATCGTGCGTTTTTAGGGTTCCGTACCTTAAAAAGAAAAAAACGGAACCCTTATAGGATCACTTTGTTGTCCGTCCGTCTGTCTGTCTGTCAAGACCCTTTATCTCGGGAACGCGTGGAGGTATCGAGTTGAAATTAAAACCATGTACTCAAGTTTGCAGACTCTTGAAGCTGTAAATCAAAGTTGTAAGTTAACGAGAAGAAAAGATACTTCGATTTATGTGGCAAAAACGTACATTTCGACACTCTCGAGGAAATCTAAACTCATAGGACACTTCCCGTAGACCCAGAATCCTATCTAATCTCGGGAACGTGTGAAGGTATCGAATTGAAATTAAAAGCATATATATACGTCTGCGGTCCCTTGAAGCTGTGAAAAAATCAAACTTTTGAGATAACGAAACAAAAAGATACGGCCATTTTTACTCTTCCCGATGACCTAGAATCCTGAAATTTGGCATAAAGCAAGGTCTTATAGCACAGGTATAGGAATTAATCTGAAAACTGAAAATTTGCGGATACGTCACAATTTTTTGTTTTTTGCGATTCGGAAAAATCTTCCTAGACTAAATTCCGGAATTGAACTACTTACATAGGCAAGTTTGTACGAAACCCTCAGGGCACGAGTCCGACTCGCACTTGCCCAATTTTTTTAGATGGGGAATCATCCAATGACTTCTTTCGCTCTAGGATGGAGTAGGAAGGCGTGTCAGACTTTTACTGACTAAAACCAGACCTATTCAGTTGCCTTTTGCGTTCCAGAGCCACGGTAGCTCATACGAACTATTTTATAGTCCCTAGCATGCACAGGCATTGGGTTTAGTGTGGGTTAAGAACACTCCCTACCTCCTTCTTATCTTATATCACACTTTCAATATCTATCTTCTTCCCATGCTAAGAATTTGCGTTCTTTTAACAATCTTCTACTGCTTTGTCCTTCTCATACTTCTAATTTTGTTCATTCTTCCTTTCGTATTCAGTCTATACTTCTGTGGAATGCGCTTCCTCTCGATATCAGGACGGCCGACAGTCGGAAGTTGTGCCTTTATTTTCTACACAAATAGCGGAGTAGTCTCAAAAACCCTTTCATTTTTCCTTATAATATAAATAATATATATTTAAATATCTGTAAGTTTAAATTATATTTTATTTTATCTATTTAGGGACAATTAACAGTCACAATATATATTACAGATATCATTTATTTGAGTGGTAACGCAGCCCACAGCATCATCCGCAAATTATCAAAAATATAAAATACATCTTATATACATATGTATGTTTATTTTTTTTTAATATATATACATTTGTTCCCTTGTTTTCTTATTAATCTTTTTTTTTATGCACCTGCCATGTTTTCTCTTCACTACTAAGGTAGTGAAGAAATTGACTGGTAGAGAATGCCTAAGGTCTTTGTACCTTTGTGTTGCATGAAGTTTTAATAAATAAATAAACTCCATTTATTCAGTCTCTTTTTGGAATACCATCATCTTCCTGACCTTGTTCCGTATTACTCGGGGTCGGCGCAACACGTTATTTTCTTCACACAATCCATCCATCTTTTCTTTGGCCTCCCTCTCCCTCTCAAAACTCTTTTCGTAACATGCGTTTCATCCCTCCTCTTCACATGACCTTACCAAGACAAACTATTCTCTTTTAACTTTTCAGTAACTGGCGCCACTTTCAAATTTCCTCTAATATACTCATTTCTCACTTTATCCATTCTCGTCACACCACACATCGATCTCAACATTCTCATCTCCGCTACATGCAGTTTTTTTTTATCCGGCTATTTCACAGCCCAGCATTCTGATGCAAACAGTATGACAGGTCTTATCACGGACTTGTAGATTTTACCCTTCAACTTGAGGGGCATCCGTTGGTCACAAGTTGTTCCTGTGATTGGCCGCCATTTTATCGATCCTACATTGATCCCATGAGTCTCGGTCTACCTCACCAGCCCTTTTGACAAAAAAGAGCCAGAAGCCTCATTCGTTGCAAGTTCATTCAGTAGCTTGTTGGTCTAGCGGTTAGTGGCCCTGACTGCTATGCCGGAGGTCGTGGGTTCGATTCCCACCCAGGACAAATGTTTGTGTGATGAGCACCATCATTTGTTCTGTGTCTGGGTGTAATTTATCTATATATGTATGTATTTAGAAATATATAAGTATGCTTATCAGTTGTCTAGTACCCATAACACAAGCTCTGCTTAGCTTGGGACTAGACGGCGTTGTGTGATAGTTGTGGAATATTATTATTATTATTATTTTTATTCACGTGGTTTGAAAATCTGTTTTACTGTAGAAACCTATTTTCTGCTAAAGCTAAAATATTGAAATATATTTCATTCATTCCTTACTTATTAAGAATAAAAACTGGGCAAGTGCGAGTCGGACTCACGCTCTGACTATTCCGTACAAACTTACCTATAAAAATACTTCAATTCCCGAATTGAGTCTCAAAGTTTTTTTTTGTGACGTAGGTATCAACACTGTTTTCAGATTTATTCCTATACCTGTGCTATAAGAACTTGCTTTATGCAAAATTTCAGGATTCTGGGTCAACGGGAAATACCCTATGAATTTTGGTTCCCTTGAGTGTGCCAAAATATTATATATTATTATCGTATTTGTCTTTGTGTTCCGTGAGTGTGTCCGTGGCATCACCTGTCACCAGGCCCTATCAGAATACCAGCGCTGCGTTATTTTTACTTTTTAGTACAATATCGCAGCATATGCTGAGATAGGAGCCTTTTTGGCCTCGCACTGGTCTTTTATTTAATATTATTTTCAATTATTATTTTTAAGTTAAGTATGTATAGACTAAGTAGTTACTTTTTATTTTATCGTTGTTTGTCCTGTGCGAGTCTCAAATAAATGTTTTCTTTCTTTCTTTCTTTCTTTTCTTTCAAAATATACGTTTTTTGCGACATAAACGGCCATATCTTTTTTTTTTCGTTAACTTAGAGGTTTGATTTTATCACAGCTTCAAGAGACCTCAGACTTGAGTATATGGTTTTAATTTTAACTTGATACCTCCACGCATTCCTGAGATAAAGGGTATAGACAGACAGACGGATAACAAAGTGATCTTATAAGGGTTCCGTTTTTTTTCTTTTGAAGTACGAAACCCTAAAAATTAAATATAAGCTGCTTATTTTGACAGGTTTCTTTATAGTGTGATGCCCTCGAATATTAGAATGCTTGCACAGTCTGGTCAGGTCCACTCGTACCTGAATGACTCCTGTGTCCTGGGTGCAATGACAACCATGTGAACTGACATACACGAGACATACCAGTCCCGGAACAATTACATATAGGCCATAAAAATATTTTTTGCGCTCGGAAATCTTACCCGCGACGCGCAGCGTAGCAAAGAAAAAGAAATAAAGACAGAAAAATATTTTATTTGGCACACATGAATACACACACCGTAAAAACAAAATTTAAGACGGCTAAGAAAAAAAAAAACACTGAAACAATAATAATAATAATAATAATATTTTTTATTATCCAAAAATGCACAGTTATTACACGAGGAGATATTGTTTCCAATAAAAACTGCAATGTGTAACACAGATTAACGACCTCTGGCACCCAAGCTAAGATTTAACTTGTGTTATGGGTCAGGGCTCACTCCATTAAAATTCTACTTTGTGAGAACATGTTTGATTATTTAATAAATTATGCACTTCAATTTATCAATTCTTAAAAAAAAAAACAATATTCAACCATTAAATACAATATACAATAAAAATAAAAATTATACTTACAAATCAATCCATTAAAATTTAATATAATTAATTAAAATAATACAATGTGTGTCTCACGGCTGCGCATTGGAATCATCACCAGTGGATCGTTCAACCACTGCGCCAACAGTGCGACTTCAACCCTTTAACCGCTTGCGGTGGATTGGTCTGGCGAGTGTTTGCGTGTCCTATTCGCCAGGGTCGTGTGTTCGCGACTGGGTACTCGCATCTCGTTTAGCTCTTCAATCCCCATAGGAGACAGAAGACCTGACGAGACGGAGTATTTGGTCGTGGATGTGCGACAATAGCGGAATAAACACGAACGTATTTATTGGATTTCAAAAATTCAAAGCATTTTATTTCAAACTAGCTTCTGCCCGCGGCTTCGCTCGCGTAAACATAGGTTTCTCCATACAAACTTTGGACCCCCGCTTCATCCCCTTTGGGAGTGAATTTTGGAAAATCCTTTCTTAGTGCTCGCCTACGTCATAAAAGGAAACATTGTGCAAAATTTCACGCTCCTAGTCCCAGTAGTTTCGGCTGTGCGTTGATATGTCAGTCAGTCAGTTTCTCTTTTTATATATATAGATGCACTTTTGAAATGTCAAGAAGTCAGTCAGTTAGAAAAAAATTATGCTAATTGTACATTCCAAAGCGTAGATCTCTATGGAGAAGAATGTGCAAGAAACTCCATGGACACTATTTTCAATCATGTTATGTATTACAAATATCTCGGTTACGTGTTTATTTTCGATGTGAGAACAATGTAAATAAAATAAAACTAAATATATAGGGTGACTGGTAATTGGTGACCGATACTTAAACACGTGACTGTACTCATAATTACAAACAACTTTCCCAAAGAAACTTTTATTATACTAATTTATTGTAGCGTAGCGCGCTCGCGTATAGTTCCAAAATACTAGTCTTTGGATATTATTTTACCGAAACATGTGGGTACATTGCTTACATCATCGATAACGCGGGCGCGGGTGCCGCGCTGCTAATAGCTGATCTTGTGAAGGCGCGCGCGAAATTCAAAGTTTCAAACAGCTGTTTAGTTATTGTGATTGAACTAATAAGTATAAAAAAAAGTTTCTTTGGGAAAGTTGTTTGTAATCATGAGTACAATCACGTGTTTAAGTATCGGTCACTAATTATCAGTCAGATATTAAAATAGCAACTGGCAGCTAAGAGATGACCAGTCTCAACTGATAGCGCCCGTTCACAGACATGACGCGAATATTAGCACCACTCAGCTTAACCATTTTGAAGGGAACTGGATGATCCAACACACGCGCGTCGGAATTATCCGACGAAGTCGATTAAAAGTTGGCAGTTCTCTGCATTACTCTTCAAGGAATAATAGCCTGAATTAAAATAACAAGGAGTGTTGTAAAGGCATATGAAGCGTCAAGGATTTAGACCAGCTCCTTGATCACTGGCTTACTGCGTAGATAAGGACCACCGAGAGCAGTGGTGGCCGAGTGGTAACAGCCCCGACTTAAGAGTTGTATGGTCACGGGTTCAAACCCAGCCAGGCGCGTTACTTTGTGTAATTTATTTCATCACCACTGCTCTCAAAACGGTGAAGGAAAACATCGTTAGGAAACCGACATGTCCTAGAAACAAAAATTCGAAGACATGTGACATTCAACAACCCGCACTGGGCCCGCGTGGTGGATTACGGCCCGTTCCCTCTCGTAGAGAGGAGGCCTGAGTCCCAGCAGTGGGAACATTATAAGGCTGATTATGCTTATTATAAAATAACAAGTGATTAAAAAGTGTCGACGGAAATAATTAGTGAAATGATTGTGTAATCGTTCTTAGTACTTTAATAAAATTAATAGGGTGACGCATCCAGTTAGCGTCCGAGACCATTCAAAATATTTGTTCGTTTTTTTTTTTTTTAAGGTGGGACACCATCCAATGACTTCTCCCGCTCGGGGTAGAGCGGGACGTCCGTCCGTACTATTTATCTATAAAAACGGCAAAAAAAAAAATGTCAGTTGTATGGACGGACCCCATTGCGCCGCAATCGGTCGCGCCGCCATGGTGTCCTGATGTCCGCCCTTAGGGTTAAATAGAAAAAGAAAAAACTGCGAATTATTTTAAGTATGTTTCGCACGATATTTAGTTTGGATTTAAAAGCGGTGTGCAGTGTTAATAGGCTGCAATTGAACTGCGCTTGAACTCATAAAAACAAAATGAATATGACCCAAAAACGTATTTTGTAAACGCATCCAGTTTATTAATTCCAGCACTGTGTTATTTCCTTTTTTGTTTGAAAAATCGCAGCATAATGCTGAGATGTCTTTTGGCCTGGCACAAGTCTTATAAAGGTTCTATACACAAGGGGTAAAACGTATGTCTGTCTGTCCGTCTGTCACCAGGCTATATCGCATGAACCGTCATATACATAGTTGAAACAGTTGAAATTTTCACAGATGATGTATTTTACCGCTATAACAACAAATACAAAAAAAAACCAGAATACAACAAACGTGATTTTTTTGCCGTTTTTTCGCTACAGACGGTACGGAACCCTTTGTGCGCGGGTCCGACTTGCACTTGGCCGGTTTTTTTTTCTTTCTTTAAACTGGAAAATCCTCTTCACATTCTAAAGTGTATGAGAACCTCCACAAAATGTTGACATAGACGCGAAAGTCCTGTTTTGTCGGCCGATGTCGAACGACAAACATCGCCGAACACATATTTGAGTAGATTGTAAAATTTGCTATCTCACACCAGTCTGTGAATTGGTGGAATAGATTTATCTTCAAACATCAATATTGATTTCTATTCTATGAATTTTATATTATGAGAATCCTGCCCTTGTCCCGTTTTATTTGGGATCGGCGCAAACGTTTTATTGTTCCATTTTGTCCGGTCACTCGTCACGCTATCACTAACTCCCTTTTCTTTCATATCACTTCTCACACAATCTTTTTGTAAGTAACATGCGTTTCATCCCTCCTCTTTACATGACCAAGACAAACGATTCCCCTTCGACTTTTCAGTCACCTGCGCCACTTTCAAACTTCCTCTTATATACTCATTTCTCACTTTATTCATTCTCGTCACACCACACAGTGCATTAGGGTATATTTATGAAAATTAAATAATAATATATATGTCACCCAAAGGTCAATGGAAAGGGCTATGCTCGGAGTTTCCTTGCGTGATCGCATCAGGAATGAAGATATCCGCAGGAGAACCAATGTCGCCGACTTAGCTCGAAGAATCGCCAAACTAAAGTGGCAGTGGGCAGGGCACATTGCTCGTAGAACGGATGGTCGATGGGTCCGAAAGGTTCTTGAGTGGCCACCGTGTACCGGAAAATGCAGCGTTGGAAGGACTCCCACAAGGTGGAGCGACGACCTGGTGAGAGTCGCGGGAATGCGGTGGATGCGAGACGCACAGGATCGGTCGTTGTGGCGACGCTTTGGTGGACGTGGACTTTCGGCTGAAATGATGATGATGATGATGATATATCTAGACATGGTTCAGGGGAGTCGTGATGGCCCAGTGGTTAATGCACCCGGCTCTCGGTTACCGGCTTTCAAAACCGCAGTATTTCAATTCACATGTAGATTTTCTAAGTTTATCTCAGACATTACTGATACTTCGTGCCTCGGAAAGCACATAAAACCGTTGGTCCCGGTTGTCATTCTGGTTTTTTTTTTTATTCGATTTAAACCAGTGCTTGACTGCGATCCCACCTGATGGTAAGCAGTGATGCAATTATTGATGGTGAGGCGCACTAGTTTATTAAGAGCCTATTCACTCTAGCCTTGAAGGCACCTAAAATATAGTTGGACGGGAAGACCGCAGCAGGCAAATTGTTCCAGTCCCTCGATGTACGCGGTATAAACGACGAAGCATATCGTTTAGTTCGGACCGTTGAAGTTTCAACAACGTAAGGGTGGATACTCGCCGTACGTCGGGTGGTCCGACGGTAGAAGGGTTTTTGACAGTCGTTACAGGTAGTTAGACGCCAGAAAGTCTGACCATAGTGGCCATCAGTCTACCCACGGAGTATCGTGTTGCGCAGTAACTGGGTTGTGAAGATCAGGGGCCCAAGTCTGCTATTTTTATAAATTCGTCATTCCAACACGATCCCATTGTCATTTTGATAAAAGTTCGTAATCTGCTAATTCATAATGATCGATCATTGATCGGTCAATGGTCTCGTAATAGAGTTTTTGTGGTAGAATGACAATATTGACCTTATTAAAAGCAATGACTGCACAATGACGTTCTAATGGTAGGTCACCGATCAAAGGAACTGTCAAAATTTTAGCAGATCACCGCAAACGTGAAACATTCATTTGTCAATATGTACGAGATTACCATTCTATGCCATTTCTTTCAATGAAGTGTCAGTAATTGACCATTGGAAAGTCATATTGAAGCCATTATATTAGTAGATTACCAATGTTGTCAAAATCAACAATTATGAAATCGATGATAGACCATTCTGACACTATTGTAATAGCAGACTTGACGCCCTGATAGGCAGTCGTACAAGTTATTGTTTTTTTATGTGGGTAATCATCTAGTGACTTCTCTCGCCTCTCCACCCTAGAGGTGGATCGGGAGGGCGTTTCACGACACAGACAGTGTTCAGTCAACGTTCTAGGGCCACGAATTTCCTTTTTATCCCATGGTTCTAGCAGGCATCGGCCCTGCTGGGTTACTGTTTTGCTGGTATCTCTCTGAGGCGTGCGCGGAACACTACGCGCCGTCCACAAGTCGAGCTTGGTCCAGACGGGACTCTTCATTCGCACTCCATCTTCCTGGTCATATCTATGACAAGTGACTTAGCACTAGATCGATTTCGCGCCGGGCCTTGGTACAGGCTATGGTCCGGAGCGAGGAGGAGTGGCAGGCGGTCGCCTCCAAGTGCGAAACAGTAATACTAGCTAACGAGGAGGCCGCACGTGCACAGGCGCCGTTATTTCGATCCCGATTTCCGGCCACCGTAGGCGCGGGCTTGCGGACGGCGAACAATGGGAAAATTGCAAAAAAAAGGAACAGGAGTGGGTTTTTAGTCAGTAAAAGTCTGACATTTTCTCCCGCCCTGCCCAAAACCGGGGGATGTCATTAGATGATAAACCCACCCGAAAAAAAAGCACTAGATCGATGAGGGTTGAATGACCTCTGTTATCTTATCTCTCTGAAAACAATCTAGTACAATATAAAAAACAAAGGATCATCAGATTCTTATCTGCATGTCATTTGTCACTCAAAAATTAATGTAAAGATAATATGTTATCTTTTTAGTTAGTTTGTTACCTTCCGCATTGCTGTATGGTTAAAAGAAATCTTACAGCTGGGTTACCATGACATTTAAAGTAAGATTGTTTCATTGTCATTCCAGTGTGGGTAAGAGATAAATAATAATAATATAATAAGTGGCAGACGGTCGCCTCCTTCTGCGAAGCAGTAATGCTAGCAAAGGAGGCGGCCGATCGCGTGAGGCAACGGTCCTCACGCCTCAACCGCCGCCGGGATTCCGATCCCGATTTCCGGCCTCCGTAGGCGAGGGCTTGCGGACGGCGAGCGATGGGTAGCTCGCCGTCCGATCGTCCGGTAACCATCCGGACCGAGCCCAAGTCGTCGACGGCGCGTACTGTTCCACGCGCGCCTCAGGGAGATTTTAGCAAAACGTAGGGGCCCAGCAGGGTCGAAGCCTACTGGGGCCATGGGTAGTGTGAAAACGAAACCCGGGGCCCTGGAACGAAGGCAAGGAAGGAACAGGAGTGGGTTTTTAGTCAGTAAAAGTCTGACACTATCTCCTGCTTCGCCCAAGAGCGAGATTTGTCATAAGATGATTTTCCCACCTAAAAAAAAACCCACGATTTAGGAATCATTCCAAGTATCAGGCAACGTTTTGCAAGTAGGACTTACACATGAAAGGTTCCGTACTACAATATTAATATGGAGCAAAAAACGGCAAAAAAAAACACTTTTGCTGTATGGTCCCTTCAATATTTGTTTTTTTTTTTTTTAAATTGATTTATACCTGTGCTTGACTGCGATCCCACCTGATGGTAAGCAGTGATGCAATCATCGATGGTGAGGCGCACTAGTTTATTAAGAGCCTATTCACTCTTGCCTTGAAGACACCTAAATTATAGTTGGACGGGAAGACCGCAGCGGGCAAATTGTTCCAGTCCTTCAATGTACGAGGTTTAAACGACGAAGCGAAACGCTTAGTCCGGACCGTTGAAGTTTCAACAACGTAAGGGTGGATACTCGCCGTACGTCGGGTTGTCCGATGGTAGAAAGGAGATGGCGGAATCACATCATGCAATTCCCGCGCACACGCTCCAAAATGCAACCTGTAAAATACCGATAGGCTGGCTACTCTATTTTATTCTGTTGTTATAGCGGCAACAAAAATACATCATCTGTGAAAATTTCAACTGTCTATCAGACAGACGGACAGTAGAGTCTTAGCAATAGGGTCCCGGTTTTGCCTTTAGGGTTCTTCCGTACCACCGTCATAAAAAGTACATTTCTGTATGTTACTGTTGCGTTTGGTAGCAAGTCTCATGAAGTCAGGGGTCAATCACATTAAATCCATTAAGGCGTATAGTCTCGCTTGAACATTGGGCGGAGTTAAATGCAGACATACTCGTACTGACGCCTGCTGCGCCCGCATAGAACCCCGCTGGCCTTAAAAACCGTTTTTTCCTTGTAAAATATTGATTGATTCACATATCGCACCTTTAATCCAATAATAATAATAATAAGAAGTGCGGGGGTCGAGGTTTTTTAAATGCTAAGACCCTACACAACCGCGAGGTATGCAGTCTCAGGGAATATTTCCTAGCTGCCGACGTGGGCATGCATCGAGATGTAGTGGCAGTGGACAAAGGACTCACTCCGCTCGCCCTGGCTAATGAGAACTGGCGCAAACCGGTAGTGCTTGACACTAACGATCGCAGGGAAGTATGGCAGAGCAAGGAACTTCACGGACGCTTTTTCCGGGCCCTTCACAGGCCCGATGTAGACCAATTGGCGTCCGTAGCCTGGCTGCGTTCCGGTGACCTCTTTGGGGAAACCGAAGGTTTTGTCTGTGCAATTATGGACGAAGTTATCATGACGAATAACTACCGGAGATTTATTGTGAAGGACGGCACGGTTGACATCTGTCGGGCATGCCACCGTCCGGGAGAATCAATTCGTCACATTATCTCTGGTTGTTCTCGTCTAGCTAACGGAGAGTACTTGCATAGACACAACCTTGTAGCCAGGATTATCCATCAGCAACTTGCTTTGAAATACTCTCTTGTGGAATCGGAAGTGCCGTACTACAGGTATGAGCCCGACCCAGTTCTTGATAATGGTCATATCAGTTTGTACTGGGATCGGTCCATCATCACTGACAGGACTATTGTAGCCAATAAGCCTGACATAGTGGTGGTGGACCGAAGCGAGAGGCGTGCAATGATTGTTGACATATCCGTCCCGCATGACGAGAACCTCGTGAAAGCCGAGAAAGATAAACAAATCAAGTATATTGACTTGGCTCGCGAGGTTGTCGACATGTGGGATGTGGACTCTGCGATCAGTGCCGATAGTCGTGTCGGGCAATGGCTTAATAGCCAAGAGCCTCGACCAACACCTTAGGAGGCTCGCGTTAGGCGGCTGGATCAAGGGCTTGATTCAGAAAGCGGTACTCCTGGACACGACTCGCATTGTTAGGAGGTTCCTTTCTCTGGAGCCCTGACCGCCGGTAGCTTGGACCCTGTTCCCGATACCGGTGGGATGCTGTTTTTTATATTTTTAAATGTTTTATTTTTTATTTTTGAAATATTTAAAAATGTAAAGAATATGTTTATATGTGAAATAAAGGGAATAATAATAATGTTCCACAACTATCACACAACGCTGTCTTGTCCCAAGCTAAGCAGAGATTATGTTATGAGTACTAGACAACTGATAAACATACTTATATATTTCTAAATACATACATATATAAATAAATTACACCTAGACACAGAACAAATGATCGTGCTCATCACACAAACATTTGTCCTGGGTGGAAATCGAACCCACGGCCTCCGGTATAGCAATCAGGGCCACTAACCACTAGACCAACAGGCCTGTCTAATACCAATACCGTACCTGCCAATACCGTCACTAAACGAAATTCTCCAAAAAAAAAACTGTTTTTAACGCAATCTGTAAAGTTAGCACTTAGCACACAGATGGCGCTAAAAACTGTTTTTTAAATAATTTAGTTTATTCTGTGGTTTAGTGACGGTATTGAAAGATAAAGGTGCGATATATGCCCTAAGGAAGACTTGTTTTTGAACAGCTTTAACAAATTTAGAAATTGTTTATATAAAATGTAATTACATTAGTGTACTTTATTAACTTATCCATTATACTTCACCTTTACTGTGTTTTTTTTTCTGTTTCTGAAGCATATTAATTAAACTTTGAGTGCTGTGCTGCTGTACAGCAATAATTGGACTTCAGATTTATGTACTGTATGTTATTTTTAATTGTGCTGATTGTCTTAGTCTGTAGTCTGTCACTGTACTTATTAAAATAAAATAAAATAAAATATGCTATGTACATTCTGAAGAACACATAACCAGCTTTTTTTGTAAACATATTTCTAAAGATCAATGCCGTTTGAAAGGAGTAGGGAAAACAAGCGAAAAAAATATCATGTTGTTATTTTTATTTTTTGCAAATTTCGTTCCATAATTTTTATTTTAGTTTTAATATTAATGATAATTGTTGTTATTTGAATTTTTATTAATTGTTTTTGTATTTTGAAAATCTTATTGTCTTTCGACCTAATTTGCACACCAGCCATGGTGAAACATGTTGAGCCAAGTAATATTTTCGTAACACCTATAATAAGCATCTTACTATGTATAGTATTTCCACTTGTTTATAGCATAGCATAGCATAGTCGGCCTTATAATGTTCCCACTGTTGGGACTCAGGCCTCCTCTCTAGGAGAGGGGATGGGCCGTAATCCACCACGCGGGCCCAGTGCGGGTTGGGTGGATGTCACATGTCTTCGAATTTTTGGTTCTAAGACATGCCGGTTTTTCCTCACGATGTTTTCCTTCACCGTTTTGAGAGCAGTGGCGATGAAATAAATTACACAAAGGAATGCGCCTGGCTGGGTTTGAACCCGCGACCTACAGCTCGTAAGTCGGGGCCGTTACCACTCGGCCACCACTGCTATACCATGTTTATACTAATAAATAAATCTGAATCTGAATAATATGAATCTATAATAAACATATATTTTTTCAAATCTAACAACCTAGCCGTTACGGAGGAGTAAGCTTCAGAAAGTAAATGTTTTACGGCACTAAATGGGTGCAAGGGCCTTAAAATTAGCATCGACACTAATACTGGGAATTAACCCTTTGACCTATACGCGTTAGAATGTGGCATACACACCATCATATTTTATGTTTAATTACCGACACTGAATCCTAATGGAACATGCATTGAAATTATATTTAGTATGTACTAGTTAAGAGCGCCCTTCCCGAAGCATCTATCGTCAATCTGAGCATGGTTTAATTTATTAATAAAAAACTTTTTACAAAAAAAATTAATAATAGTAAATTGAATAAATTACTTTTACCATATTAATATATATTTATATACTTATATTATATATTTATTTTTTATTTATTATTATTTTTTACTATTGTATTGATTTTTTGTAATTGTATTATAATAGTATATCTTTTTTGCATGTTATATTATTCTATTGATTACTATTTTGTATGTAGTTATTTTCCTATCACTGTTACACACGGTGTCTACATATCTATTTTCTTCCAACTCTCCTTTCGCAGGTGTGCTGGAAGAGATTTCATTAGAAATAAGCATCACCTCTGTACCTATTTTTCTGTTTCCTTCTTCAAATCTTTTATTTCTGTGTGTGTACATAAATCGTTAAATAAATAAATAATATCCGACTTCACTAAAAAAAAACACTAAAAGGGTCAAAATAACTATAATTTCAAAAGTCGGTGTTTCTCGGTATTGTTTGTTTCTTATTTAACACCGACTTCCGAAATTAAAGTTATGTTGATCCTTTTAGCGTTTTTTTAAATTTATTTATATATTAAAACATCATGTACAGTAGTGGTACATAGGCGGACTTAATGCAACAAGGCATTCTCTACCAGTCAACCTTTGGGTTAAAAAGAAAATAATGTGGTAGGTTTGCACATTAATTAAATAACAAATATTTCAAACAGAACAAATAAAAACAAAATAAGTTATTTATAATAATAAAATACATATATATGCAAAAATCGAAAAAATCGTCGTCGTCGTTCTCGTCGTCGTCGTCGTCGTTTATTATATTTTTTGGGTAAAGTTTTTTATTTCACATTTTTTAGTAGCGATACACTTATAAACACAGTGCCTATTTCTGATGAGTGATGCCTTTAGGCGTTTCTGCGAAATTAATCAGTTTTATTAAACAAACAAAAACTTCGTAACGTCGAGTCTAGATTTTGTGTGCGGATAATAACCGACGAAATACGGGTGTGCCATACCCTTTAGGGGATTCCAGACATAATATTGTGTTACGGTATGACAAAAAATCGATGTCTGTGACACGCGCAAGTTGCGTACAAAGAAAACATGTGATATTCACCAATCCCCTTTTTTTGAGGTTCAAAATCATCTAATGACTTCTCTCGCTCTAGGGCGGAGCGAGACGATAGTCTTCCGACGATAAATTGACCGTTACGACATAGTGAGAACGTGGCCTGACTCATTCAAGTCGTCTCCAATTATCCTTGAGGATTCATTGATCGTCAGCTGCCATTGAGAATTGATTCACTATCTAAATATATCTTTAGGTGAACTACAATGACTGACAAATGTGTGCACTGACTGAACAGTACGTTCAAGATTATATTGGTCACTCTGAAGTAGGCGTTCCAAACTATTGTGCATACTTGAAAAAAAATTTGGTGACTGTGCGCGGGAATTGCATGACTTGATTCCACCATCACCTTTCTACCATCGAACAACTCGATGTAGTACAATGCGTTCCAAATAAGAATAGGATCGATTGCCATGTTGTGACGTCACGTCATACTGTCAAATCGCAAGAACATGGGCAAAATTGAAGAACTCAGAGATGAGCAAAATTGAAGAACAGGATTCTGATTAAACTTTTTTCGTTCACAGTTCGTAAATAAATTTAATTTAAAAATTCTTGTTTTGCTCACCATAATAATTCTTCGAAGGGTGGACACCCTTACATTGATGAAACTTCTACGGTCCGGACTAAGCGTTACGCCTCGTCGTTTATACCGCGTACATCGAAGGACTGGTACAATTTGCCTGCTGCGGTCTTCCCATCCGATTGTAATTTAGTATCGTCGAGGCTAGAGTGAATGGGCTCTTAATAAACTAGTGCGCTTACGACTATCAACGACTGCATCGCTGCTTACCATCAGGTGTGATCGCAGTCAAGCACTAGTTTATAAAATTAAAAAAGAAAGTTATATGAAGATTTTACACGTTGTAAAGAAAAATACACCCATAACAATTGTAATTAAAACAATTTTAGTAAATAGATTAATAGGGTGATGCATACAATTAACGTCCGAAACTGCTTTGAAATGTTTTTTTTTTCCTATTTTGTTTAGTTTAGCCATATGGAGAGTTTCTGCCTCATGCTATATTCTATTGTTTTAAACATTTATTATTCTCAAAAGATTTACTGTATCATTTACTGAGAAAATACCTACAATATTTATGCTTTAGATAAGAATATAAATTAAGCCGATTGGCGTAGTGAGATAGTACAAAATTATGACAAATTTATAATTGTATTTATTTTGTATTTATAATTTACTTATTTAAACTTCATGTACAGTAGGCGAACTTAATGCAACAAGGCATTCTCTACCAGTCAACCTTTGGGTTATAAGAGAACACTGTGGTAGGTGTGCACAATAAATAAATAACAGATATATCAAGAAGAATGTAGTAACATTAAATTAAGTTACAATAAACTATTACTAGTATTTATTCTATAGGCATTCTATACTTATTATTTTAGATCTACTAATAATTAAACAATTATAATAATAAAATGCAAAAACGCAAAGCAATTGATCCCGATTAAATGGTGGACGTCTCACTTGTAAGCACAACAACCTATAGGTCTTTAAGTCAAGAATGAATAGGTTACTTCTAGGTAAGCGTATAAGGAGAGGGAATAGGCCATAATCTACCACACGGGCCCAGTACGGGTTGGTGAATGTCATATGTCTTCGAACTTTTAGTTTTAGGACATGCCGGTCTCCTCACGATGTTTTCCTTCACCGTTTCGAGAGCAGTGGTGATGAAATAATTACACAAAGTAATGCGCTTGGCTGGGTTTGAACTCGCGACCTACAACTCGTAAGTCAGGGCCGTTACCACTTGAATTATGATTTTCTAATTGGGATGTATAAGGGTATGCATGATTCCAGTTATATAATATAACTAAAAGAAATGCTATGACTATCATCTCGACAGTTGAAATGTTAATTGATCTAAACGATTTTTTTTCCAATATTGAGTTAAATACATATTCGGAATCAGCCATCGTTTGAGTCAGGTTTCAATTTTTTTTTTAATGTGTCTTAGATTAATTAGCCTTTCAACCGTCGATCTAATCCCAATGACAGAAACTGGTTAGTATTATTGAATAACATGTGGTCTGTCAGCTTGTCACCACATATCACTGTTTATTGTTAATGTAATAAAGAGAAAAGATTTTATCATTTTTTGTTCCAAACTAGCGACCCGGAATACGACGCTCAAAGTTGAACACAATAGAAGTTGTTGATGAAATGCTATTAAATACATTTCATTACTATGAGACTCGCGTTTAACTATTTTAGAGCCTAGAGCCTAGCTTAGGCATTAACCAGTCTTTTGATATTTTACAGGATGCATTTTAGAGAGTGTGCGCGGGAATTGCATGACTTGATTCCGCCATCTCTACCATCTACCATTTTTCTCTTTCTACCATCGGACCCTTACGTCGTTGAAACTTCTACGGTAGAGACTAAGCGTTTCGCGTCGTCGTTTATTCCACGTACATCGAAGGACTGGTACAATTTGCCTGCTGCGGTCTTTTTAATTAATTATGTTTTTGTCTTGCAAAATGTTTGCAATATAATTTGCGCCTTTTGCGGCAAATAAAATGTTTTTCTTTCTTTCTTTCTCTTTTTTCTTTCCTTCCGATTATAAAATGAGATAGAATAGATGTCTTTAAGGCTAGAATGAATAGGCTCTTAATAAACTAGTGCGCCTCACTATCAACAACTGCATCACTGCTTACCATCAGGTGGGATCGCAGTCAAGTACTTGTTTATATATTATATTTTTAAAAAGTCTATAACATATTCTTACCTAAACTTCGTGTATTTATCAAACTGAATACTGTATACTGTAGTTAGAATGATCTAGTCGATGATGAGCAGTGGTGGCCGAGTGGTAACGGCCCCGACTTACGAGTTGCCAGGCGCATTACTTTGTGTAATTTATTTCATCACCACTGCTCTCAAAACGGTGAAGGAAAACATCGTGAGGAAACCGGCATGTCCTAGAATCAAAAATTCAAAGACATGTGACATTCACCAACCCGCACTGGACCCGCGTGGTGGATTACGGCCCACTCCCTCTCCTAGAGAGGAGGCCTGAGTCCCAGCAGTGGGAACATTAAAAAGGCTGAATATGCTATATATGCTATATGCTAGTCGATGATGGAGCACGATTGCCTAGAAAGTAATCTATTCACTCTTGATGTAATTTTAAGTACCATCTTAAATAAAACATATATTCTGCAGATCTCTTCTGTATTTCGTAACCCCATTTTTGCTGCAGACAAGGACCAACCATTCACTTTGTCATTCCCAAATTTCGCATAAAAAATTAACGTCACATACAAAAACAAAAAGCAAACGCCCATTCAAATCAATTTAGGTGCCTTTGTTTTAAAAGCTAGACGAGGTCGCAGCTGTGCTTGAGTATTTTTTAGGATGTAGAAAAGAAATAGCATTTCAGCGGAGCTTTTAAAAGATTTAAACAGTATTTAGAATTCCTTGTGTATTTTTTTAGGATTTTCTCTAGCCTTTGTTGATTCAGTCAAGCAGAAGATAATCTTTTACTTAAATGAATTTGCTTGGCTGGCTTTGGATTTAAGGCGTGGATACAATCAAGTTAAAATTTTCAATTTGTTTTTATCTAGACGATTTAACGTCAATTTACTGTAAGCCAGGAGTGTGTTTACAATAATCCTTTTAAGTTTAATAGAAACTCAGGCACAGTCGCTATATTTTTTAGATTTCAATCACAAGTTTCCTTACTAAGGACCTTATTGATATTGATATAGATACAAAGTTCGAGACCATGATTTATAAATAACTAGCTTCAGCCTGCGTGAAAGTCCGTTTCTCCACACAAACTTTGGACTCCCGTTCCATCCCCTTAAGGGGTGAATTTCGAAAAAAATCCGTTCTTAGCGGATGTCTACACCCTATAAGAAATCTATCTGCCAAACTTTAATTTCGTAGATGTTATAGTTTCTAAGATTTCGTGATTAATCAGTGCTTGGTATTTCGCTTTTATGTATATAAATATCCTAGCATTTTTCTCAATTTACCTCCAGACAGTTTCCTACAAATATTTAATAAGACAGACGACAAAATTATTGTTCCCAGCGGAGACAATACGTAGGTTCCAGACATTTCGTTTAAGATAAATATGAATAATTTGGACTTCATCCAGATGCAGGACTGATATCGGGTATTAATAATGCAGTGTTTGGCAAGATAAGTGGTTTCAAGTTTATTATTTACTGGCAGAGTAAATTGCATTTTGTTTTTGATTGTTTTTTTTTTATACGGTTATGTGATGTAGAGGAATGTGAAAAAGGAGGAGGGTTGATAAGAGGTATTTACTATTATACACTCAGAAAAAAAAGATTCTGTTGATTCTGTATTTGAATAATTAAAGTTTTTTTTTTATTCAGTGACATTTACATAATAAATAATATATCACATTTATATGATAAATAACCTTCTTGATTCAGTTTTTATATGATTATTATCGAAATTCGTTTCTAACAGATTGGTGAAGACCAGATACAAGGATAGCTGGAAAGAAATGGGTGATGCCTTTGATCAGATGTGGTACAAAATTAGCAAAAGGGAAAAGAAATAAAAAATAATGATGAGCAATATCAAGTTATATTTGACGATATGGTACATGAATGGTCTCTACTAGAGTCATTCTTTCTTTTTGTTTTAAGATTGTATCACCCATTAATTCAGACCCTAATTTTAATTTTTTCTTCACATAGTTTGGAAGAAAGTTTTTTCGCCTTACTACTTCTTTGAATATTATTTTTTTGTATTTTTACCTATTTTTATTTCAAGTTATTTGTGCATGCTGTGGTCTTCTGTAACTAAAGGAGCACATTTTAAAAGACTCCTTGTACAATTTGCGATTTGATGTGTAAACCTTTGTGGAAGAACTAATTAAAAAATAAAATAAAAGATTTTTTTGTAATTCAACTATGATAATTGAAAGCATAGCAAATGAAAATGATAGACACTAATCATGTTATAGCTAATTGTAGTGTTTTTAACAAACGTATAAACATATTTTTAATTAAACAACCGTCTACAAAAACTACTAACAACATTCCTGTGATATGAACCACACATAACAGTCTTTCTAACAACGAAAATACATTAAAACACGAGTGAAACCGTGAATAAAGCTTATATTTCAAGTTATTTGATAAATACGTGCTCATCGAATTAGTAAGAGTGGTTCCACAAGTACTGGAATTGCTTAAATAATTGAAAACACGAAGGAATTTGACACCGAACCTTCGACAGAGCAAACCAAAACATGTTTTCGATTATTATCAATTTTACTAAGAAAGTAATTGTTGTTCAACTTATTTATTCACGTAATATAGTAACCAAACTCATTTATAATAAAGTACACACAACAAATAAATAAATTCCATAACTACATAGAAATGTAACACGAAAATCTCGAAAAACAATTACGGGCATAACCATCAACTGTAGCTGTCACCCTAGAACATCAAAAAGATTTTAAAATTAGAACTTACCTTTGTAAGAAAATGGCCAAAAAACACACTAAAATGCACAATACACAGTATAGACACGGCAAATGAATACAGTACACAACAGTACACAGTTATTAATCACTGAACACACGTCGTTCGCGAGCGAAGGGAGAACGGAGACTAAGTAAGCGGCCGTGGTAGTCCGGTGTTGCTGGTTATAAAATAAAAGCTCCCAAGAAAGCACTGGGTTTACCGTTTGTGGGGATGTGGGACAATGGTTTTGCTTTACGGGAGTATAATTATGAATTAAGGATCGTGTGTTCGATTTCTGTACTAACAAAATAATAATGTTGATATCTTTATTGTGGTAGGTTTGAATATCTTTTTAATTATTTTTTCTAGTGCTTGACTGCGATTCGAAGCAGTGATGCAATCGATGATGGTGAGGCGCACTAGTTTATTAAGAGCCCATTCACTCTAGCTTTGAAGACACCCAAATTATAATCAGATGGGAAGACCACAGCAGGCGAATTGTCCCAGTCCTTCGATGTAAGCGGTATAAACGACAAGGCGAAACGCTTAGTCCGGATCGTAGAGGTTTCAACAACGTAAGGGGGAATACTCGCCTTACGTCGGGTTGTCCGATAGTACAAATGAGATGGTGTGATCAAATCACGCAATATTGTTTTAGTTTATTTAAATTTTAGTGTTTAAATTAACTTAGTACTTCGTTGATCTTGTGGTCGCAAGAGCTACTGTTCAGCAAGAAGTTCAGTGTTCGGTTCTTAGCTTAGACTAACACCTAAGCTAAGAACCGAACCAAAACCTGTACTACTGGGCTTGTGATTATGTTCTACATATGATCTACAGTTTAATAAAATGAGGTCTCACAGTTTAAATATTAATCGGTCTCACAGAAACTTGGTTTTCTTTGTAATACCACACAATTATTTTGGAATGTGATAATAAATAATTATTATGACAATGAAAAAATGTGATTTAATATTTTTATTTAACTCTACCGTCATCTTCCTGCCCTTGTCCCGTTATATTTGGGGTCGGCGCAACACGTTTTTTCTTCCATTCTGTCCTGTCACTCGTCACGCTATCACTAACTCCCTTTACTTTCATATTACTTCTCACACAATCCATCCATCTTTTTTGGCTTCCCACTCCCTCTCCATATGTAAACTCGTAACTCTTTTAGCAACATGCGCTTCATCCCTCCTCTTCACATGACCATACCAAGACAAACGATTCCCTTTCAACTTTTCAGTCACGAGCGCCACTTTCAAACTTCTCTTAATACACTTATTTCTCACCATCCATCTTAACATTCTCATCTCCGCTACGTGCAATCTATTTTCTTCCGTCTTTTTCACAACCCCACTCTGCCGCCTTCGAAATAATATTATCTCACAATTTATTTAGTTTATTTTACTGTAAGACTAGCTTCTACCAGCAGCATCGCCCGCATGAAATCAGAAAATATATGGCTACGTTACTCAGTGATAAAGAGCATTCTAATGGTGAAAGCATTATAAAAAAATTGGTCCAGTAGTTTTTTTAATTTATTAATTACAAACAAAAATCCAAAGCTTTCCTTTTTATAATATTACTACTAGTTACAATAACCCTGTGGTATCCACGTTCCCTTCCCTTTCACACCCTAAAACCACAATAAGACATTTTACCCAAAAACTAGGGTAATTTTCCCCCCTTACAACACAGCCCCAGCTACCTGTACTACTCACACTGACAAAAAGCTTTCACACGCCTCATATACAGACAGAAGGGCGTCCCCCACACATACAAAGAAAGAGGGAGATAGTAAGACATATGTTAGTAATGTTAGAGAGAGATAGACGTACAGGATTTTAATGTATGGAGTTGAAGGGTGAGTAGAGTTCCTAGGTTTATGATATTTGACTGTTTTGATGTTTTTGAAGTGAGAGTCGGTTGAGTAAGCATTTTGGCGAGGCTGGGTTTGGGATGGGTGACCGTATTTTACCATCGTCTTTAGTAAGAAGTACTGAATATGTAAAATATAGGTATGCTATCTGGTTCTCAGCGATTTTGTTCGCGTTTAGTAAGACTCGTAAAGTCATGCCATTTGTTCACAATTTTCAAGAAGTTTTTTTTTTGTCTGGAACCCTAGTTCTTTATCTAAAATAAAAGTAAGCTAAGTTTTTCCCTGTAACACCAGCTACCCGTTAGTGAAAGTTTCGTCAAAATCGATTCAGCCGTTTCGGAGATTACCCGGATCAAACAGATAAAACATTTAAAATATGCATTTTTGTTATCTAGGTATCAAACAAACATTTTTTAATTTCATTTTACTTAGCCTCTACTTTCCAACTGCTGATCAAAGGCCTCTTCAAACTTCTTCCAGAAATTCTTTTTCAATACACTTACTCGAAAACCCGCTCTTATCCCACCGCTTTTAAGCTCGCAATAGAATGTTTTCCGCACTAGTGCAGAAAAGTGCGCGTGCTCTTCCCCGCCACAATTTTATTACATTTATCGTATCTGGCTGGGCGCGCGTCGACCCTCGCGAGTCGCTGGTTAACTTCATTTCTACGTAAGTGTATTGAAAAAAGTCGTTTGATACACGTGCAAATTTGTCACTGCAGCCATCGGCTCCATAAGACCCTCGCCTACGGCTCGTTTGAATTCCGCCTCGATCGCAATGACAAACTTTCTGCACTTATATCAAGCTAAACTATTCTCGAGCCACCTCGAACCAGCCCGTGCGGTAGGCATCTAGATCATCTCGCCACCTCCTCCTAATTCGAAAATATACTTTAAAAATGTTATTTTAATATTACAAAGCCTGGAGCACAGGCGTAGGGTAGCCAGCCTATCGGTATTTTACAGGATGCATTTTGAAGAGTGCGCGAGAATTGCATGACTTAATTCCGCCATCACCTTTCAACCATCGGACAATCTGACGCACGGCAAGTATCCAACCTTACGTTGTTAACACCTCTACGGTCAAGACTAAGCGTTTCGCCTCATCTTTTATACTGCGTATATCAAAGGAACCATTTGCCTGCTGCAGTCTTCGCTTCCGATTACTTATAATTTAAGTGTCTTCAAGGCTAAACTTGTGCGCCTCGCCATCAACGATTGCATCACTGCTTACCATCAGGTGTTAGTCTTTATAAAATAATATAAAAAAGACATTTCAATTTAATTTTTTTTTTATTATTGATAGGCTCGCGTTTGATCACTATCTCACTTGATTTATATGTGTAAATATAAATATTTAAGTAACCCAAGCTGTGACCAGTGGTTTCACTCGCGTCTTTGGTTACTGTTTCGCTCCTGTGGTTCGTAGGTTGCCCAGTTTTTTCTTTTGATTCTGGGGTGGCGACCATGCATCGGAAGACGCGTCGTTAGAAAGCCTCCCACAAGATGGACCGATGACCTGGTGAGGGTCGCGGGAATCCGATGGATGGACCGCTCCAGTGCGTCTCGCACTGGAGCGGTCATTATGGCGACACTTGGGGGAGGCCTATGTCCAACAGTGGACATCTTTCTGATGATGATGATGAGCTTTTGAGCTAATGAACACTAAAAGCAAATTCACACTACAAGGAAATAGTACATTTTCATACAAGTACTTATAGAAATTTTTTTTATTTCAGCCGAGGTGAAATTCGCCCGAGCCGTAGGCGAGGGTGTTATGGAGCCGAGTGCTGCAATTCCACATGTATCAAACAACGTATTTCAATACACTTACTAAGAAATAAACAAACGAGGGTTGACGCGAGACTCGTGGGGTTTGCGCAGTGAATACGATAGATACAATAAATTGTGGCGGGGTAAGCTCGCGCACTTTTCCACATTAGTGTAGAAAATAGAAAATTGTGTGCCTAAGAGCGGTAGGGATAGGAGCGTGTTTTCGAGTAAGTATATTGACATAGTACATTTTGATACAAGTGCAGTAAGTTTGTTATTGCGACCGAGGCGGAATACGCACGAGCCGCCAGGTAGGCGAATTTACGAACATTTTTTATGAAGATCGCAGTTGATCACTATCTCACCTAATGGTGGATGAAGTGATGATTTAGTCGACGGAGGAGCACGCTTGCCTAGAAGAAACCTATTCACCCTTTTTATTTTACGTGTGAAAATCATCTAATGACATTCCTCGCTCTTGGGCGGAGCGCGAGGGCGTGTCAAACTTACTGACTAAAAACACACTCCTGTTCTTCCGTTGCGTTTCATACCAGAGTCTTCCTTTCGGAATCAGACCCTTGGCCCCAGTAGGCTTCGACCCTGCTGGGCCCCTACGGTTGCTGACATCTCCTTGAGGCGCGCGTGGAACATTACTCGCCGTCGACGACTTGAGCTCGGTCCGGACGGTTACCAGCCGGTCGGACGGCGAGCTACCCATTGCGCGCCGTCCGCGAGACCGCGCCTACGGTGGCCGGAAATCGGGATCGGAATCCCGGCGGCTGGGGCGCGAGGGATTCACCCTTGATTTAAAGATCTCCAGGTTGTGGCTATCAGATAAATCAAACAGTTCTGGCATTTATGCTGAACTGGATCTATTTTGGTGCTTCTGTTTTTTTACATTTTTTTTTTTGTAATCTATATATATAAAAATAAATAGCTGTTCGTTAGTCTCGCTAAAACTCGAGAACGGCTAGACCGATTTGGCTAATTTTGGTCTTGAAATATTCGTGATAGTCCAGGGAAGGTTTAAACGGTGAGAAAAATGAAAAAAAAACCGAATACAACGCCATCTCTAATTAAAATGTCATTACAAAATGAATTATGCTGTTCTCATAATGCCAGTAGATGGCGTTATCCTAACTATGAGGCGGTACGAAGTTCGCTGGGTCAGCTAGTGTTTATATTATGTTTGTGCCTTGTGCTGTACCAAATAAATTCTTTTTTCTTTCTTTTCTTTCTTTCTCTGCATTTTCATTTTTCATTTTCGCTTTTCTCTCAGAGTTATAATGATGATTTTAATAAGTTTATTTATGTAAATACGTACCTTATGTCGTTACTGCAAATATAATTTTTGTTACTATATTATCCGTCAAGAGCAGTGGTGGCCGAGTGAAAGAGCAGTGGTGGCCGAGTGAAAGAGCAGTGGTGGCCAAGTGAAAGAGCAGTGGTGGCCAAGTGAAAGAGCAGTGGTGGCCGAGTGAAAGAGCACTGGTGGCCGAGTGAAAGAGCAGTGGTGGCCGAGTGAAAGAGCAGTGGTGGCCGAGTGAAAGAGCAGTGGTGGCCGAGTGAAAGAGCAGTGGTGGCCGAGTGAAAGAGCACTGGTGGCCGAGTGAAAGAGCAGTGGTGGCCGAGTGAAAGAGCACTAGTGGCCGAGTGAAAGAGCAGTGGTGGCTAAGTGAAAGAGCACTGGTGGCCGAGTGAAAGAGCAGTGGTGGCCGAGTGATAGAGCAGTGGTGGCCGAGTGATAGAGCAGTGGTGGCCAAGTGAAAGAGCAGTGGTGGCCGAGTGAAAGAGCAGTGGTGGCCAAGTGAAAGAGCAGTGGTGGCCGAGTGAAAGAGCAGTGGTGGCCAAGTGAAAGAGCAGTGGTGGCCAAGTGAAAGAGCAGTGGTGGCCGAGTGAAAGAGCAGTGGTGGCCAAGTGAAAGAGCAGTGGTGGCCAAGTGAAAGAGCAGTGGTGGCCGAGTGAAAGAGCACTGGTGGCCGAGTGAAAGAGCAGTGGTGGCCGAGTGAAAGAGCAGTGGTGGCCGAGTGAAAGAGCAGTGGTGGCCGAGTGAAAGAGCAGTGGTGGCCGAGTGAAAGAGCACTGGTGGCCGAGTGAAAGAGCAGTGGTGGCCGAGTGAAAGAGCACTAGTGGCCGAGTGAAAGAGCAGTGGTGGCTAAGTGAAAGAGCACTGGTGGCCGAGTGAAAGAGCAGTGGTGGCCGAGTGATAGAGCAGTGGTGGCCGAGTGATAGAGCAGTGGTGGCCAAGTGAAAGAGCAGTGGTGGCCGAGTGAAAGAGCAGTGGTGGCCGAGTGAAAGAGCAGTGGTGGCCGAGTGAAAGAGCAGTGGTGGCCGAGTGAAAGAGCAGTGGTGGCCGAGTGAAAGAGCAGTGGTGGCCGAGTGAAAGAGCAGTTGTGGCCGAGTGAAAGAGCAGTGGTGGCCGAGTGAAAGAGCAGTGGTGGCCGAGTGAAAGCGCACTGGTGGCCGAGTGAAAGAGCAGTGGTGGCCGAGTGAAAGAGCAGTGGTGGCCGAGTGAAAGAGCAGTGGTGGCCGAGTGAAAGAGCAGTGGTGGCCAAGTGAAAGAGCAGTGGTGGCCGAGTGAAAGAGCAGTGGTAGCCGAGTGAAAGAGCACTGGTGGCCGAGTGAAAGAGCAGTGGTGGCCGAGTGAAAGAGCACTAGTGGCCGAGTGAAAGAGCAGTGGTGGCTAAGTGAAAAAGCACTGGTGGCCGAGTGAAAGAGCAGTGGTGGCCGAGTGAAAGAGCACTGGTGGCCGAGTGAAAGAGCAGTGATGGCCGAGTGAAAGAGCACTAGTGGCCGAGTGAAAGAGCAGTGGTGGCTAAGTGAAAGAGCACTGGTGGCCGAGTGAAAGAGCAGTGGTGGCCGAGTGAAAGAGCAGTGGTGGCCGAGTGAAAGAGCAGTGGTGGCCGAGTGAAAGAGCAGTGGTGGCCGAGTGAAAGCGCACTGGTGGCCGAGTGAAAGAGCAGTGGTGGCCGAGTGAAAGAGCAGTGGTGGCCGAGTGAAAGAGCAGTGGTGGCCGAGTGAAAGAGCACTAGTGGCCGAGTGAAAGAGCAGTGGTGGCCGAGTGAAAGAGCAGTGGTGGCCGAGTGAAAGAGCAGTGGTGGCCGAGTAAAAGAGCAGTGGTGGCCGAGTGAAAGAGCAGTGGTGGCCGAGTGAAAGAGCAGTGATGGCCTGGTGGCCGAGTGAAAGAGCAGTGGTGGCCGAGTGAAAGAGCAGTGGTGGCCGAGTGAAAGAGCAGTGGTGGCCGAGTGAAAAAGCAGTGGTGGCCAAGTGAAAGAGCAGTGGTGGCCGAGTGAAAGAGCACTAGTGGCCGAGTGAAAGAGCACTAGTGGCCGAGTGAAAGAACAGTGGTGGCCAAGTGAAAGAGCACTGGTGGCCGAGTGAAAAAGCAGTGGTGGCCGAGTGAAAGAGCAGTGGTGGCCGAGTGAAAGAGCAGTGGTGGCCGAGTGAAAGAGCAGTGGTGGCCAAGTGAAAGAGCAGTGGTGGCCGAGTGAAAGAGCACTAGTGGCCGAGTGAAAGAGCAGTGGTGGCCAAGTGAAAGAGCACTGGTGGCCGAGTGAAAGAGCAGTGGTGGCCGAGTGAAAGAGCAGTGGTGGCCGAGTGAAAGAGCAGTGGTGGCCGAGTGAAAGAGCAGTGGTGGCCGAGTGAAAGCGCACTGGTGGCCGAGTGAAAGAGCGTGGTGGCCGAGTGAAAGAGCAGTGGTGGCCGAGTGAAAGAGCAGTGGTGGCCGAGTGAAAGAGTAGTGGTGGCCGAGTGAAAGAGCAGTGGTGGCCGAGTGAAAGAGCAGTGGTGGCCGAGTGGAAGAGCAGTGGTGGCCGAGTGAAAGAGCAGTGGTGGCTGAGTGAAAGAGCACTGGTGGCCGAGTGAAAGAGCAGTGGTGGCCGAGTGAAAGAGCAGTGGTGGCCGAGTGAAAGAGCAGTGGTGGCCGAGTGGAAGAGCAGTGGTGGCCGAGTGAAAGAGCAGTGGTGGCTGAGTGAAAGAGCACTGGTGGCCGAGTGAAAGAGCAGTTGTGGCTGAGTGAAAGAGCACTGGTGGCCGAGTGAAAGAGCAGTGGTGGCCGAGTGAAAGAGCAGTGGTGGCCGAGTGAAAGAGCTGTGGTAGCCGAGTGAAAGAGCTGTGGTGGCCGAGTGAAAGAGCTGTGGTGGCCGAGTGAAAGAGCAGTGGTGGCCGACTGAAAGAGCTGTGGTGGCCGAGTGAAAGAACTGTGGTGGCCGAGTGAAAGAGCAGTGGTGGCCGAGTGAAAGAGCAGTGGTGGCCGAGTGAAAGAGCACTGGTGGCCGAGTGAAAGAGCACTGGTGGCCGAGTGAAATAGCACTGGTGGCCGAGTGAAAGAGCTGTGGTAGCCGAGTGAAAGAGCTGTGGTGGCCGAGTGAAAGAGCTGTGGTGGCCGAGTGAAAGAGCAGTGGTGGCCGACTGAAAGAGCTGTGGTGGCCGAGTGAAAGAACTGTGGTGGCCGAGTGAAAGAGCAGTGGTGGCCGAGTGAAAGAGCAGTGGTGGCCGAGTGAAAGAGCACTGGTGGCCGAGTGAAAGAGCACTGGTGGCCGAGTGAAATAGCACTGGTGGCCGAGTGAAAGAGCACTGGTGGCCGAGTGAAAGAGCAGTGGTGGCCGAGTGAAAGAGCAGTGGTGGCCGAGAGGTAAAGGCCCCGACTTACGAGTGGCGGTTGCGGGTTTAAAACCAGCCAGGCGCATTACTTTGTGTAATTTATTTCATCACCACTGTTCTATTTTGACTCCCTTAATATTATCGAAATATACGTTCTTTTATTTATTTATTTATTTATTTAAACTTCATGTACAGTAGTGGTACATAGGCGGCCTTAATGCAACAAGACTGGTAGATAATCCAGTCAACCTTTGGGTTAACAAGACAATACTGTGGTAGGTTTGCACAATAAATATATAACAGATACTTCAAACAGAAAAAATAAAATAAAAAATAAGCTATTTATAATAATAAAATAAACTTCTAAAATTATAAACTAATTTAGGATAAATCAAAAGACTAGTTCATTATATACTGGGTTTTATTGTTTCCAATATTAATAACAAGATTTTAAAGAACAAATAACATTTCATAAGCGATACGTTACACATTTATTAATAATTATAGTTAATATTCTAATAGTTTCACTCACAATTATTAACATAGAAGCAATATATTATCAAACATCAAATACCCTCAATTTATTATTTAACTTACTTGCAAATCACAGGTTGTTAACTCCACAAACGTCGCACAGAAACTGAGAACGCAAACTCCGTGAAAGTCGCTGCGCCAGGGGGGCGCGGCGGCGGGGTATAGGCTGAGCCTTTGTCCCGCAATATGGTAGGGTCCCGTGAATACGGGGTCTGCGTTGGGGGCGCCCTATAAGCGGCGACCTCGGGGCTGGCGCACATGCGCAGCTTGCCTATGAGTAACTGCATTGTGTTCAGTAGGAGCGCCTCGACACTGCTCCTGCAGTGCCGATTCTTCACGACATCTCGGCGGTCAGTCCCCACCGGGTGGAATCCCCGGTTGCCCGGAGGAAGCCCAGCGAGAGACGACCAGCGACGAGAATGCCGGCTTTGGGGGCGCTCCCTACTGAGGAAGAAAACGCAATAATGGTGACATGGCCTTTTGTAGGTGTAGGGAGGGGATGTTGCCACCATTGCGATCTCGGCCGTTTTAAACATTTCCTTTAAATTCAAATTATTATAGTATTGTTTTGCAGCTACTATGTATTATTTAATGGTAACTAATACCCAAATTATTAATCGATAACCAATGTACGACTTAATATAACATAAAAGAGGTATAGAATAACACACGCTTACACTAATAAACACATATACGTTCTTTTGCGACATAAGCAGCCGTTTTTTTTTTGTTAACTCAGAAGTTTGATTTTTTCACAGCTTCAAGGGACTGCAGACCTGATAATATGGTTTTAATTTCAACTTGATGCCTTTACGCGTTCCCGACATAAAGGGCCTTGACAGTCAGACAGACGAGGAAAGACGGGCAACAAAATGATCCTATAAGGGTACCGTTTTTTTTCCTTTTTTAGGTACAGAACCCTAATAATAAAAATGTTAATAAAGATACTGTAATTTTTTTTTCAAATCTATTTAACTCAGCCGTTACTGAGAAAAAGGCTTCAGAAAATCACTCACAATCAACATAACATGCAGGCGAAACCACGGGCCGAAGCCAGTACTTACATGATGCATTCAGGTAGCTTGTTTGCAAAATGTGGTTTGATAAATTCACTCTGTTTATGACGTTGATATATTTTCGCTGTGAATTTTAAAGTAGTGGAATGTAGAGCAATTTGTTACGACAGACTAGCTGTATTTTGTGGTTCTGCTTGCAAGTAGGGGTGCTTTCAAAGTCAAAAGTTATTTCAAATAGACCATTTACAGGCACTTTTGAATAGTCAAATGACGGTCAGTCCAAAAAAAAAGTGAATCTAAATTGCACGTTCCAAAGCGTAGATCTCTATGGAAAAGAATGTGCAAGAAACTCCATGGACACTCTTTTAAATTATATTGTGAGTTACATAATTATAATCTTTGTTACATATTTCTTGTTGCTTATACATATTATGTGAGCACAATGTAGATAAGTAATAAAAAATAAAACCAATTAAAAGATAGAAATTAAATTAAGCAATTGGCAGCTAAGAGATGACCAGTCTTAACTGACAGCACCCGTTCATGAGCATGACGCGTGCATCAGCCCCACTCAGCACCCGTTCACGAGCATGACGCGTGCATCAGCCCCACTCAGCTCAACCATTTTGAAGGGACGAATGACCCAACGACATGTGCCACCATCAGCGAGACATTTGAGTGAGCATAACAAACTCCCAACTGCCATGCTCGTAATGTCAAAAAATAAATAAATAAAAATTTAACCTAATAAAAATGCTCCATGGTACTCCACATTCACAAATTTGAAAAAAAAGTGCTTCTACATTATACAATGCTAGTTTCCAAATACAAAAGGTAATAAATGATCACAAGCTTTATTAGACAAATTAAATAAAAACATCACAAAAACAAGAAAACAAAAAAGGCAATAGCATTTCTTCCAATATTTATAAAACCAAAAAAAAAATCTAATTAGTAGTGGCTGTGGCTGTGGAGCAGGACCGGCATTTAGCCAAGCATTTGTATCAAGGATATAAACTTCCAGTTTATAATATGCTTGTCTACATAGCGTGCGTTTAACGCATGTTTTAAATTTGGATTCATTTAGTTGTAAAATCACAAGTGGTATTTTATTATAAAATTTTACCCAGTACCCCATAAAAGAACTATGTACTTTAGCCAATCTGAATCGAGGTTGATCTAATTTGTCCCTATTTCTAGTATTAAAATTGTTCCTCTTTGTAAAAAGATGAATATTTTTTCGAACATACATAATATTTTCATATATGTATTGACAAGGTACCGTCATGATGTTTATATCCTTAAATAGTTCCCTTAGAGAATCGCGCCTGCGAAGATTTTATATGTCTCTGATAGCTCTTTTCTGCAGAATAAAAATAGATTCTATGTCTGCAGCCCGTCCCCATAGCAAAATACCATAAGACATGATACTGTGAAAGTAACTATATAGACCAGCCTCGCGGTCTATTGACGGATTTTTCTGACCGCATATACTGCTGAACTAAGCCGTCCTGCCAGAGATGTTAAATTGAAAAAAAAACCCCATTGTAGCCTCGAGTTGAGCGTGATTCCTAGGAAAACTTTGTTTTTGACGAATTCAAGTTTCTTTTCGTTCAATACTATTTCCAAATCATTACTTTTAACATTCGTTAACGCAAATTTTATGCACTTCGTTTTTTTCCCATTTAATACTAAATTATTAACAGTGAACCAGTTATGGACCTGCTGTAGAGCGTTGTTTAAGTCATCAAGATTTGTGGAACGTCAATTGATTTTAAATATATAATTTATTATCATTTTGACTTTTAAATCTTGAGAATTGACACCATTTATTTGTACTTGTTGCTGCCTGTCATTTAAATAAGATTTCACCAAGCTTAGTGCAAGTTTACCTAATCCGTAATGTTCTAGCTTTAAAAGCAAGGTTTCGTGATTAACACAATCAAAAGCCTTTGAGAGGTCACAGAAAATTCCTATCGCATCTTGGGATTCTTCCCACGCCGCAAATATGTGTTTTAATAAGGTGACACCAGCGTCAGTCGTACAACGTCCTTTGGTGAAACCATACTGCTGTTTGTGTAAAATTTTATTGGTCTTAAAATTGAAAGAATTGAAAGCATTTGATTGATAACTTTTTCAAACACCTTACTGAAAACCGGCAACACGGATACAGGTCTATAATTGTTGGTGTCATTATGGTCGCCGGATTTAAAAAGAGGTATAACTTTGCTGTATTTCATTATATCAGGAAAGACTCCTTGGTCCACACACAAATTAAAAATTAAGGCCAAGTACGGTGCTATGGTCTCAATTATAGATGTGCATACTTTAACAGACATTCCCCATAGGTCTTCAGTTCATTTAATTTTGATTTGCCGGAAAACCTTTAAGACTGTCATAGGGTTTATATGATTGAATTGAAATTCAACTGGACAAAGGCGGACTTAATGCCTTAGGCATTTTCTACCAGGCGACCTTAGTAAGGGTGGTGCAGAAACATAAAATGCCATAGAAGGCATGTCATAGACGACATGTCTTCTCTTTTTCTTCCCTTCAATTCTTCCTTGAATATAACTTCTTCTTCTTCTCTTCGTGTAGAGGGAATTCTCGGTGCACAAGTCCGACTCGCACTTGACCAATTTTTTCTTAACATTTCCTCACTCTTTGAGTTAGGTACTACTGTCTTGTAGATGCGTTTACAAACATGTAAATTCATATAGAGCACGCCGCACGTGCACGCGCGAGGGAGCGGCATTGCGACACCCCAGCCACCGGGATCCCGACCCGACGGCGAACAATGGGTATCCCGCCTTCCGACCGTCCGGTAACCGTCCGGATCGAGCTCAGATCGTCGACGGCACATGCTGTTCCACGCGCGCCTCAAGGAGATGTCAGCAAACCGTAGGGGCCCAGCAGCGGCCTAAGGTCTGCTTCTGAAAAGAAGACTCGGCCCTGGTATGAAAGGCAACGAAGGAACAGGTCTGGTATGGTTTTTTAGTCAGTAAAAGTCTGACACACCCTCTCGCCCCGCCCAAGAGCGGGGGATGTCAATTGATGATTTTTACACCGAAAAATAAATAAATAAAAAAGCCAAACCCGGAACAACTATCTGTACCATATCTACAAATATTTATTCCGTACGGGAATCGAACCTGTAACACACCGAGCCACGATTGGAGCTATGTAATTACGATTAAGTTAGTCTTAAATTTCTTATATACTAGCTTCTACCAGCGGCTTCGCCCGCGAAAAATTAGTTTTCTCCATACAAACTTCCATCCTCCGTTTTACCCCCTTAGGGGTGGAGTTTCGTAAAATCCGTTCTTAGCGGATGTCTACACCCTATAAGGAACCTACCTGCCAAATTATAGGTGTTATAGTTTCTGAGATTTCATGATTAATCAGTGAGTGGTATATCGCTTTTATATTTTAAAGATTTATTATGCTTTCGTTCCCTTTATCATCAAAAGTAACAGTCTACCCTTACATTTTAATTCTCGCCGTGCATGCGAAAAATATCAGCTCTATAGACATTATTTATTTGGCGGCTATAAATTTAAGCAAAATGGCTGCCATCTGTCAAAAGTCGTTTGCACGCCAGCCATATTTGCCATGGGAAAATTTGTAAGTACATAAAATAAATCTGTAGAAGTTTTTAGTTGTGCGCGCATCACGTAAAATGTACGAAATCGATTTAAATAACTTTTATACATTAAAATTGTGTGTAACTTGATTTGTTACTTAGGCTTTGTTTTTTTTTTTTTAATTGATATAAACTAGTGCTTGACTGCGATCCCACTTGATGGTAAGCAGTGTTTCGGTTAACTATATCGAAAGATATACTACATTCATTGACTGTTAGGCGGTACGAAGTTCGCCGAGTCAGCTAGTAGGTAATAAAGGTATCATCATCATCATCATTTCAGCTGAAAGACGTCCACTGTTGGACATAGGCCTCCCCCATATGCCGCCATAATGGCCGGTCCTGTGCGTCTCGCATCCATCGGATTCCCGCGACCCTCACCAGGTCATCGGACCATCTTATTGGAGGCTTTCCAACGCTGCGTCTTCCGGTACGTGGTCGCCACTCCAGAATCTTTCGTCCCCATCGACCATCTGTTCTGCGAGCAATGTGCCCTGCCCACTGCGACCTAAGTTATGCGTTTATTTATTTTTTGTTTTATTTTACCTAAACGCTATGTGTCAAAACATCTCCCACTTGGGCGTAAATTATTTATACAGTTTTTTCTCGTTTATCACTCTTTCTCATATTGATAACCGCATGAAAATCCTTTGCATGGTTTAGGAGGACTTAGTGGATAAACAAACAGACGTACACAGAAAACATCAAAACAACTAGAAATATGTACACTAAAGTAAGTTGTGAACAGCGCCATCTCGTTTGATTTAGGGGAAACATTAGTACATGGCTTTGCCAGGTAATGGCATTCGCCTTAAGAGAGAATGTAGTTCAGCTGGTTCCCGATAGATGGCAGTGTTCGGAGTTTAGATATTTTGTTTGAGTACAATTTTAAATATATTTTTTTTTGAATGACAGACGAATATTGACTTTAATGGCACCGTTTTAAGTTTCTCAAAAATCTAGCTAAGTAATATATGATTATTCATCTCATTTCGGTTTCAACTGACCTCGATAAACTTCTAAGAGGTATCTTTGCAGAACAGTCTATAAAGTTCCACAAACCTAACCTCCATTTAAAAGGAAGTTTCCTCGGACCAGACGGGTTTGTCTGATTCTGGCAACTGCCCGATAGCAAATTTTGTTTAAAATATTGTTCTATTCTATTCCGAAGAACTCATACCGTGATATAGGATTTTGAATTTTTGTTCCTGTATGGGAACATAGATGTCGCTACATTACTCATCTCCGGAGAGATCAACAGATACTTTTTATGCGTCCCGTGCCAGTAGGAGGTTGGTTTCAATGCATTGGAACTAGAAGCCATATAGTTTTTGGTGAGTCGGAACTGTCTGCGGTGATTAGGGTTGCCAACTATACTGTTAAAAATTGTTGACTGTAGATATTATGCTGTTTTTAACTACATTATACTTTTACTGATGAACAAAAATAAAGTAGGTATACAAAATGTTGTTTTCAGCATCAAAATTTTCTATAGACGTTTACACAATTTTTTTTTTATCAAATCACAGTCGTAGATTTTAATTTTAGATATAATTGTGAGGTTTATGAAGTTTTTCAAAAAGACTGTAAATTAATAAGTTGTGCGAGAAGCTCTAAACAATATGTATATAAAACATTTAACAAATAAAATACTTACTGTTAATTTTTATAAAATACTGTTTAATATTCTTCTCAGATTTAAAAATATTTCTTGTAATAAAAGTTGGCAACCCTAGCGGTGATGCCGCACTAAGTCGGGGTGATGATCTCGCTGCAGGGTCAAGCGGGTCGAAGCGGTGCTATGTTCAGCCTTCAAGATCGACCAATCCATCCTGTATCTTTTACTATTTAGGCCCAAGTTTTTTCTAACATCATCATCTCTCTAGCCTTTTCCCAACTGAATACCCGTGTTTTACATTACGCGACTTTCTATTAGACCTCCACAACCCAGTTACTGGGCAACACGGTAATCCCTGAATATAGACTGATGGCAAGACTTTCTGACTACCTGTAAAGTTATCAAAAAATAAAAGGCCCATTTTGACATTTGTCGAATACGCAAAAAGAATACACGCAACATAACATTTATGTATTTTTTTAAAACACTATGTAATTAATTATTATTTTAATGTTTTTTTCAGTTCCTGTGGCACCCCGAGCTCTGTGTTCAAAAATGAGATTAGAGTTAACTCTAATGACGTCATCTGGGTATGCATCTACGCTCGCATTTTTGAACGCGTACGTAGAGTTCAACTGTCAATGTCAAGCAAGTGTCATTTATATTACACCAACCTAACCTGCTCGGTGTTAGAGTTTGTTGGGTTAAATCTAGGGTAGCTTCTCGAGTTATAAAAGAACGACCCTGGGTTGCAACTCGAAGCATTTTTGAACGGTTGGAGTAGCGACTCTACTCTACTCTGGTTATTTTTGAACGCAGGGCAGGGGGGTATCTTCTAGGAGTGCCACGGGTCCCGAATGGTTACATTCTAGTGTCTATATCAAATGTCAAAACGGGCCTTTTATTTTTTAACTACTTTTACGGTTGTCAAAGATGACACCATGAATGACAACCAGCTTTTATTTAATTTAATTTTTTTATATTTTTTCTTTATCTTACTTTTTTTTTAACCCCAATGCGATCATTGATCATTTCAGCCGAAAGATGTCCACTGTTGGATATAGGCCTCCCCCAAGCATCTCCAGAACGGCCAATCCTGTGCGTCTCGCATCCACCGCATTCCCGCATAAATGCGCTTATCGTAACTTTTTTCTATTAGTATTTAAATACATATAACATCGGTAGAAATGAAATTCAAAACCATTTCATACAAAAAAATTCTTTATTTTAAATCAGTTATTCTATTTTGTTAATCACAAATACAGGGTAAATTAAATTAAAAAAACTTTGTAGAGATCATTTCACACTATAATATAAGGGCGAAAGTTTGTGAATGTGTCTGTCCATTTGTTACTTTTTTTGTTGGATTGCGATGAAACTTGGTACCAAGTGACCATTCTTGGTCATTCTTGGTCAGTAGTATTAGGTCAACGTGGTGTCCTAAGCTGGCTAACCCACCTGCTTGATAAGTTATTTAAATCATTATCTTGCTATCATTAAAGATGAAAATTCTTTGTGCCAACATTTCGATAAATCTTGCTATCCTGGTGTGAGGGTAGATTAATAAAAAATATGGCACACCAGTAACACAAGTTAACTGTTAGTTAATTTCGTGATTCTTGGTCATTTTTGGTTGATCATTTTTAATGTTTAATGCACGTAAAGGTAAGAGGCAGATTTAATGCCTTAGGCATTTTGTACCAGTCAACCTTTGGGTGATGCAGAGAAAAATAGTGATAGGTGCAATAAAAGAGAAAAATAAAAAAAGGAGTATACAACGTGTAACAAAAAGGGTATATACATCAAGAAGCGCTGAAGATTATAGGTGGTATAGAATCTCTACACAAAGTGTCAGACCAAAATAAATAACTCAAAGAATTGATACCAAATTCTTGGTATCGTATGATTCTTGAATTCAAATCATAACAAACGTGTCACGACACTACGAGGGTCAATAACATTCCACGTCACTTGCTAATATTACGAAACATTTCTTCTGTAAATCTGATCGCCTAGTACCTGTCTACCTAATTCTGATGGTGCGTTTACACGTGGGCCCAGCCTCGGCCAATCGCCATTGTTTAAACGGGGTTTCCCCGTTTACACAATAGCTAGGGATAGAGATTGCCCGCGGCGCGCGCTTGCATGAGACGTTTTGTTCGCCTAGTACCTGTCTACCTAAAATTTTGCCTCAAAAATATTTATTTATTTTATTTATTTATTAAAACTTTATGCATTAGTAAGAAACAATGTACAAAGGCGGACTAAAAATTAACCAAAATAAAAAATGATAAATAAATAATAACATTCAATAATGGAAATATTTTTCCATACTCCGAGCAAAGTAAATATTAAAATGAAAAATAATAATTCAACTTACATTTTTAAAGATGTGGTTCGATGTGATGACCGTGGTACTGTATACACAAGGCCGCTCGCCTGTGCATGGCCACCTGAACATTGCGTAGCATGTCTGGTGTTACTGTCCTGAAAGCGGCTTCGATTCGCTCTCTCATTTGCTCCACTGTATCACACGGCATTGCGAACACAATGTTTTTAATGTATCCCCACAAAAAGAAATCTAATGGAGTTAGGTCTGGGGATCGCAGGGGCCAAGCCACGTGTCTGCTACCGCGCCCGATCCCACTGACGAAAGCGCATAACCAAATGCTCCCGAACATCACGTGCGTAGTGTGGTGCGACGGAAACGGTATGGCTGCTAACCGTCATTGTGCAACACTCGCCATACTTGCATATGGTTTGAGGCATCCAGCGCTAATGCAGCTCGCCGAGTGCTAGTACGCGGGTTATTTTCAAAATGCTCCAGTACGGCTTCCTCAAATTCTGGATCGGTAGTGTTCGGGCGACCCCCTAAACCAGGAGCGTGGAAGGAACCGGTTTGGTGCAGACGAAGTACCATGCGATGGAAACACGCCACCGAAGGAAGCTGTCGACGCTCAGCTTCTGGCCTACCCTCGATAAATCGGCGATGATAAAGTTCGCGAGCAGCTCGCACATTACCGTCCTCTCTTCCGACTTCCGACACACAACATCATCTCATAATATTCACTATTACTTAACACCATCATACGATTGTCACAACCACAATAAATCACAAGCACCGAACCGGATATGCGACTGCAATGTACGATTATTGGTCGTCCACTAATGCAAAATTTTACTTTATTTATTTACCTAATTTCACTTTAGGCTAGCCTTTCGGCGCGCTCAAAGATGCCGCATGCCGCCAAAGGGAGTAGCCGAACGAACGATGGAAACATTGCCATCTCTCTCACATAATACACGCAGGTGGCGCGTGCGACAGGGACACAATATTTTATCGTATTCAATATCATAATGAAAGGAAATTAGGGATCTGTGATTGCGCAAGCCGCTGTTAAATTCAGCAATAACAATTCTCGTTTCTTATGGACTCTTAGTACTTTTGCATGTTTTTCATTTATTTTGAAAAGATAAATTAAGACTAAACTGGCTAAACTGTACCATACCGGCTGCTGAGTTATAAGCTTATAATATTTTTGTAGAAAAGGTTTATTTATGTCTAAGAAGTAATTACGCAGACTTAATGTGCGCAAGCGTATAGTTTTTTAGAAAAAAAAAAAATGATATTATTTCGTAACATTTGACAGTATTTTGACAGGTTTCATTTACTTTGTACTTGTTGGTAGTATCTATGACAAAGGTAGTTCATACTGTGTTGTAGGTACCTACTCGATTCTATGGAGATTACTTTGTCGACAATTGTTACGTTCAATCATTTGTTTGTTGCTATCCTATCTACGTAAAACAATAAAAAAGTAGGTATTTCTTCTTGTCACGTAGATACCAGATAGATACCTAATTATTCCATATCCATACGAATACCCTTACCTACTTAGAGTCTCCTCTAAAAGCGGCGTGGGTCGCACGCTTGCGTGTCTAATATTTTGAAAAATTGAATGAGCTGCCCGGCGCGTGCACTCGCTCTAGTTTTTGGCATGGCTTGTTATTCACAAACATTATCTTTAAAGAGTGTATCACTATCAATGTATGCGTTTAAGTTGAACTAAATTGTATTAATTTCTACGTTATAAGAAAAAAAAGTTTTGATTTAAATCAGCGATTTTTTTTAATTAATTTGATTTTAATCGAGATTTAAATTACTTATTAAAATCAATTGATTCAAATAATTTCAACTCTGCAAAAAAGTAACAACTTATTAAAGTCTTCTAATTAAATTAAATTCAAGAACGGAACCCACTGGGAGTTTATTTGTACTAGGAGACGCATAAGTTGCTTAGAAATTATATTTTGGGTTCAAATATTATGATATGAAATCCTTTTTCGTGGCGTCTTTCGCACGTCCATCAAGTAATTAATTTCTCGCAAACTAAGTACCTACCTATGGTGGTAAGTCCCCTCTTTGAGGAGTGGCTGGAAAGGCAACACGGCGTCCTTACCTTCCGCATGACGCAGGTCCTCACCGCACACGGTAAGTTCGGGAAGTTCCTGCACCGAATTCGTGCGGAAGCGACGCCCGGGTGCCGCCACGGTTTGGACCGCCCGGAGGACACGGTGGAGCACATGGTAGAGGTGTGCCCCGCTTGGGCAGGGCAACGCCGTGTCCTCGTGGGGGTGATCGGCGGCGGCGATCTCTCACGCCGGGCTTTGGTACAGGCCGTGGAGCGAGGAGGAGTGGCAGGTGGTCGCCTCCTTCTGCTAAGCAGTAATGCTAGCGGCGGCCGATCGCGTGAAGCAACGGTCCTCACGCCCCAACCACCGCCGGGATTCCGATCCCGATTTCCGTCCACCGTAGGTACGGGCTTGCGGACGGCGAGCAATGGGTGTCTCGCCGTCCGACCGTCCGATAATCGTCCGGACCGAGCCCAAGTCGTCGACGACGACGCCTCAAGGAGATGTCAGCAACTGTAGGGGCCCAGCAGAGTAGAAGCCTACTGGGGCCAAGGGTCTGATTCTCAGAAGACTCAGCCCTGGTACGAAAGACAACGAAGGAACAGGAGTGGGTTTTTAGTCAGTTAAAGACTAACACTATCTCCCGGCCTGCCCAAAAGCGGGGGATGTCATAAGATGACTTTCCCACCGAAAAAAAAAGTACCTACCTATGTATGACAACCGACATAAAAAGAATTAGGTACGTAAGAAAATTTGTAGGAATGTAGTTACTAAATTAGGTATTATTTAATGTGTTGTAGGTACCTACTCGATTCTATGGTAGATTACTTTGTCGATAATTGTTACGTTCACTCATTTGTTTGTTGCTATCCTATCTACGTAAAACAATAATTAAGTAGGTATTTCTTATTGTTTCACGTAGATACCAGATAGGTAGGTACGAGTACCTAATTATTCCATATCCATACGAATACCCTTACCTACTTAGAGTCTCCTCTAAAAGCGGCGCTTGCGTGTCTAATATTTTGAAAAATTTAATGAGCTGCCCGGCGCGCGCACTAGTTTTTGGCATGGCTTGTTGTTCACAAACATTATTTTAAAGAGTGTATCACTATCAATGTATGCGTTTTAAGTTAAACTAAATTGTGTTATAACAAAAAAGTCGATTTAAATCAACGATTTTTTTTATATCATTTGATTTTAATTGAGATTTAAATTACTTATTAAAATCCATGATTTAAATCATCTCAACTCTGCAAAAAAGTACCAACTTATTAAAGTCCTCTAATAAAATTAAATTCAAGAACGGAACCCACTGGGAGTTTATTTGTACTAGGAGAGACATAAGTTGCTTAGAAATGATATTTTGGGTTCAAATATTATGATATGAAATCCTTTTTCGTGGCGTCTTTCGCACGTTAATCAAGTAATTAATTTCTCGCAAACTAAGTGCCTACTATGTATGGTAACCGACATAAAAAGAATTAGGTACGTAAGAACATTTGTAGGAATGTAGTTACTAAATTAAAAGTATTATTACTGTGTTGTAGGTACCTACTCAATTTTATGGTAGATTACTTTGTCGACAATTGTTACGTTCACTCATTTGTTTGCTATCCTATTTACGTAAAACAATAAAAAAGTAGGTATTTCTTATTGTTTCACGTAGATACCAGATAGATACCTAATTATTCCATAACCACACGAATACCCTTATCTACTTAGTCTCCTCAACTAAAAAAAAAAAAAACATTTTTCTTCTCAAAACTATTTTCCTTTGAAAAATTTTGTTAAGAAAAATAAACATCCGGAACCCTTTATCCACTGTTTGAAGAAGTACCAGGAGTAAGAGGTTTGTTTTTATTCATGAACAGTTCACTGACACCGATCAGCTGACTTTTTGCTAGTGATGTATTGATTTCAGTTTGAAATGTTCGGTTTCTGGTATCATGTGTATTGAAATAATTCATAATTTCCTACCATGTAAATATAATGTTCAAAAACCCTTCCCGTATCGTTTGTTATCTTATCAAGAAGCCGTGCACTTGGTATGTATATACCCTTTTTGTTACACGTTGTATAAAAAAAAAAAACTTAGGGTGTCTTTGAGATCGACGCACAAACGAATACCATGGATCCAGTAAGTACATGATTCTGGATCCGCAGTGGTGGAATTTTTCGTAGGAATTTTCCTAATTTAAAAAAAAAATCTTTACGTTTTTTTTTTTTTAATTTAAACTGCGTAATTAATTCCTAATTAATTTAATATACCAATTTGTTGTACAATTTTCTCGTACTACTTATCTTGTTAGAACAATGTAATTCACTTTAGACTTTTGACATCTTTTGCTGGCTAATCGGCTGGAAATAGTAGCCGGACAAGCTCACGCAACTAGTCAGCCCAGACCAGTCTCCGACTAGTTCGGCCACACAATGCTCTCAATCCAGGACACATAGTTGAGCACCCTGGTGTAAATGCCAGGTTCTCCGACGAATCCGCAAGCTTTGCCGAAGGAGGTGACTCCGACGACGGTGTACATGCATGAGATCTTCTTGTTTTTAATCTGGAGTGGACCACCGCTGTCGCCCTGGAAAAGAATTTAAATAAAATCAACTGAGACGTATTTTTAGGGTTCCATGCCTAAGGGCGGAATTCACCAATAAAACTAATCGTGTCACTTGTAAAAATACAGACAAGTGACACTTGTAAAAATACAGACAAGTGACACTTGTAAAAATACAGACAAGTGACACTTGTAAAAATACAGACAAGTGACACTTGTAAAAATACAGACAAGTGACACTTGTAAAAATACAGACAAGTGACACTTGTAAAAATACAGACAAATGACACTTGTAAAAATGCAGACAAGTGACACTTGTAAAAATACAGACAAATTACACTTGTAAAAATGCAGACAAGTGACACTTGTAAAAATACAGACAAGTGACACTTGTAAAAATACAGACAAATGACACTTGTAAAAATACAGACAAATGACACTTGTAAAAATACAGACAAGTGACACTTGTAAAAATACAGACAAGTGACACTAGTGACAGCGGCTGAACGTGATTATGCGAGCCAAACGTTAAAACGCGATTAGTTTTATTGGTGAATTCCGACCTAAGTCGGCAGAAACGGAACCCTTATTGGATCACTTTGTTGTACAAATGTCTGTCTATCCGTCTATCAAGACCCTTTATCACAGCAAAAGCTGTCTCTTTAATTGATTATATTAATAGATAAAACATAGTTTTAATTTTACAAAACGACCGCTCTTATGTTAAAGAGTCCTCGACAGTACCCACATTTTATTATTTTTTCTTGTTAGTGGCCAATTTTATTTTTGAATAAACTGGTTTGATGTGCGTACATTTTAATTCACTTAATATGTATTTTACACTACCTGCTCAATAATGCCCTTATATATATATATGTATATATATCATACAACCATCACTTAAAGCAAGTCATTCTGTCCCTAGGCGATTTAATGTAGTATTGGTGTTCCTTATGGAGTAATGAGATTTGAATTTGGAGTGCCAGAAACCATTATTTTGAAGAAAAAAAAGTAGATTTTGTGACTCGGGAATAAAGCAGTTTCTTTGAGTCGCGGGCGGCATGTTGAATTCTCTCGGGAGTTAATTATTTAAATCCCTCGGTGGCGTTCGGGATTCAAACTTAGCAACCTCCGTTTCGTTGGGTGATTGTATCGGAAAATCCCTAGTTGATAGTGTCCATACCTGGCAGGTATCCCTGGAAACCTGTTTGTCTCCATAGCAGGTCTGCGACTGGGCAACGAAACCTTGCTTCATGAGACGAACTGGAGGGTATTTCTGCATGCACTCAGTTGTTGAAAACTTATGTAACACCACCTGTAAGAAAAAACAGAAAGTAATCATTATCCACAACTATCACACAACGCCATCTAGTCCTAAACTAAGCAGAGCTTGTGCTATGAGTACTAGACAACTGATAAACATAAATTACACCCAGACACAGAACAAATGATCGTGCTCATCACGCAAACATTTGTCTTGGTTGGGTTAAATCGTCGTAGGTCGAACCCACGAGCTCCGGCATAAAAGTCAGGGCCACTAACCACTAGGCCACATGTGAATGTGAGAAAACTGTGGACTCCGCGAATTCTTAGATTACTTCCTATTACGACTCACTTTTTATTATGATTATTTTTATTGTACTTTTTAGTACAATATTGACCAGTCTACACTGTCCTTATATAATATCTACTTATACTGTAATATGGAAATATTGTAAGAACAACAATTTTTTTAAAAGAGTAACCATGGAGTTTCTTGCCGGTTCTTCTCAATAGGAAACGACCAATTTGGAACCGTGCACTAGCTTCTGACGTTTTATAAGTGTACTGTAGTGACCTACATATTATTAAAATTAGGTAAAATTATATTTAAAAAAACAAAATATTTACATACATACAGACACTAACCACTAGTATTATATATAGAACTAGCTTTTGCCCGCGGCTTCGCTCCCGTCAACTGACTACTCTACCCTACCCTACCCTACTCTACCCTACTCTACCCTACTCTACCCTACTCTACCCTACTCTACCCTACTCTACCCTACTCTACCCTACTCTACCCTACTCTACCCTACTCTACCCTACTCTACCCTACTCTACCCTACTCTACCCTACTCTACCCTACTCTACCCTACTCTACCCTACTCTACCCTACTCTACCCTACTCTACCCTACTCTACCCTACTCTACCCTACTCTACCCCACTTTACCCTACTCGATAAAAAGTACCCTATGTCCGTCTCCTGGTTCTAAGCTACCTCCCCACCAATTTTCAGCCAAATCGGTTCAGCCGTTCTTGAGTTATAAGTGGTGTAACTAACACGACTTTCTTTTATATAGGTATATAGATGATCTGTCTAGTTGCTAGGTAATTTGTCTTGTTTGTGTCACTCATTGAAAAATACATAATTTTAAGAAGGATCTTTTGTATTAATTTAAAGGTAGGGATATGTAGAAATACCCATCGTATTCTACATTGGTGACCCCGACGTGATTTGAAGACGCAACTTTCTGATACCCATCGTATTCTACAGTACTTAGAAATAGCTATTACCCACCTTCTGTAAAACATTGGAAACGTCGCCACTGTATCTGGTGAGACCCCAGCCCGTGGCTTGGACCTTCTCTTCCGATCCTTCTGCAGGATCTCCAGTGGGAAGACACGCTGGCACGATGAACTGGTCCAATGCAATCCTAAAATGTTAACAACCATTAATGTGGTAATCGTTTTTAAAGGAGTTTCCTTAGGTAATGATTGAATAATCATTGACCCATCAAACTATCAAACTTATTAAGTTTTTTTTTTTTGAGTGAATAAACTATACCCTATTCATCTGGGCTTGAGACAAAATGTAAATAAAGAAAACGATATAGGTACCTTCGGCCAAGTTTCTTCGAAGCGTTTGAATATACTAACGTCGACGACTTGGGCTCGGTCCGGATGGTTAACGGACGGTTGGATGGCGAGATACCCATTGCTCGCCGTCCGCAAGCCCGCGCCTACGGTGGCCGGAAATCGGGATCGGGATCCCGGTGGCGGTTGGGGCGTGAGGACCGTTGCCTCACGTGATCAGCCGCCTCCTTGCTAGCGTTCCTACTTCGCAGAAAGAGGCGACCGTCTGCCACTCCTGCTCGCTCCGGAGCATGGCCTGTACCAAGGCCCGGCAACCCATAGCCCCTACGGTTTTGCTGACTCCTCTTTGATGCGCGCCAGCTACCCATTACTCGTCGACCGCAAGCCCATACCTACGGTGGCTGGAAATCGGGGTCGGGATCCCGACAGCTTGGGCGTGAGGGCCGACGCTGCATTAAGCGGGCGCCCGCGCGATACAAAAGTGTTCCGACGCGGCTCGCCATGCGGGCACCTGTCGCAGGCAACCGCACCACGCGCTCTTTTGCGACGTTAAAGTTCTCTATCGACACGACTACATGCATACCGTTAAAGTTGAACTAGTGACACTGCGCACGTAATAATTCGGTTTCCGCTACAGGGACCGCCGTAAACGACAAACACGCGAAGTCACGCGACGAGCGTCCACGCGGGCGTTCGCTTAACGCAGCGTTGGCCCTGAGGAAGTCCGTTCCCAAACTCGTGCGACCTTCTCTTTCGCAAGCAGTTCTGATTCGCAGAAGGATGCGACAGCCTGCCATTCCTCCTCAGCCGGACCAGGACAGCAAGATGATGCAGGGTTGTACTTACGGTATTTCAGTCTCCACTAAGGCAATGTCGTTATATTTGGCCGGTGGCTTGTAATCTGGGTGTTTGATGATGTTCTTCACTTTATAGACCTTGGATCTATCTGAGGAATCGCTTCGTCTCAATGCTCCTACCACGATATATGTTATTGGGCCCCTGGAAAAATAAATCGCCATACCATTGTAGAATTTTTTTTATTTGTAAGAAAGTAAGTACAATATAGGTACAACAATATTTTTAGTATATGCGAAACCTGAATATAGTTTGTTCAGAATCAGTAACTGAATCGATTCCAATAATTTTTACACTGTTTTATTTTTTCCCAAAAATATTTAAAAAAGGTCACAAGTTGGACGCCACCGACACTAAGTACCTACAACAGAGGTCACGGCAGGTCATAGCAAGCTTTAAGCGCCAGCGCACAGTTGGGTGCGGGATGAAAAATAACCCTACAGTCATCAGTATGGCCCGGTCACCATATAATTGAGCGGACAACCAGGGCCCCAAGTCTGCTATTTTTATAAATTCGTCATTTCTACACGATCCCATTGTCATTTTGCTAAAAGTTCGTAATCTGCTAATTCATAATGATCGAACATTGATCGGTCAATGGTCTCGTACCAAAGTTGTGGTAGAATGACAATATTGAGCTTATTAAAAGCAATGACTGCACAAAAGACTTTCTAATAGTAGGCCATTGATCAAATGAACTGTCAAAATTTTAGCAGACTACCGCATATGTCATATATTCAATAGTCAAGTACGATATTATCATTCTATGCCAATGGTTTTAATGGAGTGTCAGTGGTTGACCATTGGAAAGTCATAATGACGCCAGTATATTAGTAGATTACCAAAATTGTCAAAATCAACAATAATGAAATCAATGATAGACCATTCTGAAACTATTGTAATAGCAGACTTGAGGCCCAGGTAACATTACAAGCTTGTAATTTTGTGATTTTTCATGATACAGTTATGAAATTTTGTACATAGATTCTTTACATAAAAATACTAGACACGTGTTTCGGGTTTCGCTTATACTAAAACTAATGTTGTAGGTATATTATATTTATATGATATATTTTTTATATAATCATTATCAACATTTCAGCCAAAACATGTCCACTGTTGGACATAGGCCTCCCCTAAGCTTATATCGCCATAGCGACCGGTCCTGTGCTTCTCGCATCCATCGGATTCCCGCGACCCTCACCAGGTCCTCGCATCGGTCCACCTAGTAGGAGGCAGCGCCAACGCTGCGACTTCCAGTACGTGGTCGCTAGTGCTGAACCATTCGGCCCCATCGACCATCTGTTCTGCGAGCAATGTCCCCTGCCCACTAGTCGGTCACTAACTGGAATATAAAGAAGGAATGCTCACAGATCTCTGCTCGCGATGCAGTGTCCAGCAGTTAGGATATATCGTTCGCTGATGATAGCTCCTCCGCATTGGTACTGCACATCTTCCAGCCTTTGTCCATAACCGAGCATAACCTGGAAATAATTAAAAAGAATGGTTATATTTTTTCTTATATGACTTGGAAGGCCTCCCACAAGGTGGACCGATGACCTAGTGAGGGTCGCGGGAATCCGATGGATGCCAGACGCACAGAAACGAGCGTTATGGTGACGCTTGGGGAGGCCTATGTCCAATATTGAATGTCTTTTGGCTGATTTGATGATGATGAGGCTAGGAAGCTATTTCAACCTTTTATGGGTTATATAGCGTTAATCAGCCCTATGATGTTCCCACTGCTGGTACTCAGGCCTCCCCTCTAGGAGAGGGATTGGGCCGTAATCCACCACGCCGGCCCAGTGCGGATTGGTGACCATCATAAATGAAATCTAAAAAGTCCTCATCGGTCAGAAAAAAAAATACACGATGCCAGAGGTCACAAAAACGAGTTTTACGCGATTTTTAGCAAAATGGTAAGTTTTATCTTATAATTAGTTTGGACAAAAATTTTCAATAATTATCTATAAAAATATCTCAATACCTTTTTTCCTAAGAGTCACCGTTTTTGAGATATATAGATAATAATTCCTGTAATAGTCCATGCTTATCAGTAACTAAATTTTAATATCATTATTTTATAAAAAGTCCTTTAAGTAATGCTGATGGTGTGCCAATAAATAAATGATTCAAAAAATTGAAAGAGGTAATCGTCATAATATGCACACGTTTTCACGCCACCTCTGAGGTAGTGTACTTATCGCGTTTATAAGTTTCCGAACCTCAAAAGTAAAAAACGGGTAAGGAGGGTACATAAAGGATCACTTTTGGTCCGTCTGTCAGTCGGTCTGTCTGTGAAGACCCTTTATCTCGGGAATGCGTGGAGGTATCGAGTTGAAATTATAACCGTATTCTCAGGTCTGCGGTTCCTTAAAGCTGTGAAAAAATCAAAACTTCTGGGTTAACGGAAAAACGTAACGGAGTTAGACCCTTTCAGAAGCAAACCCTTGGTCCCAGTAGGCTTCGACCCTGCTGGGTCCCCACGGTTTGCTGACATCTCCCTCAGGCGCGCATGGTACAGTAAGCGCCGTCGATGACGTTGGGCTCGGTCCGGACGGTTACCGGAAATCGGGATCGGAATTCCGGCGGCGGCTGGGGCGTGAGGACCGTTGCCTCACGAAACTGTAATTTCTTACCATATGAGGAAACTCAAACTGCGCAGCGTCAGTGCCTCCAATGATCAGGTCGTCAGCATTGTGGTGGCAGCGGTTACTTCTGCTTAAATCTCCAGTTAATGCTACTCCCCTCTCGCATGGATAGACGTACTTCTCTTGGTACTCAATACATTCTGGAAATAAAGGATAAACCTTTCATCATCATTCATCATTTCAGCTGAAAAACGTCCACTGTTGGACATAGGTCTCCCCCAAATGTCGCCACAATGACCGGTCCTGTGCGTGTTATTCCCGTGACTCTCACCAGCCCCCCTAGCCAAGTTACAACCGTTTCGTTTCGCTTCTCTTTTCGTTGATTGCCTCGAATCGGCCACGCCTCCTATTCCTTTGTTCTGACCATGTGACTGCGCGTTGAGATGGCGTCAGAACAAAGGAATCGGAGGCGTGGCCTACTCGAGGCTATCGACGAAAAGAGAATCAAAATGAAACAGTTGTAACTTGGCTAGGGGGGCAGGTCATCGGTTAACCTTGTGGGAGGCCTTCCAACGCAGCGTGTTCGCCACTCCAGAACCTTTCGGTTCCATCGACCATCAGTTCTAAGCGCAATGTGACTTGCCCATTGCTACTTAAGTTTGGCGATCATTGGGTATATAAAACCGTTACATATTTTTATTTATTTGTAGATAGATGATACTATATATAGTTACCATGGAAATGTCAAAAACATGAAAGGTAACCTAAATATGTACCTAATTTTTTTATTATTAGACCCCAATTATTCGTTACTAATTTATTTTGTTAACGTCTCATTTATTGATAGTTTTTATATAGTCTCTTTTTTATAATTTGAATGTGAGAGCACTGTGGACTCCGCGAATTCTTAGATTACTTCCTATTACGACTCACTTTTTATTATGATTATTTTTATTGTACTTTTGAGTAAAATATTGACTGGTTTACACTGTCCTTACATAATATCTGCTAATACTGTAATATGGAAATATTGTAAGAATAACAAGAAAAAAAAAATAATGATCATGGTGTTTCTTGCCGGTTCTTCTCCATAGGAAACGACCAATTTGGAACCGTGCACTAGCTTCTGACGTTTTATAAGCGCCCATGTAGGCCTATGTGAAATAAAAACTTTTCTTTTTTTGGCTACAAAATTAGTTTTTTATTGTTATACTTTTTGTGAAATATACACTTCGTTATCTATAATACTCAACTAGCCGCCTTGACTAACGTCCTATATTAGATTTTTTTTAAGGTGGGAAATCATCCAATGTCTTCTCCTGCGGGACGGCGGAGCAGGAGAGTCATGGCCGGATCTACTTAATGGCTAAATGGGCTGCAGCCCAGGGCCCCGGGGATATAAGGGACCCCCAGGCCTCATTAAAAACAATCTACACTGAGGGTTAATCTATTTGACAAAACTTTTTTTTTTTAAACAAATAGATTACTACTGTTTAATTATGGAAGCAGTCATTGATATCGCTCTTAATATGGCGGGTCAATGGTTTACAAGCGCTCAACGTTGGTGTTCACGTTCGACCTGTGATCAAAAAATTAATTAATTTATTTATACTTTATTGTACACCTCATAATGTGGACAGGATAAACATTTACATAAACTAAGTGTACAATCGGCGGTCTTATCGCATAGGGCAATATCTTACAGAAAACCTCAAGACGAAATATATTTAAAGACTTTCAAGTTAGCTATAGTAACTCATCAGTTGAAGGTTTCTTGTTCCATTAGGACGACATTTGTGAGTACACTTCAGGAGAAATATAAACTTTGCTTTTAACAAAATGCCAATTAATTTGATTACTTAGGTGGCCCCCCAAGTAGTGTTAGTCCAGAGCCCAACAGTTTCACGATCCGCCTCTGAGGACAGTGTACGTATGGTTTTGGTAACATCTCTTTAAGGCTCGCATGGAACACTGCACGCCGTTGGCGGCGAGCTACCCGTTATTCTATATCAGAGTAAGGTTGCTAACCCTACACATTTTTTTATTGTTTTCCAATTCCAGCTATTCTTAATCACATTGGTTTCTAATTTCGGGTTTCCCCAACTCGCTAAGTCTGACCTTGTCGCATTACTCATGGCTACAAACACTTCTAGTTATTTTCGTTGCGTAGAACAATGCTAATTTAGTTAATAAAGAGGCGGAATTACCCGAAGCTAGCTAAAAGGCTCAGAAAAGTATACCTAAGTCTAAACATATACATAGCATATGTAATCAGCCTTATAATGTTTCCACATGCCTCCTCTCAAGGAGAGGATCACCTTTTCCCTCTTTATCCATATGTACACTCATAACGTCAATTTCAAGGCCTTCGTGGTGCGAGTCCCGAATAATTTTCTTTCCTTGAATTTTAAATCTGTAATATCTTCGAAAATATTCATTTAAATTACATGCTGTAAAGGGCCATATTGATCTATAGTAAATGCACATGTACTTAATTGGACAAGGATTAATGCTAGCCATTATTTCCCTTAAAAAGTAAACGATAAGAAATGTTTTTTGTGGGTTATCCCTAAGAGATCATTGCGGACTTTTTTGTAAACCTTTTTAAAGTGTACAATACAGTAGTAGGTACATTATTTTAATCTATCTCGTAGGGTTTACCAAGGTTTGCAATGTAAGCGCAAAAAAAATGTGTTTATTTACAAGATCACATCAGAAACGTCAAAAATTTTCAGTGTTTCTCTTCTATATTATGCATGTACTATACATATAAACCTTCCTCTTAAATCACTCTATCTGTTAAAAATAACTGAATCAAAATCCGTTGCGTAGTTTTAAAGATCTAAGCACACATAGGGACAGACAGACGGAAAGCGACTTTGTTTTATACTATGTAGTAATAGTGAAGCGATAGGTAGTGATTTTATTATTTGTGTTTTAATATCATGCGGTTCACCTCTCCTCTTCAGTGATAGCATGACGGGTGACAGGGCAGAATGGAAGAAAAAATTATGTTGCGCCGACCACAAATAACACAGGACAAGGTCAGAAAGATGCTGATGGATATTTTCTTTTCACTACTCTAAGCACCAGGGCTACTTCCAGTCTGATGGTCTTCCCCCACACCCCACATAGTCGGCCTTATCATGTTCCCACGGTTGGGACTCAGGCTTCCTCTATAGGAGAGGGAATGGGCCGTAATGCACCACGCGTGCCCAGTGCGGGTTGGTGGATGTCACATATCTTCGAATTTTCACACACAAAAGACCAGGAGCCTTTTGAAGGGTTTTGAAAGGTCATACTTACTATCAAAAGCCTTCTGCCCCGTCTTCTTGGCCGTCATTGACTCCGGTATAGGTTCACACTGACCACCATTTGGATCGACAGTTTCATAATCGTAGACTGGTGGTACGTATTCTGTGGTACTGGTCGTTGAAGGTCTGAAATGATAAAGGTAACCTGTAAATGTGTATAATAATAATAACGGGACTCACCCCGTTGTCCATGGCTAAAGAGAACTGGCGCAAACCCGTTGTACTTACAACTGATGACCGCAAGGAAGTATGGAAAAGTAAGGAGCTCCACGGGTGCTTTTATCGGGCTCTTCATGAGTCTGATGTAGATTTTGCAGCGTCCGTGGCCTGGCTACGTTTCTGTGCAATTATGGACGAAGTCATCTTGACGAATAACTACCGGAGATATATAATGTAGGACGGGACGGTTGACGCGTGTCGGGCATGCCATCATCCGGGTGAGTCTATCAGACATATTATCTCTGGTTGTTCTCGTCTGGCTAACGGCGAGTACTTGCACAGGCATAACCAAGTAGCCAGGATTATTCACCAGCAACTTGCTTTGAAATACAACCTAGTGTATTCAGAGGTACCGTATTACAGGTATGTGCCCGACCCAGATCTCGAAAATGATCATGTCACGTTGTACTGGGATCGGTCTATCATTACTGACCGGAGTATTGTAGCCAATTAGCCGGATATAGTGGTGACAGACCGATTAGCGCGCCGCGTAATGATAGTCGATATCACCATCCCACATGACGAGAATCTCGTGAAAGCTGAGAAAGAGAAACAAATTAAATATCTCGACTTAGCACACGAGGTTGACGACATGTGAGATGTAGACTCGACTGTCATTGTGCCGCTTGTTGTGACCCCCAATGGCCTTATAGCCAAAAGCTTCAACGACCATCCGTTGAAGTTGTCGTTGCGGGGTTGGATCAAGGGCCTGATATAGAAGGCGTTACTCCTCGATATGGCTCGCATTGTGAGGAGGTTCCTGTCTCTGGAGCCCTAACCACCGGTAGCTTGGACCCTGTCTCGACACCAGCGGACTACTATTTTTTATATTTTTAAATGTTTTTTTTTTGTGATTTTGTTAAAAAAATATTTAAAGATTTAATTCGTTTGTGCGTCGATGTCAAAGACAGCCTGTATATAAAAGGAGAAACTGACTGACTGACATATCAACGTACAGCCGAAACTACTGGGACTAGGAGTTCGAAATTTTGCAGAAGGCTTCCTTTCATAACTTAGTTGTGTACCAAGATAGGATTTTCCAAAATTCACCCCCTAAGGTGATGGACCGCCTGGAGGACACCGAGCATATGGTATAGGTGTACCCCGCCTGGGGAGACACCGTCGTGTCCTCGTGGGAGCGATCGGCCGCAACGACCTCTCGCGCCTGGCCTTGGTACAGGCTATGATCCGGAGCGAGGAGGAGTGGCAGACAGGCGCCTCCTTCTTCAAAGCAGTAATGTAAGCAAAGGGGGCGGCCGCACGTACGAGGGAACGGCCCTCACGTTCCGAGCGCCGGCTCCAAACCGAGCCCAAGTCGAAGCCTACTGGGGCCATGGGTTAAGTGAAAATGAACCACTGGGGCCTTGGAACGCAAGGTAAAGAAGGAACAAACGAATGGGCTTTAGTCAGTAAAAGTCTGTCACGCCCCCCCGCTCCGCCCAAGGGGGAGAGATGTCATTAGATAATTTTCTACCTAAAAAGAACACCTAAGGGATCTTCAGATGATGTTTTAGAATGTGCTTACCTTTTGGTGGTGGTAGCTACAGGGTTCTGAGGTGTCACGCCATCTAAGCAGCAGACAATGGGATCTGTGTTGGCGAATGAGCATATCTGGTGAAAAAGAAATATATTTATATTAGCGGCCTCGACAGACGTTAAAAGAAAAAATAATTAAGACCCGATTGCAGCACCACGCACGGATTCCACGGGTTCAATTGTATTTCAAACCATCCACAGATAAAAAAATAGAAACTACCGTTTATGTAAAAAACGTATATTTTGACACTCTCAAGGGAATCAAAATTCATAGGGTACTTCTCGTTGACCCAGAATCCTGAAATTTGGCACAAAGCAAGGTCTTATAGCACAGGTATAGGAATAAATCTGAAAACTATTAATTTGTTGTTACGTCACAAAAAAAAAAAAAATTCGGAAAAATCTTCGAGACTCCATTCGGGAATTGAACTATTTAACTTGGTAAGTTTGTACGGAATCCCCAGGGCGCGAGTCCGACTGCCCAATTTTTTTCTGACTAATTGGCTTCTTGTCAATTTAATAGTGTTTATAAACGGTTTTTGGATTCTTGATTCTTTGATTTTTGAAACCCTTAGAATATATCATTAAAAAGTGCCTACAAAATTTAAATAATTACTTCGACTTCTCCAGGATACCATCATCATCAAGTCCTACATTAACATAATCAGCTTTTTAATGTTCCCACTGCTGGGACTCAGGCCTCCTCTCTAGGAATGGGAATGGACCGTAATCCACCACGCGGGCCCAGTGCGGGTTGGTGGATGTCACATGTCTACCAATTTTTGGTTCTAGGACATGCCGGTTTGAGAGCAATGGTGGTTAACTAAATTACACAAAGTTATGCGTCTGGCTGGGTTTGAACCCGCGACCTACACTCGTAAGTCGGGGTCGTTACCACTCGGCCACTGCAGTCCTACATTAAATTAATTTAGTACTTATAAATATGGGCAAACGTGAATGGCTATATTATCAAACGTTAACGTTTAAACGATCTGACCAGTTTTAATTGACCATATCATGAAATTATTATTTCCAAGATCATCATCATCATCTTCCTGCCCTTGTCCCGTGTTATTTGGGGTCGGCGCAACATGTTTTTTTCTTCCATTCTGCCCTGTCACTCGTCATGCTATCACTAACTCCCTTTTCTTTCATATCACTTCTCACACAATCCATCCATCTTTTCTTTGGTCTCCCTCTCCCTCTCCATCCACATGTAAACTCATAACTCTTTTAGCAACATGCGTTTCATCCCTCCTCTTCACATGACCATACCAAGACAAACGATTCGCTTTCAACTTTTCAGTCACTGGCGCCACTTTCAAACTTCCCCTAATATAATCATTTCTCACTTTATCCATTTTCGTCACACCACACATCCATCTTAACATTCTCATCTCCGCTACGTAGAAAGCGCGCACACGCGGTGCGTGTACGTGTATGTCTAAGATCTAATATAATAATAACAATATTTCACAACTATCACACAACGCCGTCTAGAGCCATGCTAAGCAGAGCTTGTGTTATGGGTACTAGACAACTGATAAACATACTTATATATTTCTAAATACATACATATATAGATAAATTACACGCAGACACAGAACAAATGATCGTGCTCATCACACAAACATTTGTCCTGGGTGGGAGGTCAACTCTTTATCTTGTACCTCTTTTCAATATTTGCATACCCATGTGATGGTTAAACATGGAGAACTTTATTATTCATTTAAAAACAAAACATCAATGTATATTTTTACCCATGTTTGCAAATTAATAAATGATTTAATGATTTAATGGGAATCGAACCCACGACCTCCGGCATAGCAGTCAGGGCCACTAACCACTAGACCAACAGGCCAGTCATAAAACATATATATATATGCGACAAATTGAGACCCTCCTCCTTTTTGGAAATATATTAAAATACAACGTATTTAAATTACGTGTCAATTAAAATATGAATGTTCTAGGTAATGGCTATTCATTATAATTTAATCAAAAGAAAATCTCATAATTGATTTTTTGAAGATTTATTAAAAATAAATAATTTACTTGATTTTCCTGTTAAAACGCGATAACTACTCGTAATATAACCCCAAACCTGTTTTGCTACGAAAATGTAGTATTAGAAATACAAGAACGCTATTAAAGAAACAAGAATTTGTTGTTGGCACATCATTTTTCTGACAATTCAAAAGTGCCTGTAATTGGTCTTTCTGACAATTCAAAAGTGCCTGTAATTGGTCTATTTGAAATAAACGTTTCTGATTTCTGATTTCTGATTTCTGATTTCTGATTTCTGATTTCTGATTTCTGATTTCTGATTTCTGATTTCTGATTTCTGATTTCTGATTTCTGATTTCTGATTTATCGCGGGAATGCGGTGGATGCGAGACGCACAGGATCGGTCGTTGTGGCGGCGCTTGGGGGAGGCCTATGTCCAACAGTGGACGTCTTTCGGCTAAAATGATGATGATGATGGCACATCTGAACCACATTCTACTACCTCGACAGTAAGGCATAACCATGACAAGAAATAAGATATCAAGGTAATATACAATATCGTTATTATTATTATTATATAAAAATAAATAGCTGTTCGTTAGTCTCGCTAAAACTCGAGAACGGCTGGACCGATTTGGCTAATTTTGGTCTTGAAATATTCGTGATAGTCCAGGGAAGGTTTAAACGGTCAGAAAATATGGAAAAACTTACGAAAAAAAAATAATCGAATACAACGCCATCTCTAATTAAAATGTTATTATAAAATGGTTACTTATGCTGCCATTAGATGGCGTTATCCTTACTATTGGTGGTACGAAGTTCGCCGGGACAGCTAGTATAATTATATAAAAGGAGAAACTGACTGACTGACATATCAACGCACAGCCGAAATTATAAGGCCTAGAAGCGTGAAATTTTGCACAAGGCTTCCTTTTATAACGTAGGCGAGCACTAAGAGAGGATTTTATAAAATTCACCCCCTAAAGGGATGAAACGGGGGTCCAAAGTTTGTGTGGAGAAAACTATTTTCACGCGTGCGAAGCCGCAGGCAGAAGCTAGTTTGATATAAACTAGTGCTTGACTGCAATCCCACCTGATGGTAAGCAGTGATGCTATCCTTGATGGTGAGGCGCACTTCTAGTTTATTAAGAGCCTGTAGCCACTGTAGCCTTGAAGACACCCACATTGTAATCGGATGGGAAGACCTCAGCAGGCAAATTGTTCCAGTCCTTTGATGTACGCGGTATAAACGACGAGACGAAACGCTTAGTTCAGACCGTAGAGGTTTCAACAACATAAGGGTGGATATTCGCCGTACATCGGGTTGTCCGATGGTAGAAATGAAATGGCGGAATCAAGTCTTGCAATTCCCGCGCACACTCTCCAAAATGCAACCTGTAAAACACCGAAAGGCTGGCTACCCTACGCCTGTGCTCAAGGCTTTGAAGATTGGATTTAACTAAATCTGGATCACCAATTAGCCTCTTCGCACGCCTTTCCACCGAGTCCAAAGCTGCCAGGTGGCATTTTGCGGCACCAGCCCATATGTGACTGTAGTACTCCACACACGATCGGACCTGTGCTTTGTATAACATTAAAAGCTGTCCCGGTGTGAAGTACCGCCGGACCTTTGCAAGAACGCCGAGTTTCCGAGCAGCTATCTTTTTTTTTGTTTTAAGGTGGGAAAGTCATCTAATGACAGATTTCGCTCTTGGGCGGAAGATAGTGTCAGACTTTTACTGACTAAAAACCCACTCCTGTTCCTTCGTTGCCTTCGTCCCAGGCCCCGGGTTTCGTTTTCACACTACCCATGGCCCCAGTAGGCTTCGACCCTGCTGGGCCCCTACGATTTGCTGATATTACCCTGATGTGCGCGTGGAACAATACACGCCGTCGACGACTTGGGCTCGGTCCGGACGGTTACTCGGGTCGGACGGCAAGCCACCCATTGCTCGCCGTCCGCAAGCCTGCGCCTACTAGCAGCTTCCTTGGCTTTGGACTCAATGAACCGCCCAAAAGGTCTGATGATAGCCCAAAGCCAATTAAAATTCATCGCTTTGGCAAATACAACAGGAAAGTATCGACTAATAAAGCAAAGATATACAGGGTGTAAGGGACAGATCTCCGCACACTTTAAGGCCTGGTTCAGTAGACGGAACTGAACTACCATCCACAAGATTTTTTTTCAGGAAATGACAAAAAATCGGCTTCTATATACGAACTGTCCTATCAAGTTTATTATTTTTACCCTGTATATTTATGCTGAGTACAGCACAAGACATTGCTATACCCATATTAACTCATAAAACAAAGTCGCTTCCCGCTGTCAGTCCCTATGTATGCTTAGATCTTTAAAACTACGCAACGGATTTTGACACGGTTTTTTTTAGTAGATAGAATGATCCAAGAGGAAGGTTTATGTGTATAAATACATGCATAATATAGCAGAGAAACTATAGGTTTCTAATGTAATGTCGTAAATAAACACATTTTTTTTGCGCTTATATTGCAAATGCTGGCTGAACCCTACGAGATAGATCAAAATAATGTACTAGGTACTGTATTGTACACTTTAAAAAGTTATACAAAATAGGCCGACGGTATATGTCTATTTATTTATTTATTTATTAAATACTCCATGCACAAACGTACAGCGGCGGACTTAATGCCTCAGGCATTTTCTACCAGTCAACCTTAGGGTGATGCAGAGATAAATAGTGGTAGGTGCAATAAAAGAGAGAGATAAGGCGAAAAGGTACAAGAAAAGATATACTAATAAACCATAAATATCATACAATTATACAATACATACACGAATTAATAAACTATCTACATATATATCTACACTAATAAAGTCAAACAATTAGTTCAAATCGACAATTTGAAAATATTAACGCTGTGATGACACTACTGCCAACTTCTTACGAATTAGCTCGCGAACTTTGGTTCTGAGTTCGAATGATAATCGATTTGTTGCCATCCTAATCTCCCGGGGGAGTGCATTCCACAAAGAAAAGTCTATCTCCTAGGGATATAGACTTTTCACAATAACCGTTCTTTTTCTTTACTTTTTACGAGAAATAATGTCTTATTTACGAAGCGATTTTAAGCAATACAGCATTAATCCTTATCAAATTAAGTACCTTAAAGACATTGTGCATTTAATATAGATCAATATGGCCCTTTACAGCATGTAATTTAAAAGACTATTTTCGAAGATATTACAGATTTAAAATGCAGGGACATGGCGGTAGCGGTGGTATCAGCATTGCGCCCTTGCGAAGACGGGGCGCGTCGCTAGTTACGTAATAAAGCTAAACTAAACGATAAAACCATCAAAGATTCAAAAGCATTTATTTCAAATAAACCATTTACAGGCACTTTTGAAACGTCAAGAAGTCAGTCAGTCAGAAAAAATGATGCTAATTGCACATTCCAAAGCGTAGATCTCTATGGAGAAGAATGTGCAAGAAACTCCATGGACACTCTTTTCAATCATGTTTTGCAATTACAAATATCTTTGTTACATGTTTCTTGTCGCTATCATGTGAGAAAAATGCCAATAAAGTAAAAATATAAACTAAATATAGATATTAAAATATCAACTGGCAATTGAACATCAAAATTTATCCCAACGAAACGCCTCAACAACAACACTACTTATTAAATCGCCGAACAGAACTAGAAACGCAAAAAAATGGTGAAACAAAACTATTTATCAAATGACTTGTGCAATTAATTCGTTTCTTAATTGATTTTATGAAGACCTTCTATTAAAATAAATAATTTAATTGATTTTCCTGTTAAAATGTATTTTGTATGACGCCATGACGAGGTCGTTGAATTTAATCACCTCTATAATCTTGAAATGTGCAGTGTAGATACAGCACTAAATAATTTGTACCTATATTTTATTTGAGTATATAATAAAATTAAAAAAGGGTAAAAAATTAAAGGGGGTACAGAAAACGTTATTTTGTCGGCGTTTTTTTTTTTGCTTGATTTTAATATTGTATTATCAGCCTCACTAGCCAAGTTACGATCGTTTCGTTTGCGACGAACGCCTCGAGTAGGCCACCCCTCCGATTCCTCTGTTCTGACCACGTGACTGAGCGTTGAGATGACGTCAGAACAAAGGAATTGGAGGCGTGGCCTACTCGAGACAATCGACGCAAACGAAACGAAACGATCGTAATTTGGCTAGGGGGGCAGATACCATTCGTGTGCGAGTTCGACTCGCTAGAAAATATGGCCAAGTATATTTTCGTTTTTTACGTTTATGTATTATTTTAATTCCTTATGAACTAGTTTAAGTTTTACTAAATAGTACTCGTATTAATATAGTATTGAGAAAACAGTTATTTCTGAGCGTTTTTAATAGTTTTATGGTTTGTTTTGTGTTTTTAGGGTTCCGCACCTCAAAAGGAAAAACGGAACCCTTTTATTTGTCTTATCTATCTCTGAGGTTTTTATTATTATTAATTTGTAATATTGTTGGCCACACGGGATTTTTCATTAAAAATCCCGGGAAGATCCATAAGCTAACCAAGCTAGCTAGTCTCCAAATTGCACAAAATAAATTAATAAAAATGATTTTTCGTTTCCCATATTTAACATCAACAAGCAAAATATATGAAAAAACAAAAATAATGAACATTAGGCAGTTAAATATTTACAACACTTGTATTTTTATCCGTAAGGCTCTCAACAAAACTATACAGACTAACCTATCGTTTACAAAAGTGAAGGAATTAACACAACGTAGCAGTCGCCGGGCTAGTTTTCTGGTCTTACCAAAAATGAGAACTAAGTTCGGTAAAAAAATGTTAACATTTGAAGGAGCACAGTTTTATAACAAAATACCCCCATTTATAAAAAAAATGTACGCTCATTTAATGCATTCAATAACCAACTAGCACAATATATAAGAAACAATTATAAAATATCTACTTAAAGACTGAATGCATTGGTTGAGTTTAACAACTTACGTACGCGGTGACGAACCCTTGTTATATATTAATTTAGTATAAGAAAAAATTGATCTCAAGTATGTGACTTTGTGTCTTTTTTGAGAAATAAATATCTTTAAACCTGAATAACTGATTCCGACTCCTGGTGACAATTAACATTAATATGTAAATAATACCTATATTTTTGTATTTTAATTATTTCGCAGAAGGTGTAAAAAGAGAGTATCTAACTCGAGGATACAGCTATCTTTGTCTCGGGTGGCATAAATCCTCACTTCACTCCCTCGCAGTACTCGGGAGATTAATTGAATAAATCCCTCACTGAGTTCGGGATTGAAACTTAGCAAACTTCGATTCGTTTGGAATTCGACATGCCGCCCGCGACTTTAAAACACTGCTTTATCCCCTCGTCACATAATCTACTATTATTCTTACCTGTGGGTTTTTCCTGTTTCTTATATCGTCAATGGCTGACTGGCATCTATTTATATTTCTGCACACACCTGGCTGGCCGCCTTTTATGCATCCTTCACCTGCAAACGGGAAATTCGTATTTAATTATAACCTGAGTGATTGGCCTGTTGGTCTAGTGGTTAGTGGCCCTGACTGCTATGCCGGATGTCGTGAGATCGATTTCCACCCAAGACAAATGTTTGTGTGATGAGCACGATCTGTTCTGTGTCTGGGTGTAATTTCTATATAAGTATGTTTATCAGTTGTCCAGTACTCATATATATAACTAGCTTCTGCCAGCGGCTTTGCCCGCGTGTAAATAGGTTTTTCCATACAAACTTTGGACCCCTGTTTCATCCCCTTTGGGTGTGAATTTTGGAAAATCCTTTCTTAGTGCTCGCCTACGTCCTAAAAGGAAGCCTTGTGCAGAATTTCATGTTCCTAGTCCCAGTAGTTTCGGCTGTGCGTTGATATGTCAGTCAGTCAGTTTCTCCTTTTATATAGATAGATATGTCTAGTACCATACGCACAAAATTTGCTTCAAAGTCTAAGCCATTTATTTGCATTAAATGCGATATAAGAGATGGTAACTTATAATTTATTAGTGCAAAGACACAATTTGCCATAAGTTGGCATGTAAATATTAAAATATATTATGTAGTGCTCTTAGTAAGCAAAACTCTACAAGATTTATCACAAAATTTCTTATTTTGGGACTAGATGGCGTTGTGTGATAAGTGTGTAATAATATATTATTATTAAACCTAGAGGTTTTCTTTGTTTGAACACGCTAATCTCAGGAAAAAATGATTCGAATTGAATGATTCATTTATTTCAAAATAAAACTAAACCTATCAATAAATGACATTCATGTTTCCACTTATAAAATCACTTTGAAAATGAGGTGTAAATAATATAAATAGCATTGCAAAAACAATGTAATAAAAAGATAAAACATATGTTTATAATTAAATTAAGACACAGTTGGAGCAATTAATTACACGATAATGCAATTAATGAGCTACCAGGGAAGCCGTGCCGAGCCGTGCAGAAGTAGTAAAACATGCTCCTTCATATTCTCTCTCACCGTACTGGCTTTATGTCCAATTCATACGCTGTTTCCACCATAAAACTCTGGAATGTGCTTCCCCTTGACATCAAAAAATCTGAAAGTAAATTTTCCTTCAAGCGTAAGATTCGGAACTACTACTTGAAGTCCTCTCAACTTTAGTTTGGTCTTCGTCAGAATTATTATTGAGTTTTCTTAACGATTTGATATTTTTGGTATTTATTAGTTTATAATTTTAGCATATATATGTATTTTATTATTATAAATAACTTATTTTTTATTTTATTTGTTCTTTTTAAAATATCAGTTATTTATTTATTGTGCAAACCTACCACATTATTTTCTTTTTAACCCAAAGGTTGACTGGTAGAGAATGCCTTGTTGCATTAAGTCCGCCTATGTACCACTACTGTACATGAAGTTTAAATAAATAAATAAATAAATAAAGTAGTAATTACTAAACAAGTGTGTCTTCAACGTAGTCCCGAGACATTGTACCGGGGTCCTGAACCTTTGGAAGGCTGTACGAGGGGTCGAAGCTAACTCACAGAGGCAGACACCATTTTATTTAGTTCTTTTTAGAGTTTCATACCTTAAAAGGAAAAAAACAGAACCTTTAAAGGATCACTTTGTTGTCCGTCTGTCTGTCTGTCAAGGCCCTTTATCTTGTGAACGCGTGGAGGTATCAAGTTGAAATTAAAACCATGTAAGTACCCAAGTCTTCGGTCCCATAAAGCTGTGAAAAAATTAAACTTCTGAGTTAATTAAAAAAAGGTACAGCCGTTTATGTCGCAAAAAACGATACTCTCAAGGGAATCAAAACTCATAGGGTACTTCCCGTTGACCTAGAATCCTGAAATTTGGCATGAAGCTGGATCTCATAGCACAAATATAGGAAAAAATCTGAAAACTGTAAATTTGTAGTTACGTCACAAAAAAATCTTCGTAACTCAATTCGGGAATTGAACTGTTTTCTTAAGTAAAGTTTGTACGGAACCCCCAGACCGCGAGTACGACTCGCACTTGCCTAGTTAGTGGGCAACTGCCCGATAGATGATTTCCAAGATTAGTTCTTATGTGACGCCATAGATGTCGCTACTCACCTATCTGCACAAAACATGTTGGGAACACATTCATTGCGCGTATTATGAAGAGTGTCGAAATACAAGTTTTTTTGCGATATAAACCTAGACTTGAATAAAAAGAGTTTTAATTTCAACTCGATAGCTCCACGCTTTCCCGAGTTAAAGGGTCTTGACAGACAGACGGACAACAAAGTAATCCTATAAGGGTTCCATTTTTCCCTGTTGAGGTACGGAACCCTAAAAATACTCAAAGAGACTTGTAAAACGAGATTAGCATCTTTGATTGGTTTTGAAATTCGCTCTAGACAGACTCGGGTACTTCAAAACCGTAAATGTGATATAAAAAAGTCAATGACATGAACTTGATCTGGTATTGCAACAACATCATTTCTATTTTCCTGTCCTAATGCAGTGGTAATGACCCTGACTCAGGGGCACCGACTCCGTGAGTGCTCGGGGGCTCTAGCACCCATGAGAAATAAACAGTGGGTACCGAACACCCCTGAGAATAGACATCAAGAAACAGATCAGTAATCGCCTTTTAGGTTATTTAAAAGTTATAATATTTCTTGATAATAAAAACTAGTTTAATTTTTATATATAATGGTTTCATTTTATATTTATATCAAACATAATTAGTAATTTCGTACGCAGTATGTAAGTAGGACATTTATTTATTTGTCGGTCGATCAGTGTGCATTTCTCTTCTCACACTTCGCCACTTTTTTGAGTCATCAAATGAGCATGAGCTCCCATGAGGTTTTCCCCTGCCCTGACTTACGAGTTGCATGAAGTCGGTTCAAATCCAGGCAGGTTTACGGCCCAGTCGCGCTCCGAGATAAGAGGCCTGAGTCCCAGCAGTGGGAATATTATAAGGCTGAATAAGCTCGTGCATTGCAAAGCACCAAAATATTTGATCAGTGACTTGTCTATACCGTATTTATCTAAGCTTGAGACAAAATGTAAACAAAGAAAGCAATGTAGCCTATAGGTACCTTCGGTCAAGTTTCTTCGATGGTTTTTTTTTTAAACCAAAACAATCAACCAGTAACTTTAAACTTAACAAAACAAAAAGTTAATTAAAACAACTCAACTATCCGAAAGCGGCACTCTCGTATCTACAGTGAAAAAGATGGCGAGTTACACCTGATACAAAACATCACCTGATAAAAAATGTTTGCAGTTTCTGTGATATATAATTTAGTAGTATTATAAACGATTTGTTTAAAACAAAATATATATTTGTTTGACATTTTGTACGAATTGGCGATGTAATTAACTGTGATAATTTAACTAATGTTTGCCGCAATTTATGATAGCACCTAAAGTAGAGATTTTATTAACCAAATCATCACTATATTTTAATTTTATTTTGAGCAGAATTTGAAGATTCAATAATTGTACAATTACTTATTGCATTAAATAAAAGGCTTTGTTATTTTATTTTATTTATTTATTTTATTTATATATGGTTTGTTTACCTTCTGTCTCACGGCTCCCTGGATAGGGTATAAATGTTATTACTGTATTTTTTGCAGTCAGTTTATTTACTGTTTCATTATCTAGTACTATTTACTTTATGATGATTCGAACGTTGACCTTCTGATCTTATTGTGGTTATCAATGTATGTATTGTCTTGTATATACTTATCAGACTAATGTTTATAGTATACAATCGTACATAAAAAAAAACTTACAAGTTTTAAGAAAAAAATAAAATTGAATGGGTTATCCCAGTGACTTCAAAATAGTCTAAACGGCTGATGGCAAAACGGGACTCTTTCATCTATTAAGACTCCGCTATACGTCCGATTGTTGCAAAAAAAAAAAAATGTATTTTCAAAAAGTAGGACTAGATTAAGTTTTTTGATTTTATTTAAGTAGTATAAGTCAAACTGTAGGTCAGCGAATAAAGGCTTTTATTATTATTATTATTATTATTATTATTATTATTATTATACGTCCGATTGCCTGTTTGTCCGTCTGTCACCAGGCTCTTGGATGCTCTTGGATCGTGTTGGAATGACGAATTTATAAAAATAGCAGACTTGGTCCCTTGTTCATAGACTTTCGTCGAGTCAAATCGACACGAAAGAAAAAAAAAACTGGCCAAGTGCGTGTCGGACTCGTGCACAAAGGTTTCCATACCGTCCGTAGCGAAAAACGGCAAAAAATTACGTTTGTTGTGTGGCCTTAAAAATATTTACTTTATTCTAGTATTTGTTGTTTTAGCGGCACCACTGCCTAGCTATTACGTTTTATGAGATACAGCTTGGTTACAGACCGACGGACAAAAGAGTGATATCAAAGGATCCCGTTTTTACCCTTTAGGTTCCTTACCTAAAGGGTAAAAACGGGATCTTATTTAAAATAAATAAATAAAATTGTTTATTCGGTCTCAAACGGTTACATTACAAATTTGAATGAAACAGTCCCAGTAAGTTATTAGTAATACTTGTGTTGGGATTGTTTCGCTTCACTTATTGAAGTAACATATAGCACAATCAACTTCTCAACATTTGACCCTAGAGTCTTCAAATGTTACCCTCTTTGTCTTTTCGTGAAATATTTTTAAAACGGCTTACAATTTGTTATTTTGTTTTTATTACAGATGGGCTCGCGTTTGACCACTATCTCACCTGATGGTAAGCGATGATGTGGCCGACGATGGCCATTAACCTATTCACACTTGACTTAAAGACACCTAGATTACTAGCCATCAGGAAACAGACTCAAGTAGGGACATTTTTTATGTATACCGTTATCCCACCATACCGGTACTTAAATCATTAGAATAAAGACGAAACAATTCACAAATATATGTGTAAACTGTTTTTTTAATCACCATGTCACGGTCAATAACTTAACGAAATAAAAAAAAACAAACAAAACGTAAGATGACATACCTTCGAATTGAGCTTCACTCACCAATATGTACACAAATAAGAAAAAAACTTTCAAAAACATGTTTTTTGACTGGATAAACACATTTACACTGTATTAGTTTTGGGAAAAACAAGTTGGTAGTTAAATTGTGGTTCAATTTATGTGAAGGAAATAAAACACGTCTGTCTGCTAGCAAGTACAGACGGAGATTAAAGGAAAATAGTAAATAATATAATTTATTATGTCGACGTTAATAAGGAAGGCGAGTCTAGAAGGCGGTGTGCGATTCTTCACTCTAATGTCTTTTAACATATAAAAGCTGGGCAAGTGTGAGTTGGATTCGCGCCTTGAGGGTTCCGTACAAACTTACCTATGTAAATAGTTTAATTCCCGAAAGGAGTCTCGATGATTTTTCTAAATTTGAAAAAAGGGTTTTTTTCGTGACGTAGTTACAAATTTACAATTTTCGGTTTTTTTTCCTACACTTAGATAAGTAGATAGTTAAAAAAAATATTCGTATGTTCGCTCAGGGCCTGCGCACACGCGAGACAAGACTGTCTTAGACAGACTTGTCTACGACGTCGCAGACTTGTCTGCGACAAGACAATCTTGTCTCAAGTGTGTGCAGGTTCTTATACTTGTGCTATAAGTCCTGGCTTCATGCTAAATTTCAGGATTCTAGGTCAACGGGAAGTACCCTATGAATTTTGATTCTCTTAAGAGTGTCGAAATATACGTTTTATGCGACTTAAACGGTCGTATCTTTTTATCGTTAACTCAGAAGTTTAATTTTTTCACAGTTTCAAGGGACCGCAGACCTGAGTATGTAGTTTTAATTTCAATCGATATCTCCACGCGTTCCCGAGATAAAGGGTCTTGACAGACAGACAGACAGACGAACAACAAAGTGATCCTATAAGGGTTCCATTTTTTTCTTTTGAAATACGGAACTCTAAAAATGACACGAGTTTATAATCTCGTGTCACACTATTTGTTATCAAAGTACTCCGAAACAGCTTGACCGATATTTATCTTTTTTTTTGTGTATATTTGTCACGTCTCGGAATAGATCGTAGGCCCAATAAATAAATAATTAATTCATCATCATCATCATCATTTCAGCCGAAAGACGTCCACTGTTGGACATAGGCCAGCCCCAAGCGTCGCGTTAACACCCGCTCCACCACTCCACCGTATTCCCGCGACTCTCACCAGGTCATCGGTCCACCTTGTGGGAAGCCTTCCAATGCTGCGTCTTCCGGTACGTGGCCGCCACTCCAGAACTTTTTGTCCCCATCGACCATCTGTTCTGCAAGCAATGTGCCCTGCCCACTGCCACTTGAGTTTGGCGATTCTTCGAGCTATGTCGATAACCATGGTTCTCCAGCGGATATCTTCATTTCTGTATTTATTATCAAGAGGTGGGATGAAACGCATGTTATTAAAAGAGTTATGAGTTTACATGTGGATGGATCCCTCTCCATGAAGATGGATGGATTGTGTGAGAAGTGATATGAAAGAAAAGGAAGTGTTTGATAGTGTGACGAGTGACAGGACAGAATGGAAGAAAAAACATGTTGCACCGACCCCAAATAAAACGGGACAAGGGCAGGAAGATGGACAAAATGTTTCCCAACTAGACGCGCAACGTTGTCAAATTGTCCGACCGAGTGGTAACGGCCCCGACTTGCAAGTTGTAGGTCCCGGTTTCAAACCCGGCGCATTGCTTTGTATAATTTAATTAAGTTAACAAATTACATTTTGTAATTTAATAAATTTCGGCCACCACTGCTCATCGATGCGTAACATGTTGTTGGACAATTTGACAACGTTGCGCGTCTAGTTGGGGGACATTTTGTCCCCTAGTGTTACTGAGGTTTAAATCAGATTCAACTTTGTTAAAATATCAACATTTTCTTGTAATTTACAACTGTATGTTCAAAACAATATACGGAAAAAACTGTAAATAGTTGTTAATAAATACATAATTATTTAAATACAGAAATGAAGATATCCGCAGGAGAACCAAGGTCGCCAACATAGCCCGAAGAATCGCCAAACTAAAGTGGCAGTGAGCAGGGCACATTGCTCGTGTCATGGGGCCGAAAGGTTCTAGAGTGGCGACCGTGCACTGGAAAATGCAGCGATGGAAGGCTTCCTACAACGTGGACCGACGACCTGGTGAGAGTCGCGGGAATGCGGTGGATGCGAGACGCACAGGATCGGTCGTTGTGGCGACGCTTGGGGGAGGCCTATTCAGCAGTGGACGTCTTTTGGCTGAAATGATGATGATATACACAACAATATTATAGATCGCAAGTATGCATAAACCTTTACAAATGACCGACAAACAAGTTTTTCATGTCTTCGAGTATTATCTGCGTAGCGTCACAGACTCACTTTAATAGCTAAATTATAACGCCAATCAAGTCAGATGACATCATATATTATATTAACATTTTTGTGTTTATGATAAATAATACTATTATTGCTACCGGGAAAACCCCACAGTTAGGGCTATATTTGACCGGGACACCATGGCGGCGCGACCAGTCGCCGCTACCAACAAAATGTATACAGCTCTATAGAGAGTTACTCACCTGCGGGGTTACCATGACGTCCAAAGTAAGATTGTTTCATTCTTATTTCAGTGTGGGTAAGAGACAGAGCTATACAGGTTGTCTAGCGCCATCGCTTACCCACACTGGTCTGTACAGATCCTGGTGTCCGTTTGGTTGCGCAACCAATTTGGAGGCGCGACCAACTCGAACGCGTGCACTTAAGGTCCATTTTGATACTGTCTCAGTGTGGTGTAGCGACTCTGGTGTCTGTATGGTGTCTAGTTTGGTAGCTTACGGACACCATGGCGGCGCAACTGGTCGCGCCGCCATGGTGTCCCGGTGAAATATAGCCCTTAAGATCTTATTTAAGTAGCGTTTGTAGGAAGACAGCAGGACGAAAATATGCATTTTTAAGATGAGAGAAAAGAATAGGTATCCCTTTTTTTTCAGTGCTTGACTGCGATCCTAGCTGATGGTAAGCAGTGATGCCATCGTTGATGGTGAGGCGCACTAGTTTATTAAGAGTCTATTCACTCTAGCCTTGAAGACACCAATTTTTTTTTATTTTTTATTCTTGATAGGTTTGCGCTTGACCGCTATCTCACCTGATGGAAAGCGACGATGCGGTCGACGATGGAGCGCGCTTACCTAGAAGTAACCTATTCACTCTTGACTTAAAGATTCCCGGGTTGTAGCCATCAGGAAAGACAAGTTGTCACAGTCCCTCGCTGTTCGCGGTGTAAACGACGAGGCGAAACGCTTGGTCCAGACCGTAGAGGTTTCAACAACGTAAGGGCTGATACTCGCCGTACGTCGGGTTGTCCGATGGTAGAAAGGAGATGGCGTAATCAAGTCATGCAATTTTCCCGCGCAACCTCTCCAAAATGCAACTTGTGCTGTGCAACTTGGCTACCCTGCGCCTGTGCTCGAGGCTGTGTAGATTGGACTTTTAAACCAAATCTGCATACATTGTATTAATCCGACAGCTGTCACCCGCGCCATCCTAAAGCAATTATAGTGTAGTCGATTCAACTGATTTCTTTATCTTATCTTGTAAGAGCTTAGTTTATGGTTAAACTATGACTATGCCCTTAACTTTGTTCACAAAAATGTTTTCATAAAAAGTTTAACCCCCACGCCGTGTCCTCGGGGTGGTGTTCGGCGGCGGCGATCTCTCGCGCCGGGCCTTGGTACAGGCCATGGTCCGGAGAAAGTAGGAGTGGCAGCCTAGGCGGTCGCCTCCTTCTGCGAAGCAGTAATGCTAGTAAAGGAGGCGGATGATCGCGTGAGGCAACGGTCCTTACGCCCCAACCGCCGCCGGGATTCCGATCCCGATTTCCGGCCACCGTAGGCGCAGGCTTGCTAGACCGTGCTTGTTAGACCGTCCGGTAACCGTCCGGACCGAGCTCAAGTCGTCGATGGCGGTCAAGGAGATGTCAGCAACTGTAGGGGCCCAGCAGGGTCGAAGCCCACTGGGGGGCCTCGGGTAGTGTGAACGTGAAACCCGGGGCCCTGGGACGAAGGCAAAGACGGAACAGGAGTGGGTTTTTAGCCAGTAAAAGTCTGATACTATCATCCGCTCCGCCCAAGAGCGTGATTTGTCATAAGATGATTTTCCCACCGGAAAAAAAACGCCTTTTTAAGGTGGGATATCATCGAATGACTTCCCGCGCTCTAGCAAAAGGGCGTGTCAGACTTTTACTGACTAAAACCACACCTGTGTCCTTCAGTAGCCCTTTGCGTTCTAAGACCAGGTTTCCTTTTCACAAAATCCCAGCGACCCTATCAGGCATCGGCCCTAATGGACTTCTACGGTTTTGCTGACATCTCTTCTCGGTCCGGACGGTTACTGAACGAACGGACGGCGAGCTACCCGTTTCTCGTCGCCACAAACTCACGCCTACAGTGGTCGAAAATGGGTCGGTGTCTCGGCCGTTCCGCTGCCTCCTTGGCTAGCCTCTCGCCCATTCTTCTTCGCTCCGGACAATGGCTTCTACCAAGGCCCGGCGCGAAATGGCTGCCGTCGTCTCGCAGCCCACCTAAGACCTCATAATAACATGGTGAGTAATATAACAACAAAGAAAATTAGTATTTAATTATGTCCAGTGGTGACTAACTACATAGATAATATATTTCCAAGCCAGTTTTCCTTAATCATTGAATTAACTAACATACTCTTTTGAAAAATGGGCCTCATCAGAAGGCATAAAGTCACCCAAAGGGCAATGGAAAGGGCTAAGCTCAGAGTTTCTTAGCGTGATAGCTTCGGGAATGAAGATATCGGCAGGAGAACCAAGGTTACTGACATAGCCCGAAGAATTGCCAAACTTAAATGGAGTGGGTAGAGCATATTATTATTATTTATTTGATTCAGTTACAAGATCCATATTATAGTAGGCACTTAAAATTATATTAAAATAACAAAATGAACATAAACAAATACAAATAAACATTACCATATATACCAATCAAATTACAATGTCAAAGCTCAAATTAAATAAAAATAAAATAAAATAAAATTAAAATTAATCATTAAGTCAAATTATATTATTGCTCGCAGAGCAGATGGTTGATGGGGCCGAAAGGAGTGGCGTGGAGTGGCGATCACGTACCGGAAGAGGCAGCGTTGAAAGATCGACAGTCTGGTGAAGGTCGCGCAGTCCGATGGATGCGATAAGCATGTTGGGTTATACGCAGGTCCAGTTGTTGTGGCGACCTTTGGGGGAGGCCTATGTCCAAACAGTGGACGTCTTTTGGCAGAAATGATGGCAGTTAAGGAGTGGAATTCTTTACCGGAATCTGTGTTTCCTGATAGCTATAACTTAGGGGTCTTTAAGTCAAGAGTGAATAGGTAACTTAAATTCTAGGCTAGCGTGCTCCGCCGTGGTGAACGAGCAGTGGTGGCCGAGTGGTAACGGCTCCGACTTACGAGTTGTACTTCGCGGGTTCAAACCCAGCCAGGCGCATTACTTTGTGTAATTGATTTCATCACCACTGCTCTCAAAACGGTGAAGGAAAACATCGTGAGGAAACCAGCATGTCATAGAAATTAGAAAAATTCGAAGACGTGTGACAGTCACCAATCCGCACCGGGCCCGCGTGGTGGATTACGGCCCATTCTCTCTCCTAGAGAGAGGAAGCTTGAATCCTAGCAGTGGGAACATTAAAAGGCTGATTACGATATGTGCTCCGCCATCGACCACATCGCCGCTTACCATCAGGTGAGATGGTGGCCTCCTTAGAGCTCGTTCACACGAGCGGCTTGTTGCCAACGACAGAGGTAACTGCAGCCGTCGACATGGGGCGGCGGCAGCCGTGGACACGTCGGCGACAGCTGTTAACACGTCAACTGCTACCGCCGACGACGCCTCGACTGCTGCCGTCAATCTATGTCGACGGCTGCAGTAACCTCTGTCGTTGGCATCATGCCGCTCGTGTTTATTATAAGCTCTTAGATTCACGCACAATGAATGTGTTCTCAAAAAGATAAAGATACGTCCGACTTACATGTAGAGTTGTGTCAATTATTTGTTCCGAATAATTATAATTGCTGTAGAAAGCCAAAAATTATTTAATGTTCCATTTTGTCGCACTGTAGCTCGATCCACCTCCCCTATACCACGTATGCTAACGATGCTCAACGAGCTCGTGGAGACCAACCCTGGATTGGATTTATTTGCTGATGAATGGAAGACAATATTATTAGAAATTTTGCGATTCTGTGAGAAGACAGAGTGAAAGGATTAAATTAGTTTAGTTTAGTATTAATGGCTTTTTTGCTGTACTAAATAAATAAATAATAATAAAGAACAATTTAGCATTTAAAAACCAAGAACTATATAATTTTGCTCATACGGAACTGCGGCAACGACAATTCACAAGATGATACTACCAAGTTACATGTTAAAATATACGAAAACTTTCCTGTATCATTAACGTGACTCAAGCGTCATTAAAAAAAAAAAAACTTAAGTCATTATAGTTTATTTTTTGCTTCGAGACGTTCGAAGTAACAGTATCCACATTAGCTGTGGCATCTAACGGCCTGATCACGATTTCGGTCGAAGCGGCGAGCGGTGCCGCGGCGTGGCGAGCGGGGCGACATCGGTAAGCAGGCGCGCGGCGCTATGACCAGCGTCTCGTTGCGTGAGTCAAAATTTTCACACTTTTGATATTACTGCTCGCCGCCCCGCGTTTAGCTACCGCTCAAAGCGGTAAGGTCGTGAACTGGTCATAAAAGGTCATACACATGACCAGCATGTTGCCAACGGCAGATGTAACTGTAGCCGTGTGTAATGAGCTCTTAACTATAAAAACCGGGCAAGTGCGAGTCCATACAAACTTATCTGATGAAAACAATTGAATTCCCGAATTGAGTAACGAAGATTTTTCCGAATCGCAAAAAGGTTTTTTTTTTGTGACCTAACTACAAATTTACAGTTTTCGGACGTTTTCCTTTACTTTTGCTATGAGACCTTGCTTCATGCCAAATTTCAGGATTCTAGGGCAACGGGAAGTTGAAGTAGGAAGCCTATGAATTTTGATTCCCATGAAACTGTCGACATATACGTTTTTTGAGACATAAACGGTCGTATCTTTTTTTCTTCTATAATTCAGAAGTTTAACTTTTTCACAGCTTCAAGAGACCGCAGATGTGTGTACATGGTTTTAATTTCAACTCGATAACTCCACGCGTTCCTGAGATAAAGGGTATTGACAGACAGACAGACAGACGGAAAACAAAGTGATCCTATAAGGGTTCCGTTTTTTCCTTTTGAGGTACGGAACCCTAAAAATAACTAATAAATAGTAGTACCAGCAGTTACAACAGGTATAAGCTCCCTAACCTTTCCCAACTAGCTTGGGATCGGCTTTCAGTCTAACTGAATGCGGCTGAATACCTGTGTTCTACATGGAGCGACGGCAACAAGATAATAATAATAATAATAATCCCGCATGATGAGAATCTCGTGAAAGCTGAGAAAGAGAAACAAATCAAATATCTCGACTTAGCACACGAGGTTGTCGACATGTGGAATGTGGACTCGGCTATCATTGTGCCGATTGTTGTTACCGCCAATGGCCTGATGGCCAAAAGTCTAGACGACCACCTGTCGAAACTGACGTTGCGCGGTTGGATCAAGGGCCTGATACAGAAGGCGTACTGCCTTCTGTATCAGGCCCTCGCATCCTCGATACGGCTCGCATTGTGAGGAGGTTCCTGTCTCTGGAGCCCTAACCACCGGTAGCTTGGACCCTGTCCCGACACCGGCGGACTGCTATTTTTTATATTTTTAAATGTTTCTTTTTTATATGTGTTTTGAAAAATATTTAAAAATGTACAAAATATGTATAAAAAATAAATAAAGAAATAATAATAATAATCATATCCGTTCCGCATGACGAGAACCTCGTGAAAGCCGAGAAAGATAAACAAATCAAGTATATTGACTTGGCTCGCGAGGTTGTCGACACGTGGGATGTGGACTCGGCGATCATTGTACTGATAGTCGTGTCAGCCAATGGCTTAATAGCCAAGAGCCTCGACCAACACCTTAGGAGGCTCGCGTTAGGCGGCTGGATCAAGGGCTTGATTCAGAAAGTGGTACTCCTGGACACGGCTCGTATTGTTTGGAGGTTCCTTTCTCTGGAGCCCTGACCGCCGGTAGCTTGGACCCTGTTCCCGATACCGGTGGGACACAATTTTTTATATTTTTAAATGATTTTTATTTTTTATTGAAATACTTAAAAATATAATTTATATGTACATATACAAATGAATAAACGATAATAATAATAAATTATTTATTGACATAAAGTTTTACACTCATAAATGAAATGCCCGGGCTCCTGAGCTAGTTAGGAACTGTATTACAGGAGCCAGTGTATTCCCCATATATAGTTTTGTCAACAAATTCGTACAACTAGAAAATAAAATTAAGATGGAAAACATATCATAATAATTTAAATCTACGGTCAATGACAAATATCACAATTCATAATTCATTAAAATCAGAATATATGAAAAAAATTTAAAAAATAGTAATGTTAAAATCCACAAATAAAATCAAAAATAAAATCAGAATTAAAACCCAAAATATAATTAATGTCAAAAATAAAATAAAATTTAAAATCCATTAATTATCGTCAGAAACGGTAGCAAAAATCAAAATAAAAACAATGTAAAATAAATTAAATAAATTAGTATAAAATAAAACGTTTCTTAATGTTAGCAGTGTATCTGTGTGTGGTGTAATTGTGTGTTTTGTTCTACCTAGCTATGTAAGATACTCCTTGGATAGACTGATGGTCTGATCAGGGGCCCAAATCTGCTATTTTTATAAATTCGTCATTCCAACACGATCCCATTGCCATATTGCTAAAAGTTCGTAATCTGCTAATTCATTATGATCGATCATTGATCGGTCAATGGTCTCGTACTAAAGTTAGGGTAGAATGACAATATTGACCTTATTAAAAGCAATGACTGCACAATGACGTTCTAATGGTAGGTCACTGATCAAAGGAACTGTCAAAATTCAGATATTCATTTGTCAATGTGTGTGACACCATTATATTAGTAGATTACCAACTTGTCAATATTAACAATTATAAAATCAATAATAGACCATTCTGACGCTATTGTAATAGCAGACTTGAGGCCTGAACGACTGTCAATGATCTACAAATGACCACCGGGACCAACAGCTTTACGTGCTCCGTGCTCGTGTCCGATGTTGTCAGTAATGTCCTAGATAAAATTAGAAAAGCACACATCATCTTGTTTTTTTTTTTTTTCGGTATAAACCAGTGCTTGACTGCAATCCCACCTGATGGTAAGCAGTGATGCAACCATTGATGGTGAGGCGCACTAGTTTATTAAGAGCCTATTCACTCTAGCCTTGAAAGCACCTAAATTATAGTTGGACGAGAAGACTCCAGCAGGCAAATTATTCCAGTCCCTAGATGTACGCGGTATAAACGACGAAGCAAATCGCTTAGTTCAGACCGTTGGTGTTTCAACAACGTAAGGGTGGATACTAGCCGTACGTCGGGTTGTCCGATGGTAGAAAGGAGATGGCGGAATCAAGTCATGCAATTCCCACGCACACTCCAAAATGCAACCTGTAAAATACCGATAGGCTGGCTACCCTGCGCCTGTGCTCGAGGCTTTGTAGATTGGACTTAACCAAATCTGGATCCCCAATTAGCCTATCTTCCTGCCCTTTGTCCCATTCCCATCTTATTTAGGGTCGGCGCAACACGTTTTTTTCTTCCATGCTATCCTGTCAGCCGTCATGCTATCACTAACTTCCTTTTCTTTCATATCACTCTTCACACAATCCATCCACCTTGTCTTTGGCCTCCCTCTCCCTCTCCACTTATCCACATGTATACTCTTTTTTAACTCTTTTAGTAACATGCGTTTCATCTCTCCTAGAAAAGTACACGTCGATGTTTGAAATGCTAATTGATCTAAGCGACATTTTTTCAAAAAAATTGAATCCTGACTCAAACGACGGAGAAAAATTTGCTGATTCCGAATATGTATATAACTCAATATTGGAAAAAATGTCGTTTAGATCAATTAGCCTTTCAACCGTCGACGTGAATTGAAATAATTCACATTGGTAGGTACTTGCCAGGGTTCGAAACTGCAAGCTCATGCATGAGAGGCGGGTGACTAACCTTTTGGCCATCACTAACGATCATGGCATAGTATAGCATAGTCGGCCTTTATAATGTTCCCACTGTTGGGACTCAGGCCTCCTCGCTAGAAGAGGGAATGGGCCGTAAATCACCACGCGGGCCCAGTGCGGGTTGGTGGATGTCACATGTCTTCGAATTTTTGTTCTAGGACATGCCGGTTTCCTCACAATGTTTTCCTTCACCGTTTTGAGAGCAGTGGTCATGAAATGAATTACACATAGTAATGCGCCTGGCTGGGTATGAACCCGTGACCTACAACTCGTAAGTCGAGCCGTTACCACTCGGCCACCAATGCTCTTCTCGCTAACGATCAATACCTATATATTAAAAGAAAGAAAGAAAGAAAAAGAATTTATTTGGTATAGCACAAGGCACAAACACAATATAGGTAAACACGAAACAAAAATAAAAAGCAAGAAGCAAAAAATGTAGTTGTGTGCCTCAACGCTGCACTAAAATAGGTCCAGTTCAGCATAAATATCTATTTATTTATTATTAAGGTAAAACCAACAGCTCCTGTGTACAGCATTTTACATGTAAGGGTAACAATTGGCCTAAGTCCTACACAGTCGCCAATTACAGGTCAACCTGCATTCACAAAATAAGGAGTGATATAAATAAATTTAATCCATCACACTACTTTCAAGTTCAAATTAGTAATACATTTCAAGGTGAATCTACACAAAACCCTAGATAATCAGATAGATTATTTCATAACAATTTAAGTAACGTAAGGTTCGTTGAGCTAGGATGCGTATTTTCTGAGATATCGTCGTTTTAGTGAACGCGGGGAAGTCGTGTCGCGACTTCGGAAGTCGGACTAGACAGTAGGCGGTTTTAAGCAGACCGGTGGCCAAATTATCAACACTAATACATGAACAAGATCAAAATCATACATAGCAATAGAATAAGAATAAAGCAACAAAACAATTAGCATTAATCGAAATATCAAATAATTTAAATAATACAAATAATCAATTAAAGCAAACAAAAGAAAAACAATCATGGTAATTGAATCAAAATTAATAATCAAATTATTCCAATTATCAGAGCAATCAAAAATATATAATTAAGAAAATCAACATAATCAAATATCAGACAACTAGGGCAACTAGTGCACTAGTGTATTATTGTATCATCATCATCTTCCTGCCCTTGTCCCGTGTTATTTGGGGTCGGCGCAACATGTTTTCTTCTTCCATTCTGCCCTGTCACTCGTCACACTAGCACTAAATTCCTTTTCTTTCATATCACTCTTCACATTTCATTCATTAGTGTAATATTGTATATTATTTATTTTATTGTTTTATTTTTATAGATTGAATTTAAATAGTTACAATCTTATTTTATTACCTAATTGTGTATAATTATTAATTATCAATTAAATTAAATTAATGGATTGCAATTTATATGATTTAAATTAATTCATTTTAATTTTACAAACTGTGATTTTAATTGTGACTGTTTTGATTATTATTTTTTTATATTTGCATATGAGTTAATGTTAGTTGCAATAAATAAAATTATTATTATATAATAATAACCGATTTATGAATTTACGTAATTCGGAAAACTACCAGAATAAAGTTATATCATAAGGGTTTACCCCGACATACACTCATTACAAACTCTTCTCTTTCGGGGAATTCCCGTGCATTGATTTAGTGACATATTTCTTTTAATGTTGCATATCACATTCCATTTTTAGGGTTCCTTACCCAAAGGGTAAAATGAGACCCTATTACTAAGATACCGCCGTTCGTCCGTCTGTCCTTCGGTCACCAGGCTGTATCTCATGAACCGTGATATCTATACTCCATCTGTTTAAGTAATTAACTAAAGGTAAACAATCTTGACATGTCTTTTATCTAAAAGTTGTTTATAATTTTTATCTAAAAATTTTTACAATTAGTTATTTACCTATTTATTTATTTATTATTTGGCTTTTCAACAATAAGCACGCTAATACATCACAATTCGCACAATACCAACTTCGTCGAAGCGCCTCATCACTTACAGAAAAGCACAGCATGCAGTACATTGTACGCAGTTAATAACCTAGCTAATTAAAATTACATAAAAAGACAGTTAAAATTACATAATCCAAATTAAATTAAAATGATTTAAATTAAATTAAATTTGATCACAATAAATTCGATTTTAATATTATATAAGATTAGGTAAACATTAGGTTTTTGACTAGGACTTAGTTATTAGTAGCAAGTACGACTTTTTTCAGAGCTGGAACCGATGAAGTAAAGAGGTCAATGTCCACATCAAGCTCACTGTATGCAGCGCATATTCTAGAGAGTAGACAGTATTGTCTCAAATTGGAATGACATCTTGGCATACAGAAGAGTCTCCTATTAGAACTTCTTGGCTGACTGACTACGTGGACCATGGAATAATACCCTACTCAGCAAATCGGGACAGTTTATAGAACCGGTTACCAGTTTCTTAAGAAAAACCAAATCCAGCATATTCCTGCGTTTCTCCAGCGAGTCCATCCTAAAATACTTAAGCCTATCCTGGTACGACTATACCGATGTTTGGTAAGTAACTAAATTTAAAAAATCTTTGTATGTCTTTTATACGACCTTTTTGAACAAAAAGACATATTAAGATTGTTTACGTTTTGTTAACTACCTAAAGCGATGGAGTATAGTTACTTGAAATTTTCACAGATGATGTATTCTGTTGCCGCTTATAACAAGAATTACTACAAACAGAATAAAATATCTAAATATTTAAGTAAAAAAAATCAATTGATGTATGGGAAGCTACCCCGGGTTCCCATACAGCAAATGTATTTTTTTTTTTGCATTTTTTGCTATGGACCGTACGGAACACTACGTGCGCGAGTCCATCTCGCACTTGAGTCGGTTTTCTTATGTTTGTGTTTCTTATTCTGTTCATTCTTCAACTTCAACTAATAATAAAGAAACTTTTTACAAAAAAAAAAAACACTAAAACGATCAAAATAACTTTAATTTGAGAAGTTAGTGTTTTTGGGATTTTTTGTTTGTTATTGAACACCGACTTGAGATTGTATCTCACAACTATCTTCATTGTGATATCTTTAAGAGTGTGATGTTCCGTTTCACCAGTCCGTCTGTCGACCGTCTTCTTCACCAGTTCCACTTCAACAAATGTAACTTTTTGAATCTAAATGCTTGAGTTCTCGATCAAAATACCAAAATCACTATGTGGTTGCCTAATATTTGAGGAGCTCCCTCGATTAGTCATAGATTCCATTATCAGAAGAGGATTTTGAAAAAAATGGGACCATTCTGGAAGCATATCCGTTTAGAAAAAAAAAATATTGCAAATCGGTCCATGAACGGCGGAGTTCTGAGGTTACAAACATAAAATTCGCGAATTCTTAGGTTACTTCCTATTACGACTCACTTTTTGCTATGATTTTTTTGTACTTTTCAGTACAATATTGACCGGTCTACTAGCTTCTGACGTTTTATAAGTGACGTTTTTTTTTTTTCGGGTTGGAAAATCATCTCATTACATCCCCCGCTCTTGGGCGGAGCGCGAGATAGTGTCAGACTCTTACTGACTAAAAACCCACTCCTGTTCCTTCTTTGCCATTTGTTTTCCAGGGCCCCGGGGATCTCTTTCGCATCACCCATGGCCCCAGTAGGCTTCGACCCTGTTGAGCCCCTACGGTTGCTGACATCTCCTTGAGGCGCGCGTGGAACACTACGCGCCGTCGACGACTTGGGCTCGGTCCGGACGGTTACCGGACGATTGGACGGCGAGCCACCCATTGCTCGCCGTCCGCAAGCCCGCGCCTACGGTGGCCGGAAATCGAGATCGGAATCCCGGCGGCGGTTGGGGCGTGAGGACCGTTGCCGTTGCCTCACGCGATCGGCCGCCTCCTTTGCTAGCATTAATGCTTCGCAGAAGGAGGCGACCGCCTGCCACTCCTCCTCGCTCCGGACCATGGCCTGTACCAAGGCCCGGCGCGAGAGATCGCTGCCACCGAGTTTATAAGTGACCATGCAAGCCTATGTGAAATAAAAAACATTTGACTTTGATTAAAAAAAAAATCAACCGAATTGAGAACCTCCTACTTTTTTTTGAAGTCAATTAAAAAGGAACAGCAAGAGTTTTTATTGAATAATATTATCTTTTTCTTGAAGCCACAGAAGGAAAATAAAATCGAAAAAAGACTTTTCGTAAAACGGAGATTCCAAATTAAGACGACATCGTCGACCGCATCGTCGCTTTCCATCAGGTGAGATAGCGGTCAAGCGCAAACCTATCAAGAATAAAAAAAAGGCAAAAAGAATTAAACAAGACTCTAATCGAATATTATTTATAATCTTTCTGCTATTGAACTGAACCTGCTTCCATCTATATATATAAAAGGGGAAACTGACTGACTGACATATCAACACACAGCCGAAACTACTGGGACTAGAAGCGTGAAATTTTGCACTAAGCTTCCTTTTATGACGTAGGCGAGCACTAAGAGAGAGTTTCCCAAAATTCTCCCCCTAAGGGGATGAAATGGGGGTCCAAAGTTTGTATGGCTGAAGCTAGTCTATTCTAGTCTATCTATAAAAGGAGAAACTGACTGACCTACATATCAACGCACAGCCGAAACTACTGGGTCTAGCTAAGAGCGGGAAAGGGGAATGGCACTTTTCCCATAAATTGCTGGCGTGCAGTTTTTTTCTTTTCGCCAAAAGTGAAACCTAGGTCATATCATAAAGGAGTGTATGAGGAATCAATAGCAAAAATAATTATGTCTACCAACCGTAACCAAACGAAGTTAGAGACAATTTAGTATATTGCTATAGTTTGTTATCAGGTGTTCATTATCATCATCATTTTAGCCGAAAGACGTCCACTGCTGGGCATAGGCCTCCCCCAAGTGTCGCCACAATGAACGGTCCTGTGCATCTTGCATCCATCGAACTCCCGCAACCGTTACCAAGTCATCGGTCCAACTTGTAGGAAGCCTTCCAACGCTACGTCTTCCGGTACGTGGTCGCCATTCCAGAACCTTTTGGCCCCAACGGCCATCTGTTCTGCGAGCAATGTGCCCTGCCCATTGCCACTTAAGTTTGGGGGTTCTTCGTGCTATGTAAACAACTTTGGTTCTCCTGCGGATATCTTCATTCCTGATTGGATCACGCAAGGAAACTCCAAGCATAGCCCTTTCCATTGCCCTTTGGGTGACTGTAAGCCTTCTGATGAGGCCCATTGTGAGCGACCACGTTACGGCACTATATGTCATCACTGGCAACATCACTGACTTTCATCTTGAGACACACAGACAGACTAAATATATAATTATCTATTAAAATACAAGTTATAAAGCGCCACTAAAGTTAATTAAAATATAGTCAATAGTCAAGTAAAGAATAAAAATGTAGAAGGAAAATAAAACAATTTTTATTTTTTATTTTATTTATTTAACATTGGATACGACCGAGAGCTATATTTGGAAGGTCATAAAATTTGTCAATGTAATTCAAACATATTCAAAAAAAAAACGAAAAGAAATAAAAACAAGTCTTCTTTAAAATTAATTAAGGGTGCGTTCCCATTGACACGGAGCTGGATGGAGTGGAGAAGAGCGACCGAAAATTGTCCAATCATAGTGCTTTATAACTCGTGGCTGGCGGTCGCCGTCTTCTGCGAAGCACTAAAACTAGCAAAGGAGACGGCTGATCGCGTGGGGCCGTCGGGATTCCGATCCTAATTTCCGGCCGAGCAATGGGTGGCTCGCCGTACGACCGTCCGGTAACTGTCCCTAACGAGCCCAAGTCGTCGACGGCGCGTACTGTTCTACGCGCGCCTCAAGGAGAACAACTCAGCAACTGTAGGGGCCCAGCAGGGTCGAAGCCTACCGGGGCCAAGTGTCTGATTCTGAAAGGAAGACTCGGCCCTGCTACGAAAGGCAACGAAGGAACAGGAGTGGGTTTTTAGTCAGTAAAAGTCTGAACTATCTCCCGCTCCGCCCAAGAGCGAGATTTGTCATTAGATGATTTTTCCACCTAAAAAATGTGCTTTATAACTACACTCTCCATCCGTGGAAACAGTGTAAGAGCAGAGTGGAAATGAGCGGACTTTCAAATAAAACAAATGAACACGCGGCTTCCAGCCGGACAGAACAGAGTGGGTTTCGAGAGCACAAAACAAAAGGTAGCTCAAATCCACTCTATTCCACCATCATCATCATCATTTCAGCCGAAGAAAGACATAGGCATCAATCAAGTGTCACCATCGGATATCTGCAACCCTCACCAGGTCATCGGTCCACCTTGTGGGAGGCCTTCCAACACTGCTTCTTCTGGTTCTTCAAACCTTTCGGCCTCATTGACCATCTGTTCTGCGAGCGATGTGCCCTGCCCACTACCACTTCATTTTATTTAGCCAATGTCGATATGGTTATATGGCTATGGTTCTCCTGCGAATATCATCATTTCTGATGCGGTCACGCAAGGAAACTCCGAGCATAGCCCTTCCCGGATTCCGTCCCGCTACGCTTCAAACACTTCCCACTTTACACTGTTCATCTCCACTCCACTTCGCTCCACACCGTTGTAGTGGAAAAGTATCCTTAGAATTCGATTTAAATATGTACATATTAAAACTGGTACTGAGATATATATCGCTACACAAAATAAAAACAAGATATGTATTATGTCATATCTAGTTCTTTTTATATTACGTCAGATCAGAATAATTCCCTACTTAGTAAGCGATCATCCTTCGCTACGTAAGGACGTGTCGAAAAACATAACTGTTTTTAAAATAAAAAAATAAAAAAGTTTACTCGGAAAGAACGGATAGCCCAACGGTTCGGGAAGTCTGTGTTTTCAAATTTTGTCTTGTGAAGTTCGTGTTATTTTAAACAACAAAAAAATTATGATTTTAAAACTGTTTCTTTTATTTACGAGTGCCGTGTATTGCCAGTTCCAGTTTGAAGGTGGGTTTTTTGACTTTGTGTTTTTTTTTTTGCAAAAAGAATTCAAACATATATTATATCTCTGATTAATTCCGTTTTAATACCACTCAATGAATCAACTAATACCATTGGTATTTGTTTGAACCCAAAGACATTAATATAATTATACTAACAATTTGATCCAGATGTTTTGTACTCGTAATATTATGTACAAAGTTAGGTTTACTATAATAGTATTTATAGTTTGTATGTACATAGTTGGGTTTTATTATAAATAGTTTAGTTAATATTTACGTTTTATGTGAGAGATTGTTTATAATATATTTTTATTTCCAATCCATAAAATTTTTGCAAGTTTAGCTCGGAATTTCCGAAAACCTTTATTTTATCCCGTGTTTATGATCTATTCGGCTATTCCGAATGCCGTTTTTTTTTTTTTTTTTTTGTGTGGCCTCTCGCAGGTCAACCTAGGAGGTTGTCGGCTGCTTAACCGGACTTGCCTGTGGCGGCCTCAATTCAAGAATCAAAGCCTCCAGCCAGGGCTTATTTAACTAAACTTAAAAACTAAGCGACCACACGCTAAGGGCACCCCCTGTGGGGTACGGACCTCGGCTTAGGGCGTCGCTGGGGGGGGGACAGCAAGGGACGGGCTGGATCGAACAAAGATTTTATTATTATTATCGGGGAATTTTAAAACTACGGCTCAGCGACGCGGGCTGGCTCGAGCAAGGGACGGGGAGGACGTTTACGGGAATGTCGCGGCGGGCCTCGGCGGCGAGGACGGAAGGACGGCGGTCTGTATTGTCTACGAACTGTACTTGTTTCCTTACGGCTCTCTTGGAGCAGGGTAGTGGGGTCATCTGGGGTGACGAGAGTATGCCTAGGACGGCGAACCTTAGAGATGCGGGAGGGTTCGTATCGGGCTGCCGATACTATGAGGGGGTTGCGGTGTTTTACAGCAGTATCGAAGAAACGCTTGCAAAGGCGTTTCATGAACTGCTGGATGGTGGGGATTTTGAGATCTAGATGTAGATTCTCATTTCGGACATAATATGGGGCACCGAGAATTTTACGGAGGGTCCTATTTTGAAGGGTCTGCATCCTATGGAGGAAGCGGGGCTTGGCGTGTGCGAAGATTGCACATGCATACGTCATGATCGGGCGGATTACTGCCGTATAGAGGCGCAGCTTGCACTTAAGTGACAGTTTGCTGCGGGCAGTCATGAGATAATGGAGCCTACCTTGAGCGAAAGCGGCTCGCGAGCGAGCCTGCTTTATGTGCTCGGCGAAGGACAAGTGCTGATCGAGGATCACTCCGAGGTACTTGGCTTGCTTCTCCCAGGGGATCGGCTTACCGTACATGGTGATCGGAGGGGGAGGGGGGACGGACTTCCGCTGTTTCGAGTAGAGAACAGCTTGACTCTTATCAGGGTTAACCTCGATCCTCCATTTCCGGAACCATTTGCCCAAAATGTTTGCGGAGGTTTGGAGATTGCGAGCGATAACTCTGGGGTCACGACCGGTGTAGTAAATTGCCGTGTCGTCGGCGAATAGAGCCAACTGGGCCTTTTTACTTTTGGGAATGTCGCTGGTGAACAGCGTGAAAGCTAGGGGGGACACTACCGAGCCTTGAGGGACTCCAGCTCGAATGGGGTGGGGGGAGGAGAGGGCTCCCTCGATTCGATAGCGGAAGGTGCGATTCGACAGAAAGTCTCGCATGATGAGCACGAGACGGTCTGGCACACCGAGTTGATATAGCTTATATAATAAGCCATTGTGCCAGACCTTGTCGAATGCTTTCGCTATATCGAAATACAAGACACCCGTCATCGCATTACGCTGGAAGCCAGCGCTTAGGTGCTCTACGATGCGGTGGACTTGGTGGACGCATGAGTGTTCGGTACGGAACCCGAACTGCTCATCAGGAATGAGACCCTTGGATTCGGCAAAATCTTTGAGTCGCTTATAAATAAGCCTCTCGTAGATCTTACCGAGAACATTGAGGAGACTGATGGGGCGGTAACTGGTGGGGTCAGACTTGGGCTTGCCTGGTTTGGGGATACCGATAACGGTGGCCTGTTTCCACGCTTGGGGGAAGATATTATTGCTTAATGCGCCATTGAAGATAGCGGTCATTAGCATTATAAGTTGGGGGGGGAAGAGTTTGAACACTCTGTTCGTGATACCGTCGGCGCCGGGGGCTTTCCTTGGTTGAAGTTTTTTAATGATATCCTCCACCTCGTCGGGAGTGACGGGGGCCAGAGGGTTATCAGGGTCTTCAACGGGAGGGAGGGAGGCTCTACGTTCAACTTCAGCGTCCACCATGTCGATGTGGGCTTGGTCTACTAGTTGAGAGCTAGGCGAGCATTGGGCTTCGAGGCTGTCAGCTAGGCATTCCGCTTTTTCAGAGTTGTCGAAAGCGACACTCTTATCAGGGCGGGTGAGCGGAGGCATAGAGGACTCTTCAGTGGAACGTAATTTCCTCTGAAGTTGCCAGAATGCGAGATGGGTAGGCTCGAGTTCACTGAGCGTCTTGTCCCAGCGGGCGGAACGCAGCTCGGTCATGCGTTTCTTTACAGCACGCTGTAATCTACGCATGTGAGCCTTGTTAGCGTCGCAAGGAAAAGCGCTGTATGCACGGACGGCTGCGTTCTTCTCGGTCATCAGAGCCCGTACATCGTCCGGGATTTTCCAGCGAAGGTCCTCCTTCGCAGGAATCTCCCTTGAACATTCGTTCAGGACGGATTGTACGTGGTCTGTGAGCGAGTCGATTGCCGCCGTCGTGTCAGCGACTGAGACTATGTGGTCGGGAATAGAATCCAATTGAGGTGACGTGGTAGATTTCAGCTTTTCGCTTACTTTCTTCCAGTCAGTGATCAATTGGGAAGCGGGGGGCTGGCCCGGGTCGAGATTGCCCGAACGGGAGCCTAGGTGCATAATCACGGGTCGGTGATCGGAGTTAAGCTCGTGTATTGCTTCTATAGATTGCAACCGGAGGTTGACATTCTTAAGGAGCGCTACATCGAGGACGTCGGGGCTATGGTTGGGATCATGGGGGAAGTGAGTGTGACACATCGGGGCGATGATGTCAAAGTTAAGGGATGCACCAAGGTTGAACACGACCTTTCCCCTAGTTGGCCTGGTTGGTCGTACTACTGTTCCAGGCGGGGTGTTAAGCATTGAGATCGCCCGCTATGATAACGGAGTCACTCAAGCCAAAGAGGGCAGTGAGGTCGCTAGTGAGCGCGATGGACTCTTCTGGCATACGAGACGAGGAAGTCGGAGGGGGATAGTAGGCAGAGACGACAGTGATCGGTTGATGACCAGTCATGCCTACTCGGCAGGCCGAGTATTCTAAGAAGGATCGGGGCGCGGGAGGAGCTAGAGGGATACAGTACAGTTCCTTTCTATAATAGATAAGGGTGCCACCACCGTGACAACGAGATCTATCGTTGCGAACTAGACGATAGTTGGCAATTCTAGGATCTTTTCGGTGGGGTTTGAGGAATGTTTCCTGAATGAGGAGAAGGTCTAACTGATGGTCGCGGAGGAACGTGGCGATCTCATCTCTCTGATTGATAATGCCGTTGGCATTGAAGAAGCCTAACTTTAGGGATCGCGGTTTGGTACAACAAATTTTTTGTTGTCTATCCATTTAGGGGCACGGCAGGTAATTTGTCGAGTTCGACTGCGACCGACTCGTACTTAGTGAATAGCGCAGCGCGCTTGGCTAAGTCGAGTTGGCCAGTGACTTCCGCTAGGGTTAGCTCGTCAGCTAAGTCCCTAGCGTCCTGCGTCATAAAGATGCGATAGTTGTCCAGGATAATCTGGCCAACTGATCTGCGTGGGAACGCAGCTGAAACTTGGGGCGCGTTTCGGGGAGGTTTAGCGGCCACGGGGGCCACAGAAGCCGGGGGAGGCGCTGGGATGGGCTTAGCCATTAGCGCTGGAATTGGCTGGGAAGCCACCAAAGCCGGGAATTCCGAATGCCGTCGCGCATCGCCCGTTTTTGTACCTCCAGGTAAAGGTGCAAGTAGTGAAATGCAAATGGGTAAATTTCGGGAATTGGGTGTAATACCACTCAATGACTCAACTAATACTACTGGTATCTGTTTGAACCCAAAAACATTAAATATATACTACCAATTTGAACCAGTGTCTATGATCTATTCGAATGCCGTGGCGCGTCGCCCTTTTTGTACCTCCGGGTAAAGTTGCAAGTAGTGAAATACAAGTGGGTAAATTTGGGGAATTGGATGTAATACCACTCAATGACTTAACTAATACCACTGGTATCTGTTTGAACCCAAAGACATTAAATATATACTAAAAATTTGAACCCCTGTTTATGATCTATCCCGAATGCCGTCGCGCGTCGCCCTTTCTGTACCTCCGGGTAAAGGTGCAAGTAGTGAAATGCAAGTGGGTAAATTTCGGAAGTTGGATGTAATACCACTCAATGACTTAACTAATACCACTGGTATTTGTTTAAACCTACCAATTTGAACCCGTGTTTATGATCTATTACGAATGGATACCATTGTTTATTGCATCATTTGTTGTGCGTGCCATTGCATTGCAAACGTAAGGTCCTGGGTTTGATTACAGGTTACTGTGTTGTTCTAAATACTTTTAGCGGCCCTAGGGTCTTACTATGACGTGTTAATAATATGTCAAGCGAGCGAGCGAGAAATAGGGATGCAGGTATACAACTTATATATCTCCATCCCTTTAGCAGTTCAGTTTAGGTGGAATAAGTTAAGAGCTGGTGGTAGGGCCACAGCTCTATCATGTTAAATCGCTAGATCGTTTATTTAGGATTTCGTACCTCAAAAGGAAAAAACGGAACCCTTATAAGATCACTTTGTTGTCCGTCTGTCTGTCTGTCTGTCAAAAGACCCTTTATCTCGAGAACGCGTAAAGGTATCAAGTTGAAATTAAAACCATATACTCAAGCCTACATACCCTTGAAGCTGTGTAAAAATCAGACCTCTGAATAAACGACAAAAAAAATACGGCCGTTTATGTAGCAGAAAACGTATATTTCGTCACTCTCAAGGAAATTAAAATTCATTGTGTACTTACCGTTGACCTAGAATCCTGAAATTTGGCATGAAGCAAGGTCTCATAGCACAAGTATAGGAAAAAATCTGAAAACTGTAAATTTGTACATACATAACAAAAAAAAACCTTTTTTTGCGATTCGGAAAAATCTGCGTAACTTAATTCGAGAATCGAACTGTTTTTATAGGTCAGTTTGTATGGAACCTTTAGTGCGCGAGTCCGACTCGCACTTGCCCGGTTTTTTTTTTACTATATATAAATAATACTCTTTTCAATTTGGCCACAGGTGATCTCTGCTACAAAGATGGCGCCGAAGGCGTTTGTATTAGCTTAAGACAATGCATGAGCGCTCAAGAAGACACTAAAAACGGGAGAAATCCTCAGGTATTTTTTAAAAATTATTTATAAGCTCGCGTTTGATCACTATCACACCTGATGGTAAGCTGATGTGGTCGACGATGGAGCAAGCTTGCCTATAAGTAACCAATTCTCTCTTGACCTAAAGATCCCTAGGTTGTAGCTATCAGGAAACACTGACTCCAGCATGGAACTCCACTCCTTAGCTGTCCATTAAGGTGGGCCACGGGTATGTTTCAAAGAGCTACTGTAGCCCTGGAACACAAAGTGCAACGGAAGGGCATATGTGGATTTTAGTCATTAAAACTCTGACATGACCTCCCGCTTTAGAGCGGGAGGGCAATAATAATGATATAGTGGTGATGACATATGGCTTCGAAACGTGGTCGCTTACAATGGGCCTCATCAGAAGGCTTAAAGTCACTCAAAGGGCAATGGAAAGGGCTATGCTCGGAGTTTCCTTGCGTGATCGCGTCAGAAATGAAGATATCCGCAGGAGAACCAAGGTTACAGACATAGCCCGAAGAATTGCAAACTTAAGTGGCAGTGGGCAGGGCACATTGCTCGCAGAACAGATGGTCGATGGGAACGAAAGGTTCTGGAATGGCGACCACGTACCGGAAGACGCAACGTTGGAAGGCCTCCCACAAGGTGGACCGATGACCTGGTGAGGGTCGTGGGAATCCGATTGATGCGAGACGCACAGGACCGATAATTGTGGCGACATTTGGGGGAGGCCTATGTCCAACAGTGGACGTCTTTCGCCTAAAATGATGATAGTGGTGATAGATCGATTACCACGCAATGATTGTCGATGTTACCATCCCACATGATGAGAATCACGTTAAAGCTGAGTAAGAGAAACAAATGAAATATCTTGACTTAGCACACGAGGTTTTCGGCATGTGGTATGTGAACTCAGCTGTCATTGTGCTGATTGTTGTGACCGCCAATGGCTTGATGACCGAAAGCTTCGACGAACTTCTGTCGAAGCTGTCGTTGCGCGGTTGGATCAAGGGCCTGATACAGAAGGCAGTACTCCTTGATACGGCTCGCATTGTGAGAAGGTAGTCTTTGGAGGCCTAACCACCGGTAGCTAGAACCCAGCTTGCGACACAAAAAAAGGAAATAATAATAATAATATTCCACAACTTTCACACAACGCCATCTAGCCACAAACTAAGCAAAACTTGTGGTATGAGTACTAGACAGCTGACAAACATACTTATATATTTCTAAATACATACATACTATAGATAAATTACACTCAGACACAGAACAAATGATCGTGATCTTCACATATACATTTGTCCTAGGTGGGACCACTACCTTCCTACTGGACCAACAGGCCAGTCAGTCAGTCACATGTCATTTGACAAATTCATACCACGACAAAAGAGATGCCCATAAGGTCTATATTATAAAGTGGAAAGGAATGTATTACTACTAATATGAATCAACATCAATATCATCTCTCCAGCCTTTTTCCCAACTAGCATATGGTCGGCTTTCAGTCTATCCTCATCAGCCTATCATCTTATGACATCCCCCGCTCTTGGGCGGGGCGGGAGCTAGTGTCAGACTTTTACTGACTAAAAACCCACTCCTGTTTCTTCGTTGCCTTTCGTACCAAGGCCGAGTCTTCCTTTCAGAATCAGACCCTTGGCCCCTACAGTTGCTGACATCTCCTTGAGGCGCGCGTGGAACAGCACGCAGTGTCGACGACTTGGGCTCGGTCCGGACGGTTACCGGACGGTCGGACGGTGAGCCACCCATTGCTCGCCGTCCGCAAGCCCGCGCCTACGGTGGCTGGAAATCGGGATCGGAATCCCGGTGACAGTTGGAGCGTGATGACCGTTGCTTCACGCATCGACCGCCTCCTTTGCTAGCATTACTGCTTCGCAGAAGGAGGCGACCGCCTGCCACTCCTCCTCGCTCCGGATGGCCATGTACCAAGGCCCGGCACGAGCCGGAGCAACTGCATAACAGACCTCCACAACCCAGATACTTGAGAACATGATACTCCTTGGATAGACTGATGGTCAGACTTTGTTAGAACTTAAAAAGCCCTAATAAGTTGCCACATATAATGGTCAAGTCATATGAGGAACCATGCAGGTTAGTGTCTGAGATGGTCTTTGAGGGAAGAACCACACAAATTTGAGTTCACCGGTCCAGTCAGTGCTAGTATTTGGCAGTATTCGTGTAGCTCAACTTAAGAGCATCCAACCCAAGACTTTTCACTATTTTTGTTGTGAGCTGTAGAGATAAAACTTTAAAAATTGGTTGGAACGATTAAATGTCTCCAAACTATATGAAACACACCCATCAGCTAATAACTGCTTATGTGTCCTACCAATTAATCATAATAATCTTATGGATATTATTTAGGTTCCTATAGAAATCAAATCATAAATTCATAACGTCAATTGAATAGTCAATTTTCTATATATATAAAAGCGAAATACCACTCACTGATTAATCACGAAATCGCAGAAAATATAACACCTACAAACTTAAAATTTGGCAGGTAGGTTCAATAAAGGGTGTAGACTGGATATTTAGAAATTCACCCCCTAAGGGGATGAAACGGGGTTCCAAAGTTTGTATGGAGAAACCGACTTTCACGCAGACGAAGCTAGTAAAATAAATTTATAGAAACCTTGCACCTGGAATCTAAATGACGATTTTTTTTTCCAAAAACCTTTACAGATTTTTATAAAACACGTATTTACTGGAACAAATGTGAAATATTCGATTGAAGAACGGAATTATCTAATGGTAGCCGTTCAAGTGTTATCTCTCTTTTCTCGCGTTGCCTTTTTTATCAAAAATTGCATTGGATTAACCAACAAGCTTATAAACCATGCTCAGGTTGACGACAGACGTGTGGGTGGGCTCTCTTAAGATTAGTAAAGAGCTCAGTGGAATAGATGGTTGGGCCCTTAATACCAATTTTCCTCTATGGGCAATATTATGATCTTACTTTATATGCTTTACATTTAAATAATATTATGTCGCTTTTCCTGTTGACGGCAATGTGGGCACTAAACAAGGGATTTATTGTACTTTTTCTGAGTTGGCATAGATTTAATTGGCAATTTTTAAATAATTACAGTGCATGCACGTAATTGTTTAGGGAAAAATGGATTAAGACTTTGTTACGGTAATTTATTTGGTTGAATGAAATTTGAGGTGAATAAAACTCGACAATTTCTTGGAATTTACTCATTGTAAGTAATAGTTAGGTTACTTAATTATTAAATTTCAATGTGTATGAATCACAGCCATATTATAATTTGGCGTAGTGTGGCTACCTTACGTCTAGCCGGATCGTAGTGGCGGTACGTTCCACAAAGCAGCGCCTAAAGTTTTCGTGCGTTTCGGCGAGTTCGTGGTGCAAATATATCAACCCAACTGATCGTGTCCACTTCGCTTCACTCATCGCCGCAGCGCACCAACGTGCTATTGGTCACGTAGGCCATCGCAACAAAGTATTAATTTAATAATATAATCCACAACTTTCGCACAACGCCATTTAGTCCCAAACTAAGCAGAGCGTGTGCTATGAGTACTAGACAACTGATAAACATGCTTATATATTTCTAAATACATACATTATAGATAAATTACACTCAGACACAGACCAAATATATAAATATTTTTTATATTATTAGACGCCAACCACCATAAATTCGTTAGTAATTTTCTTTTTGTTGACATGTCATTTATTGATAATTGTAATTACTTATTGTTCTTGTTTCTTTTTATATAGCTTCTTTTTTTTTTAATGTGAATGTGAGAACACCGTGGACTTCACGAATTCTTAGGTTACTTCCTATTACGACTCACTTTTTTTTTTTAAATTGATTATTTTTATTGTTCAACAATATCGACTGGTCTACACTATTCTTACATAATGTCTATTAATACTGTAATATGAAAATATTGTAAACAATAATTTTTTTAAAAGAGTTACCATGGAGTTTCTTGCCGGTTCTTCTCCATAGGAAACGACCAATTTGGAACCGTGCACTAGCTTCTGATGTTTTATAAGTGCCCATGTAGGCCTAAGTGAAATAAATAAATTTTGACTTTGACTTTGACTTTGACTTTGACTTTGACTTTGAAATGATCGTGCTCATCACACAAACAGACCACTAGACGAACAGGCCAGTCAATAGTATCAATTGTTTGTTCAAATCGAGCCGCGCCGCATCGCTTCGCATTCGCGTCGTAACACCTACGTAAGTGTAGTAAACAAGTACATAGTAGCCAACCATTTTTTCTTTCTTTTTCAACAGTTATGTGCAAATGAAAATAATAATCCAATTGTCTGCTGTGTGGACAGGGAGCCTGATGAACCTGAGAGGACTACAAAGCCTACAAGGTAAGCTTACAACTTACTAAGATGTTTGAGGAATATTAACAACCAGAAGTCCAAACTTGAGGTTTTCCAACGAGCAATGGAGCGCAGTATACTAGCTCCCCTAACCAAGTTACGACCGTTTCGTTTGCGTCGAACGCCTCGAGTAGGCCACACCTCCGATCGGTTTGTTCTGACGTCATCTCAATGCTCAGTCACGTGGTCAGAACAAAGGAATCGGAGGCGTGGCCTACTCGAGGCGTTCGACGCAAACTAAACGGTCGTAACTTGTCTAGGGGGGTAGGTATTAAATTAATGGATCGAGTTCGAAACGATCCAAAACCCTGAAACCTGATTGGATACCAGCACGCATACTTTCAGTGAAGACATCAATATATATCCTGATTTCAGACCACCGGTTCAAGAGAATTTGGAGGACCAATGTGAAGAGCTGCCAGAAGAATATACTCCGGCGAAGACTGGACAGAAGGCTTTTGACAGTATGTTCAATAATATATTATTTAAATACACCTACTCGAAAACCCGTAATTGACTGTTTTTCGCACTAGTGCGGAAAAGTGCGAGTTCTCGTACCACCACAATTTGATTACATTTATCTTGTCAGGGCATTAAGCGACCCCACGAGACGTCAACCCCCGTTTGTTTATGTCTTCGTAAGTGTATTGAAAAACGTCGTTTGATACACGTGGTTTGTCACTACAGCACTCGGCTTCGTAACAATTTAAAAATTCCACTTCGGCCTTTCTCCATTAGAAGCTCAACATGAAGTTTAAAAAAAATGTATTACGATATTTTTCTTCACAAATATTTCATATTCTTTCAGAATGTATAGAGTATCAACAGAAGTATGTATACCCATGTGGGAGAGGAGTGGACATCCTGGGATCCGTGAGCAGACAGAGCCATTGTCATCACATAACTGATGTGCTGATCATCGGAGGAACTGATGCCGAGCCGTTTGAGTTCCCTCATATGGTAAGACCAAGGATAACGCATCATTTTTTATTATTATTATTATTGATAGGCTCGCGTTTGACCACTATCTCACCTGATGGTAAGCGATGATGTGGCCGACGATGGAGCACGCTTGCCTAGAAGTAACCTATTCACTCTTGACTTAAAGACTTCTAGGTTGTAACTATCAGGGAACACAGACTCCGGTAGGGAATTCCACTCATTAGCTGTACGCATTATGAATGTGTTCCCGAAACGCTTTGTACGTATGGGTGGGATGTCCACCATGTACCGATGGCGCAACGCCGTACGTCTGGTGGTCCGATGATGGAACGGACTTGGTGGAATTAAATTGTGCAATTCCAGCGCACACTCCCCGAAGTGTAATCGATAGAAAACCGACAGGCTAGCAACTCGGCGTCGATGCTCAAGGCTTTGGAGTTTTGATTCGACAAGTGCATCATCACCGATGATCCTTTGGCTCGCTTCTCAATCATCTACCTAGTCATTATAATTTCAGCCAAAAGACGTCCGCTGTTAGACATAGGCCTTCCCCAGTGTCGCTATAACGAACGGTTCTCTGCGTCTTCCAGCCATAGGATTCCCGGGACCCTCACCAGGTCATCGGTCTACCTTTCGGGCGGCCTTCCAACGCTGCATCTTCCGGTACGCGGTCGCCACATCAGAACCTTTCGGCTCTATCGACCATCTGTTCTGCAAGCAATGTGCCGTGCAACCTTGGATCTCCTGCGGATATCTTCATTTCTGATATAATTTGACTGGCTTGATGGTCTAGTGGTTAGTGGCCCTAACTACTATGCTGGAGGTCGTGGGTTCGATTCCCACCCAGGACAAATGTTAGTATGATGAGCATGATCATTTGTCCTGTGTCTGGGTGTAATTTATCTATATATGTATGTATTTAGAAATATATAAGTATGTTTATCAGTTGTCTAGTATCCATAACACAAGCTCTGCTTAGCTTGGAACTATTATTATTATATTATTATTATTATTATTTATCACGCATGGAAACTCCGAGCATAGCCCTTTGCATTCCTCTTTGGGTGACTTTAAGTATTCTGACGAGGCCCATGGTAAGCAATCACGTTTCGGAGCCATAGGTCATCACTGGTAACAAGCACTGGTCATAGACTTTCGTCCTGAGACACACAGGGAGACGTCATTTCTCAGAAACTGTTCACGGCCGCAATGGAGGATGTCTTTAAGGTTCTGAAATGGAGAGAACTAGGCATTAATATCAATGGCAAGTACATCACCACTCTGTTTACCGACGACATGGTAATCATGGCTGAGACTACGGAGGAGCTCAGTACAATGCTCGGTGAACTCCGAGCTTCCCAAAGAGTGGGACTTAAAATAAACATGGACAAAACCAAAGTCATGGTAAATATCCATGTAGCACCCACGTCAAGGTCGGAGAGACTCTACACTTGAAGTTGTGGACAACTACGATTACCTGGGGTCCAGTTGGGTAGGTCTAACTTCGAGAAAGAGGTCAATCGTCGAATTCGATTCGGTTAGCTATCATTATTTTCTTTTAAGAGCAACAGTTTCAACTGAAGCGGCTCTTTGCGCATATCACGGATATGTTTCGTCCGTACTCTCATACGGTCTCTTATTGTGGGGTAACTCGGTGGATATCACTAAAGCATTTATTGTACAAAAAAAATGTGTGCGTGCAATCTGTGGAGCTGGTTATATGGATAGCTGTAAACCACTGTTTAAAAAATACAATATATTACCATTAGCATGCATGTATGTCAAAGAATTATGTCTATTTGTACGACAACATCCAGAATATTTTATTAAACATAGAGATATAACTAAAAGGAATGTTGCCTCTAGAGATAAACATAGGCTCTGCTTGCCACAATCCAAGCTTGGTTTATTTAAAAGAAATTCGTTCATAATGGCTATTAAGGTTTACAATAAATTACCAAATGCCTTAAAAGAACTACCTTTACCTATGTTCAAAAAAAAGTTGATTCAATGGCTGACGCAAAAATGTTTTTACAGTGTCAATGAATATATGTCATTTAACGAACGCAAAGTAGGAAAGTAATGGCAATTTTAGTTCTATTTACATTTTTATTCAATTTTTTAAACTGACATTTAATATTTAAGATTTTTTGTTTCTGACATTTTAAATTCATGTGAAGTTCAATAAATGCTTTCATTTTATTTTTAAGTTGACAATTACTATTATCATATTTTTGACATTTTATAATATTCATGGACATTAAAATTATTATATAGAATTTGACATTTGATAGTGATAGTAGATATTTTATAGACTTTGATTTTTATTACTTTGACATTTTATCAATGTGCATGGACCATTAAATTACTTTATAGTGATAGCAGGTATTGGTAACCTCTGATGTCACATTATTATGACATTTTAAATTAATGATTATATTTGCACTGTATTAATATTTGCACACCACAAGTTATGGTAGAATGTAAATGGGCCTAACTAAAATTAAGATCATACTTTGTACACCTACATTCTAGCAAATAAATAAATTATTATTATTATTATTTAACTATAATATTTTGTTTTCAGGTTATGCTTGGCTATGGGCAGTTAGGGTCAATTCAATGGCTCTGTGGCGGAGCTATCATCAGTGAGAAGTTTGTCCTAACTGCGGGGCATTGCATATCTTTGAGAAAAAAGTGAGTGGTCTAGAGATTATTATCATACAAAATAACATTTTAATACTCGACAATCCACTCCTGTCCCTAATGCTTTTAGGCACGCAATTTACTATTTTTCGCACTAGTGCGGAAAAGTGCGCGAGCTCGCCCACCACAATTTATTTTATTTATTGTAACTATCAGGCTGGATGCTAAGCGACCCGAGCCTCACGAGTAGCGCGTCAACCCCCGTTCATTTATTATTATTGAAAAACGTCTTTAGATAAACATGGAAATTCATAACCCCCTCGCCTACGGCTCGGGCGAATTCCACCCATTGGCCACCTTAATATAAAATCTTTGCATATATTTTTTTTTAATTTATGCTTTCAGTGACCCCGTTACTTACATTGCAATCGGAGTGTTGAAGCGCAGCGATGCCAATGATCAGTCCAAACTCTACAAAGTGAAGAACATAACTGCTCACCCGCAGTACAAGTCACCGAACCGATACAACGACATTGCCTTAATAGAGACAGAACGAGTGTAAGTATCAAAGATTCAAAGCATTTTATCTACATACAGAGAAAACAGCATTGAGCAATGGTGGCCGAGAGGTAACGGCCCCGACTTACGAGTTGTAGGTCGCGGGCTCAAACCCAGCCAGGCGCATTTTTTTTTTTAATAGCCTATACTATAATAATTTAATAATAATAATAATTTTGTTTATTTTCCACCACAAAGTATTAACTACAGTTTTTTTTTTTACATATTTTTGTTGAAAATAAGGGTGGACTGGAGCCTTAACTAGGGCAACCCTGTATTTCAGGTCTCCAGGACACTCACTCACATACTGTCCCACTGCTGGGCAAAGGCCTCCCCCCAACTTATTCCAGGTATTCCTTTCCTGAGCTTACGGTCGGCATCTAGGTCGTCTCGCCACCTCTTCCCAGGTCGACCTCGGCGGCGTCGTCCATCTTCAGGTACCCACTTTGTGGAGACTCTTGCCCACCGGTCAGAGTGCATGCGGCTGATGACCCGCCCAACCCCATTTTAGCCTGGTAGCCTTTTTTCCGACATCCATAATTCCCGTCTTTTGACGCAGCATGGTGGTCTTTTGTGCAGCATTACTTTGTGTAATTTATTTCATCACCACTGCTCTCAAAACGGTGAAGGAAAACATCGTGAGGAAACCGGCATGTCCTAGAATCAAAATTCGACATCCACCAACCCGCGCTAGGCCCGCGTGGTGGTTTACGGCCCATACCCTCTCCTAGAGAGGAGGCCTCAGTCCCAACAATGGGAACATTATAAGTCCAACTATGCTATACTATGCTACAGAGAAAAAAAAACGAAAACAAAATCGGCCTCTTCATACAGAATTTATTATAAACTTGATTGGACAGTTTGTATGTAGAGGCCGACTTTCGATCGTTTCCTGAAAAAAAATCTTGTGGAAGGTGGTTCAGCTCCGTCTACTGAGTAAGCCATTAAAGTTTGCAGAGATCTGTCCCTTACATAGTGTATACAAGATTACATTTATGTAAAGAATCTATGTACAAAATATCATAACTGTATCATGACAAATCACAAACTTATAAGCTGATGTTACTTAATTGCCCGCACAAATACATGGTCACCGGCCCATCCGGGCGACTGAGGGGTTGTTTTGCTCCCACACCCAGCTGTGCGCTGGTGCTAATGCCTGCTATGACCCGCCGTGATATGTGTGCTAACTGTAATATTTTTGGTAAAAAATATAAGATGGTGTAAAAATTATTGGAATCGATTCAGTTACTGATTCTGAACAAACTATATTCAAGTTTCGCGTATACTAAAAATAATCTATATATATATAAAAGGAGAAACTGACTGACTGACATATCAACGCACAGCAGAAACTATTGGGACTAGGCAGTTTTAAGATATAAGCAAGCCGTAAGAATGAAGTTTTGGAAATTCAACGTTTAAGGGCGTGAAAAGAAGATATTTTTAGGGTTCTGTACCTCAAAAGAAAAAAACGGAACCCTTATAGGATCACTTTGTTGTCCGTCTATCTGTCTGTCAAGCCCTTTATCTCGGGAACGCGTGGAAGTATCGAGTTGAAATTAAAACTATACTCAAGTCTGTGGTCCCTTGAAGCTGTGAAAAAATCAAATTACTAAGTTAACGAAAAAAAGATACGTCCCTTTATGTCGCAAAAAACGTTAATTTCGACACTCTCAAGGGAACCAAAATTCATAGGGTACTTCCCATTGACCCAGAATCCTGAAATTTAGCATGAAGCAATGTTTTATAGCATAGGTATTGGAATAAATCTGGAAACTAGTAATTTTGTTGCTACATCACAAAAAAAAGTTCGATTTGGAAAAATCTTCGACAAATATGGGGATTGAACTATTTTTTTTATTCAGATTCCTTTACTCTGACGTCATCTCAACGCTCAGTCACGTGAAGTCAGTCTCAACGCTCAGAACAAAGAAATAGGAGGCTTGGCCGACTCGAGGCGATCAACGAAAAGAAAGTCGAAACGAAACTGTTGTAATTTGGCTAGGGGGGCAGCAGTGGCGACCAGAAGGCCAAGGAGGACCAATGACCTGGATAGAGTCACGGGAATCCGATGGATGCGAGACGCACAGGACCGGTCGTTATGGCGGCATTCGGGGGAAACCTATGTCCTACAGTGGAAGTGTTATGGCTGATATGATGATTATGACCAACTTATTTATTTTTCAGTATGGAGCTGGATCAGTTCACAGTTCCAGCGTGTCTCCATGTTGGAGATGTCAACGACTCCAAGGTCCTGGCAGCAGGATGGGGTCTCACTCACGACAAGGGCGCGCCGAGTGAAACTTTGATGAAGGTTTGTAACATTTTACAATTATTATTTTTCTTATTATGGATAGGCTCGCGTTTAACCACTGTCTCTTCTGATGGTAAGCAATTATGTGACCGATGATGGAGCACGCTTGCCTAGAATTACCTAACCTATATACTCTTGACTTAAAGACCACTAGGTTTTAGCTATCATACGGCAGGCAATTTCACTCTTTAGCTGTGCACACAATGAAGCTAGAACTATATTAGACTGACGCACACGTGGACCACGCCTGATTTGTACGTAGAACGACGTCGCGTGGCGTGGATCAAGTGTAGCTCTACAAGTCTAGTTTCCATATAAAATGTATGGAGACCGACGCGTCCAGATCGGCGTGTGTGGCACACGTGTGAGCAGTTTAGTTCTGCCTTGTTATGTATTCCCAAAACTGTTTATGGTTGATCTTTCGTAAAATTATATTACTTTTCGAGTTGCAAACGTACGTTTCAAGTCTTTTTATTATTCCGCAGGTCGTCTTGACAAAAATCGACGAGTGGGAGTGTTCTGAAAAGTACCAACCCTTCCGTCTTATGACGAGAGGTTTCGAAGATCTGACGCAGACCTGCTACGGAGACCGGGATCCTCCTAAGATATACCAGGGCCGGGAAGAGTACAAGGACACTTGCCAGGTAAGAACTGGAGATTTACGCGATCGATACGAGATCGCGTTAGAACTTGTAGCGACATCTATGGCGTCATATAAAGAAAGAAAAGAAAGAAAAGAAAGAAAAGAAAGAAAAGAAAGAAAAGAAAGAAAAGAAAGAAAAGAAAGAAAAGAAAGAAAAGAAAGAAAAGAAAGAAAAGAAAGAAAAGAAACAAAAGAAAGAAAAGAAAGAAAAGAAAGAAAAGAAAGAAAAGAAAGAAAAGAAAGAAAAGAAAGAAAAGAAAGACAGAAAATTGCGTTTATTTGGCATTACAAAAAGAAGAAACAAAACACCTTAAAATTAAACAAATAGTACATTGAGTAATGCCAAAAGGGCCTCAGCTCAGCATAATGCCAAATGGTAACACAAGGTCACCACCTGACGCTGATTTTCAGCTGCAACCCTTGGGTGCCATATACTTGAAAATAGGAAATATTCATTAAAATCTAAAAAGGTTCTGTGCAGAAACCAACTAAAAGAAAATGTTGCAATACTTATTTATAAAACAGTCCAAAAACATTTGTGTGCCCATTTTAAACAAATAATAAAACTGAGATATCATTTAACAATATTAGAAACAGTTAAGAGTGTAAACAATTTATAACATAGATAAAACTTAAAAAGAAAATAAAACAACAAAAAAGTATAAAATTGATAAAAATTAAAACATGTGTATATATTGATAACAAGGCTAATATCAAAATGTGTAAAATAAATAACAATGCTAAAATCGAAACAGGTAAATCGCGCAATCAAAGTTCTCCGTGCGATTAGAACATATAGAACAGCCTGAAATCGTCTATTGGGCAGTTGCCCACCAGACATAACACCCATCTGGTCGGAGGATCCTCTCTTTTCAAAGGAGGTTTGCAGGACTTTACTCCCTGTTGCGCCTACCTCCAAACTGGTGACCCTCGACAATGAACGTCAGCGCAGCCTTCGTGCAGCCACTACTTCGTGACGTCATCACACCCACGGCTATAAAGGGTGTCCTGACCACCAACATGCCTACCTGATCATACCTGGTCATCACCCTCAGCCTCATCAGCGACCTTGGGTAAGCACACAGCACAGCAGCAGCTTGTCTTAGCATTATTACTAAACTACTAAAAGACAAAATCCTTGCAAGTAGTATTAGAATTCTTCGCGTTAAGGCGTATAGTCCCTTGAACATCTGGCTGAAGTTAAATGCATACATACTCGTACTGCCGCCTGCGCCCACAGAACCCTCTGACCTTCAAAACTATTTTATTTGCAAAATATTGATTGATTTACATTAGTCAAAGTCAAAGTCAAAGTACTTTATTTGCCAGAAACATGGTAATGAGGATGTTGAATACAGTACATAAGTTCTACATGTTTCACCAGTGATTGGTATACAAATATTAGATGGTATATGTCATTTAAAATTATTGAAATTTTTTTTTACTTTTACCTACAGCATCCATAAGAAACCACAATTGAATTGGATATTTATTGTACATTTTTAACATGTCACACTTAGATATATATTATGTCACTTATATTTTCTTTCTAGGTCATTCTTGTCGTTAAAAAAATCATTTAAGTTATAATAACATTTGTCCAACAGCCATGCGCGTAATCTCATTTTAAATAATCTCATTAATTGCAATTCTCTCATAGATTTTGGTAATGTATTAAAGACCCGTGTTGCCATCATGCTACAGTTTTTCTGATACATAGAACTTTTACAGCAAGTGCTTCTAAGTATCGTTGGATCCCTGCTAGGGTATAATTTTCTTTTTCCAAAAGTTTCGAACAATTGTGGATGTTCTTTGACAAACACACCAATTTGCATTATATAAAGACTAGTGATGGTCAGCAAACCATGCCTTTTAAAAAGTGGACGACACGATCCTAAAGGGCCCACACCACATAATGCCCTTACACACTATTTCTGAACAAGAAACACTTTATTTATATTTGTTGAATTCCCCCAAACCAAAAGACCATATCTGAGAACGGAGGCAACATATCCGTGATATGCTGTCAGTGCTGCTTTTTCTCTAGCAATTCGCCTTATGCTATGTACATCATGAAGAACACTTAAACAGCAATTTTTGTATAAACATATTTCTAAAGATCAAACCTGTTTGAAAGGAGTAGGGAAAACAAGCGAAAAAATTTCATGTTGTTAATTATTTTTTTTGGCAAATGTATTTGTCATACGAAAAATTCATATTTATGTTGATAATGTTGTGCATGAATCTATCATCATCTTCCTGCCCTTGTCCCGTGTTATTTTTATTAAGGTGGGAAATCATCAAAATGACTTCTCGTGCTCTGGGAGGAGCGCGAGGGCGTGTCAGACTTTTACTGACTAAAACCACACCTGTATCCTTCTATTACCCTTTGCCCAGGACTACGGGTTTCCCTTTCAGAAATTCTCCGCGGTCCTAGCTAGCGGGCATTGGCCCTCCTGGGCCCCTACGGTTTGCTGACATCTCTTTGAGGAGCGCGAGGATCATTACGCGCTGTCGACGACTGGGCTTGGTCCGGTTAGTTACCGAACAGCCGGTCGGCGAGCCTCCCAGTGCTCGACGTCCGCAAGCCCGCGTCTACCATGGCTGGTAGTCGGGGTCGGAATTACGGCGGCTAGGGCGTGAGGACCTTCGTTCCCTCACGCGTGCAGCCTCCTCCTTCGCTAGCATTACTGCTTCGCAGAAGGAGGCGACCGCCTGCCATTTCTCCTCGCTCCGGACCATAGTCTGTACCAGAGCCCGACGCGTAAGGTCGCTGCCACCAGTTGCTTCCACGAGGACACGGCGGTGCTCCGCCCAAGCGGGGCACACTTCCGCCGTATGCTCCACCGTGTCCTCTGGGTGGTCCGCACAATGATGACACCCGGGCGTTGCTTCCGCCTGAATCCGATGCAGGAACCTCCCGAACTTTCCATGCCCGGTGAGGACCTGCGTCATGCGGAAGGTGAGGACGCCGTGTTACCGCTCCAGCCACTCCTCAAAGAGGGTACGCCATAATTGTAGCGTGCCCAGTCCCGTGTTATTTGGGGTCGGCGCAACACGTTTTTTTTTACATTCTGCCCTGTCACTTGTCATGCTATCACTAACTTCCTTTTCTTTCATATCACTCGTCACACAATTCATCCATCTTTTCTTTGGTGTCTCTCTCCCTCTCCATCCATCCACATGTATACTCATAACTCTTTTAGTAACATGCGTTTCATCCCTCCTCTTCACATGACCATACCAAGACAAACGATTCTCCTTCAACTTTTCAGTCACTGACGCCACTTTCAAACTTCACCTAATATACTCATTTCTCACTTTATCCATCTATATTAAACATTTTTTTTAAAACATGACCATTGACCTAGCCGTAACCGAGGAAAATCACTGTTTTATGTCACTGCTCGGGAGCTAGGGCCATAATAGACGCGCCCGAAATGATCTATCGGGCTGTAGATACGACCGACACCCTTCTGATCGGAGGGTCTTCCCTTTTCAACGGAGGTTTGCAGAACTTTACACTCTGTTCCGTACACTTCTAACTCAGAAATCAGAAACGTTTATTTCAAATAGACAAATTACAGGTACTTTTGAATTATCAAAATGTAGGTCAGTTCAAAAAAACTGGGCAAGTGCGAGTCGGACTCGCGCACTGAGGGTTCCGTACAAACTTATTTATGTCAATAGTTCAATTCTCAAATGGAGTCTCGAAGATTTTTCCGGTAGCAATTTTTTTTTGTGAAAATTGCAATATTATATCACTCGATTATATATTAAAAACATTACACATTAGAATAAGATTAAATCTAATAATAACGTAATTAAAACTAACTTACAAAATAAAAATAAAAGCCCTAAAGTACTAAAAAAAGCAATCTAAAGTACAGCGTCGAAAAACCCCTCCATTTCGCTGTCGACTGGTGATGTACCCAAAAGATAAAATTATAGTTGTTAGGTTGTTATTAGGTTCTATGGAGAAGAACGTGCAAGAAACCCACTCAGCTCAACCATTTTAAAGGCTACTTCGACTTAAACTTTCCGTACTTGATCTGATATTATTTTTCTTTCTTTCCAGGGTGACAGCGGTGGTCCAATTCAGATCAAGGACAAGAGGATTCACTGCATGTACACAATTGTAGGAGTGACCTCAGTTGGAAAGGCCAGTTGTGGGAATGGCCACAAGCCAGCGGTGTACACCAGAGTGGCCCAGTTTCTACCATGGATTGAGAGTATTGTTTGGCCTAATTAAAAGAAGTTAATACTCGTAAGTTATGAACTTAGATTTAAATTAACATAGGTGTTATCAAAAAATAATAATAAATCCTAAAAGTATTAACTAGTTTTTTATTTTTATATCCAACTAGCTTTTGCCCGCTGCTTCGCTCCAGTCAACTGACTACTCTATTCAGCTCTACCCAACTCTACCCTACTCTACCATACTCTACCCTACTCTATCCTTCTCTACCCTACTCTACTATACCCTACTGTACTGTACTCTACCCTACTCTACCCTACCCTACTCTACCCTACTCCTATTGTGGAATCGCTCCAGCCGTTCACGCGTGATTGCGTGACCAAGGGAAATAGGGATTCATTTTTTTGTCCTTCATTTGAATGGCATCGCATGGCAAGGGGTCGCCTCCTTCTGCGAAGCAGTATTGCTAGCGAATGAACGGATGTCCTCACGCAATAGCCGCTGGGACCGCGACCCTGGTTTCCAGCCACCGTAGGCGTGGGCTTGCGGATGACGAGCATTAGGCCCCAGCACGACCCCAGCAGCAGCAGGGCCGAAGCCCTACTAGGTCACGAGTTAAACCTCCTGATAATTTTGTCGAGCCGTCGGCGAGCCTCTCCTTCGGACACGATTTGCTATGGCCCACCTGGAAAACTCTAAACAGACTCCGCAAACAAGTTGGGCGCAGTAAAGACAATCTCCACAGATGGGGGTTCTTGGACGGTTCCGATCTTTAGTATTTGTGCGGTGTCTCTCCGCTGACCATGTCCCACCTTCGATCCTGTATTGTGTGCTGTTACCTGTTCACGTAGGGACCTAATGACAGCATCACTGGATGGCATTGCCGTGGCCGAATACTGGGCCAGGCAAATAACTATTTTGCCATCGATACGCTAGGGAGAAGATGGGTTGACCTTTAAAAAGAAAACCCGAGTCTTGGAATGCAAGGCAAAGAAGGAACATAGGTATAAGCATAAGCATAATCAGCCTTTTAATGTTCTCACTGCTGGGACTCAGGCCACCTCTCTAGGAAAGGAAATGGGCCGTAATCCACCACGCGGGCCCAGTGCGGGTTGGTGAATGTCAAATGGCGAGAGACGCGGCAGCTAGCGCTGGAGTTAAATCTTACCCAGCTGGTTCAGGGGGCTACAAGGGTGCCGGATGTTGAGTCACACATGGCCAATAGCTGGGACCTTCTGTTGACTACAGATCCGGATCGGTTCTCAGTGTCGATATCTTCACCAATAGGTAGTTCCGACCACTGCCAACTGTCTGTGTGGTGTAATCTGTATCCGTTTATTCCCCGCCTGATCCCAGCCCAAGAGGCGGGTTTGGCGATACAAGTCAGCAGTTTGGGATGGTATGCGTTCTTTCTTCGCATGCTATCTTTGGCAGCCTACTTGCTTCTGTTCCGCTGATCCTTCTTTGTGCGCGGACGCAGTGTCGGATGTGTTGCGTCGGGGGATGGAATATTACATTCCATTCTCTGATGTAACAATGTTTCTGGTGTAAAAAGAAACCATTCTCTGATATAAACTAGTGCTTGACTGCGATCCCACCTGATGGTAAGCAATCGTTGATGGTGAGGTGCACTAATTTATTAAGAGCCTATTCACTCTTACCTTTAAGACACCTAAATTATAATCGGACGGAAAAACCGCAGCAGGCAAATTGTTCCAGTTCTTCGATGTACGCGGGATAAAACGTGAATACTCGCTGTACGGGTTGTCCAAAGGTAGAAACGAGATGGCGGAATCCAGTCATGCAATTCACGCGCGCAAAATACCGAAAGGCTGGCTACCCTCCACCTGTGCTCAAGGCTTTGTAGATTAGACTTAACCAAATCTGGATCACCAATTAACCTCTTCGCACGCCTCTCCACTGAGTCGTCCGTCGGAGTGGTAAAGGTGGGTTCAAACCCAGCCAGGCGCATTACTTTGTGTAATTTATTTCATCACCACTGCTCTCAAAACGGTGAAGGAAAACATCGTGAGGAAACCGGCATGTCCTAGAACCAAAAATTCGAAGACATGTGACATCCATCAACCCGCACTGAGCCCGCGTGGTGGATTACGGCCCATTCCCTCTCCCAGAGAGGAAGCCTGAGTCCCAACAACTATGTAAATGTTATTACTTGATAGAAGAATTTTTAAATGACAAGACACTGAATCAGCTGGATTTTATTAATACATACCAAAAGCATTATGAAGCACTATGTTATTGTTTTATAAACTAACTAGCTGACCCGGCAAACGTTGTTTTGCCATATAAATAATTTTTTGTCAAAAAAAAAAAAAAAAAATAGGGTTGGACTACCCCTAACATTTAGGGGGATGAAAAATAGATGTTGGCCGATTCTCATAGATACCGGATAAGCACAAAAAATTTCATCAAAATCGGTCAAGCCGTTTCGGAGGAGTATGGCAACGAAAACTGTGACACGAGAATTTTATATATTAGATATTATTTTAATATGACTAATCAATTATATATTATTTTTTATTTGACAAGCCTGTTGGTCTAGTAGTCGGTGATCCTGACTGCTATGCCGGAGGTGCCGTGGGTTCGATTCCCACCCAGGACAAATATTTGTGTGATGAGCACGGTCATTTGTTCTGTTTCTGGCTGTTATTTATTCATAATAACATAATAAATAATCCTATATATCCTATATATATATACCTATCAATAATAAAAAAAATGTGTATGTATTTAGAAATATACAAGTATGTTTATCAGTTGTCTAGTACCCATAGCACAAGCTCTGCTTAGTTTGAGACTAGATGGCGTTGTGTGAAAGTTATGGAATATTACTATTATGTATTATAATTTGACCTAAATATTTTGCTAATTTAATTTTAATGTATTCCATGTTAATTTGATTAATTTATTTTATTTATTAACTATGTACCAAATTAATAATAAGAATTTTGTATGCCTCATTGGCGGGACATAACAGAACCTGTAAATAAAACAACATCTTATGAACGTATGATCCACAATAAATGATTTGAATTGAATTGGTACAGTTATCGGCACGGATCTTGAGCGCTCGGCGAAAGAGTGGGGGTCGCTTTGCGTACGCTTTTTTTTTGAATGTACACCTATTTTATTTTATGTTTTCTTATACCTACTAGGTTTTTATTATAAGAAAAAAATAAAACGCGTACGCAAAGCGATCCCCACTCTTTTGCCGATACCTGTACAAAACGACTTTGGTACAGAACGACCAAACCCGTCATACCAAACGCTCGAGCTTTTATTAACACTATTATACTGATAAAAAAGAAGGTAACCAATTTGATGACGCTGTATATAGAGTTGGGATGTAAATACCCAATTTGGAAATAAACTGCCCCCCTAGCCAAGTTACAATCTTATCGTTCGCGCTGAACGCCTCGAGTAGGCCACGCCTTCAATTCCTTTGTTCTGACGTCATCTCAACGCTCAGTCACGTGGTCAGAACAAAGGAATCGGAGGCATAGCTTAACGAACAAAACGATTGTAACTTGGCTAGGGGGGCTGATTTGTACGTAGAACAACGTCGCGATGCGTAGCGTGGCATAGATCAAGTGTAGCTCTACAAGTCTAGTTTCTACATAAAATGTATGGAGTCCGACGCGCCCAGATCGGCGTGTGTGTCACACGTGTGCGCAGTGTAATTCTACCTTTACTCTCACTTCTGCGTGCAATGTGTCCTGCCCAATGCCACCTATGTTTGGCCGAACAAAGGAATTGGAGGCGTGGCCTACTCGAAGCGTTTGGCGTGAACGATACGATTGTAACTTGGATATGGGGGCTGAATATCTACCGGGTAAATAACCAAAATCGTTATTAAAAATAATAACCGCTTTTTGCCTTTCTTATATACACCGAATAACGGTTAAGGGCGGAATTCATCAATAAAACTAATCGCGTTTTAACGTTTGGCTCGCATAATCGTGTTTAGCCGTTGTCACTAGTGTCACTTGTCTGTATTTTTATTTTGTTGTATTTTTACATAGGGCATATTATATTATATTGATTGCACATTCTAAATAACGGGTTATTCTCAGAAACATTATTGTTACTAGCGGGAATACTAAATAATTGTGGAGTGCGCACAGATCGAGTTGGTATTTTAAAGTTTAACTGGTCAAGTAATTTAATGTCAAAGGAGCCATTAGCAATTTTATGCAATACACTAAATACTCCTGCAATCGGGTTGTTTGGGTATTTATCGGGCAGAAACCTATCTTTAGCTGTGTGTACAAACTCAGTTCTTAAAATAACTCTTTAGTTGTTGTTGTCTATCTACAGTGAGATAACGTGTTCAGTTTGTTACAAAACCCGTTCTTCGTAAGTAGTGTGTTGTTTTATTTATTCGTAAACATATTATAAACAAATACTTGTGATAACAAAGTTAAAAGGTTTGTGGCATCTTTTTTGATTGTGTCTTTCTTTCTAAAAATATAGTCTACAAACAAAAAGCTATAGAGCTATTGGCTATTGAGGTATCTATGTCGTGGCCAGATCTTAGAAATTGATCACTTCTTGATATGGCCAAGGAAAACTAGCCAGATCGTTTTAAACATTAAAGTTTGATGATATTAGGGGTAAAAGTGCGAAATTGCTGTTTTTTAAAATGAGTTACTTTGAAGTGTTATATCTTTGGACTGACTTGGAATTATAAGTTCAAATAAACTTTATACTAAAGGTACGTTAATTTATTTTTCAAAATTAGGTATTTATTGGTTTCTTTTTGTTTTTTATTTTCTGTAATATCGCAGTACTTGTAACTATTTTTGTATGAAATATAAGAAAACTCATTATTTTGTAATATGAGTTCTACCGTGGAAACAATTGAAATGCAAAACCTTTGAAATGCATAGTTTCTATGTTGGAACTTTTGATATGAAAAAAAAGTTTTCACCACAGCAGCTCAAACAAGTAGGTTTTGCTGCTTGAAAACAGTGAGCGAAACTCGATTTTGCTCACTGCGTGAGACAAAGTAACTTTTTAATTATTTTTTTTTAGCCGTACAATTCGAAACATTCGAACTGCACTGTACTTTGTCTCTTTCTCGCCCTTATAAAAAAGCGAGTAAGAAACATGCCATTTCGAAGTTCATTCCGATTTTGAAATTCCACCACAAAGAAAAACACGTTCGGAAATGCGTAAAAAATAGAAAATATTTGTAAAATATAAAATTGTTTTATTAATAAATTATTGAATTTTAAATTTATTATTGTATTTGATCAAAACTAAGAGTACCTGAGTACTTATAGCAGCAGATAAAACTGGCAGCAGATTTAACCTTTAAATAATTATTTCTAGTTTCAACATTGACTGTTTTAGAATGTGCTTTAAAAAAACAGCGGAAATAAAATAGTGGCAAATAAGATTAAGAATGTTAAAATAACTGTAAACTACGAGCAAAACTAGCGACAGAGATAGTATTTATTTTAATTGAAATCATTATTAAATCTATTACTGTTAATTATTTTATTTTCCAAGTAATATGTGTTCTCACTGCTGAAGTGAAAAATTATGTGTGTAACACGAAAGCAAAACTTTTTGCATCTCGTGCCTTTGAATCCCTCGCGTCGCTCAGGATTCTACTTTAGAATCACTCGCTGACGCTCGTGATTCAATCAAAGGATCCTTCGCTTGCTCGGGAATCAAAATTAGCACTCGCAGCAAAAAACAACTTTGCTCTCTTGTTGCACAAATAACTATTTTTATTAGCTTTCATGGTTATAAGAACTGCAATATTACAAAAAAAATACAAAACAACAAATACCTAATTTCGGAAAAATAATAACGTACCTTTAATATAAAGTTTATTTGAACTTATAATTCCAAGTCAATCCAAAGGTACAACACCTAGAAGCAACCCGTTTTAAAAAAAAGCAATGTCATACTTTAACCCTTATTATTTCAATCTTCGTTTTGCCTACTTCCTTTAGCCCTTTTATTATCATTGAAATCCTGCATCAAAAGATATGACAAGTGATATTGAAAAATTTATCTTACGATTAAGTTAGATATACTCCTGAATGACAATGAAGATATTATCTACTTATTTATATATGTTTTTTTTTATCTTAACTGATATTTTTCTGTTATTAGTTACTTTTGGACTTTAGCCGCGTGATTGTAAAAACAACCGGGCAAGTGGAGGACTCACGCCCTGAGGGTTCCGTACAAACTTACCTATGAAAATAATTCGATTCCCGAATTGAGTTACGAAGATTTTTCCGAATCGCATTTTTTTTTGTGACCTGACTACAAATTTTCAATTTTCAGATTTTTTCCTATAGGTACTTGTGCCCTGCTGCATGCCAACGGAAAGTACCCTATGAATTTTGATTTCCTTGAGAGTGTCGAAATACATGTTTTTTGCGACATAAACGGCCATATCTTTTTTTCTCGTTAACTCAGAAATTTGATTTTTTCACAGCTTCAAGGGACCGCAGACTTGAGTACATGGTTTTAATTGCAACTTGATACCTCCAAGCGTTTACGAGACAAAGGGTCTTGGCAGACAGGCAGAAAGACGGACAACAAAGTGATCCTATAAGGTTTCCGTTTTTAGGGTTCTTTAGCCAAATAGCAAAAAACGGAACCCTTATAGATTCTTCATGTGTGTCTGTCTGTCCGTCCGTATGTCACAGCCACTTTTTTCCGAAACTATAAGAACTGTTGAAACTTGGTAAGTAGATGCATTATGTGAACCGTATTAAGATTTTCACACGAAAATAATAAAAAAAAAACAATAAATTTTGGGGGTTCCCCATACTTAGAACTGAAACTCAAAAATTTATTTTTCATCAAACCCATACGTGTGGGGTATCTATGGATAGGTCTTCAAAAATTATATTGAGGTTTCTGATATAATTTTTTTCTAAACTAAATAGTTTGCGCGAGAGACACTTCCAAAATGGTAAAATGTGCCCCCTCCCTCCCCCTGTAACTTCTAAAATAAGAGAATGATACTAAAACTAAAAAACATATATGATGTACATTACCATGCAAATTTCCACCGAGAATTGGTTTGAACGAGATCTAGTAAGTAGTTTTTTTTTAATTCGTCATAAATCGTTAACCGCAATTTACTTTATAAGTTCGTGCGGAACCCTCAGTGCGCGAGTCCGACTCGCACTTGCTCAGTTTTTTTCTTTGGTGGTACGGAACCCTAAAAATTGTCCTCAGGGAACTTACTCCCAGGATAAAAAGTATATGCCTTATGTGCTATACCAAAACATAGTCTACACGTGTGCCAAGTTTCATCGAATTCCAGTCAGCCGTTCGAGCGTAAACAAGTAACAAAGACAAACACATATCGACGGTTGAAAGGCTAATTGATCTAAGAGACATTTTTTCAAATAAAAATGAAACCTGACTCAAACGACGGAGAAAAATTTGCTGATTCCGAATATGCATATAGCTCAATATTGGAAAAAAAATCGTTTAGATCAATTAGCCTTTCAACCGTCGATATGATCCTCCTGGAAGCCGCGATGGTACAGGCCTGGGTGCAAGCACCGGACAGGCCTGTCGACATCGACGTCGAGGCAGAGTGGTTCCGGGAGGCCATGTCGCAAATCTGCAACGTGGCAATGCCCCTAGTCTGGCCAGGATGTGCCCGGCACCAGGTGTACTTGTGGTCAAATTGGTGTGGTTTCTTCGTCGGCACGGGATTGGTTTTCATCATATCTTCGTGGACGTCAGCAAGCGGTACGTGCTGATCAGAAATTGTCTGACTGGTGCGACCTGCAAACCGGGGTTCCACAAGGCGGTATACTCTCTCCACTCTTATTTTCCTTATTTATTAACTCTATCACAGCTATTCTCAAGTGCTCTTTCCATCTGTATGCTGATGACCTACAGCTCTACGCGCAAACTGACATTGACAACCTTGATGAATGCATCTCTCTTCTAAATGCTGACCTCCTGGCTATTGCTGACTGGTCGAGCAGATTTGGGGTTACTGTCAATGTCAGTAAATGCCAGGCTATCCTCATTGGCAGTTCTTACTTTTTACGGAGTTTGGACTCTAGCCAACTACTGCCGCTTATTTTCGGCAATAGAGTCATCCCTCTCTCGCCTTACGTTAAAGACCTAGGTTTATATATTGACGATAGGTTTAGCTGGAATAAGCAGATTGCTCAGGTTAGCCAGAGAGTCACCTTCACGCTGCGGTCTCTCTATAGATTCAAAAATTTCCTCCCGTCAAGCACTAAAACTACTTTGGTCCAGTCGCTTGTGTTACCTATAATTGATTATGCTGATGTTTGTTACTCTGATCTATCCCAGGAACTTCTAAACAAATTGGATCGACTTCTCAACAACTGCATTCGCTTCATATTTGGCCTTCGTAAATATGATCACATTTCTTCCTTCCGTTCTCAGCTTAAATGGCTGCCTATCCGTCACAGGAGATCCCTCAGATCCCTCTGCTTGCTCTTCACCATAATGAACGATCCTTGTGCTCCTGATTACTTAAAACAATATTTTAAAGTGTTGGGCAGTTCTCATAATCTTAACCTTCGTGCATCCAAAAACATGCTCCTTCATATTCTCTCTCACCGTACTGGCTTTATGTCCAATTCATACGCTGTTTCCACCATAAAACTCTGGAATGTGCTTCCCCTTGACATCAAAAAATCTGAAAGTAAATTTTCCTTCAAGCGTAAGATTCGGAACTACTACTTGAAGTCCTCTTAACTTTAGTTTGGTCTTCGTCAGAATTATTATTGAGTTTTCTTAATGATTTGATATTTTTCATAGTATTTATTAGTTTATAATTTTAGCATATATTTGTATTTTATTATTATAAATAACTTATTTTTTATTTTATTTGTTCTTTTTAAAATATCTGTTATTTATTTATTGTGCAAACCTACCACATTATTTTCTTTTTAACCCAAAGGTTGACTGGTAGAGAATGCCTTGTTGCATTAAGTCCGCCTATGTACCACTACTGTACATGAAGTTTAAATAAATAAATAACTAAATAAAGTATATGGGATGGAACTGCACTAACCTTTTGAACTCGGAGATGTCCACGTGTCAGCCGGCCAGCGTTCTCTGGATTTCGCGACTTCTGCTCCAGTGAAGAGGAGGTATAACACTCACTGAACACTGCACAGTTCTCAAGCACAAAGCGTTAGCGGGTTTAGTGTCTTTAGCGGATAAGTTTAACTATAACCAATTTTTTTCTTGCAAAATGCGCGGGACGCCGTCTTAGCGTTGCGAGCGATAGCAAGCGAGTATATCTGCGTTCTCTTTCTCTCGAGGTTGTGCAGGAAAAGGATGCAAAAATGGGAAGTGTTGCAAGTTGTCACAGACAAAACGCGGTATTTAATTCTATGCGGCTAATTACGGAACTAATTTTTACGCGGCAATTACCAAGCGATATAGGCGCAACCATCCGCCATGCCGCGACTTTTCGCGGCATCGGAGTTTCGCCCCGACGTTGCATATCCACGCGCAGATCGTGCATGCGTGCAAGGCCTGTTGCCGCCAGATCCGATGGTAGCTGGCCAATAAGGAGGCTCGCCGCTTCGCGGGAAACCGTTCGGTATCCCCGCACTATCCGTATGGCCATGAACCTCTGGCACGCGTTCAGCTGGGCCGCCGGTCCCTTTCTCACACCAGCGCTCCATAAAAGGCCATGGACTGGACGATCCCTACGTATAGCCTCCGGCAGGAGGCGTCTGGACCCCCGATGTTGGGCAAGAGCCGCTTGAGGGCAGGCCCAGTCCGATTCAGATCGGGAGCCAGAAGTCAGAAGTACTCCTCGAAATTCCACCGGCTTTTGAGGACGAGTCCCAGGTATTTCATCGTCGACCCGACGCCGATGTGAACTCCTCCTACCGTTAATTGGGAGAGCCGAGGTGGCGCGCTCCGAGGGCTGTAAAAACACCTCCGCCTTGTGTAGCGCCACCTCGAGTCCCAACTGCTGGATCCTGTCAATGACTATCGCAACCCCGCGTGTCGCTAATTCGACCGCCGCCTGGTACGAGTTTCCCTGAGCCTGGACCAGCGTGTCGTCGTGCGTAGCAGACCACGCTGACTCCGTCAGGGAGGTCGCCGCGCAGCACGTAGTTGTAGCCGATATTCCACAAGAGCGGTCCTAGTACCGATCCCTGCGGAACACCGCACGACATCTCTCGCCGTTTCCACTCTCCCTGGGTGATGATGATGATAATGAATTGGAAATTATCAAATGACTCCTTCCGCTCTGAGCACAGTGAGAGGGAGCGTCAGAGTTTTACTTAAAACTCACCCGTGTTTCTACAGTTATCTTTTACGTTCCAGGGCTTTTTAGAATTCCATACCTCAAAAGAAAAAAACGGAACCCTTATAGGATAACTTTGTTGACTTTAACTCGGGAACGCGCAGAGATATCAAGTTGAAATCGGGGTCGGGATCCAGGTGGCTGGGTCGTGAGGAAGTCCGTTCCCTCATGCGTGCGACCGCCTCCTTTGTTAGCATTACTGCTCCGCAGAAGGAGGCGACGGCCTGCTAGCCCTCCTCGCTCCTGACCATGACCTATACCTCTCGCCGATCGCCCCACGAGGACATAGCGGTTTCGCAGTTTCGTAAATCATGCATGCGTGCAAGGACTGTTGCCTCCAGATCCCATGGTGGCAAGCCAGCAAGGAGGCTTGCCGCTTCGCGGGAGACCGTGCGTGCGTTTTAGGGCTTCGGTGACTATTTGAAACAATCTTGCTACCCACATTTGCGTTACTTGAACTAGAGTTTCCTTCTTCAAGACTGATAAAAACTTGTCTATCTCTTCACAGATTTAAATAAGCAGTTTGGAAGCAAAGAGTCCAAGAACAAGATGCTCAGAAACTCTTTCTATAGATACGGGGAAGAAGACGGGAGAGTTCCAGCTCATCTCAATTTTGCAAAAGAAGTCTACGATAGCATGGTTAAAAATAAGGATATTGTAGCAATGGTGAGTAAACGTTTTTTATTTTTGAGGTTAATATCATCTTGGATAAGTGTTAATATCGCCCCGCCCCTTACGCATAACATACATACAAAGCGCGCTCGACCAACGTACACATAGACACCGCTCACGGACACGATATCTCGGCTCAATTCAGCTCAATGCGAGCTCGAGTGCCATTAGTTTAAGACATGCGTCTGTGAATTTTTTTTGTGGAAAAATGGACCAACAAAAATGGACCAACAAAAATGGACCAACAAAAATGGACCAACAAAAAAGGACCAACAAAAATGGACCAACAAAAATGGACCAACAAAAATGGACCAACAAAAATGGACCAACAAAAATGGACCAACAAAAAAGGACCAACAAAAATGGACCAACAAAAATGGACCAACAAAAATGGACCAACAAAAATGGACCAACAAAAAAGGACCAACAAAAATGGACCAACAAAAATGGACCAACAAAAATAGACCAACAAAAAAACCTTATTCTAACTGTTCAGTGGACGGTTGTTTAAATTCAACATTAAACAGTGAATTGACGTTTTTAAGCTACCAGTTGTTTCAGAGAGGTAAGTAGATATTTGCTTGTATTTTGATGGTTTGTTTTAACGTAACACAGAACAGGCCCCGCGCCGAGAAAGAGAAGATGATTTTGTGGCCATGTTATATTTTTACAATTCAGATTAGGTAGGCATGTATCACCGCGCCCCGCACTCGGACAGTTCGGCGCCACGCGCTGACCCTAGCGCGACCGTCGAGCGTAGGCATAAAAAGTGAAGTACATACATGAGATTGACTTTGTACCTATCCATTTTGTGGTTGCGTGTTCGAAACCGGACCGGATATTGTAGCCGGCACATATTATGTTGTTGTAGTGGGGGTAAGTTTGCGTACGTTACACTTAAGGGTTGTTCCAGCCAAGGTCACCTCGGCTTATGTGTTTGGTTTGTGTTACGGCTATATGGATGTAAACCACGCGCCACCAAGTTCGGTGGTTGGAAAAACGCGCCTCCCAACCAAGGGCGTTGAAGGCCATGGATTACAACTGCTGTCTACACGGATTGAAACTAGCAAGGTCACCTTGGTTACAAACTAGCGTAGCAAGTAACAGTGTGTTTTTTTTAATTCATATGTACTTTTCTAAGTTTACATTACTGACACCCGGTGCACGTTACAAAACACGCACAACATAGCACTACAACAGACAGCACACACTACATCACAAAACACACAATAAACAACAGAACATTATAAATTATTTATTATTATTTCCCCACGAAGAATCGCCAAACTAAAGTGGCAATGGGCAGGGCACATTACTCGCAGAACAGATGGCCGTTGGGGCCGAAAGGTTCTGGAATGGCGGCCACGTACCGGAAGACGTAGCGTTGGAAGGCCTCCTACAAGGTGGACCGATGACTTGGTAACGGTTGCGGGAGTCCGATGGATGCGAGATGCACAGGACCGTTCATTGTGGCGACACTTGGGGGAGGCCTATGTCCAGCAGTGGACGTCTTTCGGCTGAAATGATGATGATGATGATTATTATTATTTCCCCGGATGGTTTTTTTTTTTTTTTTGTGTGTGGCCTCTCGCAGGTCAACCTAGGAGGTTGTCGGCTGCTTAACCGGACTTGCCTGTGGCGGCCTCAATTCGAGAATCAAAGCCTCCAGCCAGGGCTTACTTAACTAAAACTTAAAAACTAAGCGACTACACGCTAAGGGCACCCCCTGTGGGGTACGGACCTCGGTTTAGGGCATCGCTGGGGGGGGACAGCAAGGGACGGGCTGGATCGAACAAAGATTTTATTATTATTATCGGGGAATTTTAAAACTACGGCTCAGCGACGCGGGCTGGCTCGAGCAAGGGACGGGGAGGACGTTTACGGGAGTGTCGCGGCGGGCCTCGGCGGCGAGGACGGAAGGACGGCGGTCTGTATTGTCTGCGAACTGTACTTGTTTCCTTACGGCTCTCTTGGAGCAGGGTAGTGGGGTCATCGGGGGTGACGAGAGTATGCCTAGGACGGCGAACCTTAGAGATGCGGGAGGGTTCGTATCGGGCTGCCGATACTATGAGGGGGTTGCGGTGTTTCACAGCAGTATCGAAGAAACGCTTGCAAAGGCGTTTCATGAACTGCTGGATGGTGGGGATTTTGAGATCTAGATGTAGATTCTCATTTCGGACATAATATGGGGCACCGATAATTTTACGGAGGGTCCTATTTTGAAGGGTCTGCATCCTATGGAGGAAGCGGGGCTTGGCGTGTGCGAAGATTGCACATGCATACGTCATGATCGGGCGGATTACTGCAGTATAGAGGCGCAGCTTGCACTTAAGTGACAGTTTGCTGCGGGCAGTCATGAGATAATGGAGCCTACCTTGAGCGAAAGCGGCTCGCGAGCGAGCTGCTTTATGTGCTCGGCGAAGGACAAGTGCTGATCGAGGATCACTCCGAGGTACTTGGCTTGCTTCTCCCAGGGGATCGGCTTACCGTACATGGTGATCGGAGGGGGAGGGGTGACGGACTTCCGCTGTTTCGAGTAGAGAACAGCTTGACTCTTATCAGGGTTAACCTCGATCCTCCATTTCCGGAACCATTTGCCCAAAATGTTTGCGGAGGTTTGGAGATTGCGAGCGATAACTCTGGGGTCACGACCGGTGTAGTAAATTGCCGTGTCGTCGGCGAATAGAGCCAACTGGGCCTTTTTACTTTTGGGAATGTCGCTGGTGAACAGCGTGAAAGCTAGGGGGGACACTACCGAGCCTTGAGGGACTCCAGCTCGAATGGGGTGGGGGGAGGAGAGGGCTGCCTCGATTCGATAGCGGAAGGTGCGATTCGACAGAAAGTCTCGCATGATGAGCACGAGACGGTCTGGCACACCGAGTTGATATAGCTTATATAATAAGCCATTGTGCCAGACCTTGTCAAATGCTTTCGCTATATCGAAATACAAGACACCCGTCATCGCATTACGCTGGAAGCCAGCGCTTAGGTGCTCTACGATGCGGTGGACTTGGTGGACGCATGAGTGTTCGGTACGGAACCCAAACTGCTCATCAGGAATGAGACCCTTGGATTCGGCAAAATCTTTGAGTCGCTTATAAATAAGCCTCTCGTAGATCTTACCGAGAACATTGAGGAGACTGATGGGGCGGTAACTGGTGGGGTCAGACTTGGGCTTGCCTGGTTTGGGGATACCGATAACGGTGGCCTGTTTCCACGCTTGGGGGAAGATATTATTGCTTAATGCGCCATTGAAGATAGCGGTCATTAGCATTATAAGTTGGGGGGGGAAGAGTTTGAACACTCTGTTCGTGATACCGTCGGCGCCGGGGGCTTTCCTTGGTTGAAGTTTTTTAATGATATCCTCCACCTCGTCGGGAGTGACGGGGGCCAGAGGGTTATCAGGGTCTTCAACGGGAGGGAGGGAGGCTCTACGTTCGACTTCAGCGTCCACCATGTCGATGTGGGCTTGGTCTACTAGTTGAGAGCTAGGCGAGCATTGGGCTTCGAGGCTGTCGGCTAGGCATTCCGCTTTTTCAGAGTTGTCGAAAGCGACACTCTTATCAGGGCGGGTGAGCGGAGGCATAGAATTTCCCCGGATGGCAGATGTGTTTCCTAGAAATAGACGTGACAATAGTCAACTCTGCCAACATAGATCTCGGACTGCTCTTATGCCCAAGAGTGTTTTTTGTATGGCTCCCATTATTTACAACAAGCTTCCGAATAGCTTGAAAGAGCTAAACTTAGAACTATTTAAGAGGAAATTGAAATCTTTTTTAGCTAGTAAAGCATATTATGAAGTTAGGGAATTTTTAATAGATCCACTTTAAATTGACATAACGAATAATTTATTTGTACTATAAGATTTTATAATGTCATTTTTTTTTTACGGATTATCTTATTTTTGGACCAACTGACATTTATTATGTATTGACATTGAATTATAGATTAATTTAATTTGATATGTATGATAATAATAATTTTTATAATGGTATTTTATTGCAATTTTTTACTTAATTTTGATTTTTTAAATCCTGAACACATTATTAATATTTGCACACCATGACAATATGGTAAATATGTTAGCACAACTCCATTAACTGTAACACCTTGCATGCATTGTTTACTATAATAATTGTAAGTACACTCATGTTTGAGCAAATAAATGGAATCTGAATCTGAATCTGAAATCTGAATAATATGAGTAAGTTTTGCTCGAATTAAAGATTTATTATTATAGTGGAAACGAGAGTAACTCATTCCAGCAATAGAAAAAACCGGCCAAGTGCGAGTCAGACTCGCGCACCGAGGGTTCCGTACAAACCTGTAGGTATATAAGTAAAAGTTATGGTATTTTTATTGCTAAATGAAATCCATAACATAACAATGTGGAAAGCTGACGGTACCTTGTCAATACATATATGAAAACATTATGTATGTTCGGAAAAATCTTCATCTCTTTAAGAAGAGAAGTGATAGACATAATTTTAATACTAGAAATAGGCACAATTTGGATCAATCTCGGTTTAGATTGGCTAAGGTACGAAATTCTTTTATGGGGAATTGTGTAAAATTTTATAATAAAATACCACTGCGGATTCTACAACTGAACGAGACAAAATTTAAAACATGCATAAAACGCACACTATGTAGACAAGCATATTATAAAATAGAGGATTATATCCTTGATAAAAAAGCTTGGCTTATTTTTTATTTTTTTTTTGTTAATCGCATAACAACGTTTGCTGGGTCAGCAAGTCTAATATATAAAATTCTCGCGTTGCGGTGTTTGTTTCCAAACTCCTCCGAAACGGCTGAACCGATTTGCATGAAATTTTGTGTGCATATCGGGTAGGTCTGAGAATCGGCCAACATCTGTTTTTTTTTTTTAATCGCTGAACAACGTTTGCTGGGTCAGCTAGTAAGTTTATGATTATTAAAAAAAATATACTATGTGATGTAACTAAAAATTTAAGATTTTCGGAATTTTTCCTATATGTGTACTTTATAACGTTGCTTCATGCCAAATTTCAAGATTTCAGGTCGTCTGGAAGTATCCTTTAGGTTTTGATTCCCTTGCGAGTAGTTGCGAGTTTCAAAATATGCGGCTTTAATTGCTGTATCTTTTGATTGCGTTGACGTAGAAGTTTGATTTTGTTACAGCTTAAAGATATTATAGACTTGAGTATTTGTTAAGAATTTCAATATAATACCACAACGCGTTCATGAGTAAAGGGGTAATAAGTTTAAAATTATTAAAAATATTTTTATTATATGATGTAACTAAAAATTTATGCTTTTCGCAATTTTTCCTTTATCTGTGTTATAAGACGTTGCTTCGTACCAAATTTCAAGATTCTGAGTTCACGGGAAGTACCCTGTAGGTTTTGATTCCCTTGCGAGTAGTGGCGAGTTTCAAAATATGCGGTTTTAATTCCTGTTTCTTTTGATTGCGTTGACATAGAAGTTTGATTTTGTTACAGCTTAAAGGTATTATAGATTTGAGTATTTGATATGAATTTCAATATAATACCACTACGCGTTCATGAGGAAAGGGGTAGTAAGTTTAAAATTATTAAAAATATTTTTATAATATGATATAACTAAAAATGTATACTTTTCGCAATTTTTCCTATATCTCTGCTATAAGACGTTGCTTCATACCAAATTTCAAGATTCTGAGTTCACGGGAAGTACCCTGTAGGTTTTGATTCCCTTGCGAGTGTCGAAAATTTGCGGCATAAACGGGAGTATCTTTTGATCGCGTTGACTTAGAAGTTTGATTTTTTCACAGCTCCAAGAGACCATAGACTTGAGTATTTGATATGAATTTCAGCTTGATACCTCCACGCGTTCCTGAGAAAAAAGGTCTTGACAGACAGACAGACAGACAGACAGACAGACAGACGGACAACAAAGTGATCCTATAAGGGTTCCGTTTTTACCTTTTGAGGTACGGAACCCTAAAAATGAAAGTAATTATTGTTCACAGATAAACGCGGACACAGAAGAACAAATATCATATGGAGAGTTAGCTCAAATGACAGCTGATATCGCCCTCTCACTCACTCGTATGGGCGTTGAAAAGGGAGAGGTGGTGTGCATATGCAGTGAGAAAAACTTCGAGTATCTACCAACTGTAGTGGGAATCATGTGCGCAGGAGCAACTTTTGCTCCAATGGATCCAACTTATGGCAGCTGTAAGTTGTTTTTAGGGTTCCGTAGACAAATGGCAAAAAACGGAACCCTTATGAATTCGTCATGTCTGTTCGTCTGTCCGTCCGTATGTCACAGCCGAAACTATAAGAATCAGAAGAACATCTACGTACAGCACACAGCGTACAGTATAGCTGTTGAAACATGGTATGTAGATGTATTATGTGAACCGTATTAAGATTTTCACACAAAAATAGAAAAGAAAACCAATAACTTTTGGGGGCTCCCCATTTTTTTTAATACGTCATAAATCGTAAACCGCAATTTACTTTTAAAGTTTGTACGGAACCCTCAGTGCGCGAGTCCGACTCGCACTTGCCCCGTTTTTTACCCAATCTTCAGATAATATATATTCCTATCAGTTAAGAGCATTCATCCGTTAAAAACACGCAGAAGTCAAAATCAATGATTTCCGATGGACAATATAACAATAATGTGTTTGATTTCTAGATAAGATATTGATGACATATTATTGGGAATTTTATAATCTAGGGTGTGGTTTAAAAACATTTTCAAATAGTGGTATAGTTTTCCCATTAGAACAGTTCTTATCCAAGCCGTTTTTAAATCTAGCGGTCGATGATCTACGCAGATACGATATAGTAGTAAAACTGTGTATGATAAACTTACAACAATTTTACGTTAAAAAAAATACAACATTCACTAATGCATGGCTAAAAAAAAACACGATTGCTGTAAGTTTTCATTCAAGACAAGTAAACTCAAAACTGTCATTTTTAGCCATTTTTCGAGATATTAAACATGTTAGTTTAGGATATAATATGTGGCATTATTGTCTATTTTTAGGCCTAGTAATTGAACACATTTACGTTCTGGCATAATGATTTTTTTAATAACTTATTTCTTTAACTTACAATGAATTATTTAGAATTACTATATAATAGACGCGAATTGCGTCTGCGCTCCAGTGCTGGCCGACGTTAGCAAAGTATCAAAATTATCAATGCGGTGTACGACACGCGGTTATAATGCACTCCAATACAGACAGCTGTGTGCACGCTAACTGTAAAGCAGTGTGAGTAAATTTACCTAAAATCGAAGCGCGCCGCTCTGGAGTAATGCTCTTAATTGTCTCGTTTGCCTCGCCACTCACAACATGTAAATGGCAGTTGAGAGTTTGTCATGCTCACTCAAATATCTCACTGATGGTAGCGCGTGTGTTAGAAATGATCCAAATCCGGTTCCCTTCAAAATGGTTGAATTGAGTGGTGCTAATATACGCGTCATGTCCGTGAACGGGTGCTGTCAGTTGAGACTGGTCATCTCTTAGCTGCCAGTGGCTTATTTTAATTTCTATATTAAGAATTTGTTTTTTTTACTATTTTAGGGTTCCGTACCTCAAAAGGAACGCGGGCTTGCGGACGGCGGGCAATGGGTGGCCCGCCATCCGACCGTCCGGTAACCGTCCGGACCAAGCCCAAGTCGTCGACGGCACGTATTGTTCCACGCGCGCCTCATGGCGATGTCAGCAAATTGTAGGGGCCCAGCAGGGTCGAAGCCTACTGGGGCCATGGGTAGTGTGAAAACGAAACCCGGACCCTGGGACGAAGGCAACGAAGGAACAGGAGTGGGTTTTTAGTCAGTAAAAGTCTGACACTATCTCTCGCTCCGCCCAAGAGCGGGATTTGTCATAAGATGATTTACCCACCTAAAAAAAAAACCTCAAAAGGAAAAAACGGAACCCTTATAGGATCACTTGGTTGGCCGTCTGTCTGTCAAGACCCTTTATCTCAGGAACGCGTGGAAGTATCGAATTGAAATTAGATAATTAGAAACCATATATTAAGGTCTGCGGTCCCTTGAAGCTGTGAAGAAATACTCTCAAAGGAATTAAAATTCATAGGGTACTTCCCGTTGACCTAGAATCCTGAAATTTGGCATGAAGCAAGGTCTTATAGCACAGGTATAGGATTAAACCTGAAAACAGTAAATTTGTGTTGTTACCTACGTCACAAAAAAAATCTTTTTCTTTTCGGCAATTGTAGTTTGTACGGAACCCTAAGTGTCCAGTATTTGAGAGTGTCCATGGAGTTTCTTGCACATACTTCTCTATAGAGATCTACGCTTTGGAATATACAATTAGCACCATTTTTCTGCCTGACCGACTTCTTGACAATTAAAAAGTGACTGTAAATGCTTTATTTGAAATAAATGCTTTGATTCTTGATTCAAGCGCTACTGTTAAGCTTGAGGTCCCGGGTATAGTTCTCGGTTTCTATTGAGACTTACTCTAAAGATGCCCGGAATTTGGAAATTGGTGTTGTATTATGTGACCCCCGTACCTCGTAAAACGTGTAAAGCCGTCCTGCGCGAGATATCTTTCCGGTCGTGTCAGAATACCATCACAACATAAAGGGAATAACGGTGGCTTCTTTCGCTCCCTTTGCTCGCTCACTCTTGCCACCATAATACCCTTCAAACGTAACCGGATAGGTAACGTTGGAAAGGACCACGGGTAGTGTGAAAGTCCACGGGTAGTGTGAAAGTGAAACCCGGGGCCCTGGGACGAAGACAAAGAAAAAACAGGAGTGGGTTTTTAGTCAGTAAAAATCTGACACTATCTCTCACTCCGCCCAAAAGCGAGATTTGTCATAAGATGATTTTCCCACTTAAAAAAAAAAAAAACGTTGGAAGGGAAAAAGAAAAATATTAAGTGTACGTGCTTCAAACGTGTTTATTAAACTGGCCGGACACTAACCAAAACAAAGAATACTGTTACTTTATCATAAAAAAAAATATGCTAAACTCCTACGCGGTGCTCGGGAGTCAATTACATAAATCGCTCACTGCGTTCGGGATTGAAACTTGGTAACCTTCGTCCCGTGCGATACCACCTGCGAATTTAAGACACCACTTTATCCTTTAGTCACACAATCTACTATATATCACGAGAGTATACATATATTATTTTCCCTTACAATAGTTCTCTACTCTCACTTGATCGAAGCCTTGAATCACACCAGGAAGCTATATGAACTAGTTCAGGGCTCTAATCAAGTATTTCTTCATCCACAGTTCCTCTCCTCCATCGCGTCAAGATAGCACGTCCAAAAGTGATGTTCTGTTCCCTCTCTGCATACAAAACTCACAAAGCAACTTTTGAGGAAGTCGGCAGCATCGAGCACTACGTTATATACGGGGACGAGGGAGCTGATGGTGCTGTACTCTTCAAGGTACTTTTTTTTAGGTGGTAAAATCATCCAATGACATCCCTCGCCCTTGGGCGGAGCGAGAGGGCGTGTCAGACTTTTACTGACTAAAAACCCACGCGGGACCAGTGCGGGTTGATGTGGGGTGGTGGTGAAGCACGCTTGCTTAGAAGTAACCTATTTACAATTGACTTAAGCGTTTTTCTTTCTTTCAAGGACTTTCTGAAGGAGACCGTGAAGCTTGAAGACTTTCAGCCAGTGCCTGTGAACGGATGGGAAGACGTAGCCTTCATAGTCTTCTCTTCAGGGACTACTGGTCTACCAAAAGGCGCTCCTGTAACCCATTTGGGTTTCTTGTTGAATTCGCAAGCTATAGTGCAGGAGGAGTGAGTATTATAGCATTTATTTAATTATTACACAATTATTAACTAAACAAAAACATAATTTGGGTAGGGTAGATAGGTAGGTAGGGTATGTAGGTAGCGTAAGGTAGGTATCGTAGGGTAGGTATTATAGGGTAGGTAACTAGACAGGGTAGAGTAGGGTAGAGTAGTGTAGGGTATTTTATTTTTAGTGATATAAACTTGTGCTTGACTGCGCTCCCACCTGATGGTAAGCAGTGATGCAATCGTTGATGGTGAGTAGCACTAGTTTATTAAGAGCCTATTCACTCTAGGCTTGAAGACACCTAAATTATAATTGGACGGGAAGACCGCTGCAGGAAAATTGATCCAATACGTCGATGTGCGCGGTATAAACGATGAGGCAAGGCGAGGTGTCAACAACGTAAACGTGGATATTCGCCGCTCGTCGGGTTTTCTGATGGTAGAAATGTGATGGGGGAATCAAGCCATTTAATTTCTGCGCACAATCTCTAAAATGCATCCTGTACAATACCGAAACCGACCGAGTTTACCGAGTTTAAACCTCCTGATGATTTTGGTGGAACCATCGGAGAGCCTCTCTCCTGGATACGAGTTGCCATGGCCCATCTGGAAAACTCTAAACAGACTCTGCACACAAGTTGAGCGCAACAAAGACAATCTCCACAGATGGGGGTTTTCGGACTGTTCCGATCTTCAGTTTTTGTGCAGCGTCACGATCCTGCATCACGTGCCCTGTTACCTATTCACGTAGAGATCTAATGACAGCATCAGCGGACGGCATTACCGTGGCCGAATACTGGGCCAAGCAAGGAATTTAACTAGTTTTGCCATGGATACACTAAGAAGAATACCGAAAGGCTGCTACCATACGCCTATGCTCCAGGCTCTGTAGATTGGTGTAAACCAAATCTGGATCACCAATCAGCCTCTTCACACGCCTTTCTACTGAGTCCAAAGCTGCCAGAAGGCATTTTGCAGCCCCAGACCATATGTGGTTGCAGCTCAACACCCATGATCGGTACTGTGTTTAGTATTATTGGTATCATTAGGTCCTCCGCAGCCAGCAGCAGCAGCTTTGTCTTCGTGTACTACGGAAACTATCATAAGTACTTGAACATGGTTCAGTCCATTATCATCTCTTTTCAGTCTGAAAACGTCCACTGTTGTACATAGGCCTCCCCAAGTGTAGCCACAACGACCGGTCTTGTGCGTCTCTCATCCATATGACTTCTGCGACCCTCACCAGGTCATCGGTCCAACTTGTGGTCGCCACTCCAGAACTTTTCGGCACCATCGTCCATCTGTTCTGCGAACAATGTGCCCTGCCCATTGCAACTTAAATTTGGCGATTCTTCGAGCTATGTTGGTAACCTTGGTTCTCCTGCAGAACTCCTAATATCTGATGCGATCATACACAAGGAAACTTTAGGCCTTCTGATGTTGCCCATTGTGAGCGACCACGTTTCAGAGTCTTCACTGGCAATACGCACCGGTCATAGGCTTTCGTTTTCTGTGGTATGTTGGACGAGAAGATACCGCGCAGCTTTCCGGTTTCCGCGACTTTTAGTATAGGTACTTCTATGTTTTTTTTTAGATGGGAAACCATACAATGACTTCTCTTGTTCTTGGGCGGAACGAGAGGGCGTGAAAGACTTTTACTGACTAAAACCCACTCCTGTGTTCCTTCTTTGCCTTGCGTTCCAGGGCCCCGGGGGTTCACTTTCACTTGTGGCACCATTAGGCTTCGACCCTACGATTTGCTGACATATCCATGAGGCGCACGTGGAACACTACGCACTATCGACGACTTAGGCTCGGTCCGGACGGTTACTGGACGGCGTGCTACCCATTGCTCGCCGTCCGCAAGCCTACGCCTACGGTGGCTGGAAATCGGGATCGGGTTCCTGACGGCTGTGGAGTGAGCGCCGTTCCTTCACGCGTGCGGCTGCGTCCTTCGCTAGCTAGGTACTTATTTGTTGGATTATCCTTCATGCAGAGTACTATTCTCTACTCTTCCAGGTTCACAGGCGCAGGTGTCTATAATTCAAGAGAATTCTACTACACATACGGGCTGATGTATGGACTTGCCTGTCTAAGAGTGGCTGCTACACTGGTATACAATCCTAGCGCTGGAGAAAAAGTAATGCTGGAGGCTATTCAGAAGTATAAGGTAAATCGTTGTAATTTAATACCGACAACAATTTTCACACATGGACATCTAGTCCCAAACTAAGCAGAGCTTGTGCTATGAGCACTAGACAACTGATAAACATATTTATATATTTCTAAATACATACATGACATTATAGATAAATGATTATACCCAGACACAGAACAATGTTCGTGCTCATCACACGAACATTTTTCTTGGGTGGGAATCGAATCCATGACCTCCGGCATTATCATAGCATTCAGGGCCACTAACCACCAAACTTACAGGCCAGACATTCATTTAACTGTGTTAGGCTGACCGCACACTTGAGACAAGACAGAATATCTATCTAACGACAGTCGGCTTCCATTTATAACCGAATTTTAAAAAAAAGGAGGAGGTTATAAATTCGGTTGCATGTTTTTTTTATTTTTATGTGTGTTACCTCAGAACTCCGTCGTTTATGGACCGATTTGTAAAAAAAAATCCCCTTAATCCCATTAATTACGGAGTTCCTGTGCCTATTTTCCGGCTCCATCATCAGATCAGTTCGATTGTACCTTATAGCCAAAGTGCATCACATGACAATTCTAATAAATCCAAACACGGCTAGGTTACATTGATTAATTACGGAGTTCCAGTGCCTACCTTCCGGCACCATCATCATCATCATCAGATCACTTTGATGATACTATTATCAACATAATTATATGTAGAACCATTTTTTTTTTTTTGACATGGTTACTTAACTGTCTTCATTGTAATATCTATGTGACGGTAAATTTCCGTTGGCCATTTCTGGTATTCTTCATCAGTTCCACTTCACTAAATGTTACTTTTTGACTGTAAATGCTTAAGTTCTCGATGAAAATACCAAAATCACTATATAGTTGCCTATAATATTTGAGCAATTCTCTCGATTCGATTAGAACTAGATTCAATTAGATTTTGAAAAACATGAGACTAATCTGGAAACTGCTTCAAGGGAAAAAAAATTTTGCAAATAGTTCCACAATCGAAGAAGTTCTGAAGTAACAAACATAAAAAAATATGATTTAAAAAAAATATAACCGAATTTAGAACCTCCTCCTTTTTTTGAAGTCGGTTAATAAAACAAGCGACAGCACCGCAAGAGTTCGCGCAAAAATATCAAACCAACTGGATAAGTCCGCTTCGCTTTGCTCGTTGCCGCATCACACTCACGTACACTTGGTCCCTTAGGCCAGCGTGCAGCGTATTAGAATATCAATAGTTTGTTTCTTTCACACCGCTTTGCTTTGCGATCGCTTTCCCGCTGAATCGTGTACATATACAACATTTCCACAACTATCACACAACGCCATCTAGTCCCAAGCTAAGCAGAGCTTGTGTTATGGGTACTAGACAACTGATAAACATACTTATATATTTTTAAATACATACATATATAGATAAATTACACCCAGACACAGAACAAATGATCATGCTCATCACACAAACATTTGTCCTGGGTGGGAATCGAACCCACGACCTCCGGCATAGCAGTCAGGGCCACTAACCACAAGACCAACAGGCCAGTCAGACATTATTTTTAGTATATGAAAACCTGAATATAGTTTGTTCAGAATCAATAACTGAATCGATTCCAATAATTTTTAGGCCAAAAATATTTAAAAATAGTCACAAGTAGGATACCACCGACTCTAAGTACAACACAGGTCACGGCAGGTTATAGCGGGCATTATGCACTTTTTTTTTATTCTTGGTCGCGCTTGACCACTATCTCACCTGCGCTAGCGCAGCGAAACGCTGGGTGCGAAAGCAAAACAAACCCTCAGTCACCTGGATGGCCCGGTGACCATATATTTGTGCGGACAACTAGGTAACATAATAAGTATAACTTTGTAATCACTCATAATACAGTTATGAAATTTCGTACATAGATTCTTTATATAAAAATACTAGACAGATGTTTCGGGTTTCGCTTATATAGAAGGACATAGCGTTATGTTCATATGTCTTATTTAAATTTCCAGATAAAAATCTTGCAGCTAACACCAATGATCATTACAGAGATGATCAAGTCGGATATATTGGACAACTATGACGTCAGCTCCGTGGAGTACATCGTGTCATCAAGTACTTACATTCGAGAGGAGGCTGTTAACGCTATTAAACAGAGGTAAGATTTTTTATAAGACTGGGGCCTTACCATGAAAGAAAGAAAGAAAGAAAGAAAGAAAGAAAGAACGAAAGAAAGAAAGAAAGAAAGAAAGCAAAAAAGAAAGAAAGAAAGAAATAACGTTTATTCGTGCCTCACACAATCGTATAAACTAAAATTACACAATAAAAAAAAGGTATAGCAGAACAAGAACAAAAAATTCGAAGACATGTGACATCTACCAACACGCACTGGGCCCGCGTGGTGGATTACGGCCCATTTCCTCTCTCAGAGAGGTCTGCCTCCCAGAAGTGGGAACATTACAAGGCCGATTATGAAAGAAAGAAAAGTAAAAATTAAAAGTATTTTATGCTACAACCCATCGACTTATATTCTAGAGATAGACAAGCACGTTTATGGAAAATATTTGTCAAAATACTGAAAAGTTAAAACAAAAGTTCGCTGCGGCGCTACATTGGCATTATGCCGTTTAACAGACCTATTAAAACATACAGCGCTAAGATAGCTTTTAGAGGATACTTTTTTCGCGACCAAAATGTCTTAAGCGCCATGAATTTCGTGGCAATTACGCGTTTCTTTCAAAATAGTGTAATGTTCAAGGTGTATGGATTACACTACACCTGAGTCTATTGAAGTTAGTTTTCGGCACGCGTAATCTAGTGCGTAGTACATATAGGGTGACTGGTAATTAGTGTACGATACTTAAACACGTGATTGTGCTCATGATAACCAACAACTTTTACTATGGGAACAAACCTGAAATCGCGAAACAAAATCAGCCGTTCAGTACATTTATGTTTGCCTAATGTACTGAACAGCTGATGTTTTTTCGCGATTTCGGCTTTGCTCCCATAATTAAAATTGTTATCATGAGCACAATCACGTGTTTAAGTATCGTACACTAATTGCCAGTCACCCTATATATATCGATGATCTAAACAAAATAATAAAAAATGTAGAGATAGATAAAATTCGTGAATTTATGTTGTTCCATGACGAAGTCAGCCGTGCGAGCGAGAGACGGGGATGGAGCTGTACATCCTATATCCTAGTTCCATCCCTTTAACAGTGCAGTTTAAGTGTAATTTAAGTATCTCCAAGGATCTTAATGTGCACCTCACCATCAACGATTGCATCACTGCTTACCGTCAGATGGGATCGCAGTCGTAAAATGGATCACTTTAAGAGCTCGTGGCATATGTTACCACTGAGTTGATCTACGTAAAAGTGCGTGAGCTCGCCCCCAGCACAAAAATCATGTCTTATAGCGTAAAAAAAAACAGTAAATACTGTGAAGGAATTATTTAAATCGGACCAAAAATGACGAAGATACAGCAATTTTAGTGTATTAGTTCCAGAAACTTTTTCGAAAAGGCTTTAGCACCGTAGACCACATACATACGCTGCGGCAGGTTATACAGAAGACTGTGGAGTATAATCAGCCTCTCTGCTTAGCGTTTGTGGAAGCCTTTGATTCGATTGAAACTTGGGCTTTACTGCAGTCTCTCCAACGGTGCACAAGTTGTATGCACGGTAACAACAGAACATTATAAATTATTTATTATTATTTCCCCACGAAGAATCGCCAAACTAAAGTGGCAATGGGCAGGGCACATTGCTCGCAGAACAGATGGCCGTTGGGGCCGAAAGGTTCTGGAATGGCGGCCACGTACCGGAAGACGTAGTGTTGGAAGGCCTCCTACAAGGTGGACCGATGACTTGGTAACGGTTGCGGGAGCCCGATGGATGCGAGATGCACAGAACCGTTCATTGTGGCGACACTTGGGGGAGGCCTATGTCCAGCAGTGGACGTCTTTCGGCTGAAATGATGATGATGATGAGTTCCAGAAACGCGCCCGAGAATGAAGCGACTCGCGCGCACAAGCGAAGGCTCTTTATGAACGATGGTTTTTTTTCTTAATTGATAGGCTCGCGTTTGACCACTATTTCACCTGACGGTAAGTGATGATGTGGTCAAACACTGGGTGGACACACCGTACGTGGGTCACAAAATAGATAGGTACAGAAGTCAATCTCATGTATGTACTTCACTTTTTATACCTACGCTTGGCGGGAGCGCTAGGGTCAGCGCGTGGCGCCGAATAGTCCGAGTGCGAGCGGGCGCGGTGATAAATGCCTACCTAATCTGAATTGTAAAAATATAACATGGCCACAAAATCATTTTCTCTTTCTCAGCGCGGGGCCTGTTCTGTGTTACGTTAAAACATACCATCAAAATACAAGCAAATATCTACTCACCTCTCTGAAACAACTGGTAGCTTAAAAAACGCCAATCTGTCCACTGAACAGTTAGAATAAAGTTTTTTTTTGTTGGTCCAATTTTCGACAAAAAAGTTCACAGACGCGTGTCTCAAACGGATAGCACTCGAGCTGAATTGAGCCGAGATATCGTGTCCATGAGCGGTGTCTATGTGTGCGTTGCTCGAGCTATTTTGTGGTTGGGTTGTCCGATGGTAGAAAGGTAATGGTGGAATCAAGTAGTTTAAATATTTATTCATTCTTATCTTCCAGGATACCAAATCTGGTGTCTGTTCTTCAGTTATACGGAATGTCTGAAGCTGGCAGTGTTTGCAATAACATGAACTGTCCCAAAGGTTCCAAGCCGGGAAGCTCTGGTATGCCCTGCTACGGATTTGTGATAAAGGTAAGCAGTTTTCTCAATTCACCCGCGTTGGCTTTCTATCAGGGTCTCAATTCTGCTTCATAATGGTCTATCATTGATTTCATAATTGTTTATTTTGACAATTTCGTAATCTACTAATATAATGGCGTCATTATGACTTTCCAATGGTCAACCGCTGACACTCCATTGAAAGAAGTGGCATAGAATTGTCATCATCATCTTCCTGCCCTTGTTGTTATTTGGGGTCGGCGCAACATGTTTTTTTCTTCTGTTCTGCCCTGTCATTCGTCATGCTATCACTAACTTCCTTTTCTTTCATATCACTCTTCACGCAATCCATCCATCTTTTCTTTGGTCTCTCTCTCCCTCTCCATCCATCCACATGTAAACTCATAACTCTTTTAGTAACATGCGCTTCATCCCTCCTCTTCACATGACCATACCAAGGCAAACGATTCCCTTTAAATTTTTCAATCACTGGCGCCACTTTCAAACTTCCCCTAATATACTCATTTTTCACTTTATCTATTCTCGTCACACCACACATCCATCTTAACATTTTCATCTCCGCTACGTGCAATCTTTTTTCATCCGTCTTGACAAATGATTATCTTATTTTGAACTTTAATTAAAGATATTTATTTTACTGTTTATTCACGCTAAATACATGATCATCACTCGTTTGATGGTCTATTAAAAGTTCGTACATATTATTGGCAAAATTGTGGTGTCTCTTCCACGAATGCAATTAATGAAGAGTTGACGTTGAAGTCAAATGAATGTCTGACGTATGCGGTAATCTGCTAAAATTTTGACAGTTCCTTTGATCGGTGACCTATACCATTAGAACGTCATTGTGCAGTCATTGCTTTTAATAAGCTCGATATTGTCATTCTACCACAACTTTAGTACGAGACCATTGACCGATCAATCTGATCATTATGAATTAGCAGATTACGAACTTTTAGCAAAATGACAATGGGATCGTGTTGGAATGACGAATTTATAAAAATAGCAGACTTGGGGCCCTGGTTAACTGGCATGACTCAGGCCTTCGTCCGTGCGTCACTACGAGGTGCCAACTGAAAACCAGCGCTGGGTGTCTGACGCCCAGCAAATGCTGAGGTGGTCACGCTCGTGGCATTCGGTACTTTTGTTCTTTTTAGGGTTCCGCACCTCAAAAGGAAAAAACGGAACCCTTATAGGATCACTTTGTTGTCCGTCCGTCTGTCTGTCTTTCTGTCAAGACCCTTTATCTCGGAAACGCGTGAAGTTATTGAGTTGAAATTAAAACCATATACTCAGGTCTGCGAACTCTTGAAGCTGTAAAAAAACCAAACTTGTAAGTTAACTACAAAAAAAATACTTCCGTTTATGTGGCAAAAAAAAGTAAATTTTGACACTCTCTTGGAAACCAAAATTCACCGGGTACTTCCTGTTGACCCAGAATCCTGAAATTTGGCATAAAGCAAGGTCTTATAGCCAAGTATAGGAAGAAATCTGAATACTATAAATTTATTTGTACTTCACAATTATTTTTTTGGGATTCGGAAATATCTTCCGAGACTCCATTTTGGAATTGAACTATTTACATAGGTAAGTTTGTACGGAACCCTCAGGGCGCGAGTCCGACTCGCACTTGCCCATTTTTTTACTTTGTGTTAGTAACCGTTGTGCTGCGTCTGTCCCGAATAAAAGTATTTTTATTAATTCTTCTATTCTATTCTAGACTCACTACTTACTCAGCCCATGTCAGCTATTGGTGACAGCAAATCATCAAAAACAAATGACAACAGTGTGCCTGCTGGCACTTCGCGAAAACTTAAGCCCATGTCTCACTGGGACGCCTTGGCGGTGCAGCAAGTTCACACAGCCAAGAAAATGCACATATTTCTATGGTGGCCTTACCTGGCCACTGTTGGTCATCTATAAACATAAAAGGAGAAACTGACTGACTGACATATCAACGCACAGCCGAAACTACTGGGACTAGGAGCGTGAAATTTTGCACAAGGTTTCCTTTTATGACGTAGGCGAGCACTAAGAGAGAATTTTCCGAAAACGTGGGTCCAAAGTTTGTGTGAAGAAACCTACTTTCACGCGGGCAATGCCGCTGGCAGAAGCTAGTGGCTACATGACCATACATTTTTTTTGGCATCATGACTTGGCTACGCCGCTATGGCATCCGAGTGAGGCATAATCCCTACAGTAAAATGATTGTCGTCCGACATGATAGTGGCGAAACATTTTTCTGATTAAATGACTGACCTGTTGGTCTAGTGGTTAGTGACCCTGACTGCTATGCCGGAGGTCATGGGTTCGATTCCCACCCAGGACAAATGTTTGTGTGATGAGTATGATCATTTGTTCTGTGTCTGAGTTTAATTTATCTGTATATGTATATATATAAGTATGTTTATCTGTTGTCTAGTACCCATAACACACGCTCTGCTTAGCTTGGGACTAGACGGCGTTGTGTGAAAGTTGTGGAATATTATTATTATTCCTACACTTTTCTAACAGCATTCGTTTTTTTTCTTATCAGGTTGTTGACTTGAAGACCAGAGCACCTTTGGGTCCTAACCAGCTCGGGGAGATTTGTATCAAGGGACCAAGTGTAATGAAAGGTACGTATTTAGTTTTCATCATTTCAGTCGAAAGACGTCCAGTTTTGGACATAGGCCTTCCCAAGTGTCGCTGAAACGATCGATGCTGTGCGTCTCGCATCCATCGGATTCCCGCGGCCCTCACCAGGTTATAAGTCTACCTTATTTTAGGCCCTCCAATGATACGTCTTCCGGTAGGTTCCGGCGGTCGCCACTACAGAACCATTCGGCCCCATTGACCATCTGTTTTGCGAGCGATTCGTTGATGGGTCAAAGTTTTTATTCTTATACACAGACTAGCTGCCACACCAAAACCAAATAACACGGGACAAGGGCAGGAAGATGATGATGACACAGACTAGCTGTCCAGGCGAACTTCATACCGCCTAATAGTAAGGATAACGTCATCTGCTGGGATAACCAGAACAGCAAAATTCATTTTATAATGATATTTTAATTAGAGATAGTTGTCGTTGTATTCCGACTATTTTAATTCGTGTTTTTTTTTCCATTTTTCTCACCGATTAAACCTTTCCTATCACAAACATTTCAAGACCAAAATTAGTCAAATCGGTCCAGCCGTTCTCGAGTTTCAGCGAGACTAACGAACAGCTATTTATTATTATATATTCATTTTAGGTAAGTTTAGTAAATAGGTACTAAAATTTAATCTGATTTTTGAACGCAGTAGCGTCATAAGCATAATCAGCCTTTTAATGTTCCTACTGCTGGGACTCAGGCCTCCTCTCTCTAGGATAGGGAATGGGCCGTAATCCACCAAACGGGCCCAGTGCGGGTTGTGAATGTCACATGTCTTCGAATTTTTGGTTCTAAGACATGCCGGTTTCCTCACGATGTTTTCCTTCACCGCGAACATATTATTTCAATACATTTACATCATATTATATTACATCAAATAGTTAACTTTGGATATAGGAAATAACGCTTAAAATTTCCTAGAACTAAAAATTTTTGTGGCCCCATTAATGGCCCCATTTAATGGGGCCATGGGGTCCGAGCGCTAACCGAGTTGTTCGGGATATCAGCAAACAGCTGGTAGACTCTTCGCCAGACCAAAGGGCTGGGCTTTGCTTCGGTCAACGAATCAGCATTGCCATCCAGCGTAGCAATGCTGCCAGCGTTCTGGGCACTTTTCCCATTGACATCGATGTGGACGAATTTTTTGATGCCCTATGAGTTCTTTTTCTACCGGTTTGTACATATTATTATTTTCGGTTATAAATACTTATTAGTTATAATATTTAATCTAAAGAAGAAACTGACTGACTGACATATCAATGCACAGCCAAAACTACTGGGACTAGGAGCGTGAAATTTTGCACAAGGTTTCCTTTTATAACGTAGGCGAGCACTAAGAGAGGATTTTCCATAATTCACACCCTAAGTGGAGGAAACGGGGGTTCAAAGTTTGTATGGAGAAACCTATTTCCACGCGTGTGAAGCCGCGGTCAGAAGCTAGTATGTATATATAAATATTAATAAAGTCGTTTTTCCAGCATATCTAAACAATGTGAACCTGGACTGCAAGGACGGGGAAGGGTTCCTGATGACAGGAGACGTTGGCTACTATGATGACGATGGATACTTCTACATCATCAACAGAATTAAGGAGCTCATCAAGTTTAACGATATCAGTGTGAGTTTTACAACTTAAAGGCTGGTTTTAGAGTTACGCTGACCATCGGCGCTGACAGCTCAGCGCGTAGCTTGTCAGCGCTGGGGTTCAGCGCGAGACGTTTTAGTATCATGCTGACCACTGTGGAGCACAAAAATGCGAAGGGCATTTCCGGCGTCTGCTCGGCTCGACACTAGAACGATCACTGAAGACAGAGGCGCGCGTCGCGGCGCTGACCCGTCAGCGCTGACCAACGCACGCGCTGATAACTACGCGTTATTCTATAGAAGTTCATACGTTTCGGCTGTCAGCGCCGACGGACAGCGTGCGGTCATCGCGACTCTAAAACCAGCCAACCAACCTCTTGGTGGGAAATCATTCTATGACTACTCCTGTTCTAGGGTGAATCGAGAGGGCGGAATTTTACTGACTATAATCCACCTGAGTCCTTCAGTTGCCCTTTGACAATTTGCCTCACAGAAATTCCACATGGCCGCCATCGACGACTTAGGTTCGGTCCTTACTGGGCGGGCGGACGGCGTGCTACCCATTACTCGCCGTCCACAAACCCTCGGCTAAGGTGGCCTGGGAGCGCCCTGCGACTTACGAAACCTTTACCCTTGTTTTAATAACTCCAGAGTCTTCATTATCTGGTTATGGCAGTCCAACACTGAAGCCTTTCCATTTGCGACCAGCAACTTACCGGCCATCCTACGAAGATAGACGCTGAGAATTTATCACTTTACGTTTTCCAGTTTGTGGTCCCCACTTAAGGAGGCGTCCAGCTCAACAGCTATTGTGGTTAGCCCATTGCTTCTTCTTGAGAGCAGTGGTGGCCGAGTTGAGAGCAGTGGTGGTCGAGTGGTAATGGCCCCGACTTACGGAGCTGTAGGTCGCGGGTTCAAACCCAGCCAGGCGCATTACTTTGTGTAATTTATTTCATCACCACTGCTCTGAAAAACGGTGAAGGAAAACGTCGTGAGGAAACCGGCATGTCCTAGAACCTAAAATTCGAAGACATGTGACATCCACCAACCCGCACTGGGCCCGCGTGGTGGATTACGGCCCATTCCCTCTCCTAGAGAGGAGGCCTGAGTCCCAACAGTGGGAGCATTTTTTAGGCCGACTATGCTATGCTATGCATTGCTTCTTTAACTTTTGACAGAACTTTTTCTTTACACTTCTGCAACAATCCCTTGGCTTTGTTGTCCGTCTGTCTGTCTGTTTGTCAAGACCCTTTATCTCGGGAATGCGTGGAGGAATCAAGTAGAAATTAAAACCATATATTCAGGTTTACGATCCCTTGAAGCAGTGATAAAATCAAACTTACAAAAAAAAACCGGCCATGTCGCAAAAAACGTGTATTTTGACACTCAATTGTATCAAAATTCATAGGGTACTTCCCGTTGACCTAGAATCCTGAAATTTGGCGTGAAACATAGTCTCGCAGTTAGTGCAGTTACATCACAAAAAAAAACATTTTTGGGATTTGGAAAAATGTTCGAGTCTCGATTCGGGAATCGACCTGTTTGCACAGGTAAGTTTGTACGGAACCCTCAGAATGCGAGTCCGACTCGCACTTGCCCAGTTTTTTTTTATTATTGATAGGCTCGCCCTCGACCACTATCTCACCTGATGGAAAGGGAGAATGTGGTCGAAGATAGAGTGCGTTTGCCTAGACGTAACATATTCACTCCTGACTCAAAGACCGCCAGATTGCAGCTATCAGAAAACATACACTCAGACAATCTTTAATTGATTTCACTCCATTTCCTTTTTGTCAGGTAGTACCAGCAGAATTTGAAGCGTTGCTTCTTCAGCATCCTTCTGTCCGTGAAGTTGGAGTAGTGGGTAAGCCACATCCGATGCACGGAGAAGTTCCTGTGGCTTTTATTGTACTGCAGCCAGGATGTACTGCTACTGAAGAGGAACTGATAAAGCATTTGGATAGCAGGGTAAGCTGAATATACGTCTGACTCCGATAAAGATCGGAGACTCTACTTTCGAAGTTGGAGTCGATTATGTTTACCTGGGACAGACAATCCAGTTGAGCAGGTTATAAATTTGAGAATGAGGTAGTCGAATCCGACTCGGCTGGGCAGCGTTCGGGAAGCTTTGCGGTATCTTCTCGTCCAATATAACACAGTGTCTCAAGACGAAAGCGAAAGCCTATGTGTGTTTACCAGTGCGTGTTGCCAGTGATGACATATGGCATTAAAAATGGTCGCTTACAATAGGCCTCATCAGAAGCCTCACAGTCACACAAAGGGCAATGGAAAGGGGTATGCTCGGAGTTTCCTTGCGTGATTGCATCAGGAATGAAGATATCCGCCGAAGAACCAAGGTCGCCGACATAGCCCGAAGAATCGCCAAACTTAAGTGGCAATGGGCAGAGCACATTGCTCTTAGAACGGATGGTCGATGGGGCCGAAAGGTTCTAGAGTGGCGATCGCACACCGGAAGAAGCAGCATTGGAAGGCCCCCTAAAGGTGGACTGATGACCTGGTGAAAGTTGCAGGAATGTGGCACAGCGTAGATACGCGATCGCCACTCCTGAACGTTTCGGTCCCAACGGCCATTTGTTCTGCGAACAAACTGCGACTGCCACTTGAGTTTGGCGTTTCTTTGGGCTATGTTGGTAACCTTGATTCTCCTGCGGATATCTGAGAGGCCTTCCAACGCTGCATCTTCCGATACGCGGTCTCGATTCTGAACCTTTCGGGCCTATTAGAGAAGTAAATCCTAAAAACAAATTGGATGAATAAACAAATCTTCTGTTCCCAGGTAACCTTCAGGATGCGTCTAGCCGGTGGAGTCCGCTTCATCGACCGTCTACCACGAGGTGCTGGTGAAAAACTTGACAGGAAAGACTTGGTGCAGAGATTGATAGATGAAGACGCCAATTCAGATGATTAATTGTTATAATTTTGTAATTAGCTAGAAATGTAAAAACATTAAAAATGTGTGTTGTCAGTTTGTTAATTTTATTGACCACCACCACCACCACCACCACCTCCACCACCATGACGTTTCACCATGGCAATGTCAGAATTTAGATAAAAAAAATACAACCGACTACAAAATAATAAAAAAACACTAAAAAGTGCAATACAACTTTGATTTCGGAAGTCGGTGTTTCTTTAATGGTTTTGTATCTTCGTTATTTAACACCGACTTCCGAAATTAAAGTTATTTTGCACTTTTCAGTGTTTTTTTTTTACTTTGAAGTCGGTTGTATTTTTTTTGTAAAATGTTTTTTATTTTACACTTTTTAGTTATGGTACCACCACTAAAATCTTTTCATAACTGACCGAGAAATCGGTGAACAGAAATAAAAAAAATAACATAAAAATACATTCAGCCGAACATAGAACCTCCTATTTTTTGAAGTCGGCTAAAAATAAAACGCTTATATAAATAGTTCGCAAATTACAATATTCATGTATTAGAAATATACTGTTATGTTACTTTTCGACAAGTTGTAATAGGCTGGGTTGTAAATGGTTGTAATAGGGGGGTTATTTACTTTTTTAACCAACTTCAAAAAGGAGGAGGTTCTATGTTCGGCTGTCTGTATTTTTTTATATAAGTATTTTCACCGATTTCTGTGTCAATTGTGGACCGATTTTAAAATAATTTTTTGACTTAAATATTTTATACTCCCAAATTGGTCCCATAGAAGTATTGTTAAGATCTGATCATGAACTGCGAAGATATGGAACGGAACTCCTCATAGGACCACAGCAGAACTGTCGTAACAAGTAAAATTGCTTTGTTTATTCGTTTAATCGATGACTGACTGAAGGATGTGGGGGAGGGGATTTATCGAACTGATTTGATGATAAAGCCAAAGGGTAGGCACCGGAATTCTGTAATAATTCAATGTAACCTAGCTGGGTTCCCGATTTGTTTTACCATCAGTCCCGATTTTTATCCAATCGCACCTGCCAACACTAATCAGGACCCATGAAATCTCCAGTAGTTATTTATCATAATAACTTCATTCATAAACGTACAGATAAGATCTTCAGTTTCCCAAGGAGGTCACCGAAACGCAGCCAGGCTACAAACGCTAATTAGTCTACAACGGGCCCTTGAAGAAAAAGCGTCCGTGAAGTTCCTGAGAACTGCCCCCCTAGCCATGTTACAATCGTATCGTTCGCGCTGAACGCTTAGAGTAGGCCACGCCTCCGATTCCTTTGTTCTGACGTCATCTCAACGCTCAGTCACGTGGTCCGAACAAAGGGATTGGAGGCGTGGCCTATTCGAAGCGTTTGGCGTGAACGATACGATTGTATCTTGGCTAGGGGGGCTGAAACTACGCAAAGCGAACGCACGCGCGGTCTCATACATAAGTGCCCCGTTGCGGTGACCATGCGTCGCGGGGAGCCAGGCCCCGCACCTCTTTTGTGACGTAATAATATTATAAGTTCTTCTTCGACACGACTACATGCACACCGTTAAAGTTGAACTAGCGACATAGGTAACAATCCGGTTTCCGCGACGGTGAACGACCGCGTGAACACACGCGCTTTATCAACGGTTTGCGCAGTTTCAGCCCTTACTCTGCCACACCTCCTTGCGATCGGTTAGTGTCAAGCATTACAGGTTAGCGCCAGTTCTCGTTAGTCAGGGAGAGCAGGGTGAGTATCTTTTCAACTGCCTCTAAATCCCGATGCATATAACTATGAAATTGCTTGAGATACATTGTTTCCACGGTAGAACTCATATTACAAAATAATGCGAGTTTTCTTAGATGTCGTACAAAAATGGTTATAAATACAGAATATACAAAACACAAAGAAACCAATAAATACCTTATTTCGAAAAAAGAATAACGTACCTTTAATATAACGTTTATTTGAACTTATAATTCCAAGTCAATTCAAAGATAGAACACTTCAAAGCAACCCGTTTTAAAAAACGGCAATTTCATACTTTAACCCCCTATTACTTCGTCGGCAACTAAGAAGTATTTCCTGAGACTGTATAACTTACGATTGTGAAGGGTCTTAGCAATAAAGCATTTTATTTTGTATATCCATTACAACTTGACTAAAATATTAAACAGTTTCTTCTTACCCTTTAGGGCCTTTAGGGTGCTGTTGGGGCTCCCGCGGTTCTGTAGCACATGAGGCTTGTTTGCTGAAGCAGATATAGATAGCTTTCAAGTTAGTATGCGAAAGAGAACGGCATCCCTGATGCGAAGGATTCGGGGGAGCACCAATAGCATTTTAAGGCGATAGTTTAGCCGGATTGCCCCTTCCTAGGGCACTGGATTCGTATGCTCAGCTGCAGGTCTGGTGCAGCGGGAAGTGGGTGCAGTTATAAAGGGTGACTGGTAATTAGTGACCGATACTTAAACACGTGATTATACTCATGATTATAATTATCCCAAAGAAACTTTTTTTATACTAATTAGTTTAATCACAATTGCGCCGCGCCGCTAACAGCTGATCGGGTGAAGGCGCGCGCGCGAAATTCAAAGCTACAAACAGCTGTTTTGATACAGCTGTTTGTAGCTTTGAATTTCGCGCGCGCGCCTTCACCCGATCAGCTGTTAGCGGCGCGGCGCAATTGCTAATAAATTACACCGATAGCGATAGGAAGCTGCTTTGTTCCTGAGTGACATAGGCTATATATTTTATGTATGCGGGCGAAGCTGCGAGCAGTAAACAATAAAATTTGAATGATTTGTTTTGTCTTTTAATTTATTTATTGGTAACAATAAATTTTCATACAATCAGAAAATACAAAAGCTTATACATATAATAATTCCTTAAAACTACAATCACAAACAAGATGTCATTTTAACAATATACAAATGTGTAGAACTGTCAGAGCTCAAATCACTATGATAACTTTGTTTCATTTAATTCAATTTAATTCAGTTATTCTTTTTCTTTATTCATTTTTAAACATATATCTATAACTTTTTTTAATCAATTGGTTAAATAAATAAATGATCTGTCTGCTATTACAAAATATATTAATACATAAATAAATTAATAGTTAGTAACACCAAGGTGCTTCTGGCCTTTCTTGAGGAGCTGTGGTGAATTGTTTATTTTTATTTTTTATTAATAATAGGCTCGCGTTTGACCACCATCTCACCTAAAGGTAAGCGGTGATGTGGTCCACGATGGAGCACGCTTTCCTAAAAGTAACCTATTCACTCTTGACTTAAAGACCCCTAAGTTGTAGCTATCAGAAAACACAGACTCCGGCAAGGAATTCCACTCCTTGGCTGTACGCATAATAAATGTGTTCTTAAAACGTTTTGTGCGTATGGTTGGGATGTCTACCATGCACCGGTGGCGCAACGCCGTACGTCTAGTGGTCCGATGATGGAACGGACTTGGCGGAATTAGATTGTGCAATTCCAACGCACACTCCCCGAAGTGTAACCGATAGAAAACCGACAGGCTAGCAACTCGGCGTCGATGATCAAGGCTTTTGAGTTTTGATTCGACAAGTGCATCATCACCGATGATCCTTTGGCTGAACTCCTGTGCACACTAACCGAAATGTAAAATGTGAATGATACATTTGTCCCATCCGTACGCTAGAAACGTAGAGTTGCGGACACTAGCCCGAAATACAAAAGGTAGAAACAAATACAATATGACAGCTCGAATGCGGACAGGCATGTTCTGACGTTCCTACACCCGCGCCGCTCCCCGCAACGCGCTTCTAGTCTGGCTGAACACTATTTCTCATACATCTCAATTGGCATCTTCATCTATCACTCTCTGCAGCAATTCTTTTCTGTCAATTTTACCAGCTCCGTTTCGCGGTAGAAGATCGATGAATCGGACTCCACCGGCTAGACGCATTCTGAAGGTTACCTGAGAACAGAAGATTTGTTTATTCATCTTTGAAAGAAAAGAAAGAAAGAAAAACAGTTTATTCACGAGAAATGACGCAATTTTAAAACTAGCTAACAAACATAATCGTTAGATAGGGAAGATATGCGTCACATCTGCGCAAAACGGCTGAACGCTCAGCATAAAGCTGCGGCCTCACGCATAATGCGATGAGCTCACAGCGCTGGTTTTTGTCATGAGCCGGTGGAAAATAATAGTACATTATGATATAAGGGTGTAATGTTAGTGATTACCGTCGAGGCGGTATTTAGACCCGAGCCGTGGCGAGGGTCTTAAGAGAGCTAAGAACGGTAATCATTAATTACTCACGTGTGTCATACGACGTTTTTCAATACACTTGCGAAGAAAACAATAGTAAAACTAGTTAAATTTGTGACATGGCGGTAAAAATCTGTTTTCATAAGGCGCGCGCATCATTTTTTTTATTTACCCCTAGAGGAAATTTAAGGTATTTTGATCATACTGCCTAGTCTTACGTTTATGTTTTCTTGCGTGATAAGTTTTTCCGATAATTTCGTAGTGACAATAGAATACGGATGTAACATTTTCTAATGATATTGTAGTATTCAATTTTATTTAATTAATACAGCCACTGAACTTCACTGGAATAAAAAAATCACGCCAAAAACCGCGCGCATCTTAAAATGGCGGCCATATAGACCACAAAAAATAACAATTTTTATTTGAATGTACGATTTATTTACTAAATGTTTTTTATTAAATAAATCGTTTGTACAAGTTAAATTTGTCCATTTTAACTTGTAAATTGGATGAAATATATAAGTAAGACACTAATTTATTTATTTTTATTCAAATCAAAATTTGTTTTGCGAACAAAGAGGTTGAACAAAAAAATTTTAACTACATTATAGCACTAGTGCGTAATGGTAATCAAAATGTCACATTTTGGTAACGAGTGCCATTACATACCTAAGTACAGTGCAAAAGGAGTCGCTTTCTGAGCAAGTGTGTTGAAAAATAAATATACAGATGAATTATAAATTTAAAAAAAAAGTAAGGTTTCAAATAAATAAAAAAATATATAGTGACAACACCATGACGCGAGGACAATTTGTGCAACTCGTTTTTAAAGTCTGTAGTCTTCATACTTTTCTTTAATAACATTATGACTGTCTAACTGCAGAGCTAGGACTATAGAATTCTTCGAAAGAGTCACTGCAGCTCTGGCACGGAAAGGGTAACTGAAGGATTATAGAAGGGTTTTAGTCAGTCTTCTTCTTCCTGCCCTTGTCCCGTTTTATTTGGGGTCGGCGCAACACGTTTTTATCTTCCATTCTGTCCTGTAACTCGTCACACTATAACTAACTCCGTTTTCTTACATATCACTTTTCACACAATCCATCCATCTTTTCTTTGGTCTCTCTCTACCTCTCCATCCACATGTAAAGTCATAACTCTTTTAGTAACATGCGTTTCATCCCTCCTCTTACATGACCATACCAAAACAAACGATTGCCTTTCAACTTTTCAGTCACTGGAGTAACTTTCAAACTTCCCCTAATATACTCATTTCTCACTTTTTCCAATCTCGTCACACCACACATTCATCTAAACATCATCATCATCTCCGCTACATGCAATCTTTTTTCTCATCCGTCTTTTTTACAGCCCAACATTCTGATCCATACATTATGACTGGTCCTATCACGGACTTGTAGATATTACCATTCAACTTGAGGGGCATCCGTGGCTTACAAGATGTTCTAGGGACCTGGGGCTTTAGAGACAGTACCTACTGCCAGCGGCTTCGCCCGCAAGAAAGTTTCTCCACACAAACTTTCGACCCTCGTTTCATCCCCGAGTTAATTTTGGAAAATCCTCTCTTAGTGCTCGCTTACGTCATAAAAGAAAGCTTTGTGCAAAATTTCACGTTTCTAGTCTCTGTAGTTTCGGCTGTGCGTTGATATGTCAGTCAGTCAGTTTCTCCTTTTATATATGTAGATAAAAGACTCGTACTGCACACCACAACCACAAACACCATATTATTGTCTTTTTAAACCAATGGTTGACTGGTAGAGAATGCCTTGTTGCATTAAATCCGCCTATATACCACTACTGTACATGAAGTTAAAATAAATAAACAAGTACTGTATATACAGCTTACCCTGCTATCCACATGGTTCACTAGTTCCTCTTCAGTAGCATCACATCCTGGCTGCAGCACAATAAAAGCCACAGGAACTTCTCCATGGCTTGGATGAGGCTTTCCCACAACTCCTGCTTCACGGACTGAAGGATGCTGCAGAAGCAATGCTTCAAATTCTGCTGGTGCAATCTGTTACAAAAGAAATTGAGTAAAATCTATTAAAATATCTTTATAGGTTCCTTGAAGGAAGAATAGGAGTTAAAAGAATGGCCATGGAGTTTCTTACACATTCTTCTTCATAGAGATTTACGCTTTGCAATGGGCAGTTAGCATTTTTCTGACTGACTGACTTCTTGACAGTTCAAAAGTGCCTGTAAATGGTTTATTTGAAATAAACACTTTGATTCTTTGTTATTTTATTTTGTTTTAAGTGGAGCGAGAAAGAACGTCAGACTTTACTAAATATTATTACTTTTTGATCAGAAGAACATTGCTCGCCGAACAGGGTCTACGGGGTTTTGAAGGTTCTGGAGTGGTTACCACGTATCAGATGCGTGGTAACCACTCCAGAACCTTCGTTCAGACACAACGTTGACGCAGCCTCCTACAAACTGGACCGACGACCTGGTGAGGATCGTGGGAATCCAATGGATGCGAAACGCACAAGACCTGTTATTATGGTGACACTTGGGGAAGGCCTATGTCCAGCAGAGGACGTCTTTCGGCTGAAATGATGTTGATGAAATGTGTGTCTTTGACATCGACGTACAAACAAATATCATGGATCCAGTATATGATTCTGGACGCACCAGTGGTGGAATTTTTCGTCGGTTTTTTCCTATTTTTTTAAATCTTTACGTTTTTTTATTGAAACTGTATAAAATCGTTCTTCTAACATTTTTAGTGAAAAAAAATATGAATTAATTACTTTTAAAATGAAGAATTTCATTGGGGTTGATTAGAATAACGATTTTATGTACCCCGATGACTTTTTAATAAATTAATTTTTAAAACAATTTTTTTATTATTTTTTTTTTATTAAAAATATCATCGGCGTTAGTTAGAATAACAATTTTACACCGTTTAAATAAAAAAAAAAAAAAAAAAAAATTCAATTTAAAAATTAGGAAAAAGCCGACGAAAAATTTCACCACTGGGGGTCCAGAATTATAATTATCATACTGGGTTTGTGGTATTCGTTTGTGCGTCGATGTCACAAAGACGGAGGCGGATCGTGAAACTGTTGGGCTCTGGGCTAACACTACTTGGGGGCCCACCTAAGTAATCAAATTAATTGGCATTTTGTTAAAAATAAGTTTATATTTCTCCTGAAGTGTACTCGCAAATGTCGTCCTAATGGAACTAGAAACCTTCAACTGATCATGAGTTACTATAGCTAACTTGAAAGTCTTTAAATATACTTCGTCTTGAGGTTCTCTGTAAGATATTGCCCTATGCGATAAGACCGCCGATTGTACACTTAGTTTATGTAAATGTTTATCCTGTCCACATTATGAGGTGTACAATAAAGTATACAATAAATTAATATTTTTTTTGATCACAGGTCGAACGTGAACACCAACGTTGAGCGCTTGTAAACCATTGACCCGCCATATTAATAGCGATATCAATGACTGCTTCCATAATTAAACAGTAGTACTCTACTTGTTAAAAAAAAAAGTTTTGTCAAATAGATTTACCCGCACTGTAAATTGTTTTTAATGAGGACTGGGGGCCCCTTATATCCCCAGGGTCCTGGGCTGCAGCCCATTTAGCCATTAAGTAGATCCGGCCATGCACAGAGAGATGAGAGGGTGTTAGATGTTGTTTCTGAATTGTGTGTATCTGTGTACGTCTGCCAAATTAATATTTTTCTTTCTTTCTTTCTTTCTCTTTCTTTCTTTCTTTCTTTCTTTCTTTCTTTCTTTCTTTAGAGACATCCTGTATATGTTATAATATATACTCACAGAGATATCGTTAAACTTGATGAGCTCCTTAATCCTGTTGACAATGTAGAAGTATCCGTCGTCATCATAGTAACCAACGTCTCCGGTCTTCAGGAACCCTTCCTCGTCCTTGGAATCGGGGTTAACGTTATTTAGATATGCTGAAAACAAAAACGGAATAATCATCAGTATTGGTAAGTTCCCAACTTGTCATTATTTTCTCAAACATCATCGACTATTTGGGTCAGATGGAGGGAGAGCAGTGCAGGTGGCCAAGAGCAGTCATGACCAAGTGGTAACGGCCCCGACTTACGAGTTGTTGCACGCAGGTTCAAACCCAGCCAGGCAGCATTTCTTTTGTAATTTATTTCATTACTACTGCTGTCAAAACGGTGAAGGAAAATATCGTGAGGAAACCGACATGCCTTAGAAACAAAAATTCGAAGACATGTGACATTCACCAGCCTGCACTGGGCCGCGTGGTGGATTACGGCCCATTTCCTCTCCTAGAGAGGAGGAAGTCCCAGCAGTGGGAATATTAAAAGGGCTGATTATGCTTTATGCAGTCCATGGGTTTCTTTTTGAGGTGGGAAATCATCCAACGACTTCTTCCGCTCTAGGGTGGAGCGAGAGGTCTTGTCAGATTTTTACTGACTACAATCACATATGTGTCCTTTTGTTGCTATTTGCATTCTAGGACCACGGGTTTCCTATTCAGAAATTCCTCGTGAACCCAGCAGACATCAGCCATGCTGGATCCTTATGGTTTTGCTGACCACTCTTTGAGGCGCGCGAGGAAGGACTGGTTCGGGCCGGACGGCAAGCTACCCATTGCTCATTGATCGCGTGGGTGAAGATCGCCCTGTGACTCTCAGCGCCCGAAGCGTCTCCTGTTTAGGCGGCTAGGACGTGAGGATGTTCGATCCCTCAGGCGTGTGGTCGACTCCTTCGTTAGCATTAGTGCTTCACAGAAGGAGACGACCGCATTCCATTCCCTGTTGCTGCAGATCATGGCCTGAACTGGCTTAGCACAAAATGTTACTACCGCTGATCACCTCCACGAGGACCGGCGGTGCTCCACCCAGGCGGGGCACACTTCCACCGTTTTTTAGTTCCATATCTTGGAAGTTCCTCATCAGATTATAACAATATTTCTATGGGACCAACACGGAAGCATAAACTTTCAATCAAAAAAAAATATTTTTAAATCGATTTACAATTGACCGAAAAATCGGTGAACATACATTTAAAAAAATACATTCAGCCGAACATAAAACCTCCTTTTTGAAGTCGGTTATAAAAGCCGCCCCAAGCTAATTGAGAAAAGACAAATACGTACCTTTCACGACACTAGGTCCCTTGATACAGATCTCCCCTCGCTGGTTAGGGCCCAAAGGTTCCCTGGTCTCCAAGTCAACGACCTGTAAATAAAATGAATGTAGTTAGAAGACTTATTTGTACAGCGGGGACTTAAATATTGGGCGCAAATAATAATATAATATTCCACAATTACCACACAACGCCCTCTAGTCCCAACTCCCAAGCTAAGCAGAGCTTGTGTTATGAGTACTAGAGAACTGATAAACATACTTATATATTTCTAAATACATACATATTATAGATAAATTAGACTCAGACACAGAACAAATGATCGTGCTCATCACACAAACATTTGTCCTAGGTGGAAATCGATCCCACGACCTCCGGCATAGCAGTCAGGGTAGTGACCGTAGTCTAGTGGTTAGTGAACCACTAGACCAACAGGCCAGTCAAAATACTGTAACCTTATTGATAATTACAGTTTTGAGCCGTTTGGGGTCGAAACGCTCGGGTTAAGGGGTCCGAGTGCGCGTCTCCTTTTCAAGAAAATTTCACGCCGTCTGTTTGACACTGCGTGACCAGATGGCTGGCTCGTTCTTCGCCCAAAGAATTAGCATTGCCATTCAACGTGGTAATGCTGCCAGTCTTCTGGGCACATTTCCAGATGACAGCGATGTGGAGGAGTACTTCGACGCCTGAGTGTATTTTGTGACATTGTATTATATGTACATAGTTGGATTTAATACGGTGGATTATGATTTTGACAGGCTATGTATGTATGTAAGTGAGTATGTTCATCTGTTCCCTCATAGCTCCTAATCTACTTATCAGAACTCGACATAAGAGGTATAGTTACAACCGTCCTAATTGTCCGCTGAACATAGGCAACGTGACGTGTCACAAAACGCGATATGCCACCCTCTAGCGGACAAAAAGTAGTGTGTTAAAAAATAAAAATGTAGATAAATGCGACATTTTTGGTATCATTTGAAAGGGCTTCACTTTTACGTTTCCAAAATATTGCTCAAATTTAAAGTGACACCCTCTAGCGGACAAAAAGTCATGTGTTAAATTTAACACCAAAATAGATTAAATAAAAAAAAAGTAAAAAACTAAAACCCGACTACGACAAAAAACAAAACGACGCTGAAAAAGTATGAAACATGATTTTCAGGATGCTGAAATAAATAAGTTTAAGTACTGGAAAAACAACAAGAACAGAACGAAAAGAAAAGCCGCAGTCACACGTTATAGGTACCAACCGAAACTTTTATATGATTAGACGCCAACCGCCATAAATTCGTTTGTAATTTTCTTTTGTATCTATTTAGTATCCACCACATAATAAACATGAATATATATATGTATGTAAGGTAAATAACCTAGTACTAAACAACTATTATAAATAAACTAACTTTTTTTCCGTACACTCTAAATAAGGTTCAGTTGAAAACCAGCGTCAGGCAACTACCATGAAGTTGTCTGGCATTTTTGCTGAACTGGACCTATTTGGTGTAGGCGCGAGACACACAGTCTTAGTTATTTTATTTTCTTATTTTTTTATCTTAATTGTTTACATGTTGTTTCTGCATTGTGTGTATCTGTGTACGTGTGCCAAATAAATATTATTCTTTCTTTCTTTTCTTTTCTTTGTTGACATGTCATTTATTGATAATTGTAATTATTTGACTGACCTGTTGGTCTAGTAGTTAGTGGCCCTGACTGCTAAGCCGGAGGTCGTGGGTTCGATTCCCATCCAGGACAAATGTTTGTGTGATGAGCACGATCATTTGTTCTGTGTCTGGGTGTAATTTATCTTTATATGTATGTATTTAGAAATATATAAGTATGTTTATCAGTTGTCTAGTATTCATAACACAAGCTCTGCTTAGCTTGGGACTAGACGGCGTTGTGTGATAGTTGTGGAATATTATTATTATTTAATTTTCTTGTTTTTTTTCTATATAGCCTCTTTTTTTATAATTTGAATATGAGAACACTGTAGACTTCGCGAATTCTTAGGTTACTTTCAATTACGACTCACTTTTTTTATAATATGATTATTTTTATTGTGCTTTTGGGTACAATATCGACTGGTCTACACTGTTCTTACATAATGTCTATTATTACTGTAATATGTAAATATTGTAAACAACCACTTTTTTAAAAGAGTAACCATGGTGTTTCTTGCACGTTCTTCTCCATAGAGATCTACGCTTTGGAATGTGCAATTTAGCTTCACTTGAATTTTTTTTTGACAGACCGACATTTTGACAATTCAAAAGTGCCTGTAATTGGTTTATTTGAAATAAACGTTTCTGATTTCTGATGATTATGAATTACAGATTACGAACTTTTAGCAAAATAACAATGGGATCGTATTGGAATGACCAATTTTTGAAAGTAGCATATTTTGGCCCCTGATAGATTACCAACGCGGCTAACTTGAAAAAGGTCTTACCTTTATCACAAATCCATAGCAAGGTGTACCAGAGCTTCCTGGCCTAGAACCCTTGGGGCTGTTCATCTCGTTGCAAATACTGCCAGCTTCCGACATTCCATACAACTGAAGAACTGACACCAGGTTTGGCATCCTGGAAGATGAGAATTCGTACATGCAAGTGTTATTTAAAAGTATTTAAAGTACTTTACAAAAAAAACAAACCGGGCAAGTGCGAGTCGGACTCGCGCACTGAAGGTTCCGTACACACTTACCTATGAAAACAGTTCAATTCCCGTATTGAGTTACGAAGATATTTCCGAAACGCAAAAAAAAAAATTTTTGTGAAGTTACTACAAATTTACAGTTTTCAGATTTTTTCCTATACTTATGCTATTAGACCTTGGTACATGCCAAATTTTAGGATACTCAACTAGGTCAACAGAAAGTACCCTATGAATTTTGATTGTCTTGAAAGTGTCGAAATATACGTTTTTTGCGACATAAACGGCCGTATCTTTTTTTTTTTGTTAATTTAGAAGTAGGATTTTTTCACAGCTTAATTAGACCGCAGACCTGAGTAGGTATATGATTTTAATTTCATCTCAATACTTTCCCGCGTTCTTGAGATAGAGGATCTTGACAGACAGACAGACAGACGGACAACAAAGTGATCCTCTTACCTCTGTTTAATAGCTATGACAGCTTCCTCTCGAACGTAAGTACTTGATGACACGATGTACTCCACGGTGCTGATGTCATAGTTGTCCAGAATGACCGACTTGATCAGCTCCATGATACTCACCGGTGCTAGCTGTAAGACTTTTAACTGAAAATAAAAATATGGCACGTAAAGGATTTTGTTTATAGGTTCAAAGTTTAAGGAGAGGCGCCCCACCCGCCGGGATCCCGACTTCAATTTCCTGCTACCGTATAGGCTTATATACAGCTGGAAAGCAGGGCTTGCGAACGGCAAGGAATAGATAGCTCGCAGGTAATCGTCCGGACCGAACCCAAGTAATCAACAGCGTGCACGCCTCAAAGAAATGTCTGCAAAGCCATAGGTAGGAGCCCAGCAGGATCGACAACTACTGGGACAATAGGTTGAAAGGGAAACCCATGTTTCTGGAACGCAAGGCTACAGAAGAAACATAGGTGTAGTTTTAGGTAATAAAATTCTGACACGCCCTTCCGCTTCGTCCTAGAGCTCGAGAAGTCAAGAATAAAAGATAGAATATTCCAAAACTATCACACAACCCCATTCAGTCTCAAGCTAAGCTGAGCTTGTGTTATGAGTACTAGACAACTGATAAACATACTCATATATTTCTAAATACATAAATATATAGATAAATTACACCCAGACACAGAACAAATGATCGTGCTCATCACACAAACGTTTGTCCTGGGTGGGAATCGAACCCACGACCTCCAGTATAGCAGTCAGGACCACTAACCACTAGACCAACAAGCCAGTCCAGAAGAAGAAGAAAGAAAGAAGATAGGAAAAAGATATAAATCGGTTTTGCTGACATCTCTTTATGGACCGTTTGGAACACTACGCACCATCGACAACTGGTGCTTGGTCCTTACCCAACGTCCAGACTGTAAGCGCCGGTAAGATCTGCGTATGAACTTTTAGGGTCATCTCTCCCGGCGTTTATAGAATATGGTGGAATAGGTGTTAGTAGGTTCCTTCATACAAGCCTACGCCTACGTCACAAAAGTAAACCTTGTGCAAAATTTCATGCTCCTAGTCCCAGTAGTTTCGGCTGTGCGTTGTTGCGTGTTGGTATATATCAGTCAGTCAATTTCACCTTTTTGTATAGCATAGCATAGCATAGTCGGCCTTATAATGTTCCCACTGTTGGGACTCAGGCCTCCTCTCTAGGAGAGGGAATGGGCCGTAATCCACCACGCGGGCCCAGTGCGGGTTGGTGGATGTCACATGTCTTCGAATTTTTGGTTCTAGGACATGCCGGTTTCCTCACGATGTTTTCCTTCACCATTTTGAGAGCAGTGGTGATGAAATAAATTACCCAAAGTAATGCTCCTGGGTGGGTTTGAACCCGCGACCTACAACTTGTAAGTCGGGGCCGTTACCACTCGGCCACCACTGCTCACCTTTTTGTATACTCGTACAATATTAGCTTAAGTATATGCGAAACCCGAAACACATGTCTAGTATTTTTATATAAAGAATCTATGTACAAAATTTCATAACTGTATCATGAAAAATCACAAAGTTATAAGCTTGTTATGTTACCTGGTTGGCCGTACAAATACATTGTGACCGGGCCATTCGAGTGACTGAAGGGTTGTTTTGCTCCTGCATCCAGCTGAGCGCTGGCTCCTAATGCCCACTATGACCTGCCGTGACCTATTTTTTTTTCGGGTGGGAAAATCATCTCATGACATCCCCCGCTTTTGGGCGAGATAGTGTCAGACTTTTACTGACTAAAAACCCACTCCTGTTCCTTCTTTGCCATTTGTTTTCCAGGGCCCCGGGGATCTCTTTCGCATCACCCATGGCCCCAGTAGGCTTCGACCCTGTTGGGCCCCTACTGTTGCTGACATCTCCTTGAGGCGCGCGTGGAACACTACGCGCCGTCGACGACTTGGGCTCGGTCCGGACGGCCGTGACTTGTACTTAATGTCGATGGTTTCAAACTTATAACGGTTTTTAATTATTTTTGGGATAAAATATAACATGATGTAAAAATTATTGGAATTGATTCAGTTACTGATACTGAACAAATTATATTCAGGTTTCGCATATACTTAAAATTAATGATAGATAGAAAAACGTTTTTATTCATTTTATATACATTTAAATCTAATAATAACGTAATTAAAACTAACTTACAAAATAAAAATAAAAGCCCTAAAGTACTAAAAAAAGCAATCTAAAGTACAGCGTCGAAGAACTCCTCTACATCGCTGTCGACTGGTAATGTACCCAAAAGACTGGCGGCATTGCCACGCTGAATGGCAATGCTTATCCTTTGTCCGAAGTAAAATCCAGCCCTTGGGTCACGCGAAGTGTCAACAAGGCGTTTTGAAAATTCTTTGAATAATTTGTGAGCACTCGGACCCCACGATCCGAGAGTTTTTACCCCAAACGGTTCAAAAATATACTACCAACAAGGTTATTATATTTCCGCTGCTTGAGGTTCTCTGCAGCCGCTGCGGCAGCACCGGCACAGCACGACGAGCTAGGAAGATGAGATGGCGCAAGAGTATCGACACAAGTAGCGTCCCACACTAAAGGCCTACCCATCTTCCATGGAAATAAAGACATACCGTCCGGTCTTTTACCATCGTCGCGTGCCAGGCCATGAGGTTCCAATACGGCCGGAACGCCGACGGTGACAAGAGCACGTTGGATGATGTCATGTTATATAGATGATTTACCTTGTACTTCTGAACAGCCTCCAGCATTGGTTTTTGTCCAACAGCAATATTGTACACTATTGTAGCAGCCACTCTAAGACAGGCTAGTCCGTAAAACAGGCCATATGAGTAGTAGAATTCTCTGGAGTTATATATACCGATGCCTGTGTACCTGGAATTTAAGAGAATAATTTATTTATTTATGTACAAAAAGGCGAGGATTGTTGCTCACTGGACGAACAAAGACGGCTACTGCTAGACTCACATGGCTAATAAATAATCAAGAAGACTTATTAATTATGATACGAAGAAATTATCTGAAGTAATGATTAAACTGTTGATTGGCCAAGATTTGTTATCTATAGTGTGTTTACAGTATACCGTTATTCACCATCATCTTCCTGCCTTTGTCCCGTGTTTTTTGGGGTCGGCGCAACCCGTTTTCTTCTTCCATTCTGCCCTGTCACTCGTCATACTATCACTAACTTCCTTTTCTTTCATATCACTCTTCACACAATTCATCCATCTTTTCTTTGGTCTCCCTCTCCCTCTCCATCCATCCACATGTAAACTCATAACAGTATACCGTTATTACTGGTTATAATTAAAAACTTAATTGATTATTAGTTTTTGTTTTTATTCTGTAGCTACCTATTACCATAAAACAGAATTCAGTTGTTTTCGCCACATTTCAGAGTAGTATTATGTCGAATGTATTCGTCGAAATAGAGATCCGCCGAACAAGTGCATATCGAAGAAGGGTTCTGTCGAATTAGTGTTCTTCGAAGGTGTGTGTTGTCGAAGTATGTTCTGTCGGACTAGTGCTTGTCGAATATATTATGTTTTGTCGAAGCAATGAGAAGTCGAACTATTGGTTTTCGAAATTGCGACTGTGTCGAAGTTCAGAATGGCACTCACGCCTGACGGAGGGCGACGCGACGGCGGCTAAGGTGGTGCGAAAATCTGATTATGTTCGCCAGGCAAAGTTGACCAGAGATCGCTCTAGATAGAGAGGTTAGAAAGGAGGAAGAGTAAGCCTTTTTCCAGTGGGACACACAATAGGCTATTTAAAAAAAAATGGAAACACATAAACTCAAAAACGAAAAGCCCTTGCGGGCTTCGACCCTACTAGGTCCGTAGCGGATCACAGCAAACACTACGTGCTTCTGGCGAGGTCTTTACCGACGATCGGACAGCGAGTTACCCATTACTCGCCGTCCGCAAGCCCGCGCCTACGGTGGCCTGGGGCTGGAGGGCCTATTCCTTTGCTAACATTACTGCTTCGCAGAAGGAGGCAACCGCCTGCTACTTCTCCTCGCTTCGGAGCATGACCAAGGCCCGGCGCGAGAGATCGCTGCCGCCGATCTCCCCCATAGTAAGCTCGTTCTGGATTTTATTATTTATAAATACTTGTCGTTAGTTTAGTTAATTTTTCGCTTACTCAAATTCATACCGCTCAAGTTATTAAAACAGTATATCATCATCAGTCGCTAAGTTTTTTTTTGTTCGCTCATTTTATAATGCCCACATAAAGATGAGCACAAAGGTGCTCCTTGTTTAAGAAGGAATTTCTTCCAGTAGACCTGCGACAGGAGAGTTGGATGAGAAATATAGACACAGTGTACATAAATAGTCTCACGAGTTTTTTAAGAAAATATAAAATTATAGCTGATAACCAGTATGGCTTCCGAGCTGGTGTTTCAACAGAAGACGCTGTGCTTGAATTGACACAAGATGTAGCTAAAAATCTAGACAAGAAGACAAAATGTTTAGGTATATTCTTAGACCTTTCTAAGGCATTTGACACAGTTTCTGTCCCCTTCCTTATCTCAAAATTGGAAAACATAGGTGTACGTGGCGTGTCACTTGAAATCTTTAAAGATTATCTCCGAAATCGTACCCAGAGTGTTAAAATTGACTCCCACCTCAGTGAAGAGGAGTCTGTTACTTTCGGCGTCCCTCAGGGCAGCATACTAGGCCCCACCCTCTTTCTGATTTATGTCAACGACCTTTGCAATATGAACCTTCCACACACCAAGCACACATATGCTGATGACACTGCAATCTTAGTTCGAGGACCTACTTGGGATACTATCAAATCTATAGCTGAGTCAGCAATAGCAGAAATAATGAAATGGCTTAATTTAAATCTCCTTACCTTAAATATAGACAAAACTTTCTACATCCCTTTTGCAATCAGGAGAAAAACCGCACCTTCACGCAGTTTCTCAATTACTGCTCATTCATGCTTTAACCAATCAGCCTCTTGCTGTTGTCCTGCACTCACTAGAAGTGACAACGTAAAATATCTGGGTGTCCATATAGATGACGGACTTACATGGAAAAAGCAACTAGACGCTGTCACGAATAGAACTCTGCGGCTAATATATATATTTAAATCCCTCCGAAACTCCGCAAATGCCGATATTTTAAAAATGGTATATTACGCACTATGTCAATCGGCCATAGGATATTGCATCCCTGTGTGGGGTGCAGCTTCGAAAGGTTACGTCCTGGGGGCAGAGAGAGCACAAAGGGCCGTACTAAAAGTAATGACAAGGAAGCCCCATAGATACCCAACGACGCAATTGTATGCAGACTGCAAAGTTCTTACAGTTCGTCAACTCTTTGTGCTTCAATCTGTCCTAAGGATCCATCGCAGCCTTCCCCCATCTAACCCTAGAAAGCGCACTAACCTTCCCACAGGCACCCAACACAAGACCACCTTCGCTAAGCACCAGTATTACGTCATCAGCGCTTACATTTACAAAAAGATCCATAAAAAAAAAAATATCTTAGACCTCAACAAACACAACTTAAAATTAAAAGTAACAGAATGGCTACTTGAACAGGACTATACCGAAACGGAGACTTTACTTACTTACATCACCTAATAAGCACATATTTACTCATTCATCTCTATGCTCACACTTACTCTTAAATCCATGCATCCACACACGCTTGCACAAACAACTCCCCCACTCACTCACACACAAACTCCTACACACATACATTCACACTCTTTCACACTCACCCTTACATACTCATACTTAATTTTTAGAAACTAATGTTAATTATAACTTTTTTTTTCCCATCTGAAGACACACTTGCGAAACACTGTCCCTTAAGACACAGGATAACCTAGTTTAAGGGACAGAGTTCAAATTATTGTGTACAGATTTCGGCAACATCTAAATGTCTTATGTATTAATTTTTCTTTTCCTCTACCATGTAAGCATAAACTGTTAACATAAGATACTCGTATAATTATCTGTAACTTTTGGGAAATAAAGATATATTATTATTATTATTCCGTTTATTTATTTTTTATACATATCTTTTACATTTTCAAATATTTCTTTAAAAAATATATAAAAAAAAACATTTAAAAATATAAAAAATAGTAGTCCGCCGGTGTCGGGAACAGGGTCCAAGCTACCGGTGGTTAGGGCTCCAGAGACAGGAACCTCCTCACAATGCGAGCCGTATCGAGGAGTACTGCCTTTTGTATCAGGCCCTTGATCCAACCGCGCAACGACAGCTTCGACAGATGTTCATCGAAGCTTTTGGCTATAAGGCCATTGGCGGTCACGACAATCGGCACAATGATAGCCGAGTCCACATTCCACATGTCGACAACCTCGTGTGCTAAGTCGAGATATTTGATTTGTTTCTCTTTCTCAGCTTTCACGAGATTCTCGTCATGCGGAATGGTGACGTCGACTATCATTGCGCGGCGCGCTAATCGGTCTATCACCACTACATCCGGCTTATTGGCTACAATAGTCCGGTCAGTAATGATAGACCGATCCCAGTACAGCGTGACATGGTCATTTTCGAGAACTGGGTCGGGCACATACCTGTAGTATGGTACCTCCGAATCCACTAGGTTATATTTCAAAGCAATTATTATTATAGTTCAAAAAACCGGCCAAGTGCGAGTCGGACTCGCGCAGTAAGGTTTCCATACCATCCGTAGCAAAAAACGGTAAAAAAAATCATGTTTGTTTTATGGGAGCTCCACTTAAATATTTATTTTATTCTGGTTTTAGTATTTGTTGTTATATTGACAACTGAAATACATCATCTGTGAAAATTTCAACTGTCTAGCTGTCACGGTTCATGAGATACATCCTGATGACAGACGGACATATAGACGGACGGACAGCGGTGTCTTAGTAATACAAAGGGTCCCATTTTACCCTTTAGCTACGGAACCCAAAAAAACAACGTATACAAAAGAAAAAAAGAAAAACAAAATATTTTTTTAAGCGAGAAACCATCAAATAAATTCTCCCGTTCTGGATGAAGCAAGATCCCAGTGTTAGAAACCCACCCATGTCCCTTCTGTTGCCCTTTGCGATCCAAGGCAGACAGGTAACTCCTTCATACAGTCCTGCAACCCGTTTTGCTTGACCGTACGAAGCGCTTTTATGTAACAAGGACTTATGAAGGTATACCGGTTTTTCCGATGCACTCATAAGGTCATTAGTCGCCTAGCTTAGTAAATTGCATGATCAAAACGCGGCCATATTCTAGGGATAACGATTGTGCCTACAGAAGTTGGATTTTTTATATCGATTCGAATGAAAGTCTAAAGGGTATATATAATTATGTCGCGGCTAGATCATAGAAATTGATAACTTCATGAAATGACCAAGTAAAACTGGCCAGATCGTTTTAAACGTTAATCCTACTAAATCCTATGCGTAGCATAATCAGCCTTTTAATGTTCCCACTGCTGTGGCTCAGACCTCCTCTCTCTAAAAGAGGGAATGGGCCGTAATCCACCACGCGGGCCCAGTGCGGATTGGTGAATGTCACATGTCTTCGAATTTTTGGTTCTAGGACATGCCGGTTTCCTCACGATGTTTTCCTTCACCGTTTTGAGAGCAGTAGTGATGAATTATAAACACAAAGTAATGCGCCTGGTTGGGTTTGAAACCGCGACCTACAACTCAAGTCGGGGCCGTTAGATCTTATGTAATCTTATGAAAATTCTAGTCTCAAAATAAGCAGAGCTTAGCTTGAGACTAGACGGCGTTGTGTGACAGTTGTGCAATATTATTATTTTCTATATATAATGATTTCTCCCACTCTAAGGCGGAGAAGGAGAATGTGTCAGACGTTTACTAACAAAAACCCACTACTATGTTCCTTCTTTGCCTTGCGTCCCAGGACCCCGTTGTTCCTTTCGAACAACCCATGGCCCCAGTACTTCGGCCCTGCTGCACCCCCATGGTTTTGCTGACATCTCTTTGAGGTGCACGTAGAACACTAAGCGTCGCCAGGTGAGCTACCCATTGCTCGTCGTCCACAAGCCTAACCATCTGTAAAGGCAATAATATCACAATAATACTCACGCATCCGTCAGTATAGCCTGGGTATTTAACGCAAAACCCAAATGCGTTACAGGTACACCTTTTGGTAGACCAGTAGTCCCTGAAGAGTATACTATGAAAGCCAAGTCTTCCCATCCGTTCACAGGCACTGGCTGAAAGTCTTCAAGCTTCGCAGCCTCCGTCAGAAAATCCTTGAAAGAAATAAAAACATTTAAAATTACTAAGAAAAATAATTTTTCGGAAAAAAAGATACCGCTGTTTACATCGCAAAAAACGTATATTTCGACAATCAAAGGAAACAAAATTCATAGGATACTTTCTGTTGACCCAGAATACTGAAATTTGGCATAAAGCAAGGTCTTATGGCACAGATATGGGAATAAATCTGAAAACTGTAAATTTGTTGATACGTCTCAACAAAAAAAAAATACAATTCGGAAAAAATCTTCATGACTCCATTCGGGAATTGAACTTAACTTAACTTAACTTTTACTTAAGTAAGTTTGTACTGAACCCCCAGGGCACGAGTCCGACTCGCACTTGCCCAGTTTTTTAAGTTTTTTTATGTTTCTTCTTTCTAATGCCTATTGTGTGGAGATGCGTGTTCAGTATGCAGTGATGGTCTCCGCTACAAAGCGCAGGCTGTCTGTCGCATAAGGTAAAAACGTGTCATTATGTACCTTGAAGAGTACAGCACCATCAGCTCCCTCGTCTCCGTATACAACGTAGTGCTTGATGCTGCCGACTTCCTCAAACGTTGCTTTGTGAGTTTTGTATGCAGAGAGGGAACAGAACATCACTTTTGGACGTGCTATCTTGAGCCGATGGAGGAGAGGGACTGTGGATGAAGAAATACTTGATTAGAGTCTTTAACTAGTTCATAAACTTCCCACCCATACGCACAAAACATTTTGAGAACACATTCATTATGCGTACAGCCAAGGAGTGGAATTCCTTGCCGGAGTCTGTGTTTCCTGATAGCTACAACTTAGGGGTCTTTAAGTCAAGAGTGAATAGGCTACTTCTAGGCAAGCGTACTCCATCGTCGACCACATCATCGCTTACTACCAGGTGAGATGGTGGTCAAACGCGAGCCTATCATTAATAAAAATATAAATAAAGCTGTGTAGTTCCTAAAGAACATATCTTAAACAACCTTATAATGTTCCCACTGCTGGGATTCAGGCCTTCTCTCTTGGAAAGCGAATCGGCCCTCATCTACCACGAAGGACCATTGCGAATAGATAAAAGCAGTACAAATAAGATTGTGAGCAGTGTTGGCCTAATGGTAACGGTCCCGACTTACGAGTTGCAGGTCGCGGATTCAAACCCAGCCAGGCGCATTACTTTGTGTAATTTATTTCATCACCACTGCTCTCAAAACAGTGAAAGACTCGTCGAGTTCAAAGTCTTGAGCATCGACGCCGAGTTGCTAGCCTGTCGGTTTTCTACCGGTTGCATTTCGGGGAGTGTGCGTCGGAATTGCATAACCTAATTCCGCCCGCGCCCGTTCCATCATTGGACCATAAGGCGTACGGCAATGCGCTACCGGTACATGGTGGACATCCCACCTATACGCACAAAACGTTTTGGGAACACATTCATTGTGCGTACACCTAAGGAGTGCAATCTGTGTTTCCTGATGGCTACAACCCGGGAATCTTTAAGTCAAGAGTGAATAGGTTACTTCTAGGCAAGCGTGCTCCATCGTCGACCACATCATTGCTTACCATTAGGAGTGATGGTGGTCAAACGCGAACCTACCAAGAATATTAATAAAAAAAAAAACATCGAGAGAAAACCGGCCTGTCTTAGAACCAAAAATTCGTAGACATGTGACATTCACCAATCCGCACTGGCGCGGGCCCAGTGGTGGAAGGTGTGATCTGAGTCCCAGCAGTGGGATCATTATAAGGCTGTTTATGTTTTAAATATGCTAATGAATAAATAAACAAATAATAGGGTATTTTGCTCTATATGAGAAAAAATCTAAATAAATCGGTAAGTGTTAGATTTAGTTCATAAAATAACAAAATAAATTAAAAAAATTAATTCATAGTTTTCTGTTTTTATTATCTGTTTTTTATCTTTAAAAAAAGGGTCCATTGTTGTCCGAAAATTAAAAAAATATATTATTTTTATTATTATTTATCGCCTTGAAATGGTAGCCACCATGTTATTACGTCATTTGTCTGTGTAAACTAAAGTGACAGCTGTCAACTGTCAACTGATCGGCCATACTGAGCGCATTTGTTTACACAGCCAACTGACGTCACGACACGAGTAAATATACCCCAATCTTCTTTATACCTGTACTGCTCTCTAAATTTTCGTCAAATACGCGCGAAATTTAAAAATGTTAATTTTAAATGCATTTTTGAATAAAAATTGTGTGTTTTTTTAGTGGCAATAAAGAATCTAATTGATACAATTCAAAAATGACCCTATTCTGATGATCAGTTAACAACCACTTACAGCTGCCATAAGTTGGATCCATGGGAGAAAACGTTGCGCCCGCGCAAATGATCCCAACCACAGTAGGTAGATACACAAAACTCTTGGAACTGCAAATACACACCACCTCTCCCTTTTTAACGCCTATATGAGTGAGTGAGAGGGCGATATCAGCTGTCATTTGAGCTAACTCTCCATATGATATTTGTTCGTCTGTGTCCGCGTTTATCTGTAAAGAAAAAAGAGACGTTCAATAATGCATTGAGTTTGGGTTAAAAATAATTAAAAACTTGAACAGCATTCTAACTTATACAGGCTGAAAGAGCGTAATTTATCTTATTATTTTTTTATATTATTTAACATTTTACAGATCTCCGTTTCCGAGGTCTGGAAAGCCCATACCGATCTGCTCCGACTTTCGGTACTTCGGGTCACTCGTCCAAGAGGATAGTGAGGTAGACCGGGACGGAACACATCGGATCAATGCAGGATGGATGTCACGGGAACAACTTGTGACCCACGGATGCCCCTCAAGTTGAAGGGTAAAATCTACAAGTCCGTGATAAGGCCTGTCATACTGTATGGATCAGAATGTTGGGCTGTAAAAAAGACGGATGAAAAAAGATTGCACGTAGTAGAGATGAGAATGTTAAGATGGATGTGTGGTGTGACGAGAATGGATAAAGTGAGAAATGAGTATATTAGGGGAAGTTTGAAAGTGGCGCCAGTGACTGAAAAGTTGAAAGGGAATCGTTTGTCTTGGTATGGTCATGTGAAGAGGAGGGATGAAACGCATGTTACTAAAAGAGTTATGAGATTACATGTGGATGGATGGAGAGGGAGAGGGAGACCAAAGAAAAGATGGATGGATTGTGTGAAGAGTGATATGAAAGAAAAGGACGTTAGTGATAGTATGACGAGTGACAGGGCAGAATGGAAGAAGAAAACGTGTTGCGCTGACCCCAAATAACACGGGATAAGGGCAGGAAGATGATGATTTTACAGATCTCCGTTTTTTTTTTGAGTGAAGTGGATCAAATAAAAGCTAGTATCATTAGGCATTATTTTATAGGGTTAGCAACCCCGTGGTAATTGTCATGACTGTATAAATTTGTACCCGTGTGTGTTTATTTCAACGTTAAACGTCAAATTGACAATCTGACATTTACGAATTTTACCTCCTGTCAACACGTTTTGATATTGCATTATCATGATGATAATATATTTGGAATCACAATTCTAGCGAATTCACAAAGTAATAAAAATATTTTTATGGCGTGTGGTATATTACTAGCAAGAGGATAAACTAGAGAATTTTTGAGGGAGTTGGAAGATTCCAGTCGCTTTTGGGTTTTTTTTTTATAGCCATGTAAATAGCTGTAATATGAACAGTTTTAATTTAAGTCCCAAACTTTGCGAGTAAATTAAAAAACAAACTAGATAGATAATGTCACTAATTTTAAATTTAAAATTACTCTAATAGAATAAAAATTCAGTCTACACTTTAAATATTTTTTTTAAATTTGTATTTGAACGAAAAATTTGGGTCTTATTTTCATAAAACAATAAAAAGTCGATGAAAAAAAATCCACAGGGCATGAGAAGTGTTTAGGGGTCTGAAAGAATAGCTCCCCTCGACCATTTTAATTTTGCACACGATGCACCAAACACCCTATATAAGTACACTTATTTGAATTCAATAAAAATATAATAACTTAATATAACTATTATTATTATTAATTTCTAAGTTCGTAGTACTTGCCCTTGAAACCGGGCAAGTACCAACGTGCCTCATGCATGAGAGGCAGGTGCCTTAACCACTAGGCATCACGACACTTATCCATGAGGATAATCTAACCCAAAAAACAAAAGTTGTTTACTCACGATTGCAGTAATATCCTTATTTTTAACCATGCTATCATAGACTTCTTTACCAAAATTGAGATGAGCTGGAACCCTCCCATTCTCACTCCCATATCTATAGAGAGGGTTTCTGAGCATCTTGGTTTTGGAGATGACTCTTTGCTTCCAAACTGCTTATCTGCAAAAAGATGAAAAGATGTTTTGAAAGAACGAAGACCACCCACACCGCAAGAAATAAAAAATATTATTATAAATCTTAAAAGTAAACATAGTCACAGAATAGACGAACTTCCTCCTATATTGATTAAAACATGTGTTGAGGAACTAACAACATCATTCTACCTTTTGATGAAACAATCGTTTTCTGAAGGAATATTCCCTGACGCTCTAAAAAAAACGATAACAAAACCAATTCACAAAAAAAAAACTCGAAGTTAGATCTAAACAATTACTGTCCGATTGCACTACTACCTACATCATCTAAAATATTTGAAAAGACAATGTGCAAACGCGTTTATAATTTTTGTGAAAAGTTTAGTGTTTTCGATTAATGTTAAAACGGCTTTCGGAAAAAACGTTCTACAGTTTTAGCAATATATAAATTTATCCAAGAATTGCTAAACGTTTTTAATAATAAAAAATACGCGATAGGTATCTTGCTTGATATCACCAAGGCATATGACAAAGTTCAGTATAAAATATTGCTTGACAAACTATACGGTATTGGCATCAACACACAAATGGTTCGCATCTTACCTACAAAATCGGAAACAATTCGTAGTAATTAAACATATGGATCAACTAACCGGAGAATTGAAAAGAATACGTTTAGAAGGACTTTGCATTGGACATTCTATTCCACAAGGTAGTGTTATCGGGAGTTTGCTGTTTTTGATCTATATCAACGACCTCCCTAAGAATATGACGGATTCGTGCGTACTGTTAGCCGATGACATTTCTGTAATTACTTCTTACTGACAATTTAAATAATATAATGACTAATATACAAAATTGGATGAAAGACCACAATTTGGAAATTAATTTTATAAAAACCAAATTAATGCAATTCAGACCCCGCCAAAAAAGTCCCTTATATATCAATTTTACGTTTGACAGTATAAAATTGGGTCAGTGGGTAGCCTTAGGGGCGGATTTTTAGGAGTTGGAGTATATCCTTAGGGGCGCTATGAGAAGCAAAGAAAACGAAAAAAAAATTTTTTTGGTAAAAAAAATTTTTGGGACAAATTTTTTCGAAAAAATTTTTTTTTTTCGAATTGGTACCGTACGCTTATAGGCACCATGAGCCGTGCAGAAAACGAAAAAAAAAATTTTAGGCAAAAAAAATTTTAGGCAAAAAAAATTTTTTGGAACTTGCAAAATTTTTCCATAACAAGTGGCTCTCGTTACGGTAAAGTTTCGACCCTACCTCAACTGTGCTAAAAATACGCGAATTATTGCGAATTCTCAATACTCGGGCGATCAAAAGTTTTTGCTGTCGTTAGATAATTCGTTGTAGTTTGTTGTAATTTGTTGTTGTAATTTGATATTATTTAGTGTTTGTTTCTTTTTATTTTCGTTTTGTTATTTTTTAATTTTAGTTTGTTTTAGTGGTTTTTTATTTTTTTTTTTTTCGTGTTTTTTTAGTTAGTAAGATTTAATTTGTTTTATTTTTTAGTCTTAGTTTTTTTTATTTTCTTATTAGTTTTAAGTTAGTTGTAGCGTATGGTACCAATTTGAAAAAAAAAATTTTTTTCGAAAAATTTTCTAAGTCCCGCGCCATAGCGCCCCTAAGGCTACACTCCAACCTAAAATTGGAATGTGTCGACACTTTTACCTTGCTGGGCCTAGACTTAGATATTCACATGACCTGGAAATCATACGTACAAAAAAATAAAAATAAGTTATCTAGTTTTATCTATGCTTTACGTGAGCTTAAACAAACAACAACAACAATAAAATGCATACGCATACGCATGGCTCTCGTATGCTATCATTCTCTGGAGAAACAGTGTAGATAGCAATGAATTGTTTATCTTTAAAAAAAAATGTATTCGAATTATTGTAAATATTAATGATGATAAAACTTGTAGACCGTAAATTAGAAACTCTTACATTATCATCAATTTATATTTTAGAAAATTGTAAATTTGTAAGAAAAAACCCTAACTTCTACAAAAAATAACAGACCAACCTCGCCGGTACGCACCGCGTTCAAAATTTGAAAACACGCTTGTATTACCTCCATCAAAGTTAAAACTACACAGTTCGAGTCCTCACGTCGGGTCAATAAAAATATATAACAAAATACCGAATGACATCAAAAGCGAGGAAAGTGACAGAATATTTATTAAACGGCTAAAAAACTGCTAGTCGACAAATGCTACTATTCAGTGAAGGAATTCTTTAATGATAACTTCAAAACTTAATAATACCTATTATTTACAGCTTCAAAAATTTACATCTTTTCTATATTCTGTTTTAAAATTTGTTATGTTTTCGTGGATCTTTTTGACATTATCAATGAATTCTGTTTTGGACACTTGTTACGATTTTTTTTTCTCTTTTTGACACTGGTATTAATTTATTTTGACACTTGTAATTAATTTATTTTGACATTTGGTATTAAATTTTTTGACGTGTGTAATGAATTTATTTTGACATTTGATATTAATTTATTTTGAAATTTGTTATGAATTTATTTTGACATGTGTAACGAAATAATTTTGACATTTATAATAATTTATTTTGACATTTATAATGAATTTACTTTGACAATTACAATGAATTTATTTTGACATTTGTAACGAATTAATTTTGACATTTATAAGTAATAATTAATTTTGAGAATTATTTTTACAATTATAATGAATTTATTCTGACTTTTATAATGAATTTAGTTCTGACAGTTGAAAAATGTATTTTGACATTTAATGAATTTATGATGTTTACTATTTTTATTTGCTATGTTAGTGGCAGCTGTATTTCATTTAATTCGAGTAGTATATCCGATTCCTTTTTTTTTATTATAATTTTGTTCTCTAAAATTGTACTTCTACCTGTTTTATGTATTGTTTGTAATTGCTGTGCCCGACAGGGCCCATGTGCACTTAACTAACTAACTATTCTTAAGATCTTAAGTAACACATGTGATAAAGAATTGAATTGAATTGAATTGAATTGAGAGTGTGGACGGGAATTGCATGACTTGATTCCACCATCTCATTTCTACCATCAGACAACCCGATGAACGGCGAGTATCCACCCTTACGTTGTTGAAACCTTTACGGTCTGCACCAAGCGTTTGGCCTCGTCGTTTATACCGCGAACATCGAGGGACTGGGACAACTTGCCTGCTGCGGTCTTCCCGTCCGATTATAATTTAGGTGTCTTCAAGGCTAGAGTGAATAGGCTCTTAATAAACTAGTGCGCCTCACCATCAACGATTGCATCACTGCTACCATCAGGTGGGATTACTAAAATGTATAAAATAAAAATCTTTTTACAATAAAAAATGACCGACTTCAATGTAAAAAAAATAACTTTAATTTCGGAAGTCGGTGTTTCTATAATAGTTTAGCCTCTTCGTTATTTAACAAAATCAGAAAAAAAGGAATCGGAGGCGTGGCCTACTCGAGGCGATCAACGAAAATAGAATCGAAACGTAACGGTTGCATGTTACACGTGTGCGTCGGTATAATGTAGCTCTAGCTTTACTGTTTCACATATGGAGGCGACCGCCTGCCATTCCTCCTCGCTTCGGACTATAGTTTGAACCAGAGCCCGGCGCGACAGGTTACCGCCGCCAATCGCCCCATCTACGGACCGCCCTCGCCTAGTGTTGTTTAACCGTGTGGCTGTAATTACTTAACGAATTGTTTTACAAAATACTTGGTTTTTGTATTACGTTTTCGATTTTCGTTCATAACAATAAAAAACTGGGCAAGTGCGAGTTGGATTCGCGCACTGAGGGTTCCGTACAAACTTAGAAAACCGTTCAATTCCCTGAACCCAATTGAGTTACGAAGATTCTTCAGAATCCCAAAAAAGGTTTTTATTGTGACGTAACTACAAATTTCAAGTTTTCAGATTTATTCCTATATCTATACTATATGACCTTGCTTTATACCAAATTTCAGGATTCTGGGTCAACGGGAAGTACCCTATGAATTTTGATTCCTTTGAGAGTGTCGAAATGTACGTTTTTTGCGACATAAACGGCTGTATCTTTTTTTTTCGTTAACTTAGAGGTTTGGTTTTTCCACAGCTTCAAGGGACCGCAGATTTTAGTGTATGGTTTTAATTTCAACTCGATACCTCCACACGTTTCCGAGATAAAGGGTTTTGACAGACAGACGGACGGACAACAAAATGATCCTATAAGGGTTCCGTTTTTTCTTTTAGAGGTACCCTAAAAATGAGCATCATTACGGACAACGTAAGGTTAATGTATACTTATGACTGAAAGACATTAATTTTATTGAAACTACTAGCTAACCCACGCAGTTTCACCCGCGTTTTTAGTTACTGCTCCGCTCCTATTGGTCGTAGGGTGATTTTTAGCTTATAGTCTTCCCTAATAAGTGGTCTATCTAACATTAAAAGAATCATTCAAATCGGTCAAGTAGTTCTTGAGATTTGCTCGTTCAAACAAACTATTTAGTTTTATAATATTATTACAAGCGGTCCTCGTAGCTGTTGTACTGTCCGAAAGTTGGCCTTACGTCAAAAAAAAAAAAAATTCGATTGTTGCGGAACCTAGTGGGTCTAATTTTATTTTCAGACTATTCAAGGACCCACACAGAAAATTTCATCCACATCGATCAAGCCGTTTAGGGGTTTTTTTTAGGTGGGAAAATCATCTAATGACAAATCTCGCTCCTGGGTGGAGCGAGAGATAGTGTCAGACTTTACTGACTAAAAACCCACTCCTTTTCCTTCTTTGCCTTCGACCCCGCTAAGCCCCTACGATTTGCTGACATCTCCCTGAGGCGCGCGTGGAACAGTACGCGACTTGGGCTCGTTCCGGACGGTTACCGGACGGTCGGACGGCGAGCTACCTATTGCTAGCCGTCCGCAAGCCCGTGCCTACGATGGCCGGAAATCGGGATCGGAATCCCGGCGGCGGTTGAAGCGTGAGGACCGTTGCCTCACGCGATCGGCCGCCTCCTTTGCTAGCATTACTGCTTCGCACTTAGCTACTTGCTAGCCACTTGTCCTCGCTCCGGACCATGGCCTGTACCAAGGCCCGGAACTATAATTAACTAAGATATAAAAAATATAAAATATAATTCGAATCTCATACTTATATAACAGTAAAAGATACGATAAAAATTAATATAAAAAATTGATATCAATAAAAGAGAACGAAAAAAAAATTATAAAAAAAAACAGATTCTCACCAACCTTTTAATCTAATTATCACAAATATAAATTATAAAAATGTTTCTGGTCAAACACAATCGCACACTATTAAAAACAAAACAGGTTTTTCTCACAAACTGGACACGTCAACGCACTGTGCCAAACTGACACCAACTAAACAATTATTTTAAGTGTACCCAGTTTACTTATCTGCCCAGAGGTCGAGTCGCTTTATTTAATTATAATACTTAACTAACTATAATTACAGTATAATAAAATAGTAATAATAAAAAGCCTGCGGTAATTACAACTAACATTTTTTTTTTTTATAAAACCAATCGTATTTTATTTTAAGTAATCTAAAATTTAATCTTAAGATTTTAATTTTGAATTTATTTCAGGACATTTTATTTTCATTTTAATTATATTAATTTGTAATTAATATTCCAATTCTATTATAATTTTTTTGACATCATCATCTTCCTGCCCTTGTCCCGTGTTATTTGGGGTCGGCGCAACACGTTTTTTTCTTCCATTCTGCCCTGTCAGTCGTCATGCTATCACTAACTTCCTTTTCTTTCATATCACTCTTCACACAATCCATCCATCTTTTCTTTGGTCTCCCTTTCCCTCTCCATCCATCCACATGTAAACTCATAACTCTTTTAGTAACATGCGCTTCATCCCTTATCTTCACATGACCATACCAAGACAAACGGTTCCCTTTCAATTTTTCAGTCACTGGTGCCACTTTCAAACTTCCCCTAATATACTCATTTCTCACTTTATCCATTCTCGTCACACCACACATCCATCTTAACATTCTCATCTCCACCACGTGCAATCTTTTTTCATCCGTCTTTTTCACAGCCCAACATTCTGATCCATACAGTATGACAGGTCTTATCACGGACTTGTAGATTTTACCCTTCAACTTGAGGGGCATCCGTGGGTCACAAGTTGTTCCCGTGACCTGTCGCCATTTCATCCATCCTGCGTTGATCCGATGTATTACGTCCCGGTCTACCTCACCATCCCCTTGGACGAGAGACCCGAGGTACCGAAAGTCGGAGCAGATCGGTATGGGCGTTCCAGCGAGAGCTAAAGGCACTGGATTGGAGAGACCGCCGAAATCGCAGAACAAGTATTCCGTTTTGGTTCTACTCAATTTCAGGCCAACACTCTCCAGTCTGTGCCACCACACCTTCAATCTGTTCTGGACCTCTAAGCCACTCTCGGCAACCAACACAATGTCATCAGCAAACAGCATACACCAGGGAGCCTCTTCCTGAATGTCCGACGTCAGAGCGTCCATTATCATCAGGAAGAGGTAAGGGCTGAGAGCCGACCCTTGATGTAAGCCGACAGCCACATTGAAACTGCCAGTGGTGCCCACTGTAGACCGGACTTGGGTACTGCATCGACTGTACATCGCTCGGATCAACTGCACATACTTCCCAGGCACACCTTTCTCCTTAAGGGCCCACCACAGAACCTCACGAGGTACCCGGTCATATGCCTTTTCGAGGTCAACGAATACCATGTGCAAGTTTTTATGCGCACCTCTGTATTTTTCGCACAGCTGGCGTATAGCAAAAATGGCATCCACTGTACCCCGACCAGGCATAAAACCGAATTGGTTCTGTGAAATTTCACTCTCTTCTCTTAGCCTCCTTTCAATAACTTTCTCCCAGGCTTTCATAGTATGTGACATTAGCTTTATTCCTCTATAATTATTGCATTCAAGCACATCACCCTTGTTTTTAAAGATGGGCACCAGGGAACTGTTGCACCACTCATCAGGTATGGCTTCTTCCCGCAATAACTTATTGAAGAACAAAGCTAACCACATCCATCCATCCACTCGCAGCAACTTCCACACTTCAACTGGTATTCCGTCTGGACCAATTGCCTTACCATTCTTCATTCCATTTACAGCTATTCTGACTTCATCCATACTAATCATTCTCAGTAAACCCACATTCACTGGTTTGCTCTCTAAGGTCCTATTCCAGTTGTTTCCTTCATTCATCAGTCTTTCAAAATAGTCCTTCCACCTCTCTTTGATTTTATTATCTTCTGATAAAATCATTCCAGTTTCATCCCATAAACATCTTATCTGACAAACATCTCTCGCATTTCTCTCTCTTGCTCTAGCAAGCCGGTATAGATCTTTCTGGCCTGCGGGACTATCTAGAATGTCGTACAGTTTGTCCTGTGCTTTTGCTTTCGCTCTTGCCACGGCTTTCAAAATTTTTTTGACATGCATATTGTAAATTTAATTTTGACATTACTTTTATTTTATTTATTATTTTCATTATTTAAAGCCATGTTCAATCGTTCATGCATAAACTGTGGTTGCCTATAGTTGAGTGTTCACTATAGGACCAGATTACGTGTACCAATTTTTATTTCTAAGTTTTTATTTATTTGTAACACTCATCGGTGATAAATAAATCAAATAAAATCAAACTAAAATGTGGTGTCAAATAATAATAATAATATTCCACAACTATCACACAACGCCGTCTAGTCCCAAGCTAAGCAGAGCTTGTGTTATGGGTACTAAACAACTGATAAATATACTTATATATTTCTAAATACATACATAATTATATAGATAAATTACACCCATCCACACAGAAACAGAACAAATGATTGTGCTCATCACACAAACATTTGTCCTGGGTGGGAATCGAACCCACGACCTCCGGCATAGCAGTCAGGGCCACTAACCACTAGACCAACAGGCCTGTCAAAAAATAACTTTCCACATCGCTGTTTTTTATCGGTGATCGGACTTAGTTATTGTTTGTGGTAAATAAAGTTCTCTGCTAGTAAGGGTCTGCATACACTTAAGACAAGACTGTCTTAGACAGAATTGTCTACGAGACTACAAGACTTTTTTGAGACGTTGAGTGTTGCCAACAGTTACCTACACTAACTTACAGACAGACAAACGAACCACAAAATTATCCTATAAGGGTTCCGTTTTTCCTTTTGACTTAACCTAAAAACGTTTCTTTTAATTAGCTTTCATGGTTATAAGTACTGGGATATTACAGAAAATATAAAACACAAAGAAACCAATAAATAATTAGCTAATTTCAAAAAAAGAATAACTTACCTTTAATATAAAGTTTATTTGAACTTATAATTCCAAGTCAATCCAAAGATATAACATTTCAAAGCAAACCGATTTAAAATACGGCAATTTCATATGTAAAGAGCTATTAATAGTGTGATTAGAGTATTGTGATATAATAATAATAATATTTATTTATTTAAGACAACTTTTGGTCCACATTACCTACTTATTTTTATGTTAGTTCATATATTTTTCATACATTTAATTCTTTCCATAACAAATTAGATAATGATTAAATTCAGATACATTAAATTCAATTACTCACTAAATTAATTAAATATCTTAGAGCAAAAATTAAAAATGTCAATAGAATAAAATGTCAATAAATTAAATGGCATGGAAACAAAATAATAAAAATGTCACAGAATAATAAAAATAAAATGTCAGTAAATAAAATTAAATAATTATAATTATCGTTAGTTAAGTATGGTTTAAGTATGTCATCATCATCAGAAATTATGATAATGCGATAATTTAAGCGTTTACTCCTGAATATAGGTCTCCCCTAAGTGTCGCCACAAATAACGGTCCTGTGTGTCTCGCATCCATCGGATTCCCGCGACCCTGACCAGGTCATCGGTCCACCTTGTGGGAGGCTTTCCAACGATGCGTCTTCTGGTGCGCGGTCGCCACTCCAGAACCTTGCGGCCCCATCGACTATAATATCTTTTAAAAAAAAAGTAAATATAGTAAATTATTATTTTGTGTGTACATAGGGAATTTGTTTTATACTATGTAGTGATAATGTAATGTTTTTTATAATGTGTAAATGGTTCAAATTAAAAATAATCTTTCAACTTGCTAAATTAGTGTAATGTCAAATTATTCTGTGCACGCCTCACCATCAATGATTGCATCACTGCTTACCATCAGGTGGGATCGCAGTCAAGCACTGGTTTATATCAAATAAAAATTTAAAAAAAACCCACAGTAATTTGATAATTATAACTAATTAACTTTAGTAAAAATATTTAAAAAACAAACAAGTCTTTTAGGCGGTCGGAGCACTATTTCACAAAGTTCTACTAAAAAATATGGTCTTTCTTCATAGTGCTTTATCACTTTTGCGATAGTTGAAAATACTATACATTTAAGTGCTGGGCACGCCATAATTATGACGGTATGTCCCTTTTTGAGACGTGGCTGCAAAGACCTCACGGCGTCTTCACCTTCCGCATGACGCAGGATCTCACCGGACATGGTCAGTTTGGGAGATTCCTGCACCAGATTCGTTAGGAAGTGACGCCCGAGTGCTACCACTGTGTACCGCCCGGAAGACACGGTGGAGCATACGGTAGAGGTGTGCCCCGCTTGAACAGAGCACCGGGAACTTCTAGAAACATGGGAAGTACCCTATGAATTTTGATTCCCTTGAGAGTGTCGAAATATACGTTTTGGAAACATAAACGGCCGTATCTTTTTTTTTCGTTAACTTACAAGTTTGATTTTTTTACAGCTTCAAGGGACTGCAGACCTGTGTCTAAGTTTTTAATTGCAACTCGATATCTCCACGTGTTCCCTAGTTAAAGGCTCTTGACAGACAGACAGATAGACGGACAACAAAGTAATCCTATAAGGGTTTTTTTCCTTTTGAGGTACGTAACCCTAAAAAACAGTAAGTGATTATACAAATATTAGTAAAAAAATATAAGTACTTATAACAGTAATGTCAATTGTACAGTATTAGGTAGGTACATACCATAGAAATATAAATGAATAATATGTAGTGCATACAAGATAAAATTGCACAATCTTAGGGTTCCGTACCTAAAGGATGCCAACAGGATTCTATTATAAGCTGTCGCTGTCGGTCCGTCTGTCTATCTGTCCGCCTGTCAGCGAGATATACTTATCTCTACTACTACCACAACAAATAATAATTATATATATTTTTAATGTAAAATTTCGAGAGTAGTGGTGGCCGAGTGGTAATGGCTCCGACTTACGGAGTTGTAGGTCACGGGTTCAAACCCAGCCAGGCGCATTACTTTGTGTAATTTATTTCATCACCACTGCTCTCCAAACGGTGAAGGAAAACATCGTGAGGAAACCGGCATGTGCTAGAAGCAAAAATTCGAAGACATGTGACATCCACCAACCCGCACTGGGCACGCGTGGTGCATTACGGCCCATTCCCTCTCCTATAGAGGAGGCCTGAGTCCCAACAGTGGGAACATGATAAGGACTATGCTATGCTATGCTATAATGTAAAATTTAATTTGCAGTACACCGCAGACTACCCCTTTTTATGTTAAATTTTTACATTCCATCCTAAGGCTGTCTGGTAGATATCGCTGTTAGCGACAAGACCGCCATTGTACCCATAGATTAAGTTAGTTTAAAAAAAAAATTGTTACTATTTTTGTGTACTATAAAGTTTTATTCTATTCTACTCTATAATAGTAAAATATTAAAGGGATCTCTAATTTTTTTTGCTCGATTTTATTATTGTAATACGGGACCTTTCATCTGCGGGTCCGACTCGCACTTGGCCTGTTTTATTAATGCTATCTACACTAAACTCTCGATTATCGTAAGTACTGATATTATCGACTTGCCCTTTTAAACAAATTATTTATACACATTATCTATTATCTTGTTACTATCTTGTGTGAAGAGTAACATGAAAGAAAAGGAAGTTAGTGATAGCATTACAAGTGACAGGACAAAATGAAAAAAATAAATAATAATAATAATATTCCACAACTATCACACAACGCCGTCTAGTCCCAAGCTAAGCAGAGCTTGTGTTATGGGTACTAGACAACTGATAAATATACTTATATATTTCTTAATACATACATATTATAGATAAATTACAGCCAGACACAGAACAAATGATCGTGCTCATCACACAAACATTTGTCCTGGGTGGGAATCGAACCCACGACGACGACGAAAAACTTCATGATATGGCCTACTAAAACTGGCCAGATCGTTTAAAACGTTAACATTTGATGATATGTCAATTCTCATTTGGCCATAACAGTGATATGGGACTTCAATGATGATTAATTAAAGGTATAAAGAAAGGAGGCCAAACGAAGGTTGAAATATCATCAAATTTTAACGTTTAAAACGATCTGGCCAGTTTTACTTGATCATTTCATGAAGTGATCAATTTCTAAGATCTGGCCACGACATATAGATTTCACACACACTCAATTTTGAAATTGAGTAACGGTAAAGTAATACTTCAGTGTGTTGACACACTAAAGTATTACTTTACCGTTAAAATAACATTCTGTTTACATTAATGTATTTTATTTTCTTAAAATAGTTATTTTAAAGGGATGCAACTTTAGATATATTTTCACTGTTTCTCATACAACCGCTCTGACGCGAAGACGTTATTACATATTTTTTATTAGATATTTTGGAAACACAGTATCTTGTGGATATTATCTGCTTCTATTGAAATCAATTTATAAATTTGTGTAAAACTAATCCAGTAAAGACCTCTGATATTTGCTATTTCGCATGAAGTTTGACACTTCGCAATTTACTATTAACCATGGAGTTTCTTGCCGGTTCTTCTCCATAGAAAACGACCAATTTGGAACCGTGCACTAGCTTCTGATGTTTTATAAGTGCCCATGTAGGCCTATGTGAAATAAAAATATTTTTGATTTTGATTTTTGACTCACAAAAGTATAATAATAGAAGCCTTGCAAATTTAATCAAGATTCTGAATGACAGCAATTTTATTTTTTAAACACGTATTTGTTGGAACAAATCTTGTAAAAAATTCGAGTAAATCACGGAATTACCGAATACTACATCCCACCCATACGTACAAAGCGTTTTGGGAACACATTCATAATGCGTACAGCTAAGGAGTGGAATTCCCTGCCGGAGTCTGTGTTCCCTGATAGCTACAACCTAGGGGTCTTTAAGTCAAGAGTGAATAGGTTACTTCTAGGCAAGCGTGCTCCATCGGCGGCCACATCATCGCTTACCATCAGGTGAGATAGTGGTCAAACGCGAGCCTATCATTAATAAAAAAAATAAATACTAACAGAATTTTCATGCGTTATCTTTCTTTTTTCGCGTTGCCTTTTCGTCAAACATCGCGTTAGATTGCGTTAGATTTATTTATTTTTATTTTTTATTTAGAAGAAGTAACAAGCTTTTAAACCATGCTCGATGTATTAATTTATTAAAACTTCATGTAACACAAAAGTACAAAGGCGGACTTATTGCCTTAGGCATTCTCTACCAGTCAACCTAGGGTGGTAGGTTCGATGTTGACGATAGGCGAGTGAAAAAGGACCCTCTTAAAAATCAAGTATGATGATGAATTAATTCAATGACAGCTTAACTACCCCTCTTTTTACGTGTCCCATCAAATAGCCACTGCCGCCCTGGATGGAGCGAAAGGGAATGTCAAACTTTTGCTGACTAAAACTCACCTGCGTCCCTTCAGATGCCCTTTGAGATCATAATTTTATTGTCAGTCTCATCTGCACTGGGCCCGCGTGGTGGATTACGGCCTATTCCCTCTCCTAGAGAGAGGAGGCCTGAGTCCCAGCAGATGGAACATTAAAAGGCTGATTATTATGCTTTATTTTTATATTAGTTTTCGACAAGAAGATCCTTTGTTTTATCGTATTTCAAATGTTTTTTTTTATTTTGTTCAAAGGATGGACTGCCAGTTTCTCACGGTCAACTCTGAATGAATTGACGCAAATCAAAAACATGATTTATCGTGTAATTTTGTTAAAACAACAATGGTTATATTTTTTGTTTTTAAGTAACTTTATTTTAAAAATGAAAATTTTTAATTATTTTTTTTCGTTATTTTTAAATTTATTTGTATAATTCAATAAAAACACTAAACTAATTAAAACTATATATACACGAAAGGCAAAAACTACTAGCTAAAATATGGCGTCATAAAACTCCTCCACATCGCAGGCTGTCGACTGGAAGTGTGCCCAAAAGACTGGTGGCATTGCCACGTTGTATGGCAATGCTTAATCTCTGACCGAGGTAAAAGCCAGCCCTAAATGAAAATTAATAAATACATTATTTTATTAATTACTAGCGGACTCAAAAGGAAGATGCAGCGTTGTCAGGCCTCCCACAAGATCGACCGATGACCTGGTGAGGGTCGCGGAAATACGACAGAAAGATATATATTTTTAAGGTGGGAAAATCATCATTGGGCGAAACGAGAGGGTATGTCAGACTTTTACTGACTAAAAACCCACTCCTGTTCCTTCTTTGCCTTCATCAGTAGGCTTCGACCCCGATGGGCCCCTACGATTTGCTGACATCTCCCTGAGGCGCGCGTGGAACAATACCCGCCGTCGACGACTTGGGCTCGGTCCGGACGGTCACCGGACGATCGGACGGCGAGCTACCCATTGCTCGCCGTCTGCAAGCGCGTGCCTACGGTGGCCGGAAATCGGGATCGGGATCCCAGTGGCTGGAGTCGGGGGCCCGGTGACTTCCGCATGACGCAGTTTCTCACCGGATATGGTAAGTTCAGGAGGTTCTTGCACCGGATTCGTGTAACTCAAGGAGATGTCAGCAAATCGTAGAAGCCCAGCAGGGTGGAAGCAACAGGTGCGTAGTGATCCACGCGCGCCTCAAGAAGATGTCAGCAACCGTAGGGACCAGAGTCGAAGCTTACTGAGGCCAAGGGTCTGACTCAGAAATGAAGACTCGGCCCTGGTATGAAAGGCAACAAAGGGTCAGGAGTGGGTTTTTAGTCAGTAAAAGTCTGACACACTCCGCTCAAGAGCGCGGGATGTCATTGGATGATTTTCCCACCGAAAAAAAAAACTACTAATAAATCAAAATAATAATCCAAGCGTTCATATCAAAAAGTTTGCTACCATTTATTTCATAACTCCATCATAGCTAGCTACAAATCGTAACAAGATATTCACATTCGTCCTTCATCGAAGTATTGATCGGTTTTCGAGGCGTGCGCAGTACAATTAGCCTGTCCCAGGCTAGACTTGCTTTGTCCGCCTATCCAGTGCGCAATCTGCCGTTCGCGAAGCAAGTCGAATCCACTCCTTCAAGCTTCTACCGCCCTGGTACTTGCTTGAAGGGCTGGGTTTGCTTTTGCAGTCCTCTTCTACTGAATATCTCTGATGGTAAGTGTTTTTGAATAATTATTTACGTTTATTTAGCTCCCTTCGTGTCTCTGTCTTCCTGGTACTTTCCTGAAGAACGGGCTTTGTCTTGGTTCTTCTGCCGTATGTCTAATCCATGGTAAGTCTTAGGAATAATGATTTTAGTAAATTTTACCCTCTTAGTATCTCTGGCGCCCTAGTACTTTCTGAAGAACCAGTTTTGTCTTAACAACCTTGCCGTATCCTGAATTTCTGTTACATAATGGAAGGTAAGTGGTTTAGGATAAGCTATTTTCATTTATTTTAATATTTGGCTAAAATCCTTTGTCATATTTTTTAAATGGTGTTACGTAATACCGTCCGTGAAAAGTTCATGCGGTCAAGCGTGGCGTAACAATACGAAGCGTTAAAAAGCGTTTTCATATAATATATGAAAACCCATTGTCTCATCGTTGTCGCATTGTCTTAGGCCATGCCTCTGTGTAAGCGTAACGACGTATTATATGAATCTCCTATTGCAACTAGTCCAGCCTCTTTCAGGAATAAGGTTATAATTCAAAACAAGTTTTCAATGAAAAGCATTTTACATAGAAAGCTTTTATAGCGTGGTATATAGTATATTCCAAAAAGCTCAAACACGATAGGATTAAATCTGTATTCCTATGGCCACCTTCCGGTTCCATCATCAGATCATCTCCATGTTATAATAATTTTGCATTGTCATCTGATTTACACATGCATGCAAAATTTCAACTCAATCGGTAACCGGGAAGTGGATCAAATTTAATTTGAAAGATTTGATTACAGATAAGCAAACATCGGGACAGGTGAAACTTAATAAAAGTTTGTAAAAATAAAAATCTTTTTTTTTCTTTTCAGGTTCTTGCTGGATAACCAGCCAACCATTTCATCGCCTCGCTCGATTGACGACTGGGTGGTTCGAAGTTCACCATGGGGCGTTGGCTGTCGAGCCGCCATCTTGAATTGGGACTACACGATCTTGCCTTAACACAAATAAAACACTGAGGTCAGTACTTAACACTTTCAGTGGCATGTGGCCCGCCGGCCGCCCACATAAATTATTTTATTGCAAGCCAATATGTTTTTTTTTTAACTTATCTCCGCAGGCCATGTAAGCGGCCGGACTAATCTAGCAATCCAATGACAAAAAATCAATACAGATTTGTGGGATCACAGCGGCCCACAGGGCTTTCTACAAAAGTTAGTTCAATTGTAGTGTGGCTAGCTGCATAAAAATATATGTGACCCGCGCGCCGCCCACATGGCCAGCTTCTCTAGAAAATGTTTAGATAATTACATGGTGCTGAGATTATTAAATTCATTTTATTACTACTTGATCTTATTAGCCGCTGGACTGACGACGAATTGTACGGGACTGTCCTACCCTATCTGTACCCTGGAAAGCAAAGCACAAATGAAGGAACAGGGGTGGATTTTAGTCAGAAAGAATCTGTCTCTTCCTTTCGGTCGACCGAGAGTGGAAGGAACGTCATAGTCCTCACTTAGCGAACCAAATTCTTAGATCTTTTAGCAGTCAAATCATACTACAATTCACTTAGAAATTGTGTGGTAATATCTTTTTATTGAAAGATTAATTCGCGCTTGACTACTATCACACCTGATGGTAAGCGATAATGTGCTCGATGAAGGAGCACGCTTGCCTAGAAGTAACCTATTCACTCTTGACTTGTTGTAGCTATCAGGAAACACAGACTCCGGCAGGGAATTCCACTTCTTAGTTCTACGCACAATGGATGAGTTCTCAAAACGTTTTGTGGGTATGGGTGACACCTTGGTGGACACCATGTTCACAATCTGTGAGATATCTACCTTGTCACTTTAACTTTCATTATAAAACAAATGAAGATCTGAAGTGGACATATCAAGCAAGATTCTAATTTACCATTTTATTTTTTACAGATTACTGATGGATCAGCAGCATCTCCTGATATGCCGTTCACCTACGGGGTGTAAGTGGTTCTATAAACAGCTGCAGAGCCAAAGTCAACCTCACCTGCCCGCGGTACACCCTGCTGAAGATACCAACGAGGCTCTGGCGATCCCTTGGTCTCCCCACAAGACGTTGAAGAAGCAAGCAGGCGTATGAGAAGCAGTGGCTTGTGTGGAAAGGGAGAAAGGCTTTATTCAGCTAAATGGGGACACCAAGGAAAAATAGGTTAGGTGCGGATTCAAAAGGAGGGGTTCAATTTGCTATCTGATCGGGTTTCTGATTAGTCTGGTGTTTTGAACTTCTTCTAGTAAACTTTGGGTCCTCGCGTAACAAATTAGGTTAAAATCCGGTAAATCTATGTGAAGATAATTAGATCATGATAGAGTTAGGGTATTGTAAGTTAATTCTAAGTAAGGAAAATTATTTGGTGGTTTTCCTCACAGTTTAGAAGCTAAAACTACCTTACCTAATAAAAATGTTATAAAAAATTTTATTGGTTTTCTTTTGAAATCACCTCCTTCCCTGGAGACCTGGATCGTAAGAAATCATCTATGACTTCTCACGCTCTAGGGCGAAGTGAGAGAGCTTGTCAGATTTTTAATGACTAAAACTCACCTATGTTAAGGAACAAGGTGAATTTTAGTCATCAAAAAACCCATGGAAACTTGGAAGTTTCCATGGGTTCCCTTCTCAGAATTACCCCATGGCCCCAGCGGGCATCAGTCTCTTTGAGGTGCATGTGGAATATTACCAACCGTCGAGGAATCAGGCTCGGTCCGTATCGGACAGGCGGACAGCGAACTACCCATTTCTGGTCGTCTACAAGCCTGTCGAAGCCTGAGGCTTAAGGCCCAGTTTCTGAGTTGAGTGGTTAGAGTTAAGAACATGTCACGCCCTACTTTAATGTCAAAGTTTGACGGGTTTTTGGGTTTTTTAGGGTCCCGTGCTTTAGTCGGCAAAAACGAGACCCTTATAGGATCACTTTGTTTGTCTATCCATCTGTCAAGGTCTTTTCTCTCAGGAACGCATGGATGTATTAAGCTGAAATTAATACTAAATACTTAGGTCTACCACCCCTTGGAGCAGTGAAAATATCACACTTCTAAATCAACGCAATCTAAAGATATAAGATCGTTTATAGCGTAGGTATATTTTGATATACGCAAGGCAATCAAAACCTATATACCCTATAGTTAATCCTTCCCGTTGACCTAGACTCCTGGAATTTGGCAAGGCCTCATAATCATAATCTTCCTGCCCTTGTCCCGTGTTATTTGGGGTCGGCGCAACACGTTTTCTTCTTCCATTCTGCCCTGTCACTCGTCATACTATCACTAACTTCCTTTTCTTTGGTCTCCCTCTCTATCCATCCATATGTAAACTTATAACTCTTTTAGTAACATGCGTTTCATTCCTGCTCTTCACATGACCATACCAAGACAAACGATTCCCTTTCAACTTTTCAGTCACTTTCGCCACTTTCAAACTTTTCCTAATATACTCGTTTCTCACTTTATCCATTCTCGTCACACCACACATCCATCTTAACATTCTCATCTCCGCTACGTGCAATCTATTTTCATCCGTTGTTTTTTACAGCCCAACATTCTGATCCATACAGTATGACAGGCCTTATCACGGACTCGTAGATTTTGGCAAGGCCTCACAAATCTGGTTAAAGAAAAAGTCTAAAATCTTTGTAGTTAATCGTATATCACAAAATAGTTTGTTACAGTACCTCAAGCGAAATATAACAACCTCGTTGGCAGTTATATTTTTGAGCCGTAAGGGATTGAAAATCTTGGGCCGTGGGTCCGAGTGCTCATAAGCTTTTCAAAGAACTATCCAAACGCTTAGTTTTCACTTTGCGTGACCCAAGGGCTGGCTTTTGCCTCTGCCATACCTCGTGGCAATGCCGCCAGTCTTTTGGGCACACTTCCAGTCGACAGCGATGCGGAGGAGTTTTATGACGCCATATTTTAGTTAGGAGTAGCCTTTAGTGTATACATAGTTTTAATTACGAGTAGTTACGTGTGTTTAAAATAATCGTTTAACTTACACTTAGTTACGAAATAACTTTGAGATTCGATTCTGAAATCGAACTACATATTTAAATAGGTAAGTTTGTACGGTACCCTCGGCGCGCGAGTCCGACTCGCACTTGATCGGCTTTTATTCTGGTGGACCGGTCCTTTTTGTAGTTTTATAAAATAGCAACACAGTAAATATTTTCAGTGTAGCAACAATTTTTTTCCGCATTGCGGATAAGGCGTTGTCCGTATTGAATGGGACCTGCGCAGTATACTCGCAGCTAGGATATTTCCAGACTTACTGCATTGCAGTATTCCTTTGTCCTATACAGGACGCGATAGTGCTTCGAGCTGCCATCGAGGCTGGTGGCTGACACGATGTCTTCATACACCTAGTTTCATTTGCTTCTCAGTTATTAATTGAGGTGAGTGCTTAAGTTTTTCTTTTGGTTTATTAACATTCGTTTTTGTTAAATTTTCGCGTTGAACTACTTTTGGGTGACCATAATTTCTGATTTTGTTTTAACTAGTCAGTATTGGATAGAATGGGCAGTGTTGGCCGAGTGGTAACGACCCCGACTTACGGGTTCCAACCCAGCCAGGTGCATTACTTTATCACCACTGCTCTCAAAACGGTGAAGGAAAACATCGTGAGGAAACCGGCATGTCACGTGACATGTGACATTCACCATCCCGCACTGGGTCCGCGTAGTGGACTACGTCCCATTCCCTCTCCTAGAGAGGAGGCCTGAGTCCCAGCAGTGGGAACATTAAAAAGTTGATTATGCTAGTCACTATTGTTTGTCAGTAACGCTTGGTGTGACCCAAGGGCTGGTTTTTAACTCGTTTGCCAAAGTTTAAACATTGCCATACAACGTGGCAATGCCGCCAATCTTTCGGACATGCCTAGTAGACGGGCCACGCGCCCACGTTGAAAACCAGCGCTGTGGACTCATCGCATTTTGCTCGGACGTGGCGCATATATTTTCTTTTTTTGTCATGGAAAATTTTTGCAATATGTTAGTCTTAAGTTTGCGCCTTTTCTGGCAAATAAAACAGTTTTTCTTTCTTTGTCTTTATAGACAGCGATGCGGAGGAATTTTTTTACGCCATATTTTAAGACATTTGGTTAGGAGTTTTTATTTCAAATTAATTGTATTAGTTTAATAAAAGCAATACTTAATTAAAACAGGCCTTGGTAGATCTTGTTATTTCAAAAGTGTACAAAACATGTTTTTTAATTTTTCAGGCTTTGCGGGGCTTTGTCATCAGTACCTAATATATCATCTGCCATGCATGATGATTTGGTTCCGCGAGTCCCCACAGAGGCTCCAAGCTTGGCAGACCTACACCAAATGAAGTTAATAAAAATGAAGGTACATCTCTCTATTTTTTTTTTAAGGTGGGAAATCATCTAACTATTTTTTTATTTTCATTTTATTTTTTATATTTTTTTCTGCAACTATCACACAATGCCTATCTAGCCCCAAGCTAAGCAGAGCTTGTGTCATGAGTACTAGACAACTGATAAACATACTTATATTACTTATACATATTATATTTCTAAATACATACATATTATAGATAAATTACACCCAGACACAGAAACAAATGATCGTGCTCATCACACAAACATTTCTCCTATCGAACCCATGACCTCCTGCATAGCAGTCAGGGCCACTAACCACTAGACCAAAAGGCCAGTCAAATTATTCGATTTTACATTACATTCTACATTAGCTGCAATATATAGTAAACTAACCTAGCTGTGATTACATCAGTCAATTGCCTTATTTTTCTTACTGCAAGCAATGAACCTTAATCTACTTGAGGGGTGGTCAGCCAAACCAAGTTTAATTAGATTTTTTCTATTTTTCAGCATCTTGATTGAAGAGCATACGCTGGACTCTAAAGACAGCTTCCAGCCTCACCGATGGGGTGTAAGTGACTCTACCACCATCAGCGGCATACCGGATTCTACACAATTTATCAAATTCTCATATTATTTAATCTCGCTTTTCAGGCCGTGAATGCTGCTACAAGCTGACTTCCTTTCATGACCCTTCGAGACTCATGGGGTGTAAGTGGCTCTACCTCCACCTGCAGAGCCAAAGCCAACCTCACCTGCCCGCGGTGCACCCTGCTGAAGATACCAACGAGGCTCTGGCGAAACAAGAGGGGGGTCTCCTGAAAGGGGGATCTCTCCATTTTTATTTCAATTTTAAGTTCAAAACGTACGTCAAAATATCTTAATTATAGGACCGTAATGGATGATAGACATAATTATTGTAAGTAAGATTTTTATATTCTTGTAAGTGTTAAATATTATACCGACAGAAAATAGGTTAATGTTAGATAATAAATTAGTTGTAAGTATGTTACTTGTTTTATTTCATTGTCCCGAGGGATGAAGATGTAGAACGAGACGTAACACATTTTTTTTAGGTGTGAAAATCATCTAATGACAAATCCCATTCTTGGGTGGAGGGAGAGAGTGTCAGACTTTTACTGACTAAAAACCCACTCCTGTTCATTCTTTACGCATGGCCCCAGTAGGCTTCGACCCTGTTGGGCCCCTGCGATTTGCTGAAATCTCCCTGAGGCGCGCGTGGAACAATACGCGCCATCGACGACTTTGGCTCGGTCCTGACGGTCGGATAGTGACCTACCCATTGCTCGCTGTCCGCAAGCCCGCGAGACGTAACACATTGGATTAACTCTGGATATATGAAATCGCAACAGAAGCTCTACCACCTAATTAGGGTCTTAACATGACGAGTTTAAATGTCAGGCAAGTGCGAACGAGAAATAATGATGGAGCTATACACACTAGGAGCATTGGTAGCCGAGTGGTAACGGACCAGGCTAACGAATTGTAGGTCGCGGGTTCAAACGCAGCCAGGCGCATTACTTTGTCTAATTTATTTCATCTATAAATTAGACAAGCGGAGGTTCGAGGTAATCAACTCAAATTAATTGAAAATTACCTCTCAGATAGCTGTTAATGCACCAAAATTGATGATGTAACTAGTGTTGAACTACCTTTTACCTATGGTGTACCACAAGGCAGTATATTGGGGCCAATCCTCTTTCTGGTCTATTTAAACGACCTATGTGATCTTCGTCTGAAGTGTCTTCGTCATGTGGTATCATCATCATAATTCCAGCCGAAAGACGTCCACTGTTAGACATAGGCCTAAGCCTAAGCATAATCACCCTTATAAAGTTCCCACTGCTGGGACTCAAGCCTTCTCTTTAGGAAAGTCCATAAGCGCGAGCCCAGTGCGGATTGGTGAATGTCACATGTCTTCGAATTTCTGGTTCTAAGATATGAGTTTTCTCACGATATTTTCTTTCACCAATTTCAGAGCAGTGGTAATGAAATAAATTAGGTACACAAAGTAATGCGCCAGACTGGGTTTGAACCCGCGACCTACAACTCGAGGGACATAGGTAGGCCTACCCCAAGTAAATTGTACTTTCCCGGTTTCGAACCCGCCACCTCATGCATCAGAGCCGCTAGGTTGCTAGTATGAACGTAATATACCCCTATTATTTAATTAGTACAATAAAAAAATGGGGCTCTATCCGTATTCCGTATCCGTTACTGATCATATTTTTGTAATCAAAAGTAAAAAAAAAACGAAATCCCAAAATTGTGTTGAAAATTGGTCTTATTTGGTTTATTCATTTTAAAGAATCAATCATTCATAACAATCGCTACTAGAAAATACTACGCGCAGTGTTTTTTCCATTTTGATCGTCATTTATGCATTCATAATCAATAATAGCCTTTATAATCTATATATATAAAAGGGGAAACTGACTGACTGACATATCAACGCACAGCCGAAACTACTGGGATTAGGAACGTGAAATTTTGCACAAGGTTTCCTTCTATGACGTAGGTGAGCACTAAGAGAGGATTTTCCAAAATTCACTCCCTAAGGGGATGAAGCTGGGGTCCAAAGTTTGTATGAAGAAACCTACATTCACGCGAGTGAAGTCGCGGGCAGAAACTAGTATTTCCATAAATTGATTAACATTTATTTGTAATATAAACAAACGCTAATAACTTTGCTGTTTATGAATATTATTTATTGAGACTTTACTTAAATAATTACAAGACCTTTTCTAATAAGCCCTTTAAGTATTTGTACTAATTAAAAATTAGTGGTGTACACAGCTGCATCCTATATTTCACATCGCAGTATTGATCGTGGCTCAGACCTGCGCAGTGCAGCTAGCTGGTCTAGACTAGACTTGCTTTGTGCAATGCCGCAGTGCGCCACCAGCCGTCTGCCGTGCAAGACGAGTTGAAGCTTCTGACAACAACGGCTGCAGCCAAGTCCTGTCGTTGCCTAGCAGAATTACCAGTCAGCAGTCAAAGAAAAGGGTAAGTGCTTTGATTCCCACCCAGGACAAATGTTTGTGTGATGAGCACGATCATTTGTTCTGTGTCTGGGTGTAATTTATCTATAATATGTATCTATTTAGAAATATTTAAGTATGTTTATCAGTTGTCTAGTGCTCATAACACAAGCTCTGCTTAGCTTGGGACTAGACACCGTTGTGTGATAGTTGTGGAATATAATAATAATTATTGCTTATTTCTAAATCTTTCTTTCTTGCGGTGCGGCTAAGAAAAACATACGTCTTCTTTGTCGTGTGGAGCCCGTAACTTCAATTTGGTATCGTTTAGAAAAGAGATGAATATACTTGAGAAGATATATTATAACAGAATGCAGTGGTGTATCTACTTAAGTACGGGGTCATTTTGACTCCGTACTGCGCTAACCAAAAACCAGCTTGTAGATTCTTAAAAATTAAGGGGTTTAATAAGCCCCTATCTGTCATCGTGATAGTTTTCAAACGAGGTCTTAAACACCCCGTGCCGCAGGAATGGAAGTAACACAAAAATTAGTGCCAGTGTCAACCCATTTTGTGTCCCACTGCTGGGTAAAAGCTATAACCTGGGGGTCTTTAAGGCCCCTCGCCCGCGGTGACTTTTTGTAGCGATGCCGCATCGATACAGTCACGATGCTGTAGCGCGTTAGTAGCGCGTTGGCATCTTTTCTATAGCGCTTGTAAATGCGACTAACACGCATTAGTAACGATACAGTCGCGCACTTACGAAACGCGCGATATCATCGTCGCTGTTGGCGAGGGGCTTAAGTCAAGAGTGAATAGGTTACTTCTAGGTAAGCGCGCTCCATCGTCGGCCACATTATCGCTTACCAAATTATTGAGATAGTGGTTAAGCGCAAACCTATCAAAAATAGCAAAAAATGAAGAACAGATTTATTATTAGGAAGTCCTGACAATTTTTTATATGATATAGACTAGTGCTTGATTGCAACTAACCGAGACCCAAGTCTGCTATTTTTATAAATTCGTCATTCCAACATGATCCCATTGTCATTTTGCTAAAAGTTCGTAATCTGCTAATTCATAATGATCGATCAATGATCGGTCAATAGTCTCGTAATAGAGTTGATGTAGAATGACAATATCAATAATAATGAGCTTATTAAAAGTAATGACTGCACAATGACGTTCTATTGGTAGGTCAATAATCAAAGGAACTGTCAAAATTGTATATTTAGATTACCAGTCTATCCTACTTTTTTCAATGGAGTCAGTCAGTGATTGACCATTGGAAAGTCAAAATGACTACACATACATTATATTAGTAGATTACCAAACTTGTCAAAATCAACAATTATGAAATCAATGATAGGCCATTCTGACACTAATGTAATAGCAGACTTGAGGTCCTGATGGTAAGCAGTGATGTAATCTTTGCAACATTCTGTTACATAAAAATATTCTTAAATATTAATCGTATATTTCCAGATGCAAGAGGTTTTTGGTGATGAACTGGGTGCAGTTTATAACCAGCATGACGAGTTGGTTCTTCGAGCCGCCCGCCATTGAGGCATTGGACTCAGCAGCCTCTTTAGAACAGCATAGGTAGGTTAAACTATTTCCTTATTTATTTATTTAATGCTTTATGCGCACAAAAAGTACAGAGGCGGACTTAATGCCTTAGGCATTTTCTACCAGTCAACCTTAGGGTGATGCAGTGAAGAGTAGTGGTAGGTGCAATAAAAGAGAGAGAGAGAAAAAGGCGAATACAGGAATAGATTTACTTATAGACCATAGAATAGATATACCAACTAATAAACAATAGAATAAATATAATACAATTATACAATATTTACTCAAATTAATACACTTCATACATACACTAAAAAATACTTAATCAATTGGTCCAATCGACAATGGGAAATCATTAACGCTGTGTTTCCTTTTTGTAGCTTACATTACAAGGGACTATTCAAGTATCACGTAAACATTACAGGGGGTTGGAGGTCTTAGTATTGATTATTTTTGATGGCATGAGGGATGGAGGTCTGGATGGTGATTACGTCAGCAGTAGGTACATATTTTATTTAGTTTATGAAGAGATCGATGTCAATGTTCCAAAGTGGCCCGAGAACGGAATGTTTACAAGATTTAGTTTATGAAGAGATCGATGTCAATGTTCCAAAGTGGCCCGAGAACTTAGTGTTTACGAGATTTAGTTTATGAAGAGATCGATGTCAATGTTCTAAAGTGGCCCGAGAACGGAGTGTTTACGAGATTTACTTTAAGAAGAGATCGATGTCAATGTTCCAAAGTGGCCCGAGAACGGAGTGTTTACGAGTGATTACGACCTTACACACATACATTAACAATTTGATTACTGCGGTCTTCCCATCCGATTATAATTTAGGTGTCTTCAAGGCTAGAGTGAATAGGCTCTTAATAAACTAGTGCGCCTTACCATAAACGATTGCATTGCTGCTTACCACCAGGTGGGATCGCAGATCAATTAAAAAAACAATGTCTGCAAATATTCATTTTTGCGGCATACCAGATTCTACACAATTTATCAAATTCTCATATTATTTAATCTCGCTTTTCAGGCCGTGAATGCTGCTACAAGCTGACTTCCTTCCATGACCCTTCGAGACTCATGGGGTGTAAGTGGCTCTACCTCCACCTTCAGAGCCAAAGTCAACCTCACCTGCACGCGGTACACCCTGCTGAACTTACCAACGAGGCTCTGGCGAGACACATACAGCATCAAGAGTATGACGGAAGACCATGCTTTTCTATGTCTGCAATGTGTCTTTGAAACTCCTGGTCTCCTCTTCTGAGGTGGGGAGGTCAGGGGTTACCCCTTAAATGATAAGTAGCACTTGAATTACTATACTAGTTGTAAGCTTAGGTAAGTTATTTAGTTACTTAGTAAAAATCAAAAGATCATCAATATAAGACCCCAAATTATAAATAAAAATGTAACCCAATGTTACTGTTTTATTTTTAACTAGTGACCCGCCCCGGATTCGCACAGGTGTAATGCTGATACTACCGCAACCGCTATGTCCCGGCACTTTGAATCTACAATATTTCGAAAATATTCATTTAATTTACATGCTGTAAAGGGCCTTATTGATGTATTTTAAATGCACAATTGAAAATTTAAGGTACTTAATTGGATAATGATTGATGCTGTATTGCTTAAAATCGCTTCGTAAATAAGCCATTATTTTGCCTAAAAATTAAAGGATAATCATAATCATTTATTCTGCAAACATGGGTATAGCTAGTACATAGCTGTTTTTTTTTATATCTGTTATAAAAAAAATATCTCTGTCCGCCATATTTTGCCTTTTTATAAAAAATGGTTATCGTGGGTTATCCCTAAAAGATAGACATATACCATCGCGGACTTTTTTGTTGATCTTTTTAAGGTGTAGAATACTGTAGTACATTATTTTGATCTATCTCGTAGGGTTCTCCAATGTAAGCGAAAAAAAATGTGTTTATTTACGACATCACCTTGGAAACCTCTAAAATTACCATTGTTTCTCTACTATATTATGCATGTTTTTTTTAATACATATAAGCTTACCTCTTGAATCACTCTATCTTTTAAAAAAAACCGCATCATAATCCGTTGCGTAGTTTTAAAGATCTAAGCATACATAGTGTCAGACAGCGGTAAGCGAATTTGTTTTATACTATGTAATTAAATCCCAAATACATGCCAGCTTGATGACCAGCTTGATGCCCTAGAGTCGATTGAGAAGCGAGCGAAGAGGATCATCGGTGATGATGCACTTGTCGAGTCAAAACTCGAAAGCCTTGAGCATCGACGCCGAGTTGCTGGCCTGTCGGTTTTCTATCGATTACATTTCCGGGAGTGTGCGTTGGAACTGTACAATTTAATTCCACCAAGTCCGTTCCATCACCGGACCACTAGACGTACGGCGTTGCGCCATCGGTACATCGTGGACATCCCACCTATACGTACAAAGCGTTTTAGGAACACATTAATTATGCGTACAGCTAAGGAGTGGAATTCCCTGCCGGAGTCTGTGTTTCCTGATAGCTACAACCTAGGGGTCTTTAAGCCAACAGTGAATAGGTTACTTCTAGGCAAGCGTGCTTCATCGTCGGCCACATCATCGCTTACCATCAGGTGAGATAGTGGTCAAACGCGAGCCTATCAATAATAATAAAAAAAACATGATTTAGCTCCGTTGTAGACCAAGAGTTCCAAGAGTCATCTGATGACTTCTGGTAAATGTGGAGCGAGAGGGTGTGTCAGACTTTTACTGACTTACCTGAATTCTGACTCCTGCGTCTTCTGAACTATGCCAATCAAGTCAAGTCAAGTCAAAAATTTTTTATTTCACATAGGCCTACATGGGCACTTATAAAACGTCAAAAGCTAGTCCACGGTTCCAAATTGGTCGTTTCCTATGGAGAAGAACCGGCAAGAAACTCCATGGGTACTCTTTTAAAAAAATGATTGTTTACAATATTTTCATATTACAGTATTAATAGACATTATGTAAGAACAGTGTAGACCAGTCGATATTGTACCCAAAAGCACAATAAAAATAATAATATTTAAAAAAAAAAGTGAGTCGTAATAGGAAGTAACCTAAGAATTCGCGAAGTCCACGGTGTTCTCACATTAACATAAAAAAAAAAGAAGCTGTATAAAAAAAAAAAAAACAAGGACAATAAGTAATTACAATTATCAATAAATGACATGTCAACAAAAAGAAAATTACTAACGAATTTATGGTGATTGGCGTCTACTAATATATATATACAAGATGAATAGTAAGTATTAGGAATCTCTTCAGATGGGACTCACGTATTGTCCATAGAAAATGGCAGCCAAAAAAATATATGTTCTTGATTATATTCTTCTTTATGGAATCCACAGCAGGCCTAGCCAAGTGACGACCGTTTTGTTTCGAATCCATTTCTACTCCCCTAGCCAAGTTACAACCGTTTCGTGTCGAATTCCGTTCTCCAATCGGTCACGCCTCGGTGTCAGCAATTGCAGAGAACGATAAGTTGGTAGCCATGTTGACGCGCCTGAGTCGTCCGCTAGTTCTACAATATCGTTCTACAATAACAAAGGATGTAGCGTTGAACATTGTAGAAACGATATATTTATGCATGAACTTTGACATTTCATAAATAACTCAAAAAATCCCTGCAAATTTAATCAAGATTCTGAATGACGACAATTTTTTTCAAAACCTTTTAATGGTATAAAAAAAACACGTGTTTCCTGGAACAAGTTTTGTAAAATGTTCTAGTAAATCACGGAATTACCGAACGCTAACAGAGTTTTCAGGCGTTATCTCTCTTTTTTCGCGTTGCCTTTTCGTCAAACATCGCGTTGGATTGAGTTAGATGAAGTTACAAGCTTTTAAACCATGCTCGATGTTGACGATAGGCGAGTGGAGAAGGGGCTTCTTAAGATGAAAGTCTATGACCAGTGCGTACTGCCAGTAATGACATATGACTCTGAAACGTGGTGTATTACAAGCAGCCTCATCAGAAGGCTCAAAGTCACTCGAAGGGCAATGGGAAGTGGCTCGGAGTTTCCTTGTTTCATCGCATTAGGAATGCAGATATCTGCAGGAGAACCAAGGTTACCGACATAGCCCGAAGAATCGCCAAACATAAGTGGCAATAGGCAGATCACGTTACCGGAAGACGAAGCGTTAGAAGGCCTCCCATAAGGAGGAACGATGACCTGGTGAGGGTCATGGAAATCCGATGAATACGAGACGCACAGGATCGTTCGTTATGGCGACACTTGGAGGAGGCCTATGTCCAACAGTGGACATCTTTCGGCTGAAATGATGATTGCGAGCCCTGGGCCTTCTGCAGAGGCATTGCATTGCAACGTGCAGGCATGATCAATACTTGGTAGGTTTTTAAAAAAAAACCTACTTCTTTAACGACGGCGCCCTCTGGCGGTGTTTAACGCAACCACATGAAATACATTCCTACGTTTTTGTCCACATTGTAAGTTTGTTTTAAGTCTTATGTTGAGGAAATACTTAAATTTAATAATCATTACATTTTGAGATTACATTTGAAACAATATAGAACCAAATACAAAGTTAAAATCGACCAAAACGTGTGAGAATTTTAATTTCGCGGCCTTTCTTCTGTCACTCTTAAAATAATTTTAACTTACAGTCCAATCACAGTTATTTTACCATTGATTTTGCATTACAGTAACCTTTATTCTCTTATACATAAGGTAGCTGCCAGATGCAAAATAACTGCGAAGGAACTGTAATAAAACCATCAATCATATTTGTATATAACTTCAGACAGTTAATAACAAGGAAGAAAGTAATGGAAAGGAACTGACAGTGATATAGCTGTCTCTTTCTTCCTAAAGTAATACCTCGTGAGAAAGAAAGAGAAGTTGTGTTTGTGAGCAGCGATATTGTGCGAGCGAGAAGCAAATATAAGGGACGCCATTTAATGAAATGGCGTCCCCGATAAGTGCGTCATAACCACACCCTTCCGCACGCGAATTGAAATGTTGCCACTGTAAAAGTTTACGGTGCTGCCAGGTTAATTATTATTTATGGTCGATTTTTTGGGCGTTTGCTTCCTGCTGCTGCTTCCGGCCTGCTGTGGATTCCACAAAGAAATATATACTCAAGACTATATGTTTCTCTCATTTTCTATGGCCAATACGTGACCATCTGAAGAGATGCCCAATACTTACATCTTGTTTTGCATAGTTCAGAAGACGCAGGAGTCAGAATTCAGGTAAGTCAGTAAAAGTCTGACACACCCTCTGTGTGTCAGGTCTGAGCAGGCCTGGCCAAGTTACGACCGTTTCATTTCGAATCTCTTTCTACCCCCCTAGCCAAGTTACAACCGTTTCGTATCGAATTCCGTTCTCCAATCGGTAACGCTTCGGTGTCAGTAATTGTAGAAAACTATAAGTTGGTAGCCATGTTGACGCGCCTGAGTCGGCCGCTCGTTCTACAATAACAAAGGATGTAGCGTTGAACATTGTAGAATCGATAACAATTCATTCTATCATTTTGAACAATGTGAACTTGGCTACGAATTTTCTATTCGTTTGTTCTGACCACGTGCCTTAACGTTGAGATGATGTCATTTCTATACATTTGATTAGTTTTCGACCAGCGTTAACGATTTCAGATTATCCTACCTCAGGAATCTGGATCGTTCGAAACGCACAAGGAAACTGAAAGATATAGGCCTAGTAGCTCAGTCTTTACCCTACTTGCATATTTTGTGCAATATATAAATAAATTCTAGATTATTAAACACCAAAGCAAACGCCTCAAAAATCGGACATAAATAATAATTAACTTGGCAGCCCCGTAAATTTTTAAAGTGGCAACATTTCACATTCGCGTGCGGAAGGGTGTGGTTATGACGCACTTATCGGAGACGCCATTTTATTAAATGGCGTCCCTTATTTGCTTCTCGCTCGCACTATATCGCTGCTCGCAAACACAACTTCTCTTTCTTTCTCACGAGGTATTGCATAAGGAAGAAAGAGACAGCTATATTACTGTCACTTCCTTTTTATTACTTTCATCCTTGTTAGTAACTGTCTGAAGTTATATACAAATATGATTGATGGTTTTATTACAGTCCCTTCACAGTTATTTTGCATCTAGCAGCTACCTTATGTGTAAGAGAATAAAGGTCACTGTAATGCAAAATCAATGGTAAAATAACTGTAATTGGACTGTAAGTTAAATTATTTTAAGAGTGACAGAAGAAAGGCCGCGAAATTAAAATTCTCACACGTTTTTGTCGATTTGAGCTATGTATTTGGTTCTATATTGTTTCAAATGTAATCTATAAATGTAATGATTATTACATTTAAGTATTATAGACCTAAAACAAAGCTACAATGTGGACATAAACTTTGGAATGTGTTTTGTGTGGTTGCGTTAAACACCGCCAGAGGGCGTCGTCGATAAAGAAGTAGGTTTTTTTTAAAATCCTACTAAGTATTGATCATGCCTGCACGTTGCAATGCAATGCCACTCCAGAAGGTCCAGGGCTCGCAATCATCATTTTAGCCGAAAGATGTCCACTGTTGAACATAGGCCTCTCCCAAGTGTTGCCATAACGAACGATCCTGTGCGTCTCATATTCATCGGATTTCCACGACCCTCACCAGGTCATCGATCCACCTTGTGGGAGGCCTTCCAACGTGGTCACCACATCAGAACCTTTCGTCCCCATCGACCATCTGTTCTTCGCAACTTGCGCGGCGCAACACGTTTTTTTCTTCCATTCTGCCCTGTCACTCGTCATACTATCACTAACTTCCTTTTCTTTCATATCACTCTTCACACGATCCATCCATCTTTTCTTTGGTCTCCCTCTCCCTCTCCATCCATCCACATGTAAACTCATAACTCTATTAGTAACATGCGTTTCTTCCCTCCTCTTCACATGACCATACCAAGACAAACGATTTCCTTTCAACTTTTTAGTCACTGGCGCCTCTTTCAAACTTCCCCTAATATACTCATTTCTCATTTTATCCATTCTCGTCACACCACACATCCATCTTAACATTCTCATCTCCGCTACGTGTAATCTTTTTTCATCCGTCTTTTTCACAGCCCAACATTCTGATCCATACAGTATGACAGGCCTTATCGCGGACTTGTAGATTTTACCCTACCCTTTAAAAACTATTGACCTATATAATATATTCGTCTAAAATATTGACCCGTATTCGGCACCTGCGCTATGCATCGCCTCGTTTCCTGTATCCCTTGCATTGCCACGCCCGTCCCCCTTCGATTCGGTCCTTCGAGTGTGTACTTGCGTTACCTGTTGATAGTGTTGAGATCCTGGTACACCAACGTCGGAAAGAAAGGTTAGTAATTTTGTATTATTTTCTTTTTTTATCACCATCGTTATCCTCCTGGACATATTTTCAAATGATTCTGCGTCTACCTAGATACCCGTTTGCAGTTCTAAGTTCCTGGTACTTAAGAATTAGTGAGAATATAATAGGATAAACTTAAAACAGAGACAAAACACCAAAGCAAATAAACTGCTTAGAGCTAAGTTAGTAAAACTTAAAACAACAACATAGAATCAACAAATAACATAGAACATACAACAAACATACAAACAACAAGAACATACAAACAATCAACTTACTTAGAATCTTACCTAGTATAATTCATTTCTTCCCAATTATGCAATGTTCTTTGTAAAACTGGTATTATCAAAAATATAAAACGTATAATAAGTATTGGTAACTTATTTCTTGCAACAAATGTCATCTTTTGCTAACTAATCGTTTTCGCAACCGTATATTTGATCATGAAGTACCAGGATATCAGCACTGCAAAGAGGTTATATATCCTAAATAAATTGAGACAAATGCGAGAGAATGAACGCCAAAGTACGTCATCAGTGAAGATAAATTTGTAATATTTTTATTTTTTACAGTCGAAGGAAGTAAGTTTAAAGGGGTGAACAGATGGTTGGTTGGTTTGTCAGCGTTCCAACCAAGGTGATCTTGGTTTATGTGTTTGGTTTGTGTTACGGCTACATGGATGTAAACCACGCGCCAACACGTTCGGTGGTTGGGAAAACGCGCCTCCCAACCAAGGGCGTTAAAGGTCATGAATTACAACTGCTGTCTACACGGATTGATACTAGCAAGGTCACCTTGGTTGGGACGTTGGTTTGCAACCTTCTGGTCACCCCTTTACTAGTTAAAACCATGTTTCAGTAATCACAGTCACCAGAAATATCTTCTAAAACATTTTCGCCTTCAAATTTCAGGTTTCAACGAGGGTTTACTAGTTTCTGCAATTGAAGATGGCTCCTCCTAACTCAACTCCAAATTCGATGATCTCAAAGGCTGAAAAGAACAGAAGAAGAAGGCGAAAGAGGGAAATCCTCAAGGACATTTTGTCAAAGATAGAGCTAGCAGTAAAGAGCCTCAACGCTGTGGTGGCTGAAATCCCTCTAGAAGACGGAGAACCATTTGATGATGAAGAAGGAATGCTAAACACCGCTTTGGTTTTTGAAAGGCTGCTTGATAAACTTGCAAAGTAAACTACGATATGAGAGAGATGTTCAATAAATGTGCAATCTTTTAGAAGTAGATAAAAGTGGTCATGAATAAACACTATCTATAAGACAATTGAATAGTAAAAGCAGTGATGATCAAGTCCCACTAGCCACCGTTTTTATTTTCTTTTCGTGGACCACCTCGAGTCGGCCACGCCTCCGATTCCTTTGTTCTGACGTCATCTCAACGCTCAGTCACGTGGTCAGAACAAAGGAATAGGAGGCGTGGCCGACTCGAGGCGATCAATGAAAAGAGAATCGAAACGAAACGATTGTAACTTGGCTAGGCACCGAATATCAGATTTGGTTTGGCAAATTTGCCACGCAATCTGGCGAGAAGGGACGCACTCTTTTTGCGTATGATAGCTGAGAAGCTGTCGACTTTGGCTTGGGCAAACGTCTCCGAAGCACTGCAATAACGTAGCAGCCGCATCAGAGCTCTGAAAGCGTTGTTGTATTGGGTTGATTATAACTCAAGAATGGCTAGACCAATTTTAATGATCTCTAGTTTGTTGGATTCATCTCCGCCCCTAATAGTAGAATAAATACTTTAAAATATCAAAAAGATACACGTAAAAAAAAAATACAAAATATCGAAACACATCAAAAAATTACAGCAACGTTCAAATGCTGGTCTCAATCATTCCATCCTACGGTCAATTATTTTACCATTCAGTGACTGTTAAGTGGGAAAAAGTTCACCGGGTCAGCTAGTTATTCAATAATATTCATGAGTAGTTAGTTCTGTCGTCTAAAAGATTGCATAAATATTAAAAGTTTCATTGTACCACCTTTTCTTGTTGTGTCACCGTTAATTCTAATCTTCAAAACCTGCCCCCTAGCTAAGTTACAACCGTTTCGTTTCGATTCTCTTTTCGTCGATCACCTCTCGTAGACCACGCCTCCGATTCCTTTGTTTTGACGTCATCTCAACGCTCAGTCACGTAGTCAGGACAAAGGAATAGGAGGCGTTACCGACTCGAGGCGATCAACAAAAAGAGAGTCGAAACGAAACGGTTGTAACTTGGCTAGGGGAGCTGTAGTTAATTGTGGCGGAATCATCCCAGAAACAATTGGATGGGATTTTGTGACTGATTCACAAAATTTATTAAGGTCTGTAAATGTGAAAATTAAAAAAAAAAATTGGCTGCTACTGTTCATAGTACAATAAGATCAAACAATGTTATATAGGGTGACTGGTAATTAGTGACCGATACTTGAGCTCATGATTGTACTCATGACTACAAATAACTTTCCCAAAGAAACTTTTTTATATACTTATTAGTTTTTTAACAATAACAAAACAGCTGTTTAAAATTAGCGCGTGCGCGCCTGCGACCGCTCAGAAATTTTAATAAATTGTTTTGTTATTGTGAAAAAACTAATGAGTATAAAAAAAACTCTTTGGGAAACTTATTTGTAATCATGAGTACAATCACGTGTTTAAGTATCAGTCACTAATTACCAGTCACCCTATAAACTGGTATACTTTTCTTATATCCTTTAAAAAACTGTTTGCAATTGAGAATTTTTTCTCTTGAAATCTTATCTCTATTCTTAGTTATTCTTATAGAAAATACTATGTATTATCAAACGATCGATATAATATCTATATGTTTAGAAAATAAATGTCGAATAAAAATCTAAGATGTGTTTTATTTTAAGAGAACTATCGATGTACTTGTAGCGACATCTATGAGGCAACTTAGGAACCAAAAACACAATCCTGCATTGCGGTAGGTTCTTTTCGCGATTAGAACATACGAGTACAATAGTCCAAAATCAACTACCGGGCGACCTCTAGCGGGAGAAGTTTAAAGCTCCTGATGATTTTGTCGAGCCGTCGGAGAGCCTCTCTCCTGGGCGCGAGTTGCCATGGCCTGGAAAACTCTAAACAGACTCCGCAACCAAGTTGGGCGCAGTAAAGACAATCTCCATAGATGGGGGTTCTCGGACGGTTCCGATCTTCAGTATATTTTGCGGCGTCTCTCCGCAGACCATGTCCCACCTTCGATCCTGCATCACGTGCCCTGTTACCTGTTCACGTAGGGATCTAATGACAGCATCAGCGGACGGCATTACCGTGGCTTAATACTGGGCCAGGCAAGGAATTTAACTAGTTTTGCCATCGATACGCTAAGAAGAAGAACTACTGGGCAATTACCCGGACTAGATACAACACCCGTCTGGTCGGAGGATCCACCCTTTTCAATGGAAGTTTGCAGGACTTTAGACCCAGTTACACACACCTCTAAATACTCGTCGAGTCTAAACTTCAGTCTATATCACTGTCGACGAGTTGCTAGCCAGTCGATTTTCTATCAGTTGTGTTTCGGGGAGTATGCGTCGGAATTGCTTTAACATAATTCTGCAAAACCCGTTCCATCGGACCACTAAACGTACGGTGGCCATCCAGCCTATACACGAAACATTTCGGGGAGGTATGTATTAAAATACTCAATTCAGAACTTCAATAACTATTCACGAAATCGAACCTTAAAAAAAACGGCCAAGTGCGAGTCGAGCTCGCGCACGAAGGGATCCGTGCCGTCTGTAGCAAAATACGGCAAAAAAAAAATTATCACGCTTGTTATATGAGAACCCCACTTAAATATTTTATTTTATTCTGTTTTTAAAGAAAGAAAGAATAACAGTTTATTTACGCGAAATTACGCAATCTTAAAGCTAGCTAACAAACATAATCAATAGATAGGGAAGATATGCGTCACATCCGCGCAAAACGGATGTACGCTCAGCATAAAGCTGCGGCCTCACGCATTATGCGATGAGCTCACAGCGCTGGTTTTCAGCGTGGACCGGTGGCGGTGTCGACATAAAGACACACACGAACGGTGCAGTATACAAACAGATTTTGATAAAAAAAAGGAAATAAAAATACAGTCATATGAATTTATTATAAAGCTAAAAAATAAAGTAAAAAAATAAGGTACTAAAGGATAGTATTTGTTGTTAAAGCGACATCTGTCATACATCGTCTTTTTTCAACTGTTTAGCTATCAACTGTTTAGGCTCACGAGATACACCCTGGTAACAGACAGACGGACAGTGGAATCTCAGCAATAGAGTCCCCATTTTACTCTTTGGGTAAAGCAAACAAAAAATTAAACCAACATAATATTAACATAATTCATTAAACCCCAAGACCCCAATTATCTTTCTATTGTGTCTCTAATTACGGTACTCGAAAGGTAAGAACTGTTATAGATTCAGTAGTACAAGGGACTTTGGCAAAGAGGGCGCTGCTAGTAAACATTTGTTTGGACATTGAAAAAACAAAATGGTGGATTTTCAACACGTGTAAAAAGCTCTCCGTGTAGATATAAATAACCTAATATCCTTCACAGCGAAGTATTGATTATGATTGTGACCTGCGCACTGCGGTTAGTACCAGCTTCCTTCGTTATAGATTTCTTTGTGCTCTCAGTGTTCCAACCGAAGCGGCGAGAGACGAGGTCGTCCTTCGAGCCGGATACCAGGGCCCCACAGACCAATACAGGTAGGTGTTTTAGATTTTCTCCCCTTCTAAGTTGACAGTGGCTTTAGACATTATCTCACAGAAACTTATTACCAGTACTCTAATGTCTGTTCTGAAGTATTTTATCATGTTCAGTGCGGAACGAGGTCTAGGTACTGCTAAGAAAAAGATAGTCTTTTCTGACGTGCAGAGTGTTCGCATTTCCGTGACGTTTTTTCATCATTCAACTTTCAAGTAAAGCCGCTGGCATAAATCAGTGAACCAATATTTTTGGAAAGCTTTTGGGACTAGTTTTGGCGAGAATTAGCGTCGTAGGTTCAAACCGAGGCAGGTGTGTGTAAAGTGTAATTTATTTCATCACCACTGCTCTCTAAACGGTAAAGGAAAATATCGTGAGGATACCAGCTAACATCCACGAATCAAAAAATTCAAATTTATTTATGACATCCAGCAAACCGCAGTGAGCCCACGTGCTGGATTACCACGTCCTAGAGAGAAAGCCTGAGTCCCAGCAGCGGTAACATTACAAAGCTGATTCTGCATAAGCTATTATTTGAGTTAATAATCCAACATAAACTAGAGGCGGTGCAAGATGGGTGTGAGAACCGCCATTTTGTGTACGAACGTAAAAACGAGCATGGCGATAAATCTAGGGGTGAAAATGATTTAACACAAAGGGGAATGAAGATGCTAAGTAATAAATCTTTTGACGCCACCCCTGACGAAACAATATGATACCAGCCCCTAGCCAATTTACGTTTCGTGTCGAATTCCGTTCTCCAATCGGTAACGCCTCGGTGTCAGCAATTTTAGAAAACGATAAGTTGGCAGCCATGTTGACGTGCCCGAGTCGGCCGCTCGTTCTACAATAACGAATGAAAGGATATAGTGTTGAACATTGTAGAAACGATTAGAATTAATTCTATCATTTTGAACGATGTGAACTTGGCTTCGAATTTTCTATTCGTTTGTTCTGACCACGTGACTTTACGTTGATATGATGTCATTTATTTATTTATTTAAACTTCATGTACAGTGGTGGTACATAGGCGGACTTAATGCAACAAGGCTTTCTCTACCAGTCAACCTTTGGGTTAAAAAAGACAACACTGTGGTAGATTTGCACAGTCAACAAATAATAGATACTTAAAACAAAAAATATAATAAAAAATAAGTTATTTATAATAATAAAATACATATGTATACTAAAATTATAAACTAATAAATACTATGAAAAATATCAAATCATTAAGAGAACTTAATAACAATTCCGACGAAGACCAAACTAAGGTTGAGAGGACTTCAAGTAGTAGTTCCCATACATTTGATTAGTTTTCGACTAGCGATAACGATTGCAGATTATCAACTTGGCTAGGGGTGCAGCCCTCTAAAATATTTTTTCATCTTCCTGCCCTTACCACCAATTTACTTGGGATGTTCAAATATTATACGTCTTTATGCCGTTATTTTAGTACTTACCTACTAGTACTTGTAGGAGGAAACCTGAGTCCCAGCAGTGGGAACATTAAAAGGCTTGATTATGCTATGTTACGCTAATGTTCCAGATAGCTGGGGCGGATTTCACTTGTGGCTGCCATCGGTGATAAATTTGGTTCCTCGAGTTGCAAATATGGGATTGGAGGCTGTTAGAGCTCCAGTTATAAATGCAGGTTAGTTATTTACTCGTATTACATCTGTTTTTAGATGGAAGTTCTTCAAAATAACTTCTACCGCTCTCGGTGGTGCGAGAAAGTGTCAGACTTTTACGGACTAAAGCCCCTTGTGTTCTTTCAGACGCCCCTTGCAATTCAGGGCCGCAGTAATTCTTTCGAATAATCTGCAACCCTGGCTGGTTGAAGCTGTCAAATATGTACTGAGGAGTATGGAATGTGAAGCCGTATCATTTCAGCTGAAAGCCGTCCACTATTGGACTTAGACCTTGTTCAAGAGTCCGGGTAGCGGACTTGAGTATTTGACATTAATATCAATTTAATACCTCTACGTGTTCCTGAGAAAAAGGATCTTGACAGTCGGGCAGTCGGTCAAACACACTGACGGACAATAAAGGGTCCAATTTTTGCTCACTTAAAAAAGATAATTTCACAACTATCTCAGCTGAAGATAAGTGAATATATGGTCGACGATGAAACACGCTTGCCTAGAAGTAACCTATTCACTCTTGACTTAAAGCCAGCTTTGAACTCCACTCCTTAGCTGCCTGCTCTCGGTAAGCAACATAAATGTGTTCCTAAAATTTTACTTGCTTGTGTATTTTCAGGTTGTTGGAGGAACAGTTTCGACAGCAACTATCGTGTGAAAACCGCAATGAACTCTCCTGTGTGCAACTCTTCTCCGCTGTACACAACGATTTCGGCTTTCGAGGGTATACCAGGCCCTACTCTGCAACCACCGTGTTCTTCATTAAAATATATAGCAAATTTTCAATAGGTTAGTATTTCAAACACATTTCTTTAATTAGTTCTTGTTCATGAAGAATTTTAAGACTTCCCAATTGTTTAATTATTCTGAACTTCAACAACTTATGCATCGTAAATATGTAATGCAAGCAAAGAAGGATAAAAAACTTGAGGGAGAGGCTATCCCTACGCTCAAGTACCCTTAGGTTCCTCATTTATTTCACTCCTGACGGAGTAAGTAGTATAAGCGCGGGCTTGAGGACGTCGAGTTATGGGTAGCTAGGATGTAAAAAAGTATAACAATAGAAGCCTTGCAAATTTAATCAATACTCTAAATGACGACAATTTTTTAAAAAACTTTTAAGGGTTTAAAAAACACGTATTTCCTGTCACTAGATTTGTAGAATATTCGAGTAAATCAGGGAATTACCGAATGCTAACAGAGTTTTCAGGCGTTAACTCTCTTTTTTCGCGTTGACTTTTTAAACACCGTTGGATTGCGTTAAATTAAGTAACAAGCTTTTAAACCATGCTCGATATTGACGATAGATGAGTGGAGAAGGACCCCCTTAAGTATTCAGCACGAGTTCTTTTTTTTCAGACCCCTTCTGGACAAGCATCATCACCGATGGGGTGTAAGTGACTCTACCACCACCTTCAGAGCCAAAGTCAACCTCACCTGCCCGCGGTACACCCTGCTGAAGATACCAACGAGGCTCTGGCGATCTCCCGGTCTCCTCAACTTAACCGTAGAGGAGATCAGGGTGGCAGACATTCTGCTAAAACTAGATTCTAATTAAGCTAAGAGTTTTATATTCTTATAGAAAAATAATGATATGTATTCAACATCCGGAAATTGTAACATTTAAAATTACGGTAGGTTTAGTTTAATATAAGTTAGGTTAAGGCAACTGGCTTTTCATTTATTTTTACCATTCTACCCCAATATCATCATCATCATCATCGTAATATGCCTCTTCCAAACCGAGTTGGTTTCGACATCCAGTTTTAACGGATACAACTAGAGAATACATGGAGGGACTGCCTATCTGACCTCCGTAACCCAGTAATTAGGTATCAGGAATGATGAATCTGGCAGGAGAAGTTAAAACCTCCTGATGATTTTATCGAGCCGTCGGAGGGCCTCTCTCCTGGACACGAGTTGCCATGGTCAACATTGAAAACTTTCAACAGACTCTGCACCCATGTTGGGCGCAGCAAAGACAATTTCCACAGATTGGCGTTCTCAGACGGTTTCGATCTTCAGTGTCTGTGTGGAGTATCTCTACAGACCATGTCCCACCGTACATCCTACATCATGTGCCCTATTACCTGTTCACGTAGAGACCTAATGACAGCATCAGCGGACGGCATTGCCGTCACCGAATACTGGGCCAGGCAAGGAATTTAACTAGTTTTGTTTCTGAATTGAGAAAAGTTATCGACATAGCCCGAAGAATCGCCTAACTTATGTGACAGAGAGCAGGAGCAGGAGGCACAATCCTCGCAGAACAAATAGTCAATGGGACCGGAAGGTTCTCGCCGTTCAGAACTATTGCGCACACTCAAAAAATACCTAATACGCACACGCCATTTCATTTTTAAAAAGAATTACTGCGCAGCCCGAAGTTTGTGGGAGTCAAGACATTTCGTACAGGAAAACGCAGCGTTGAAAGGCCTGGTAAAAGTTGCGGGAATCCGATCTCACTTTAGAACCTTTCGTCCTCATCGAACATCTGACTGGCCTGTTGGTCTAGTGGTTAGTGGCCCTGACTGCTATGCCGGAGGTCGTGGCTTCGATTCCTACCCAGGATAAATGTTTGTGTAATGAGCATGATCATTTGTTCTGTGTCTGGGTGTAATTTATCTATATAAGTATGTATTTAGAAATATATGTTTATCAGTTGTCGAGTATCCATAACTCAAGCTCTGCTTAGCTTGGGACTAGACGGCGTTGTGCGATAATTGTGGAATATTATTATTATTAAAATATTATGATTGCGAATACTCAAAAAATTCCTAATACGCATTCGCCATTTTTTTTTTTTTAATGACTGCGCAGCTCGAAGTTCGTAGGGGTCAAGTATATTTCGTACAGGAAAACGCAGCGTTGAAAGGCCTCCCACAAGGTGGACTAATGACCTGGTGAAAAATGCGGGAATCCGATATCATCTATTCTGCTGTCATCTGTCATGATCCGTGCGACGAACGGCTTGATCGTATTCATTCGCCGGTGGAGACCGATCATGACAGATGACGTCACAGCGAGTCGCTTCATTCTCGGGCGCGTTTCTGGTACTAATACACTAAAATTGCTGTATCTTCGTCATATTTGGTACGATTTTAATAATTTCTTCACAGTATTTACTGTTTTTTTTACGCTGTAAGTCTGCATACTCCACAAAAACCATGACTAACCCTCTTTGACAGTTTTCCATAAAAAAAAAGAAGGTGATAGGGGATTTGAAAATAAAACAAAACCCAGCCTACCCACTACTTTAATACTAATTATATTATTAAGATAATATTATAAAAAAATTGTCGTGAATTGAATTAATTATGTCTCTTTAGCCTAATTATTTTAATAACAGAGTGAAAAACTTAACCTACTTTATTATTTCTTCACATGGGTATCAATAATTTATATATGTGTGTGTATTGAAAAACGTCGTTTGATACACGTGGAAAAAATACTCCATTCTCGGCTCCATAACACCCTCGCCTGCGCCTTTGGTGAATTCTGTTTCAGTCGCAATGCCAAACTTTCTCCACTTGTATCAAAATGTACTATTTTTCTCAATAAACCCATCTAATCTGTGAACTTGCTTTAACTCTCCCAGGTCTTTACACACAAATTGCCGTTATCGACAACACCTTCAAGCAAAAATTTGCAATACCAGCTGTGATCGTCAGCAATTCGATCTGTCTCCTCAATGGAGACAAGATTTTCGTAATTCTAGTCAGGTTGAAGGAGAATATCCAGGGGGAGTTCCACCTGAACTCTTCAAGCTGATCAGAGGTGTTAGTTCCAGCAGTGGCTGGTGTTGGACCCTGGACTATGGCTCCCTCAACATGGCCAGAACCATTGGTGAGCGTAGGAAAACGCTGTACTAGAGTCTCAATCTGGTAAGAGGTTCTGGTATGACCAGAGCCTGTAGGCAAATGGTAGATTAGAGCAGCGCCACCCTGGATCTGATCTAGCGACTGCTTCCCTGAAGCTCTATCAACCTGGTCAGAGATCTTGTTAGTAAAACTAGAGCCAGTTGGTGCATGCTCAGCTGGAGTTCCCTGGGCCTGATGAAAGATGTTGCAAGAACTACAGCCAGATGTGCCAGCCGGTGAATGATCAAGTGGAATCCCCTCAAACTGGATTGAGGGTTCGGTAGACCCGCTGGTTGTTGGTGAGATGATGTTAGGCTGCAGTGGATGTGATGTTGCTGGAATGCAGGTGCTGATAGCTGGAATACTGCCAGAGGTAGCAGGACCTGGAAATTGAAGTAAGATAGAAATTATTATTACAAAATCAGAATATTTTTTATTTTGTTTTTTTTTTTATTATTATTTTTTTTTGGTTGTCTGTAAAAAATCGCTTTTAGCGATAAGACCGCCCATTGTGACACTATATTAATATTAAGTTCCTAATGTAATTTGTATTTTTGGTGTACAATAAAGAATATATCTATCTATCTATCTATATTTATTTGTGAAACATAGGTATTTACATAAAGGTCTTAGTTTTATTATACACTAGCATATGCCAGCGGCCTTGCCCGCGTGAAAATTGGTTTCTGCATATGAACGTTGGACTCCCCTTTCATCCCCTTAGGGGGTGAATTTTGGAAAATCCTTTGTTAGTGCTCACCTACGTCATAAAAGGAAGGCTTGTGCAAAATTTCACGCTCCTAGTCCCAGTAGTTTCGGTTGTGCGTTGATATGTCAGTCAGTCAGTTTCTCGTTTTATATATATATACTAGCTGACCAGGCGAACTTCGTACCGCCTAATAGTAAGGATAACGTCATCTACTGGCATCATCAGAACAGCTTTATTCATTTTACAATGACATTTTAATTAGAGATGGCTTTATATTTGGATTTTATTTTCGTGATTTTTTCCATCTTTTCTCACCGTTTGAACCTTCTCTGGACTATCACGAAAATTTCAAAAACAAAATTAGCCAAATCAGTCCAGCCGTTCTTGAGTTTTAGCGAGACTAACCAACAGCTGTTCATTTTTATATCTCAACTCAACTCCGGTCCCCAAGATACAGGTGCTCCCTAGTTTGGGGACCACCGTATACCACACAATTGAAGCCCACAACTAGTTACAGACCTATTGTCTATTGATACATTAAGATTATTTAATTTAAGGTACCGTTTGTAACAATGATTCAATAAAAATTATTATTATTGTAAATTATTATTATTATATTATATATATAGATAGATAAATATAGATATAGATGGGCGCTATGTTTTTCCGTGACGGCGTACAAATATTGATAATAAAATCATTAAAAAATTAATAAATAAAGAACTAACTGAGAAAAAAAAAACTAATTAAAAACTCTTACAAGTGATAAATAAAGAACTATGATATTATGAGTGGCCTGTTGGTCTAGTGGTTAGTGGCCCTGACTGCTATGCCGAAAGTCGTGGGTTCGATTCCCACCCAGGACCAATGTTTGTGTGATGAGCACGATCATTTGTTCTGTATCTGGGTGTAATTTATCTATATATGTATGTATTTAGAAATATATAAGTATGTTTATCAGTTGTCTAGTACCCATAACACAAGCTCTGCTTAGCTTGGGACTAGACGGCATTGTGTGATAGTTGTGGAATAATATTAAATAAAAACAAAAAAGTATTATAAATAAGTTAAATATCATACAGAATTAATAATTAAAACGAAAATACACCACACCACGTGTGTGTCCTTCACAGTAAGTAGGAGTGAACTGGACGGCGAGGGAGGGGTACATCTGTTTTTGAAATATAGCAGTGGTTCAATTTATCTGCCTGGCTCACAGCAGGACAAGTGACCATACTAGACAATTGATAAACATCAAACACAGAGCCGGCGAGTAATGGGTGGATCGCCGTCCGACCGTCCGGACAGAGCCTAAATTGTCGACGGCGCGTATTGTTCCACGCGCGCCTCAGGTAGATGTCAGCAATTAGTAGGGGCCCAGCAGGGTCAAAGCCTACTGTGGCCACGGGTAGTATGAAAGCGAAACCCGGAGCCCCAGGATGAAGGCAAAGAAGGAAGAGGGGTGGGGTTTTAGTCAGTAAAAGTCTAAAACTATCTCCCGCTCCGCCCAAGAGTGCGATAAAAAATTCAGACACAGAGCAAATCATCGTTCTCATCACACAAACATTTTTCCTGGGTGGGAATTGAAGTCAGATCAGTCGGGGCCACGAACTGCTAGACCAACAGGTCAGCCAATGATGGCTGCCATGACCCACGTATTTTGGTCTACCATGGACTAAGTCTGGAAACTAAACACCAACAGATACCTAGATAGTCACGATATTACGTTTCATCACGACTGTAGCTCTAATCGAAAAGATGTTTTATTTAGGTATTACTAGTGATTACTAGCTTTTGCCTGTGTTATGTTAATGTTAAGATGGATGTGTGGTGTAACGAGAATGGATAAAGTGAGAAATGAGTATATTAGGGGAAGTTTGAAAGTGACGCCAGTGACTGAAAAATTGAAAGGGAATCGTTTGTCTTGGTATGGTCATGTGAAGAGGAGGGACGAAACGCATGTTACTATAGTATATAGTATAGTATAGTATAACGGGCTGGTATCCGCAACTCCACGACTAAGCGCGTATTTTGAGTACGGGTGGGACAAATGCGTCATTCGAGCCACCCCAGCTCCTCCAGGAAGGCTAGCAGCGCCTTGGTGTCACTGACCATTTCGCGGAGGTTACCTGGGTTTCCGAAGTATTTTGCCCTGTATCCAGCGACAACAGGGCAGCTCAGAAGCAGATGTGCTGCTGTCTCGTCTTCTTCCATGCAGGCTCTGCACAGGGGGCTGTCTGTAACTCCTATGACAGAGAGGTGCTTATTAAAGGTCCCGTGTCCAGTTGTTACTGCCGTCACTATGCGCAACTGAGGTTTAGTCAGTCGCAGGGCCTGTTTCGTAAAGCGGCCATCGATGGAGGGAAGCGCCTCCTTGGCCTGCCTGCACTCACTATGGTCTTTCCATAGTCTGTGATGCAAGTCTCTAGTTCGTTTCCTTACCAGGTTGCGTAGGTATCCGAAGGGGAGCGGCACAATTGGCTCAGGTCCCATTGCTGACATATTCGATTCCCTTCTGGCGAGTTCATCCGCTGCATCGTTGCCTCGGGAATCGCTGTGTCCTTTGATCCATTGGATGGTTACTTGGTTATGCTCACCCACCTGGTTCAGGCGTTGGTGGCACTCGTAGATCAGCCCAGAGTTAACTGTATAGCTGTTCAGCGCTTGCAGTACAGACATGCTGTCCGAGAGTATACGTATTGAGTGATACTTAACTTCCCTGGCTACAACGGCTGAGGCTGCCAGGGAAATGCCCAAGCACTCAGCCTGGAACACCGTGTTATGAGTCCCCAATGGTGTGGCTATACGCATGTTACTAAAAGAGTTATGTGTTTTCATGTGGATGGATGGAGAGGGAGAGGGAGACCAAAGAAAAGATGGATGGATTGTGTGAAGAGTGATATGAAAGAAAAGGAAGTTAATGATAGCATGACGAGTGACAGGGCAGAATGGAAGAAAAAAACATGTTGCGCCGACCCCAAATAACACGGGACAAGGGCAGGAAGATGATGATGATGACTAGCTTTTGCCTGTCGCTTCGCCCGCATGCATAAGTATGCGGGTGAAGTCCTATGTCACTCAGAAATGAAGCAGATTTCTACCGATTATTTTTTTTAAGAGGAGAAAATCATCTAATGACAAATCGCGCTCTTGAACAGAGCGGGAGATAGTGTCAGACTTTTTATGACTAAAAACCCACTCCAGTTCCTTCTTTGCCGTCGTCGTCTTTCGTCCCAGGACCCCGGGTATCACTTTCACACTACCCGTGGCCTCAGTAGGCTTCGACCCTGCTGGGCCCCTACGATTTACTGACATCTCCCTGAGGCGCGCGTGGAACAGTACGCGCCGACGACTTGGGCTCGGTCCGGACGGTTACAGGACAGTCGGACAGGGGGCTGCCCCATTGCTCGCCGTCCGCAAGCCCGCGCCTACGGTGGCTGGAAATCAGGATCGGAATCCCGGCGGCGGAGATTTCTATCGGTGAAAAAATTTTTGCAAGCGAACCAGTACTTTCAGAGATTACCTACTACAAACAAAAAAACAAACTTTACCTCTTTATAATAGTAGTGTAGATTGCATGAAGACTCTAAACCTTTATTGTGCATACAGCTAAGGAGTGTAATTCTCAGTCAGAGTATGTGTTACCTGTTGGTTGTGCCATGTGCTCCTAGACTGCACAGGTGTCACTGAAATACGCACACCAACCTTAGGATCCCCGAAGTCCCTTACTGATGCCCTGAAAAACCTAAGAGGCCTAAGAGGGGGTGTTTTTGGAGAGAGGTGGGTGGTATGACCGCCATGGCCCGCGTACAATGGTCCACATAGGACTAAGTGCGGAAACCATACCTAAATAGAATAGAATAGAATAGAATACCTCTTGTTTAAAACCTAGGGATCTTTCAAGTCAAGAGTGAATATATTACTTCTAGGCAAGCGTGCTCCATCATCGATCACATCGTCGCTTTCCATCGGGTGAGATAGTGGTGCCAGGACCAGACACAACACCCGTCAGGTCGGAGGATCCTCCCTTGTCAACGGAGGTATGTGGGACTTACTGGGTGTTTTTAATATCGTGCGGTTTTGATCACGCATGCGGGATTGCCCCGCACGCGTAACCCCCGCAAATGTCCATTTCATACAAGTGTTTATTATAATTCGCACGCGGGACGCGTTTTTTTGCATTTTGAAGTTTTCTGCATGCGGAGCAAACCCGCATGCGTGATGAAATCCACACGATATTAAAAACCCCCTCATCCTCTTCAATGAAATTACAAAGTTTAGAAATAAAAAGTAATATCTACCTTCATCACTAGGATGTGGCGTGCCGTAGGGCTTCCGTTCCTGGAGCACTGGTGGTGGCTTGAATGACCAGCTAGCCATTTCGGCAGCCATAATGGACGAGCTGATGGAACTGCTCGTCCTATCGAGACCTGAAACATAACGATAATGATATTTGAAACATCTAAGCCCAATGTACAAAGCCTGGAGCACAGGCGTAGGGTAGCCAGCCTTTCGGTTATTGAAAAAAATGTCGTCATTCAGAATCTTGAATAAATTTTCAAGGCTTCTATTGTTATACTTTTTTGACTTTATTAATTTTTAAGTAAATTATGATGTGTACATGCAAAATAGCAGATTTTCAGAGGTCTTCACTGGATTAGTTTTACACAAATTTATAAATTGATTTCAATAGAAGCCTAGATAATATCCACAAGATACTGTGTTTCCAAAATATCTAATGAAAAATATGTAATAACGACATAATCGCGTAAGAGCGGTTGTATGAGAAACAGTGAAAATATATGTCGAGTTGCATCCACTTAAGTCCGTCTTTGCAGTGTTTTTTTTAAAGTGCATAAAGTTTTAATAAATAAATATTTAAAATAAAAAATAAAAAAATAACACAGCGCTGGTATGAAAAACAGTGAAAATGTATGTCGTGTTGGATGCCCTTATTTTTAAATGCCCTTTAAACAACTTCAAAATACGGCCTCAGTTGATATAAGTTTTGTAAAAACATTCTCGCGAACGAACGCTGGTAAAGTGCTAATAAATTAATAAATAAACTATAACACTGACCTTCTAAGCCTAGGTTCTTGGTAGAAATGCAAAGTTCTGGATAACAAACTCGACCTGCAAGGGCGTCGTCGGGCGCTGCACTATGAGGAACAAAGGAAGCATAGTCTAGAAACTGCACTGCGCAGGTGCAGATCAATACTTTATATGTCATATATGTACATGTTTTAATTTTGAGGGAATGATGTGTATGCTAGGGATGTTACGAAGTTCCGAAACCGATAGAAGTTTTGGATAAAGGCGGAGTTTAAACGACAGGTTACGACAGGTTTTTTTAGGGTTCCGCCACCTGAAAAGGCAAAACCGGAACCCTAATAGAATCACTTTGTTGTCCGTTTGTCTGTCTGTCTGTCAAGACTCTTCATCTCGGGAACGCATGGAGGTAACGAGTTGAAATTAAAACCATATATACTCAAGTTTATGGTCACTTGAAGCTGTGTAAAAATCAAACTTCTGAGTGACCCAAGGGCTGGCTTTTATCTTGGTTAGAGATTAAGCATTGCCAGACAACGACGTGGCAATGCCGCCAGCCTTTTGTACACACTTCCAGTTCACAGCGATGCGGAGAAGTTTTATGACGCCATATTTTAGCTAGTAGTTTTTGCCTTTAGTGTATATACAACTCGATAAAAAAAGATACGGCCGTTTATGTAGCAAAAAACGTGTATTTCGACACTCTTAAGGGAATCAAAATTCATAGGGTACTTTCCGTTGACCTAGAATCCTGAAATTTGGCATGAAGCAAGGTCACAAAACACAAGTATAGGAAAAAATCTGAAAACAGTAAATTCGTAGTTACGTCACAAAATAAAAAACTTTTTTTGTGATTCGGCAAAATCTTCGTAACTCAATTCGGGAAATGAACTGTTTTCATAGGTAAATTTGTACAGAACCCTCAGTGCGCGAGTCCGAGTCGCATCTGCCTGGTTTTTTTTAAGTGGGAAAGCATTCAATGACTTCTCCCGCTCTATCGTGTCATGGAACATATCGCTATAGAGATGCGGTGTGTGTTTTTATCTATTGTACAGGGATTATTTTTTAGAAGCACGCAATTGTGTTCTGACGGGATACTGCACGTCCAGATGGCAGTCAGTCGGCCAACAGTTAGCCGATCCAGTTTTTTGTCGACCAAATGACTGTCGGGATAGCGTTCAGTAGAAATAAACGCCATCGACTTAGTGTTCTGTCGGTCTACTGCAGGTCGAGATAGTGATCTGTCGGGATGGCGTTCGTCGGGCTTTCGTTTGTCGGAATAGTGTGGTACAATCATTAATAATAATAATACCGGTATTGATCATCATCATCATCGTCATTTCAGCCGAAAGACGTCCACTGTTGGACATATTCCTCCCCAAATGTCGCCATAATGACCGGTCTTGTGCGTCTCGCATCTATCGGATTCCCGCGACCCTCACCAGGTCGTCGGTCTACCTTGTGGGAGGCCTTCCAACGCTGCGTCTTCCGGTGCGCGGTCGCCACTCTAGAACCTTTCGGCCCCATCAACCATCCGTTCTACGAGCAATGTGCCCTGCCCACTGCCACTTAAGTTTGGCGATTCTTCGGGCTATGTCGGCGACCTTGGTTCTCCTGCGGATATCTTCATTCTTTATGCGATCACGCAAAGAAACTCCGAGCATAGCCCTTTCCATTGCTCTTTGGGTGACTGTAAGCCTTCTGATGAGGCCCATTGTAAGCGACCATGTTTCAGAGCCATATGTCATCACCGGCAACACGCACTGGTCATAGACTTTCGTCTTGAGACACTGTGGTATATTGGACGAGAAGAGTTTTGTGTATATACAACTCGATAAAAAAAGATACGGTCGTTTATGTAGTAAAAACGTGTATTTCGACACTCTTAAGGGAATCAAAATTCATAGGGTACTTTCCGTTGACCTAGAATCCTGAAAATCGGCATGAAGCAAGGTCACAAAACACAAGTATAGGAAAAAATCTGAAAACAGTAAATTCGTAGTTACGTCACAAAAAAAAACTTTTTTTGTGATTCGGAAAAATCTTCGTAACTCAATTCGGGAAATGGAACTGTTTTCATAGGTAAATTTGTACGGAACCCTCAGTGCGCGAGTCCGGGTCGCATTTGCCTGGTTTTTTTTTAAGTGGGAAAGCATTCAATGACTTCTCCCGCTCTATCGTGTCATGGAACATATCGCTATAGAGATGCGGTGTGTGAAATTGTACAGGGATTCTTTTTTAGAAGCACGCAATTGTGTTTTGACGGGCTACTGCACGTCCAGATGGCAGTCAGTCAGCCAACAGTTAGTAGATCTAGTTTTTTGTCGACCAAATGACTGTCAGGATAGCGTTCAGTCGAAATAAACGCCATCGACTTAGTGGTCTGTCGGTCTACTGCAGGTCGAGATAGTGATCTGTCGGGATGGCGTTCGTCGGGCTTTCGTTTGTCGGAATAGTGTGGTACAATTATTAATAATAATAATACCGGTATTGATCATCATCATCATCATCATCATCATCATCATCATTTCAGCCGAAAGACGTCCACTGTTGGACATATTCCTCCCCAAATGTCGCCATAATGACCGGTCTTGTGCGTCTCGCATCCATCGGATTCTCGCGACCCTCACCAGGTCATCGGTCCACCTTGTGGGAGGCCTTTTAACGCTGCGTCTTCTGGTACGTGGTCGCCATTCCAGAACCTTTCGTCCCCATCGACCATCTGTTCTGCGAGCAATGTGCCCTGCCCACTGCCACTTAAGTTTGGCGATTCTTCGGGCTATGTCTGTAACCTTGGTTCTCCTGCGGATATCTTCATTTCTAACGCGATCACGCAAGGAAACTTCGAGCATAGCCCTTTCCATTGCCCTTTGGGTGATTTTAAGCCTTCTGATGAGGCCCATTGTAAGCGACCACGTTTCTGAGCCGAGCTGAAATTCCGGTATTTAAAAGCCCTAATCGGAATTGCATAACTTAATTCCGCCAAGCCCGTTCCATTATCGGACCACCAATACATGGTAAACATCCCACCCATACGTACAACACGTTTTGGAAACAAAATTAATTGTGCCTAGATAGTACAGTTAAGGAGTAGAATTCCCTGCTGGAGTCTGTGTTGCTGTCCTGATAACTACAACCTGAACAGGTTACTTCTTGCTCCATTGTCAACCACATTGTCGCTTTCCATCAGTTAAAATATTGCTCAAGCACTAGCCTAACAGCAGTAAAAAAAACAGGACAAGTGCGAGTCAGACTCGCGCACTGAAGGTTCCGTATAAACTTACCCAGGAAAACAGTTCGATTCCCGAATTGAGTTATGAAGATTTTTCCGAATAGCAAAAAAAGTTTTTTTTTCTGACGTAACAACTAATTCACAGTTTTCAGATTTTTTCCTATACTGACTATTCTAGGTCAACGGGAAGTACTCTAGAATTTTGGTTCCCTGGAGTGTCGAAATATACGTTTTTTGCGCCATATCTCTTTTTTCGTTAACTTAGAAGTTTGATTTTTTCACAACTTCAAGGGACTGCAGACCTTAGTATATGGTTTCAATTTTAACTTGATACGGTCACGCGTTTCCGAGATAAAATTTCTTGACAGACTGACAGACAGACTGACAGACGGACGGACAACAAAGTGATCCTATAAGGGTTCCGTTTTTCCTTTCGAGGTACGGAACCCTAAAAAGGGACGGTATCTTATCCTAAACATTCCTAATCTTACACACTCCCCATCAAATAGTTACCCTTAGAATAGATTTGCCGCCATCTTTTATCTATAAAACAATGGGGAAACAAAATGGCGTCCCACTGCATTGTGTATACACCCGCCCATAGTGTGTAAACCCTCCCCCTTCGGACCCCGCTACCCATCTGGGACATCCGAGCCTTTTCCCAACTATATTCTGTGTCTTGGTGTTATTTATCTTTAATATAATGTATGTACCATATATATTTCGAGATATATATGCCAGCGCTGTGGACTCGTCGTATTTTGTTTGTGGACACGGCATTTATTTATTATTTATTTATTTATTTAGTCTCCATGCAACATAAATTACAAAGGTGGACTTAATGCCTGAGGCATTCTCTACCAGTCAACCTAGGGTGGTGAAGAGACAATATGCAAAAAAATAATAATAATAATAATAATAAAAATAGCTGGCAACACCCAACGTCAACAAGTTCTTTTCTTTCATTGAATTCATTGAATTTCTTTAAAAATTAATTCCTGTGCCCATTTCTACATATTTTTTACAGCAATTACTAACAAATAGCAATACCCAATAAATACTCTACAAAACCAAAGTGAATAAAGGGACAATCATCAAAAAAAGAGGAAAAATATGCATACCTACCAGACAGATGACAGATGTCATCAACATAAATACAACGAAATAATGAAATACACCATGAAAGAAAATTTATGATTATGTTGACCAGATCAGCTACCCGACGCGCACGCCTTTCACCCCTGGGCTCGTCGCTCAGCTCCGCCTCGCCGCCGCCGGACCTCGGATCACCAGTGTCACCGACGGCTGCAGTTGCGTCGAGCTCGAGCGACGAGTATTTCTCCCCACCGACGTCGCCAACACCTGTACGTCGGCCGGGGAGAGGCCGGCCACCGAAGAGCTTGGGACCTAGGGGCCAACCGGCCCCGAGCCGGGTCCCCGCTGCCGGTGGTTGTGTGCAGCGCATGAAGTGGACTCAGTCCATGAACGAAAATGTCATGCGCGCATATTATGGGTCTACAGAGGGAGGAACTAATCTCACTGCGTACCGTGTTAGGATGCTGTCTCTGTTTCAGGAACTGGAACCAACCGTCAATGTCACGGCCCAACGATTGTCGGATCAGGTGCGGGTTATCCAACGAAATCACAGATTGGACGACGCCGCACTTGATAGGCTGCGCTCAGAGTTACTGAACAACCGTATCATCTCGACTCCATCACAGACACAGACTGATGCACCACAGACTACAGATGCAATCCTGTCGCAGTCCAACCATATTGATGATGAAGCAAATGATAGGGTTGTCACAGTAAGTAGCCAGTGCAACGATCGACTGAGGAGCGCACTGGAGGATGCACTCCGCGAGTACAGATCGACTCCGATCGCTCTTAGACCTCGTCTACCCCGGTTACCTATGCACAAAAAAAATAGGGCGCTAGTGTGTGCTCTGGACTCGCTGCTTGAGAATGTGTTCGAGAGCAGCGTAAACCTCACTGATACGCACTCGATCCTCTATTGCGGGGCTATTGCGGCATGTCGTTTAGCCAACGTAAAACTTCCAAGTTGTGACGAAGCTACTCGACCAAAGCCTGCCGCACCTGCCTGGCAATGTAGGATTGAGAGGCGTATTGATGGGGCCAGAGCGCTCATTGGTAAACTATACTGCTTCAGGGAGGGCAATACACGACCACGTGTGATGCGCTACGTGAGACGAGCATTTTCGGGGACTGGAATCAGCCCTCGAGAATACTTATCTCGTGTCACGGAGCGCATCGACTCCCTGAAGCAGAAAGTTTGTGCATGGGCCAACCGTATTCGACGGTATAAGCGGCGAGTCGACCGGTACTCGCAGAATCGCATGTTCCAGAGCGATGAGAGATGGGTATACAGAGCTTGGGAGCGACCTGAACAAAATGTGACCGACGTGACCCGCCCAGATGTTGTCGCCACGAATATTTTCTGGCGCAATATGTGGTCGGTGCCCGTCTGTCACACTGAGGATGGTTGGATGCGTGAAGTCGAGCGCGTGTGTGAAGCTATACCAGAAATGGAAAAAGTAGTCATTAGCCCAATAGATGTGGCCAGAGCAGTCCGTCCGTTACCGAATTGGAAGTCTCCAGGACCGGACGGACTGCAAAATTTCTGGCTAAAATGGTATAGCAGCTCACACGCGCTCCTGGCATCTCAATTCCAGTCATCCTTAGAGTCTGGGTCGCTACCTCAGTTTCTAACAACTGGCGTTACCCATCTGCTCCATAAGACAGGTAGTACTGCGGAACCCAAGAATTATAGACCGATAACATGCTTGTCGACGGTCTATAAACTTCTTACGTCCATTCTGAGAACGAAAATTAACAAGCACATTGATAGCAACTCAATTATGTCTGCCTCTCAGAATGGATGTAGGAACGGGTCTCGCGGTACTAAGGAGCTACTCCTCATAGACATGGCCATAAGCCAACAGGTTCGTCGATCTCGTAAGGATCTATCGACATGTTGGATAGATTATCAGAAGGCCTATGACTCTGTGCCACATACTTGGCTCAAGAGGGTGTTGGAGTTGTATAAAATAGATGCAACTCTACGCACCTTCCTTGAGTCATGTATGGGGCAATGGAACACAGTCCTTCGCTATCCAGGATGTCGATCGATTCGGAGGGATGATGAGCCTATATGGATTAAACGGGGAATATTCCAGGGCGACAGTCTGAGTCCTCTTTGGTTCTGCTTAGCCCTGAATCCTCTAAGCACATTGCTGGAGGAATCAGGCTTGGGCTATCGGTTGAGAAGAGGTGGTCAGGTTCTATCTCACCTCCTTTACATGGATGATCTGAAACTCATTGCCCCCAACAAGTTACGACTGATGGAACTACTGAAGGTAACTGAAACTTTCAGTAGTGCCATCAGGATGGAATTTGGTGTGGATAAATGTGCAGTCATGCATATAAAGCGAGGGGAGATTATGGAATCTGAGGGGATTCAACTCTCAGATTCCATATACTTTAGATCCCTCTCCTCGACCGAAACCTATAAGTATTTGGGTATGTCGGAAGCGTTAGGCATTAACGTTGCTGACATGAAGCAATCGTTGAAGGAGCGCTTCTTTGGCCGCCTGAAGAAGGTATTAAACAGCCTTCTGTCAGGTGGAAATAAGGTGCGCGCCTTCAATGGTTGGGTCATGCCGGTCTTAATGTACTCTTTCGGCATACTCAAATGGACTCAGACCGAGCTAGACGCTATGGATAGGCGGGTCCGTACACTGCTGACCGCAAACCGGATGCATCACCCACGGTCGTCGGTGATGAGACTGTACATCCCGCGGAAGTGTGGAGGTCGAGGTTTTTTAAATGCGAAGACCCTACACAACCGCGAGGTGTGCAGCCTCAGAGAATACTTTCACAAAACCGATGTGGGTATGCACCGAGATGTGGTCGCAGTGGACAAAGGACTCACCCCGTTGTCCATGGCTAAAGAGAACTGGCGCAAACCTGTGGTACTTACAACTGATGACCGCAAGGAAGTATGGAAAAGTAAGGAGCTTCACGGGCGCTTTTATCGGGCTCTTCACGAGTCTGATATAGATTTTGCAGCGTCCGTAGCCTGGCTACGTTTCAGCAACCTTTTTGGGGAAACTGAAGGTTTTATCTGTGCAATTATGGACGAAGTCATCTTGACGAATAACTACCGGAGATATATAATGAAGGACGGGACGGTTGACGTGTGTCGGGCATGCCATCGTCCGGGTGAGTCTATCAGACATATTATATCTGGTTGTTCTCGTCTAGCTAACGGCGAGTACTTGCACAGGCATAACCAAGTAGCCAGGATTATTCACCAGCAACTTGCTTTGAAATACAACCTAGTGTATTCAGAGGTGCCGTATTACAGGTATGTGCCCGACCCAGTTCTCGAAAATGACCATGTCACGTTGTACTGGGATCGGTCTATCATTACTGACCGGACTATTGTAGCCAATAAGCCGGATATAGTAGTGATAGACCGATTAGCGCGCCGCGTAATGATAGTCGATATCACCATCCCACATGACGAGAATCTCGTGAAAGCTGAGAAAGAGAAACAAATTAAATACCTCGACTTAGCACACGAGATTGTTGACATGTGGAATGTAGACTCGGCTGTCATTGTGCCGATTGTCGTGACCGCCAACGGCCTTATAGCCAAAAGCTTAGACGACCATCTGTCGAAGCTGTCATTGCACGGTTGGATCAAGGGCCTGATACAGAAGGCAGTACTCCTCGATACGGCTCGCATTGTGAGGAGGTTCCTGTCTCTGGAGCCCTAACCACCGGTAACTTGGACCCTGTCTCGATACCGGCGGACTACTATTTTTTATATTTTTAAATGTTTTTTTTTTTTTCTATATGATTTTGTTAAAAAAGGAATATTTAAAAATTTAAATTATATGTATAATGAATGAATAAAGAAAATAAAAATAGGCAATATGAAAATAGGCATTATACTGAGCGTACGGCCGTTTTGCTCTGACGTGGCGCATATATTATATTTTTATTTATTTTTTGTCATGGAAAATGTTTACAATATGTTAGTCTTCTCCGGCAAATAAAAAGGGTTTCTTTCTTTCTTTATAAGTATGTTTATCAGGGGCCTAAGTCTGCTAATCTTATAAATTCGTCATTCCAACACGATCCCATTGTCATTTTGTTAAAAGTTCGTAATCTGCTAATTCATAATGATCGATCATTGATCGGTCAATGGTCTCGTAATAGAGTTGTGGTAGAATGACAATATTGAGCTTATTAAAAGCAATGACTGCACAATGACTTTCTAATGGTAGGTCACTGATAATGTACGGCATTGATGCGGTAATGATGACAAAATGATGAGGTGATGATGACAGAATGATGAGGTGATGATGGCAGGATATTGAGGTAATGATGATTGGATGATGAGGTAATTATGACAAAATGATAAGGTAATGATGACAGGATGCAGGATGCTGTGGTAATGATGGGAGGGTATTGAAGTAATGATGACAGGATAATGAGGTAATGATGATAGGATGATGACAAGGTGATGAGGTAATGATGACAAGGTGATGAGGTAATTATGACAAAATGATAAGGTAATGATGACAGGATGCTGAGGTAATGATGGCAGGGTATTGAAGTAATGATGACAGGATAATGAGGTTTTTGAAATAAAACAACAAATTCCTTAGCCTAACTTACATCTAATCTTATATTTAAATCAATGTTGGTACAATTAGCATATGTATGACCTATGTACCTATTCGCATTATTTAGTGGAAATATATGTTTTTTTTATTTTATAAATTGGTATCAAAATCTACATACACAAACAACGTCAAACTACACATAGAATTGTAAACATTGTAACACTATGTTATAGACACACTACATATTATATGCAGCGTGTCTGCGTCTACCAGGAGACCAGGAGTTCGCCAGAGCCTCGTTGGTATCTTCAGCAGGGTGCACCGCGGGCAGGTGAGGTTGACTTTGGCTCTGCAGGTGGGGGTAGAGCCACTTACACCCCACGGGTAAAGGGTCATTTTGGATCCTGTTCTTAGTGGTAGGAAGTGAGGATTGTCGCATGACGAACAGGTATCTGAAAAGTAACAGAATAAAGTGGTTATAATTTTTATATTTCAATTTCTCGTATAACACACACAACACACACACACCACACACACACACACACCACACACTCACACACACACACACACTTAACCATATTACAAATAAATAATAATAATTATGTATTTATTTGCCAGAATGTACAAAGTAGTATGATCTTAATTTTAATTAGGCCCATTTACATTCTACCATATTCTGTGGTGTGCAAATATTTAATACAGTGCTCATTAAATTCATTAAAAATTACATATTCATATTTCAGTTATCACTATATTAGCTACAAGATGTCTGATTAAACAAATTAATTGGAAATATTTAATTTCACAAATCATTGATTAAAAATGTCATAATAATGTGACATCAGGGGTTATCAATATGCTTAATGTTGACTTTGATTTTTATTATTTTGACAGCTTATCGATATGATAAAACGTCAACATATTATAAATCAAAGTCACCAATATCTACTATTACTTTCAAATGTCAAATTCTATATAACAATTGTAATGTCCATGAATATTATAAAATGTCAAAATTATGATAATAGTAAATGTCAACTTAAAAATAAAATGAATGTATTTATTGAACTTCACATGAATTTAAAATGTCAAAAAAATAATAATATCTAAAATATTAGAAGTCAGTTTAAAAATAGAAATAGTGGCCTTGCAGACGATGAGCAATTGGTAGCTCTCCGTTCAGCCATCAGGTAACCGTGACAGTGTCGAAATGAACGTTTTTTGCGACATAAACGGCCATATCTTTTTTTCCCGCTAACTTAGAAGTTTGATTTTTTCACAGCTTTAAGGGACCGCAGACCTGCCTATATGGTATTAATTTCAACTCGATACCTTCTCGCGTTCCCGAGATAAAGTGTCTTGACAGACCGACGGACGGACAACAAAGTGATCCTATAAGGGTTCCGTTTTTTCCTTTTGAGGTGCGCCCAGCTGGGCGATAGTAAGTAATACTGAAGCACCTACCTTCAATTTTATCTGCGAGCATCCGCCGTACCATTGTGCTGCCCAGCATGAAGACATGGTAACAGCTCGAAGGACCAACTTCTGCACTGAAGCCATAATTGCTTGCTAAGACGAATGGTTGTGGCTGCTCTTCCCTCCATGTAACTGAAATTGACCACAATTCAGATATAGTGTCTTTTATTTCGCCATGACGTATTCAGAAAGCATTCTGTACTAGTCGAAGACTCATAGTTTAGGCTACGGGATCATCGTCTTCCAGCTGCGGTCTTCTCGTCCAACTATAATTTAGGTGTTTTTAAGGCTAGAGTGAATAGGCTCTTAATAAACTTGTGCGCCTCACCATCAATGATTGCATCACTGCTTACCGTCAGGTGGGATCGCAGTCAAGCACTGGATTATATCAATAAAAAAAAAATGAAAGAAATACTCACAGCCTTACCTTTGAATCTGAGTTTATGACTAGGGCTCCAGGGCCCGGGGCCCCGGTGGCTGCTCGTCACGCCCGGCAGACGGCTGGTGGCGCACTGCGGCATTGCACAAAGCAAGTCTAGTCTAGACCAGCTGGCTGCACTGCGCAGGTCTGAGCCACGATCAATACTGCGATGTGAGGTGTGGCTTAAGGGTGTGGCGATGCAATTCTGAATTTCCGCGCGTTGTATTTTTTTTTTTTTGCTTGGATACTAAGTCTTTTAAGCCGTGTCTACGTATGAATAGTTAGTTTGTTTACCATTGGAAAATGGATGTACTAATTCTAATGTTTTTTGTAATATTTGGCAGCAAATCTATGAAATCAACCTTCTCGGCAAACTTCGCTGAGGTATTCAACACTACAATAAAATTCTCAGCTCCATTTTACCGAGATCGCGCCTGTTTCAATGATTCCACATATTGTCCAGTTATGCAGACACTTGAGATACAAAACTACACCAATTTTACAGCACAATAGCCACTAGGAATCAATTTGCGAATAGTTAAACAGCCACTGAACTTCACTCAAAGAAATCCCGCCAAAATCTCCCCCTCCCCCCATGTATCTTGCAAAATGTTGCAACTCATAAAATTTGTAGTGTTGCCTAAACAATAATTTATTTATTTAACAATTTATTTATCTATATATGTATGTATTTAGAAATATATAAGTATGTTTATCAGTTGTCTAGTACCCATAACACAAGCTCTGCTTAGCTTGGGACTAGACGGCGTTGTGTGATAGTCCTTGAATATTATTATTATTATTAATTGCTATATACTGAAATTAATTAAAAATGACTTTAAACAAAAAAAAAACCGGGACTGGCTACCTTGGATAATCTATATATATAAAAGGAGAAACTGACTGACTGACATATCAACGTACAACCGAAACTACTGGGACTAGAAGAGTGAAATTAAGCACAAGGTTTCCTTTTATGGCGTAGGCGAGCACTAAGAGAGGATTTTCCAAAATTCACCTCCTAAGGGAATGAAACGCGGGTCCAAAGTTTGTATGGAGAAACCTATTTTCACGCGGGCGAAACCGCTGGCAGAAGCTAGTATGTAATATATTTTTGGCAATATATTGTTAGACAATAACAGCGCAGCGCCATCTAGCGTTCAACCACAAAACTTTATGTAAACAAGGAAAACAAAAAACAAGAATACTTTTATGTAACAATAGTATGGAGGCGGCCGATCGCGTGAGGCAACGGCAACGGTCCTCACGCCCCAACCGCCGCCGGGATTCCGATCCCGATTTCCGGCCACCGTAGGCGTGGGCTTGCGGACGGCGGGCAATGGGTGGCCCGCCGTCCGACCGTCCGGTAACCGTCCGGACCAAGCCCAAGTACTGGGGCCATGGGTAGTGTGAAAACGAAACCCGGACCCTGGGACGAAGGCAACGAAGGAACAGGAGTGGGTTTTTAGTCAGTAAAAGTCTGACACTATCTCTCGCTCCGCCCAAGAGCGGGATTTGTCATAAGATGATTTTCCCACATAAAAAAAAAAAAAAAAAATGTAACAATAGTATATTTTGATACGTGTGAAGAAAGTTTGTCATTGCGATTGCGACCGAGGCGACATTCGCCCGAGCCGTAGGCGAGAGTGTTATGGAGCCGAGGGCTACAGTGACAAATTTCCACGGGTATCAAACGACGTTTTTCAATACACTTGCGAAGACATAATGGTCAAACGCCAGCCTACACATAATTTAAAAAAAAACATAAAATAACGGGTGTTGACACGTGACTCCTGGGGTTCGCTTAACGCCCAGCTTGAAACGATAAATGTAATAAAATTGTGACGGAGGTGAAAATGCGCACTTTTCTGCACTAGTGTGAAAAATTGTAAATTGCGTGCCTAAAAGCTTTAGGGATAAGAGCGGGTTTTCGAGAAAGTCTGTACAAAATGTGTATTGAAATTTTATATGCTAGCAAATATATTAAGCGTCGCCACAACGAGCGGTCCTGTGCGTCTCGCATCCATCGGATTCCAGCGACCTTAACTAGGTCATCGGTCCACCTTATAAGGGGGCTTCCGTCGCTGCGTCTTCCAGTACGCGGTCGCCACTCCAGAACCTTTCGTCCCCAACGGCCATCAGTTCTGCGAGCAATGCCCTGCCCATTGCCACTTAAGTTTGGCGACTCTTCATGCTATGTCGGCAACCTTGATTCTCCTGCGGATATCTTCACTTCTAATTCAATCACGCAAAGAAACTCCGAGCATAGCCCTTCCATTGCCCTTTGAGTGACTTTAAGCCTTCTGATAAGGCCCATTGTAAGCGACCACGTTTCGGAGCCATATGTCATCACTGGCAACACGCACTGGTCCATAGACATTCGTCTTGAGACACTGTGGCATATTGGACGAGAAGACACCGCGCAGCTTCCCGAACGCTGCGCAGCCGAGTCGGATACGACGATTGACCTCTTTCTCCTTTTTCGTTCCCTTGCGTGATCGCGTCAGAAATGAAGATATCGGCAGGAAAACCAAGGTTACAGACATAGCCCGAAGAATCGCCAAAGTTAAGTGGCAGTGGGCATGGCACATTGCTCGCAGAACAGATGTTCGATGGAGACAAAAGGTTCTGGAATGGCGACCACGTACCGGAAGACGCTGCGTTGGAAGGCCTCCCACTAGGTGGACCGATGACCTGGTGAGGGTCGCGGGAATCCGATGAATAAGAGACGCGCAGGACCGGTCATTATGGCGACATTTGGGGGAGGCCTATGTCCAACAGCGGATGTCTTTCTGATGAAAACAGTTTAATCAGAATCCAGTTCTTCAAATTTGCTAATCTCTGCATCACTTTGTGAAGTGTCTGAATAGTGGCAAATGGAATAATAAGAAGGCGAATTGTTCCTAACAATGAAAATAATAGTTTTTTTAAACTAATTATTATGATTTAAATAATATATTTAGCTAATTTGGATTAAACAATAACGTTTTCACTTCACCTAGATTTAACTTAGATTCAGTAATATAAACCAAAAAAAAAAACGTTATTAATACGCAAATAAGTTTTCTTTGCAAACCGTACTTTACAATCAACCTTTGACACATCGAGGTTATTGACTTTCCTATTCTTATTTGGAACGCATAAATAAAAATAAAAATAAAAAAGCCTTATATTTCTTACAAAAGATTACAAAAATAAACTTATTTCTAATTTTATCTGCAATATTTAAATGTATTTCTTTTAATTATATATATCAAAATTCTACTGTGGTTGTAAGAACCCCTCGTTCTCGAAGGTGAAGGCTTCCTCTAGAGACTGCCATTTATCCCTGTTTTTTGCCATCTCCATCCACTGTTTGCCAGCCGCTTGTATGATATCGTCAGTCCACCGGGCAGCTGGTCTACCTCTCTTTCTGGTGCCTGATGGGCCCTTCCAGGATGTTATTCTGGCTGTCCATCTGCTATGTGTTAGTCTGGCTATGTGTCCAGCCCAACGCCACTTAAGCTTTTTGCACTGAATCAGAGCGTCTATAACTTTCGTCTTCTTTCGGATTGTAGGAACGCATAGTACGGAACGAAAGGATTCGTTGCTTGTACAATGCGTTCCAAATAAGAATAGGATTTATTGCCATGTTGTGACGTCACGTCAAACTGTCAAATCGAAGAATTATTATGGTGAGCAAAACAAGAAATTTTTAAAATATAATTTATTTACGAACTGTAAACGAAAATAGTTTAATCAGAATCCAGTTCTTCAATTTTGCTCACCTCTGAGTTCTTCAATTTTGCCCAATTTCTTGCAATTTGACAGTATGACGTGACGTCACAACATGGCAATCGATCATATTCTTATTTGGAACGCATTGTATTGATTTGTATGGCACAGCGTGCACTGGATCGGCAATACTGCTCGCTCAGATCGGTATTTCTGCCGATGACGTCATCTGCATTGAGCGCCGCGCCCACAGAGTACTTTTTCTATATAGGCATGGCCGCGCCATTCGGATCCCGATCGCTTCGAGTTCTGACGTGTTTGTTGCGACGATTCACGAACGATGAACGAAGAAGTTTTAATTACTTTAGTGGAGAAACACGAAGAGCTTTATAATCTTAAACATAGACATTATCATAATCAACAGAGACGAGACAATATTTGGGAAGAAATTGGGGAAATATTGAATGAAAGTGGTGAGTAAATAATTTATAGGAGATGTAACATTTTTTTATGAGACTCCGCTCATAACCTAGCCAAGTTTCAACCGTTACGTGTCGAATTCCGTTCTCTCTGTCCGGTCTCGGTGTCATTAACTGTAGAAAACGATAAGTTGGTAGCCATGTTGACGCGCCTGAGTCGGCCGCTCGTTCTACAATGTCGTTCTACAATAACAAAGGATGTAGCGTTGAACATTGTAGAAACGATAACAATTCATTTTGAACGATGTGAACTTGGCTACGAATTTTCTATTCGTTTGTTCTGACCACGTGACTTAACGTTGAGATGATGTCATTCCCATACATTTGATTAGTTTTCGACTAGCGTTAACGATTGCAGATTATCAACTTGGCTAGGGGTGCTGTACCTTTTAGGAACGCTGGGAAACTAACCCCTGAATAGAATAAAATAGTAGTTTTTCCTTGTTATTATTACGTGTACTGATATATTCATTTATAGACGTTATTATTGAAGTGTATGCATTTATTACTGAGCATGTAACTTGGGTATAATTATAAAGGGCAGCGAGGCGCGAGGCGCACAGCAATGCATGTAGTGTAACACAGACTAAGGGAAGTGTTGCCACTATCTAATAGAATAGAATAGAATAGAATAGAATAGAATAGAATAGAATAGAATAGAATAGAATAGAATAGAATAGAATAGAATAGAATAGAATAGAATAGAATAGAATAGAATAGAATAGAATAGAATAGAATAGAATAGAATAGAATAGAATAGAATAGGAAAATAATATGAATATTGTGGTACATGGTGAATTACGCACGCCCGCGTGGTGGATTACGGCCCATTCCCTCTCCTAGAGAGGAGGCCTGCGTCCCAGCATTGGGAACATTAAAAGGCTGATTATGCGAGGATATGTAACAATAATTATTGTTTAGGCAACACTGCCGATTTTAAGAGTTGCAACATTTTGCTACTTATATGCGCATGGAGTTATTGGCGGGGTTTCTTCGAGTGAAGTTCAGTGGCTGATTTAGTGGATATTGTGAAGTAAAACTGGTGTAGTTTTGTATCTCAAGTGTCTGCGCAACTGGACAATATGTGGAATCATTGAAACAGGCGCGATCTCGGTGAAATGGAGCTGAGAATGTTATTGTAATGTTGACTACCTCAGCGAAGTTTGTCGAGAAGGTTGACTTGATATATTTGCTGCAAAATACTACAAAATAGTAGTAACAGTAATTTTAACCACTGTGCGGTGGTGCTTGAATTAGTATATGTTTACCATCAAGAGCTTCATCGTTCATGAAAATATCCCAAATCCAATTAAAAAATGTTCTAATAAAAGATTACTATGTGTCCATAGTTGTTGCGGTATGTTGGTCTCTGGTGCTGCATCTGTTTACCTCACAACGAGTACCTACGTACAAACTTGGGGGGTGACTGGATGTGGTCTTAGTTATAAGCGAAATTCACGAGAATGTACTGCCTACAAACTGCTATGCAGTTTGGCAGATGTTATAAATGATTTGTGATGTAACAAATTAATAAAAACCCGAGACCGCGTTTGGAAAATTCCATCGTTTATGAAAAGATCTTTCTGATCTAATCCAGAAGCTGGGCTGGAAGCGGGTACTGGCATGATAATATGTTGTAACACATTCCATATCATAATATTACCAGTTGTTTGAATAATTTATCTCACTGCACGCTCGCCTAGTCTATAACTATTTAGCAAAGAGCGAAACGCATTTCCAGTAACCAAATATCAAAAAAAACAAAATACATTCATTGCGATCCAGGCGGTGCGATTGTGGAAAGCGTTGCCATTACCAATTAGGCAAGCCCAGTCACTAGTTTCTTTCAAAAATCTAGTTAAAAACCATCTACGTTATTTAATTTCTTTCACTTTACTTACTTTATTTTTTTTTTTTTCTCTTTTTCTTTCCTTTTTTAATGAGTTTGTGTAACATATTATAATATGTATGTATACATTTATAGTTTTGACTGACCTGTTGGTCTAGTAGTTAGTGGCCCTGACTGCTATGCCGGAGGTCGTGGGTTCGATTCCCACCCAGGACAAATGTTTGTGTGATGAGCACGTTCATTTGTTCTATGTCTTGGTGTAATTTACCTATATAGGGTGACTGGCAATTAGTGTACGATACTTAAACACGTGATTGTGCTCATGATAACAAACAATTTTTATTATTGGAGCGAAACCGAAAAATATCAGCTGTTCAGTACATTAGGCAAACATAAATGTACTGAACAGCTGATTTTGTTTTCACGATTCCAGGTTTGTTGCCATAGTAAAAATTGTTGGTTATCATGAGCACAATCACGTGTTTAAGTATCGTACACTAATTACCAGTCACCCTATATATTGTATGTATTTAGAAATATATAAGTATGTTTCCATAACACAAGATCTGCTTAGCTTGGGACTAGACGGCGTTGTGTGATAGTTGTGGAATATTATTATTATCATCACATAATAGTTATGTATTGTGTTTTACTTAAAGATAGATTAATTTGTTAGCGGTGCACCACTGTTTAAGTTCACACTTATAGTCAAGACCGCCATTGTACCCATAGAAGTAAGTTTATATGTTGTGTTACTTTGTTTTTTGGTTTACAACAAAGTTTATTCTATTTTATTAATTTTGCAGGTAAAGCATGTAGAGAACGTTGGACAAAAATAAGAGATAATCATCGAAAAGCATTGCAGTTGCGGAAAACTAAACGTGGTCAAGCAGCTATCAAAATGAGACCCCCAAAATACAACAAAGAGTTAAAATTTTTGATACCATATCTACAAGACGACGAAAATCGGTGTTCAAATATACCAAATATTGATCATTTAACAAACACAGAACAATCAAGTCTAAATAGCCCATTATCTGTTGTCACATCTCCTATTCCATCTCCCCAGTGTGGTACCAAAAGTAGTTCTAAAAAAGCGAGATCCAGAAATTCGGACGAAATTTCAACTGCATCAGTGATGAAAGAATATTTGGAACACAGAGAAAGTATTCGTAATACTCAAGTAAATTCAAATTCTATTTCATATTCAGATGAACAGGATACTCTCATCGGCTTTTTTATTAATATGGCAAGAACAGTTAAAAGTTTTCCTATTCAAGAACAAATCAAAATAAAAAATGAAATTTTCACAATTGTAAATAACACTGAACTAAGGTTGGCAATGCAATCCACTTTTCCATATCCGATGGCAGGTTACACTACTGATATGCGAATGAGACAAGAAGCATCTACATCTATTCAGAATACTGTTATGCTATCTCAGCCTCAATCAACAGTTAGCAATGTGCCCACATCTTCACACGAGACCAGACATGAAACAGTTCAGAACACTGCATTGCTATCTCAACCCCGAGTAATCCAGAACACTGTGAATACGACTTCATCTGTGCATCAGACGAGATCAAATCAAGTTGACAAGACAGCAAAATTGTTATCTCAACCTCAAGTGCTCAAGAGCAATGTGGATGACGTGTCATCTGCTCACCAGACGATACAAAAAGCAGTTGAGAATAATACTACAATCCTAGCTCAACCTCAAGTGAAGCTTGAACAATGTGAATGCTCCCCGAACAGTACAAGCAGTTGAAATAGTACTAACAAAAGAAGACCACCACCACCAAATTTGATTAATGGCTAGTATCTACCTAACTACATACTACATACACGCACCATCACAGGGGCTCGGGGTCTCGAGCACCCATTTTAAATAAATAGTGGGTGCTGAGCTCAGGGGTGATTCTCAAGGGAGAATAGATATCAAGAAACAGATCAGTAATCGCCTTTTAGGCAGGGACTCAAACTGTAACCGTAATAAGTGTTTTTAACACTGTTTTTTAAAACAGTTTTAACAGAAAAACACTTTTAAATGTAACAGATACAATAATGTTACCGAATCAAACTGTAACCTTTTATATGTGTTAATAAGTGTTAATATGTGTAACAGAAATAATCGGTTTTAGTATAGCTTTAGGTAGGTATAAGTAATTGCACAGTACGGCAACAACGCGTGGCGGCCGTAAGAGTGTTAGACGCGCGTTGTTAAAGCCTACGACGATCTTCAGTACACACACACTGACGCATTAAACATAACATAATTATATTTGTTTTGTTAAGTTCCGATTCCGACTTCCGATAGGCACACGCCATTATTTTTTTATCTCAAGTCACCATCTCTTGCTTACAATACACTAAGTACCAGAAAGCATGCCTCGTAATAAAACCAATACCGTTCACAGATATTTTACATTTATTGGAATTGTCATGCGAAATAGGCACTCTAGTTATATACAGGGTGTTAGGTGCATCGTGTGCCAAATTGAAATGGTCGATTGGAGGGGTCATCTGCTATCCTTTCAGACCCTTAAACACTTCTCATGCCCTGTGGTTTCTTTTTCATCGACTTTTTATTACTTTATGAAAATAAAACCCAAATTTTGTCATTCAAATACCAATTTAAAAAAATATATAAGACCCATTGGCCCATTGTAAGCGACCATGTTTCAGTGCCATATGTCATCACTGGCAACACGCACTGGTCATAGACTTTCGTCTTCAGACACTGTGGTATGTTGGACGAGAAGATACCGCGCAGCTTCCCGAACGCTGCCCAGCCGAGTCGGATGCGACGATTGCCTTCTTTCTCAAAGTTAGATCTACCCAACTGGATTGTCTGTCCCAGGTAAACGTAATCGTCTACACGTTCGAGTGCAGAGTCCTTAATCGGAGTGGGTGCTACATGGTTATTTACCATGACTTTGGTTTTGTCCATATTCATTTTAAGACCCACTCTTTCGGAAGCTCTACTAAGGTCATCGAGCATTGTACTGAGCTCCTCCGTGGTCTCAGCCGTGACTACAATATCGTCGGCAAACCGAAGGTGAGTGATGTACTCGCCATTAACATTAATCCCTAGTCCATTCCAGTCCAGAACCTTGAAGTCATCGTCCATTGCAGCCGTAAACAGTTTCGGAGAAATGACGTCTCCCTGCTTCACACCCCGCTGCAAAAAAAATAGGTTTCGAGGTCCGGTCCTGAAGGCGGACTGACATTGTGGCCTTCTCGTACAAACACTTCAGCACTTCGATGTACCGATAGTCAATCTGGCACCGTTGGAGAGATTGCAGTACAGCCCTAGTCTCGGTCGAATCAAAAGCTTTTTCGTAGTCCACGAACGCTAAGCATAGAGGCAGGTATACTCCTCGGTCTTCTGTATAACCTAGAGCGTATGTATGTGGTCTACGGTGCTGAAACCTTTTCGGAATCCGGCTTGTTCGGGAGGCTGGTAGTCGTCAAACCTGCGCGCGAGACGATTCGTGATGACTCTGGAAAACAGCTTGTAGACATGGCACAGAAGTGAGATGGGCCTGTAATTCTTAAGCAGTGCATTGTCGCCTTTCTTAAAGAAAAGTATCACCACACCTTTGCTCCATGCCAGTGGCGTCTTTCCCTCAAGTATGACGGAATCGAACAACTTTTGATGGGTCTTTTGGACCGGTTTTCCACCCGCCTTCAGGAGTTAGGCTATAATTCCGTCGTCACCCGATACCTTGTTGTTTTTAAGCTGCTTCAGAGCCATCCTAATCTCGTACAGGCTGACTTCCGGGATATCCTCGGTATAGTGCCGGGTTAATCTAGCTCTTGGGTCGTTTGCTAGATTCGATGTGGGTTTTGTGACAGACGTGTACAGCTGTCCATAGAATGCCTCGATCTCTCCCAGGAGCTCCGATTTAGCGGATATGACTCTGCCACCGTCGGTCTTCAGTTTCGTGAGCGAGCCAGCTCGCGTGCCCTGTAGACAGATCTCTTGCAAAAACCATGGAGCCTTTATTCCGCTCGATCGCGTCCTCAATCCGTTCGGAATTAAAGAGGCGGAATAGAATAGAATAGAAAAAAAAGAAAATAAAAGAGACGAAAAAACGACGACGACGACGACGGGACGAGAGATTAAAGAGGCGGAGATCGCGTTTTAAGGACTTCCGTCTATTGAGCTGCCGGTAGATGACTGCAGAATCATCTTACGCCTCTCTTTCAAGAGTTCGAAAGTTTGACCAGGGAGCCTTTTCTTCTTTGTACGACGAGTCTTAACAAACTTAGACCCGACCGTATGGACAGTTTCCACGAACCCATACTTTTTTAGCCACCTAGGCATTCGAAACGATTGTGAAGTTCGAGCTGAAAGCTCTCGGAGTTTTGAATTTGGATCTGTTCTGGACGGAGCGTAGACTTCATCAGTCGAGATCTTTCAAGCTTGATATGTGCCAGAATCGCCACGCTTGCCATGCGGGTTGGCGATCGGAGTGTGGTTGTTGCAATTCACAGAGAATGCTGCTGCCCATTCTCTGGTAAGTCCCTTAGTCGCCTCTTAAGACACCCACGGGAAGAGATGGAATGGTGTTATTCTTTACGTCCAGACACCATACGGAACAATTAATTCACTAAAATGCTGGTTTCTTGGATCCATTAATTCAACTAAACCTTCACTATGCAACGCACACTCCGAACATTTCCCACCCCACTTCTCTTATTATGGCGGTAAGTCCCCTCTTTGAGGAATGGCTGGAAAGACCACATGGCGTCCTTACCTACCGCATGACGCAGGTCCTCACCGGACATGGTAAGTTCGGGAGGTTCCTGCACCGAATTCGTGCGGAAGACACGCCCGGGTGTCGCCACTGTGTGGAACGCCCGGAGGACACGGTGGAGCATACGGTGGAGTTGTGCCCCGCTTGGGCAGAGCAACGCCGTGTCCTCGTGGGGGCGATCGGCGGCAGTGATCTCTAGCGCCGGGCATTGGTACAGGCCATGGTCCGGAGTGAGGAGGAGTGGCAGGCGGTCGCCTCCTTCTGCGAAGCAGTAATGCTAGCAAAGGAGGCGGCCGATCGCGTGAGGCAACAGCAACGGTCCTCACGCCCCAACCACCACCGGGATTCCGATCCCGATTTCCGGCTACCGTAGGCGCAGGCTTGCGGACGGCGAGCAATGGGAGGCTCGCCGTCCGACCGTCCGGTAACTGTCCGGACCGAGCCCAAGCCGTCGACGGCGCGTATTGTTCCACGCGCGCCTCAGGGTGATGTCAGCAAATCGTAGGGGCCCAGCAGGGTCGAAGCCTACTGGGGCCACGGGTAGTGTGAAAGCGAAGCCCGGGGCCGCGGGATGAAGGCAAAGAGGGAACAGGAGTGGGTTTTTTGTCAGTAAAAGTCTGACACTATCTCTCGCTCCACCCAAGAGCGGGATTTGTCATTAGATGATTTTCCCACCCTAAAAAAAAAAAACCACACTTCTCTTCAGTCAAACTTTTCGTTTCCGAATCCGAATAATTTAGTTTATTTTCAATTTCTTCTGTATCATCTTCAAATAATGTGGGACTGTCAAGACGCACAACTTCTTGTTGAAGTGGTAAATATCTAGATTTAGGAAATCTAGATAGATTTAGGATAGTCTTCGTCCTTATCCAGACGGGTTTTTTTCTTATAAGAAAAAAATTGATTGCGAATAATCCTCCTAATATACTTCGGACTCTATCAAGATATTGGAACTATCAGGACGCACAACTTCTTGTTGAAGTGGTAAGAAGTTAATTTTAGGATGGTTGTCACCTTGATCCAAACAAGATTTTTTTTTAAAGAAAGGATTGATTGATCCATTGCAGTCAATACTGTTCACATAAACTTAAATTTTAAATCACGAATATTTTCAATACTGTTTTACACGTATTCAACAGACTGCGGCTAGATTTCGGCTATCTAATGCTTTATTAACCATAAAAAGTACATTGTAAATTTGGCAACGCTGCGTTTACCTGTTACACTTATTAACACTGTTAACACTTTTATATCTGTTACAGATATGTTACGGTTACACTTTTGTAAGTGTTTTGGGTTAACACATTGAAAACACATTTATAAGTGTTACATATTTGATTCTGTTACCAATTCAACATGTAACACTTATAATTCTGTAACCTTTATGAAGGTGTTTTTAAGTCCCTGCTTTTAGGTTACATAATATGTATAAATTATAATATTTCTTGATACTAAAAACTAGTTTAATTTTTATTTAATGGTTTCATTTTATATTTTTATCTGTCATACTGTATGGATCAGAATGTTGGGCTGTGAAAAAGATTGCACGTAGCGGAGATGAGAATGTTAAGATGGATGTGTGGTGTGACGGGAATGGATAAAGTGAGAAATGAGTATATTAGGGGAAGTTTGAAAGTGGCGCCAGTGACTGAAAAATTGAAAAAATTGAAAGGGAATCGTTTGTCTTGGTATGGTCATGTGAAGAGGAGGGATGAAACGCATGTTACTAAAAGAGTTATGAGTTTACATGTGGATGGATGGCGAGGGAGAGGGAGACCAAAGAAAAGATGGATGGATTGTGTGAAGAGTGATATGAAATAAAAGGAAGTTAGTGATAGCATGACGAATGACAGGGCAGAATAGAAGAAAAAAGCATGTTGCGCCGACCCCAAATAACACGGGACAAGGGCAGGAAGATGATGACGATTTTATATTTTTATCAAACATAATTAGTTATTCATTAAGCAGTATGTAAGTAGGACATTTATATATATTTGTCGGTCGATCAGTGTGCATTTCTCTTCTCACACTTCGCCACTTTTTCGACTCCCATCAAATGAGTATGAGCACCCATGAGGTTTTCTAAATGTCGGCGCCACTGCACCAACATCATGCAACTTACTTTTTTACACACTCTGCTAGCTAACACCTTAAGTTGTACATAATCTATGTGTTGTATTGTATTTTTATTTTTTATTATTTCCTTTATTCGATGTAAATTACCATATAAATTACATTTTTAAATATATTTTTTAAACAAGATCATACAAAAAAAAAACATTTAGAAATATAAAAAATAGTACCCCACCGGTATCGGGAACAGGGTCCAAGCTACCGGCGGTCAGGGCTCCAGAAAAGGGAACCTCCTAACAATGCGACATTGCCCGACACGACTATCGGTACAATGATCGCTGAGTCCACATCCCACATGTCAACAACCTCGCGAGCCAACTCAATATACTTGATTTGTTTATCTTTCTTGGCTTTTACGAGGTTCTCTATCCATAGTTGGTTAGTATAAACTAGTGTTAGTACTTATAGCTACCGGAAAGAATTTTTTATGAATTATACGCCACAGGGGCATGCAGGCGTACCCAATGGTCCAGTATGGGACTGTCCCACCTGTCCGCTATTGTCTTCAGGATGATGTTGGGGCTGACGCGTACCCTGCGCATGATGGAGGCGCATCGCTTTCGCATAATGGTATGAAAGCCATCAATTTCTGCCTCTACGAACATACCGGATGCACATTCATGCTACGCGCCGTTCCGTTAGGAGCAGTGGTGGCCGAGTGGTAACGGCCCCGAGTTACGAGTTGTAAGTTGCGGGTTCAAACCCAGCCAGGCGCATTACTTCGTGTAATTTATTTCATCACCACTGTTCTCAAAACGGTGAAGGAAAACATCGTGAGGTAACCGGCATGTCCTAGAACCAAAAAAATCGAAGACATGTGACATCCACCAACCCCCACTGGGCCCGTATGATGGATTACTGCCCATTCTCTCTCCTAGAGAGAGGAGGCCTGAGTCCCAGCAGTGGGAACATTATAAGATTATGAATGAACTATGACTGAATATGCTATGCTATATATGCTAAAAAAAACAAAACAGAAATTACTGTATTATGCAGAACATGTTATTGGAAGTGTCCTGTGGAATATGTATATATGTGAGGGTTGTAGTGCAATAGATGGTCGATGGGGACGAAAGGTTCTGGGTGGCGATCTGATAGGACTGTCTGTTGTGGTGACACTTGACTTATGACCAACAGTGAACGTCTTTCGGATGAAATGAAGATAATAATAATGATGTTTGAATACAAAGACAATAAATTCTGGGCCCTGTTGAAGCTGAATTTGGAAAAATCCTTTCTTAGGACTCGCCTACGTCATAAAAGGATATTTTGTGCATTTCGCGCTTCCGTCTTGGGCGGAACGGGAGATAGTGTCAGACTTTTACTGACTAAAAACCCACTCCTGTTCCTTCGTTGCCTTTCGTACCAGGGCCGAGTCGAATCAGACACTTGGCCCCAGTAGGCTTCGAACTTGCTGGGCCCCTACAGTTGCTGACATCTCCTTGAGGAGCGCGTGGAACAGCAGGCGCCGTCGACACGGTGGCCAGAAATCGGGATCGGAATCCCGGCGGCGGTTGGGGCGTGAGGACCGTTGCCTCACGCGATCGGCCGCCTCCTTCGCTAGCATTACTGCTTCGCAGAAGGAGGCGACCGCCTGCCACTCCTCCTCGCTCCGGACCATGGCCTGTACCAAGGCCCGGCACGAGAGATCGCCGCCGCCGATCGCCCAAACGAGTACACGGCGTTGCTCTGCTCAAGCGGGGCACACCTCTACCGTTTGCTCCACCGTGTCCTCCGAGCAGTCCACACAGTGGTGACACCCAGGCGTCGCTTCCGCACGAATCCGGTGCAGGAACTTCCCGAACTTACCGTGTCCGGTGAGGACCTGCGTCATGCGGAAGGTAACGACGCCGTGTTGCCTTTCCAGCCACTCCTCAAAGAAGGGACTTACCGCAACAGTTTCGGCTGTGCTTTGATATTTCAGTCAGTCAGTTTCTCCTTTTATATGTGACCTTTTATTATCATACAATCGTACATCAATGATATGGCCAAATGGGGATTGACATATCATCAAATGTTGACGGTTAAACGATCTGGCCAGTTTTAGTTGGCCATATCATGAAGTGATCAATTCTAAGATCTGGTGATGACATATCTAATTATCTCAAGTAGTCATAGATGCTCTATCAAAACAAAATGCAGTGTTGTATCTACTGGAGCCCTCGGTGCGCGAGTCCGACATAAAATTTATAAATCAGTCTTTTGTAAACGGGATCAATTAGACCTCGTAACGCGCTAAAAAAAAACTTTTAGTTTCATAAACGTTTAAGGTCTAATAAGCCCCCTACATGTTTCTTCGTTGTCTAGTACTCATAGCAAAAGCTCTGACACCACGAAATCATCATCATCATCATCATTTCAGCCGAAAGACGTCCACTGTTGGACATAGGCCTCCCCCAAGCGTCATCACAATGACCGATCCTGTGCTTCTCGCATCCACCGCACTCCCGCGACCCTCACCAGGTCGTCGGCACACATATTTATGTGTGTGTGGCCACGACATATTTATAGATTATTATTTAATTTTGTTAAATCAATATATGAGCAGGACGACACTATTCTTTCATCTCTTTCTTACTCAAGCAATACCTGTCAGTTAGTAACTAACATCAACTAGTAAGTATTTATAGATCAACACATTTCTGGACGCACGTGGCAAAATAGAGAACTAATATGAAATGTACTGGATTTGACGTATTTCCTGGACAAGTAGCGCCACCATTCAATCGCATAAAACTATTTGTCAATTTATATAACCATCGAGTATACGACAAATTTATGAATGCATGCGGCGAAATTGAGAACTAACGTGTCTTGATAGCTTTTCATTAGATCCCTTAGCAAGTAACGCCCCCCTCAGATAAATAAAATGATTTGTCAGTCATATTATTGATCCGGAGTTACGTCCTGCGCAGTGAAGTTAGATTTTTCTAGTCTAAATTTCCTTTACGTGCCCGGTTCAGTTCACCGCCTGCCGTTGACAGTGCAAATGGCCGGTTGGCGGTGGACTCGGTGTGTGCCGAGTTGGTCCTTCGAGCCGGATTTAAAGCTTCGGACTCTTCAAATTGCAGCCCTACTTCTTAGCAGGTGAGTGTTTGAATTATTCTTAAGATCCTACCACCCATTTTTGAACTAAGATTTTGCGATTATTGTTATTGAGAAAGGTGTGGTCTTCATCCTGACTTTTTTTTTTGTATTAGGGACTTTTATACAAATGTGCATGTCCATCCTGATTTTGTTTAAGTACAAAGGATACGACAAGTTGGACATTCTATTTTTTTTTTGGCATTGCTATTTAATCCTTTTTTGACATCAATTTTATTCCTTTTTTAGTTATTTGCCAGCTGCGGTCTCCCCATCTGATTATAATTTAGATGTCTTCAAAGCTAGAGTAAATAGGCTCTTAAAAAGTTATTTTGCACTTTTTAGTGTTTTTAAAATCGGAACCCTTATAGGATCACTTTGTTGTCCATCTGTCCGTCTGTCGCCTCGTCGTTTATACCGCATACATCGAGGGACTGGAACAATATTCATTATATGTCAGTAATATCAATGTCTTACAAGTGTTGGTGTTCTGTTTCAGACTCTGTACCTACCGGGTGAAGTTCCAGTCAGGTTAGCATGAGCAGGGCGGCATGCTGACTTGAACGAGACTCCGCCTAATACATCTCAGGTAAGCGATTGTCTATAGATTTTTAGTTTCAAAGGGTTCGGACGGATGAAATAAAAATCACATGTAGCGGAGATGAGAATGTTGAGCTGAATGTGTGGTGTGACGAGAATGAATAAAGTGAGAAATGAGTATATTAGGGGAAGGTGGCGCCAGTGACTGAAAAGTTGAAGGGGAATCGTTTGTTTTGGTATCTTCATGTGAAGAGGAGGGATGAAACGAATATTATTAAAAGAGATACGACACATGTGGAAGGGTGGAGAGGGAGAGGAAGGCCAAAGAAAATATGGATGGATTGTGTGAAGAGTGATATGAAAGAAAAGGTAGGACAGGGCATAATAGAAGAAAAAAACGTGTTGCGCCGACACCAAATAACACGGGACAAGGGCAGGATGATGTTAAAGGGGTTCGAACATTTTTCTTTGGCAGCTGTCATTGTATCGGCCATCTTGAATTTTCATCGTCAAATCAATAAGACGACGGGTGGTGTCGCAAGCTGCGCGCACATAGTACTATTTGGCTATGCGACGCCATTTTGTTATCGTTAGGGTATTTTTTGTTCTATTTGTGGTAATTATAGGTATATAAGGGGGCTGCAAATGTAATATTTCGGTGAATCGTGAGAGTGTTTATGGTGTGAAGTAAATATTAAAGGAGGAGGGTTGATGAGAGGCGTTTTTCGCTCATAACATAATCAAAAAAGAAAGTTTCTGTTTGCGACAATTTTTAAATGCTTCTTGAAGATATTTTTTTTTATTCAGTGATATTTACAAACCATATTCCTAAAGATAGGTTACTGTGTTATTAAAATTATACTTTTTACATTACAGGTTCCAAATAAACGAGTAGGATCATCATCTCGTTGCTACAATAGCTGCAGCATCTATGTGATCATCAGGTCAGGTCGCAGCCAAGTCAACCTCATCCTGCCTGCCTATTCTGATGGGTCACATGCAACACCAACCTTCTACGTCACCAAGGAGCAATAGAAATATGTCGCTTCGCTAGACTCAAGGGAAATAACATAGACTGACCCTGCTGACTCTCCAGGATCCGACAAGCCACATGCATCAGCAACCAGTGAACAACAAGGGAAGAAATATACCAGCTTGCTATCTGCAGTGGCCTATATGGAAACCAATCAATAGACTGCGCACCCAAGTATGCCGTTGCAAACATAACCTAGCAAAAATGGGGGATTATAGACCCCTCCGACATTCAGTGCGAGTGTGGTGCTCCTGACCAGACCCACACCCCACAGCCCACTTATTAAGGTGCCCAGTGTCCTAATATCTGCAAAAATGCCACTGACGCCAGTATAAACCTGGCAACTTACTGGGCCCAAAAACTTCGAGAAGAAGAAGCCAGCTATCAGATCAAATGCTCATCCAGCTCAAGGTATTCCAGCTAAACCAGGACCTGCGCCAACTCAGAACCCACCGGGGTGTAAGTGGCTCTACCTCCACCTGCAGAGCCAAAGCCAACCTCACCTGCCCGCGGTGCACCCTGCTGAACTTACCAACGAGGCTCTGGCGAACCTATGTAATTTTTATGCTGGCGGTCAAATTCAAAGAAGCTTAATTGTAGTAGTAATAGTAGTAATATATAATGCAACTTAATTAATAATCTTAATAATTAGCTAATAATAAATGTAATATAAGAAATGCATTGTTTTATTTCGATATGCCCAGTTATTCGACAGGCCGAATCGACCCACTACTTCTCCTAGAGAAAAAGCCTGAGTACCAGCAAAAGAAACAGAAATCAGAAACGTTTATTTCAACAAATAGACTAATTACAAGCACTTTTTGAATTGTCAAAATGTTGGTCAGTCAAAAAAAAAGTGAAGCTAAATTGCACGTTCCAAAGCGTAGATCTCTATGGAGAAGAACGTGCAAGAAACTCCATGGACTTGTCTGCTGACATTGTTATTACATCAACAATTTCATCTTATATCTCATATCAGAGTATTGATCGTGGGTCAGACCTGCGCAGCACAGCTAACTGTTCTAGACTAAACTTGCTTTGTGTAATACCGTAGTGCGCCACCAGCCGTCTGCCGTGCGTGACGTGTTGCTGCTTCAAGCTGTCACCGGGGCCCCGGGTGCTGGATCCTTGCTGTATACTCAAGGATGATAAAGGTGTGTCTTGTTAATGTTGTTTTTTATTATTATTGATACGCTTGCGTTTGACTCCAAGCTAGCCAGTCGGTTTTCTATCGTTTACATTTCAGGGTGTGTGCAACGGAATTCCACAATTTAATTCCACCCGTGCCCGATCCATCATCGGACCATTAAACGTAGGGGACGTTGTACCACCGGTACATGGCGGACATCCCACCCTTACGTACTAAACGTTTTGGGAACACATTCATTGTGCATACAGCTAAGGAGTGGAATTCCCTGATGAAGTGTATCCTAATAACTACATCCTAGGGGTATGCAAGTCAAGAGTGAATAGGTTACTTCTAGGTAAGCATGCTTTATCATCAACCTCATCATCGCTTGCCATCAGGTTAGATAGAAGTCAAACGTGAGCCTATCCATAATAAAAAGTTTTGGTAGATGACGCTTTTTTTAAGGTGAGAAATCATCCGATGACTTCTCCCACACTGGTGGAGCGGGAGGACGTGTCACAGACTTTTACTAACTAAACACCACACCTATGTTCCTTCTTTGCTGTTTGCTTTCCAGGACCATGGGTTTCCCTTTCGGAAGTAAAACCATGGAGGCTTCTGCCCTGCTAGGCCCCTACAATAAACTAATTATTTCGCTGTTATTTTCAGGTCCCTGGTGGAGCAGTGTCACCCGCTCATCTCTGAGGGCGGTCATGGCTTCAGTGCTTCCAGCATCAGCCATGCAGGCCGAGGTGGTACTCCGAGTTACCACAGCCACTCAGGGCGTGGCCACAGTACTGAGTATCACAAATTTAAATAATGAAGGTATGTGTTTAAGTTAGTATGTCTAAAGAGCTAGGTGGACCAATAACCTTAATAAGAGATCTGGAACTGACTGGATGTGGAAGTCGTAGGAACGAGTGTAGCGAAGAGAGCGAGGGAGAGGTCTTTGAGCAGTATTGGACTGAGTCGATATCTTACAAGGTTGTAGCAGAACAAGTGCTTTACCTTGAGTCGGTCGAGTTGTAGGTCGCGGATTCTAACCCAGCCGAGCGTAACTTTTTGTAATTTATTTCATCACCACAGCTCTCAAAATAGTGAAAGATTACTGCCTGAAAATTCGACTATAAGTACTCGATCCCCAGTTACCCTCGAGCAATAGTATTTGTTACTATATGCGTGCCACAATGTTTCAAATCAACATTTAATAGCGCCATTTTCTCAATTTTCAGGTTCATATTTGACAATCAGCATCACCTGCTCATCTCTTAAGTCTGCAGCTTTTGTTGCATCAAGCTGGACATTCAACAAACTTACTCAATGCTCAACCTCTTGAACGAACACCGATGGGGTGTAAGTGGCTCTATCACCACCTTCAGAGCCAAAGTCAACCTCACCTGCCCGCGGTACACCCTGCTGAAGATACCAACGAGGCTCTGGCAAACCCTGGTCTCCTTATGGGTTAAGTAGATCAGATAGTCATCATTTAAAATAGTGGTTACGCAATATCTTAGTTAATAAGATGTTAAGAATTATAAATTCTATATAGTTTGTAAGTTTGTACTCTTATAGGAAAATGATTATTGAGGGTTTATTAGAAAAGTTTGCAATTCGCTTAAATATAAGTTAGGTTAAGTGAATAAGTGTTTTATTAATTAAAAACACCTTGTGTCCCAAAAACAGCTCAGGAAATATCTATTCATACTAACATTATAAAGACAGAAGTTTGTGAATGTGTTTGTTACTTCTTCACGTTTATACGGCTGAACAGGTTTCGATGAAACTTGGCACATGGGTACAATATGTCCTGGAATTGCACATAAGATACTTTTTTATCCTGGGAGAAAGTTCCCTTGGGATAATTTTCAACTTTTACGTGAGCACGCAAAGGGTAATGGAAAAGGCTATGATCGGAGTTTCCTTACGTGATCGCATCAGGAATGAAAATATCCGCAGGACCACCAAACTTAAGTGGCAGTGGGCAGGGCACATTGCTCGCAGAATAAAAGGTCAAAGGTTCTGGCCACCGTGTACCGGAGCGTTGGAAAGCCAGCAGGAATCCGAAACCGATAGTGCGAGCCACACAGGACCATTAGGCAGAGACCAGAGTCATTGTGGCGACACTTGGGGAAGCCATTCGTATTTATGTAGTGTACCCCATTTTAGATTTGATTTTGCATAGTCATAAGTTTGGCTACACGAAAGGAAGGCCAACGACGGATGAAGGAGCGAAATTCATCAGTCACATTTTGGAATCCTGAGAGTAGTCCCAGGATGCAATTGGTATATTCTGTTACCTCTCAAAAGCATTTGACTGCTTTGACCATAATATTCTGATCTGTAAATTACACCAATATGGAATTCGTGGACAAGCTGCTGATCTTGTGTTTTCTTATCTGTCTTACAGACAGCAAAAAGTAACCGTAAATGTGGCGACGCCTTCGGGGTTTTTAGTAAAGATGGGCATGCCTCAGGGTTCAATTCTGGATCCTTTCCTGTTTCTAGTTTATATTAATGACCTCTTTATATGATGGCCAATTTATCCGATATATTTATATTCACTAATGACACATCTCATCATCTTCCTGCCCTTGTCCCGTGTTATTTGGGGTCGGCGCAACATGTTTTTTTCTTCCATTCTGCCCTGTCATTCGTCATGCTATCACTAACTTCCTTTTCTTTCATATCACTCTTCACACAATCCATCCATCTTTTCTTTGGTCTCCCTCTCCCTCTCCATCCATCCACATGTAAACTCATAACTCTTTTAGTAACATGCGTTTCATCCCTCCTCTTCACATGACCATACCAAGACAAACGATTCCCTTTCAATTTTTCAGTCACTGGTGCCACTTTCAAACTTCCCCTAATATACTCATTTCTCACTTTATCCATTCTCGTCACACCACACATCCATCTTAACATTCTCAATCTCCGCTACGTGCAGTCTTTTTTCATCCGTCTTTTTCACAGCCCAACATTCTGATCCATACAGTATGACAGGTCTTATCACGGACTTGTAGATTTTACCCTTCAACTTGAGGGTCATCCGTGGGTCACAAGTGGTTCCTGTGACCTGTCGCCATTTCATCCATCCTGCGTTGATCCGATGTGTTACGTCCCGGTCTACCTCACCATCCCCTTGAACGAGTGACCCGAGGTACCGAAAGTCGGAGCAGATCGGTATGGGCGTTCCAGCGAGAGCTAAAGGCACTGGATTGGAGACACTGCCGAAATCGCAGAACAAGTATTCTGTTTTGGTTCTACTCAATTTCAGGCCAACACTCTCCAGTCTGTGCCACCACACCTCCAATCTGTTCTGGACCTCTAGGCCACTCTCGGCAACCAACACAATGTCATCGGCAAACAGCATACACCAGGGAGCCTCATCCTGGATGTCCGACGTTAGAGCGTCCATTATCATTAGGAAGAGGTAAGGGCTGAGAGCCGACCCTTGATGTAAGCCAACAGCCACATTGAAGCTGCCAGTGGTGTCCACTGTAGACCGGACTTGGGTACTGCATCGACTGTACATCGCTCGGATCAACTGCACATACTTCCCAGGCACACCTTTCTCCTTAAGGGCTCACCACAGAACCTCACGAGGTACCCGGTCATATGCCTTTTCGAGGTCAACGAATACCATGTGCAAGTTTTTATGCGCACCTCTGTATTTCTCGCACAGCTGGCGTATAGCAAAAATGGCATCCGCTGTACCCCGACCAGGCATAAAACCGAATTAATAATGACACATCTCATGTTTAAAATTGATGGAAAAGATACAAAGGGTTTTCAGGACAATGAAAGTCTGACTTTTCTTTCGAAATGGTTCGCAGATAATAATCCTCTCACTAAATGCGAACAAAACTAAATGTCTGATGTTTTCATTATCGAATGGCCCCTAAAAACTTGAGTTGGCTCCAATCTAATCCTTGACGGCAGAAAACTTTACATTATACCGGAAATTGTATTTTTAGGTATAACGTTCTATTGATTCAAAATTGCAGTGGGGCCCTCACATTAGGACTCTCTCAGTTAGATAAAGCTCAGCAGCATATGCAGTTAGAAAAATAAGGTAATTGGCAGACATGTAGCCACAGCTAGGTTAGTTTACATTGACTGTTTCCATAGTATTATTTATTATACACCACAAATTTTTAATTAGTAAAAATACTTAAAGGCCTTATTAGAAAAGGTCTTATTATTGAAGTGAAACTTCTTTACGCACGCTTGACTTGGGGAGTAAGCTGGCGAACGCGTGACGTAAGCGTTACGAAAAGTGTGATCGGGCAAGGCGAACGGAAGTTATACATACAGATGGAGCGAAAGAAGTTTCACTTCAGTCGTATGGTCATAAGCACACTCGTTTTTTTTTTATTTAAGTTAAGTCTCAATAACTAATGTTCATAAACAGCAAAGTTATTAGCGTTTGTTTATATCCCAAAATGTCACTCAATTTATGGAAGTATTGTACAGGCTACTGATTATGAATGAATAAATAAAGATCAAAATGGAAAAAAAAACATTACGAGTAGTATTTTCTAGTAGCAATTGTTACGAATGATTGATTCTGTTATGAATTTACCAATTATAACAAATTTAATGGTCAATTTTTGGATTTCGTTTTTTTTACTTTTGACTACAAAAATATGATCAGTAACGGTACGGTCAGAGCCCTTTTTTTGTACTAATTAAAAAATAGGGGTTTAACTGTATACTTTATTGTACACTCCATAATGTGGAGAGGATTAAAAACATGTCATCATATTATGTTGTAAGTAACATATCTTATGACATTTTGTGGTGGTATATCTGCAGACAGTGTAGATTCAATTTTCTGCTTGCAAAAGAGAGCAATCCGGGCTATTTACAAAATGAGTCTTTGCGAGTCCCTTACCTTCACTTTATGTCTTAGAAAGTATCTGTAAGTTCGTAAAAACTTTAGACTTTTCAAAATCTGAAGCGTTTTAAACTACATAATATAAATACGCGTAGTAAACAAGAAATTTGTAGTGCCGACAAGCAAGTTATTTCTTATAGTCAGCATACGCTTTTATAACAAGTTACTAAAGTCGGTTACAGAACTTAGCGATGCAAAAGTTCAAAAACCCACATCAAGTGTGTCCTGACTGCGTTGAAGACACGCTTGTTCGGCAATGACTGCATCTGCACATGTGGCTTCCCTGGTAGCTCAATAATTGCGCCTAGTAGCTCAGTACATTAAAGCCTTCAGCCAGGTCTTAGAAAAACTTACTGTTGTAACCTACATAAATCTCGAAAAATATAGCCATGGTTTAGCGTTGTATGGCAAGAGGCGTCGCCTGGTTACAGTACGGGTTTCACTTCACAACATTCTGGCTGACCAGAACTTACAACTGTCAATGGCGACCATTATCGTTATCGAAATAATCTTCAGAAATTACGTAAATAGATCTTTTATATTTTTGGAGGTAAGCGGAACACGGAGTATAGTCCTGCAAACCTTCGTTGAAAAGGGAGAATCCTCCGGCCAGACGAGATGTCTGCCCGATAGATGATTTCGGGCTGTTCTATATGTTCCAATCGCGCGGAGAACTTTAATTGCGCGATGCAGGATTAGTTCTTATGTGACGCCATAGATGTCGCTACATATTAATAACTAACTGACCCGAATGACTTTATCCTATCCTATGAATTGTCACAAGCACAAAGGTTAAATTAAATTAATAGTTTTCTATAATTTTCTAATTTTTCTGCAGATTTTTTCTATTTTTTTTTTTTCCCTTCTCCCGACAATAAGTAAAAGCACGCAGGCCCAGTGCGTGTTTGGAGATGCTATATGTCTTCAAATGTTTGGTTCTAGGACATGCCGGTTTCCTCACGATGTTTTCCTTCGCCGTTTTAAGAGCATTGGTGATGAAATAAATGACACGAAAGTATTGCGCTTGACTGGGTTTGAACCAGTGATTTACGGCCCGTTCACGACCTTTCTGCTGTGCAGAGCGGGGCGGTGAGCAATAAGATCGAAAGTGTGAAATTGTTTGACGCACGCCACGAGACGTCATAAAATAAACACTGCGCGTAGTATATTCTTTTTTGTAATAATTAAAATATTGTGGTGAGTATATATGTGTGTGCAAAATGTCATGATGATCATTTCTGTGGTTTAGATGTGAAAAGGTAGCAAACAAATCGACAAACAAACTTCTTCCGCAATATTCAGGGGATCATAACGTTATAGAATGATGAGGTAATGATGACAGGATGTTGAGGTAATGATGACAGAATGTTGAGGTAATGATGACAGGATGTTGAGGTAATGATGACAGGATGTTGAGGTAATGATGACAGGATGTGGAGATAATGATGACAGGATGTTGAGGTAATGACGACAGAATGTTGAGGTAATGATGACAGGATGTTGAGATAATGATGACAGGATATTGAGGTAATGATGACAGAATGTTGAGGTAATGATGACAGGATGTTGAGATAATGATGACAGGATGTTGAGGTAATGATGACAGGATGTTGAGGTAATGATGACAGAATGTTGAGGCAATGATGACAGAATGTTGAGGTAATGATGACAAAATGTTGAGGTAATGATGACAGAATGTTGAGGTAATGATGACAGAATGTTGAGGTAATGATGACAGAATGTTGAGGTAATGATGACAGGATGTTGAGATAATGATGACAGGATGTTGAGGTAATGATGACAGAATGTTGAGGTAATGATGACAGAATGTTGAGGTAATGATGACAGGATGTTGAGGTAATGATGACAGGATGTTGAGGTAGTGATGACAGGATGTGGAGATAATGATGACAGGATGTTGAGGTAATGATGACAGGATGTTGAGGTAATGATGACAGAATGTTGAGGTAATGATGACAGGATGTTGAGATAATGATGACAGGATGTTGAGGTAATGATGACAGAATGTTGAGGTAATGATGACAGAATGTTGAGGTAATGATGACAGGATGTTGAGGTAATGATGACAGGATGTTGAGGTAGTGATGACAGGATGTGGAGATAATGATGACAGGATGTTGAGGTAATGATGACAGGATGTTGAGGTAATGATGACAGAATGTTGAGGTAATGATGACAGGATGTTGAGGTAATGATGACAGGATGTTGAGGTAATGATGACAGGATGTGGAGATAATGATGACAGGATGTTGAGGTAATGATGACAGGATGTGGAGATAATGATGACAGGATGTTGAGGTAATGATGACAGAATGTTGAGGTAATGATGACAGGATGTTGAGATAATGATGACAGGATATTGAGGTAATGATGACAGAATGTTGAGGTAATGATGACAGGATGTTGAGATAATGATGACAGGATGTGGAGGTAATGATGACAGGATGTTGAGGTAATGATGACAGAATGTTGAGGCAATGATGACAGAATGTTGAGGTAATGATGACAGGATGTTGAGATAATGATGACAGGATGTGGAGATAATGATGACAGGATGTTGAGGTAATGATGACAGGATGTGGAGATAATGATGACAGGATGTTGAGGTAATGATGACAGAATGTTGAGGTAATGATGACAGAATGTTGAGGTAATGATGACAGAATGTTGAGGTAATGATGACAGAATGTTGAGATAATGATGACAGAATGTTGAGATAATGATGACAGAATGTTGAGATAGTGATGACAGAATGTTGAGATAATGATGACAGAATGATGAGATTTTTAAATAAAAGAACAAATTCCCTAACCTAACTTATAACTAATTTTATTTTCCTATTTAATAGTATTAAGACATATTTTCCTTCAATTAGTAATAGGTATAAAAGCTACACATGAAATTATAAATATTGTAACACTATGTTATAGACACGCTACATATTATATGCAGCGTGTCTGCGTCTACCAGGAGACCAGGAGTTCGCCAGAGCCTTGTTGGTATCTTCAGCAGGGTGTACCGCGGGCAGGTGAGGTTGACTTTGGCTCTGTAGGTGATGGTAGAGCCACTTGCACCCCGTCTATGTTGGGGTCATGGTTTGAAGTGACGGCTGAACGAATGAGGGCTATGTTGCTCATCACAGTACCTGAAAAATAAGAGAATGTAATGCTTAAATCGCAAATATTTTTTGGAGTTCCGAGCTGGAGCTGCAGGAATATTCGAAAAAGTTACTGTGGTTAGGGCACGCAAAGAACACAGGTGGGTTTTAGTTAGTAAAAGTCTGAACAGCTTCTCTCAGAGCAGAAATTATTTAATGATTTTTCACCTTAAAAAGAAAATTAAGGTTTTCTGAGCCCTGATGACATATGGCTCTGAAACATGGTCGCTTACAATAGGCCTCATCAGAAGGCTTACAGTCACCCAAAGAGCAATGGAAAGGGCTATGCTCGGAGTTTCCTTGCGTGATCGCATAAAGAATGAAGATATCCGCAGGAGAACCAAGGTCGCCGACATAGCCCGAAGAATCGCCAAACTTAAGTGGCAGTGGGCAGGGCACATTGCTCGTAGAACGGATGGCCGATGGGGCCGAAAGGTTCTAGAGTGGCGACCGCGCACCGGAAGACGCAGCGTTGGAAGGCCTCCCACAAGGTGGACCGACGACCTGGTGAGGGTCGCGGGAGTGCGGTGGATGCGAGAAGCACAGGATCGGTCATTGTGGCGACGCTTGGGGGAGGCCTATGTCCAACAGTGGACGTCTTTCGGCTGAAATGATGATGATGATGATGATGATGAGCTGGCCCCCTAGCCAAGTTACAACCGTTTCGTCTTTTTTTGTTAAAAAAAAACCGTTTCGTTTAGATTCTCTTTGCGTCGATCGCCTCGAGTAGGTCATCTCAATGCTTAGTCACGTGGTCAGAACAAAGGAATAGGAGGCGTGGCCGACTGGAGGCGATCAACGAAAAGAGAATCGAAACGAAACGATTGTAACTTGGCTAGGGGGGCTGGTTTCACTTGCTTTGGCCAACAAGGAGTTAATTTTAATACGTCTTAGGTAGTTCATGTCCAGATGCGAGATAAGTAAGTGTTTAAGAATCATTTTTCATTTAGTAAAAGCAAACATAATATGAAGTCTCGTAAGTTATATATTAAAGTTATATGTATTTTTATAATTTAATTTATGTTTGTATCTATGTATGTGTGCATTTACTAAATGATTAGTGTGTGTGATTAGAGTGCATTTATTTACTGTTATTGATATATATGTAGGACTAGCTTCTGCCAGCGGTTTCAACCGCGTAGCGCGTGAAAGCAGGTTTCTCTATACAAACTTTGGACCCCCGTTTCATCCCAGGGTGTGAATTTTGGAAAATCCTCTCTTAGTGCTCGCTTACGTCATAAAAGGAAACCTTGTGCAAAATTTCACATTCCTAGTCCCTGTAGTTTTGGCTGTGCGTTGATATGTCAGTCAGTCAGTTTCCTTTTATATATATATATAAGATTAATATTACTTAAACATTTCTGAACGCTAAAAAATAAAAGTTTCAGAACGAATGAATGTGTGAGTGGAAGCGAAGGAATGAATGACTTGAAAAAAGTAAGATGGCAACCTACGATGATTAAGCTTGTCGTTTTGTGTCTAAGGTGAAAATAAAAAATAGTGATTAAAGTGCTATATTGTTTTTTTTTCTGGATATCTCACTCTACATATATGTATGTATTATATGATTTAATTTAGATAATAAAGCCTATTTAATTCTTCTCTATATTATTTATACACACCGCGTCTACATCTCTCATCCAACTCTCCTGTCGCAGGTCTGCTGGAAGAAATTTCGTTAGAAATAAGCAGGACCTTTGTACTCTTTTATCAGTATTTGTTCTTTTCGATTTTAAATGTTTGTCTGTACATAAATAAATATATGTAATCAGAGCAAAATTGTAACTAAATTGTAGGTTACTAGTAGGTACCTGATGCCCATGGAATTCTGTATTATGCTGTACTTTATAAGTATGGACTTGTTATTGGCCGTCAGTCTAACTTACTGTTTCTTACCTGTTGTTTTTCAGCTTTAAGTCCTCCATATCATTTAAATAAATAAATTCTGGGGTCTGCAGTGCTGTGGAGTAACTCCATAACTGAAGCCGTAGCTGCTAGCAGAGATGAATGGGTGAGTCTGGCCATTTCTCCATCTGAAAATCACCATCACATCAGATTAGTGTCTTTGTAAACAAATGGGCCATCGCAGGTGTTCTAGGACTGCGAGATTTTGCGAAAGAGTCACCGCAGCCCTGGAACACAAAGGGCAACTAAAGAAACACAAGTGCGTATTAGTTTTCAATGAATTATTCAGGTTTTTTCAATATAGGTATTTTTTTTTTTTAAGGTGGGAAAATCATCCAATGACAAATCCCGCTCTTGGGTGGAGCGAGAGATAGTGTCAGACTTTTACTGACTAAAAACCCACTCCTGTTCTCTCTTTGCCTTCATCCCGGGGCCCCGGGCTTCGCTTTCACACTACCCGTGGCCCCAGTAGGCTTCGACCCTGCTGGGCCCCTACGATTTGCTGACATCACCCTGAGGCGCGCGTGGAACAATACGCGCCGTCGACGACTTGGGCTCGGTCCGGACAGCCACCGGACGGTCGGACGGCGAGCCACCCATTGCGCGCCGTCCGCAAGCCTGCGCCTACGGTGGCCGGAAATCAAGATCGGAATCCCGGCGGCGGTTGGGGCGTGAGGACCGTTGCTGTTGCCTCACGCGATCGGCCGCCTCCTTTGCTAGCATTACTGCTTCGCAGAAGGAGGCGACCGCCTGCCACTTCAATATAGGTATGTATTTCCTTTTATAATATAACCAGACCAATACACTTATAAAACACTTCCCATAATTAACAACTACCTAATATAGTATAATCATAAACCTAATATAATGTATTGTTAACATCAGATTGATTGCACAACTGTTCATACTGGGACGCTGACGGTTGACATATCATGCCGCCAGAATTTTTTATTCTTTTGCCGTAAATCTATGAACCATAAAATTGAATAATCTGAAACGCCTTTTGTCAAAGTCAAAGTCAAGTCAAAGTCAAAGTCAAAGTCAAAGTCAAGTCAAAGTCAAAGTCAAAGTCAAATTTTTTTTATTTCACATAGGCCTACATGGGCACTTATAAAACGTCAGAAGCTAGTGCACGGTTCCAAATTGGTCGTTGCCTATGGAGAAGAACCGGCAAGAAACTCCATGGTTACTCTTTGAAAAAAATTATTGTTTACAATATTTTCATATTACAGTATTAATAGACATTATGTAAGTACAGTGTAGACCAGTCGATATTGTTGCACAATAAAAATAATCATATTAAAAAAAAAAAAAGTGAGTCGTAATAGGAAGTAACCTAAGAAGTCGCGAAGTCAACGGTGTTCTCACATTCACATTAAAAAAAAAGAAGCTATATAAAAAAAAAACAAGAACAATAAGTAATTACAATTACCAATAAATGACATGTGTCAAAATCGCAGTTGTATGGGATGACATGAATACTTGTCTGCGTTCACTCATATAATCTACTAGCTTCTGCCAGCGGCTTTGCCCGCGTAAAAATAGGTTTTTCTATACAAACTTTGAACCCCCGTTTCATCCCCTTAGGGGGTGAATTTCGGGAAATCCTCTCTTAGTGCTCGTCTACGGCATAAAAGAAAGCTTTGTGCAAAATTTCACGCTCCTAGTCCCAGTAGGTTCGGCTGTGCGTTGATATGTCAGTCAGTCAGTTTCTCCTTTTATATATATAGATGAAACTGTATCAATGCATGTGAAAATGTACCTACTGTTCTTCAAAATACAGGATTGTTTACTTGTTTGAAGGACTTATTTATGTGAAATAGCCACTCTCATTATTAGTGTTTCAAAATAAATAATAATAATAATAATAATAATAAATAATAAATCGTTTATTTGCGTAAATAAGGTACAGAAGGTTGACAACATAAATGAAATAGATCTCTTATTCTGCCTTTAATTTGGGCGTGTAAATATAAAGCATAGCAGTTGAAATTAAATTAATTATTGATTAAAATCATGCACTCGATATATAGATTTCCGTTCCATTAAAATTGTATTGTTGAATTAAGAAATGTCAATATAAAAACGAAAACTAATAAAAATAATAAAAATGTCAATAGTAAACATGTCAATAATAATCCTGTCAAAAATAATCATGTCAATAACAAACATGTCAATAATACCCATGTCAATTATAATAATCATGTCAAAACTTACAATTTATAACCTAAAAACTCATGTACCTACACTATAGAAACACTTTTCAATTAAAAACCTCGTCAAGCTACTTTTAAATCTAGAAAAAGGTAACGTTTTTATAGAATTTGGTAATTTATTATACATTTTTATACACATAATATAACTATTGTTACCTGTAAATGTGAGATTTGTCCTCAGTTGAAATAACTTATTAATCAATCACTGATGTTATTTTTAGGCTTATAATTTTATTGCGCAATAAATTTATTACTTAGTTACTTACTAGTTCATAAAAGTCCGTCACTACCTCTCGCACTATCTAGAGCAGAGATTAAGTTATTTCATGTTTTCCTGTCCCAAAAGAAAGCCCATCGCGAGGATATAGAATCCACGCACATATTGAGTGAGTTCTACAAAATGTTAAATGATTTTTTTTTTGTCAATTGAAACTAGATAAAGCCGGTGTTTCTTAGCTGACTACCCTGAAAAGAAACACCGAAACAAATTCAGGGGTCAAAGTCTCTTTTAAAGTCCATACAGCAAACATGTAATAGTCAAATCAAAAGAAAACCATGCAGATTGGAGTCTGAGATGGTCTTTTGAAGAATGAACCACACAGTTCTGAGCGGACCTGTCCAGTCAGTGCAAGCATTTTTCAGTATTCGTAAAGCTCAACTCAGAACTACTAAGGAGCTCAACGACTTGACGAACAATACCAAAGAAAGGACATTTTCGTAGGCCGCAAAAAGCACTCAAAACTGCCGACATTATGTTATAATTAAATAGAAAACAAAAGTAATTCACATAGTCCCCACATTCACAATAATAAAATTTACAAAAAAAATAAATAATTAAATATTACAAATTGTAAAAAATATATACATTTCTAAACGTAATTATCAATGTCAAATGTTGACACTCAGCTGCAATGTCCGTCTCCCAAAAATGTCTGTTACATTTTTAGCAACTTTCATAAGTTTACAAATTAAAAGAAATCATAGAATTTACCTTTATCATAATCCTGCGAATAGGGCTCCAGAGCCCGGAGCCCCAGTGGTAGCTCGGAGCAGCAACCCTTCAAGCACGGCAGACAGCTGGTGGCGCACTGCGGCATTACACAACAGAAATCTAGGCTAGATCAGTTAGCTACACTGCGCAGGTCTGAACGACGATCAATACTCCGACGTAAAGTGTGGCTATGTAATTTTAAATTACCGCGGTTATATTTTGTTAAATGTTGTAAGTTATAAAATCGCCGGTGTTACCAAAAGAAGGAAACTTTAAGCCTTGATTACACCTACCGAGTAGAGTGGCGAGACAGTAAAATCCGTCTCGACCGAGACAGTGAAGCGAGGCGAGGCAGTATTCGGCTCTGTGTTTACAAATACCGAGCGCTCGGCCGAGAGCACTGTCTCGCCACTCTACTCGTTAGATGTAATCAAGGCTTCACGACTTCTTCGGAAAATAATGGCATTATCAAAATTATCCCTTCTCCGTTTAGAAAGCAATATATTTTTAAAATTAATTTAAAATTAATATTTAAAAAAAAAAAAAAAATTCTTAATATGAGCAAGGAGTGCACGAACTGAATAAAGATCGGTGTTTAAATGGCGAATTTCGTCACCTATACGAAGATTACAGAAAATATCTAGATAAGTTTTATGAGTACACAAGAATGAGTGTGGAAACTTTTGATTATATTCTACAGCACATAGAAGTATATTTAAAAGATTTCTATTTTTTTTTGATTTTTGCTTCGCCACTGAGTACGTCACTCCTACACCGTTGTTCGCGCTGCTGTTTTGTGGCGTGGCACTTATTCTACTTTTGTTCCCGCCGCTCACCTCACCGCTCGCCGCTGTAGCGATTCACTCCGAGAAAACTGCGCGATTTTTCGCTATGAGCGGTGACTCGTGGCGTGTTTCATACTTTTGATTTTTTCGCTCGCCGCACCGGCAAGGTCGTGAACGAGCCGTTATTCTTCCATTGCGACATACTGTGTTGACCTACTTATAAAACATACAATAATCAGCCCTAAATCGTTTCCACTGCTGGGAATCAGACGTATTATAAATAACAATACTCGCAAAGCTGATCCAATAAGTAGAGTTAAAATTCAAAACACCATCATTATTAACCCGTCAGAAATTGCAAATGCATTTAACAATTTCTTCGTTGATCAAATACAGTCTAATGCTCCACCAACAAATGTGTCACATGATTTTATTAGCAACACAAATTCAATGTTTATGTCATACAATACAGGCACTGAAAAATACTATCAGCGTTGGAAAAGTCATCAAATAACATTGTTTTGCCCTTATGCCATATTATAAACTTATGCATAAGCTCTTAGTGTTCCTGAACAGTCTAAAAACAGTAATTGTAAAACCAATTTTCAAAAAAAACGACAGAGACAGCTTAGTTAATTATTGACCCATTGCCCTAATTCCCATATTTTCAAAAGTTATTGAAAAGTTAATTTATGAATCAATTGATAAGTTTTTATGTAAATATAATATTTTTATGTGATGAACAAAAGGGGTTTAGAAAGAACAAAGGTATAAATATTGCTATTTACGACTTGCTTAGTATTATAATGGGGAACGTCGATAAAAGACTACCGATTTGCGCCATTCTTACAGATATGACAAAAGCTTTCGACTGTGTTCATCACGAAACCCTGATCAATAAGCTAAACATGTATGGAATAAGAGGAAACGTGCTTATTCTTCTTAAGTCCTATCTAAGTGATCGTAAACAATATACGGAAATATCAAAAATTTGCACTATCACAAGGCGTGAAAAAACATATGTATCTGATGCAAGAGTTATAAGATATGGCGTGCCTCAAGGTGGAGTTCTTAGCTCACTCCTATTCTTGCTATATATAAATGACCTACCCCATCACATTAAACACCCTATGGTTTTATTCGCTGATGAATGTACCGCACTAATAAAATGTACAGATCTAGATAAATACGAACAAGACATAAATACTACGCTTGAGGACATTGTGAATTGGCTTGACGACATAAATTAACCTGCAAAAAACCAACGTAATGCACTTTTACCAACACACTTTAATCCCAAATATAGTGATAGAATATGATAACTGTAGTATAGACCAAGTAAAAGTTGCAAAATTTCTAGGTATACTAATTATTATAAAATAGCCAGTTGACTTCTGCAAAAAACTTAGTGTATCCTTGTATGTCCTTTATAATTTAGCAAAAAAGGTCATCATCGCCACAACAGTAGTTGCATACCATGGTCTAGTAGCGTCCATTTTAAGATATGGAATAATCTTTTGGAGAAATTGTACTCTACTAGAACAGGTTTTCAAGGCCCAAAAGCGTTGCATAAAGGCAATACTTAATATGAAAGCGACGGAGAGTTGCGTTCCTGTGTTTAAGTCCCTCAAACTCTTAACTTTCCCATACATATATATTGTGCAAGTCCCAACTTTTGTTAAAGGTAATATGAACTTTTCAGTACTATGTCAGAAACTAGGAAAAAACCTTTAAGAAGTAGTAGAAGTAGTTGCCCAGAAGCAAACAATGTATAATTACCAAACAAGGGCACGGACGTCATGTCCGTGGTTTAAATGTAAGGTAGGAGTGCGGTTTTAGTCAGTAGAAGTCCTGGCACTGCCCAGACTGGCTCGTCTGTGAGGCAGCTTGGGCGTCCATGAGGATTTCCCACTCCTAAGAAGTCAGTATAGATATTTACTAAATGTTGAGAGTTGTAATACTGGTTTGCTCAAAACAAGTGTTATTAATATGGGCCCATTAATTTACAATAAAATACCCAATATCATTAAAAATGACACAAATCAAAATTTTTAAAAAGAAACTGACGTCATTATTAATTGAAAAATGTTATTATTCTGTAACTGACTTTTTAAATGACGCCGACATATGAATTAATTACCATAAGTATCTAATGATTATATTTTCTCTTTAACATATTTGATTTAATCTTCTCTTTGACATACCTAATAATTTAATTATTTAATTTTTTTTTTAATCCTTGTCATACCTTATGATTTAATTTACTTTGACATATCAAATAATTCAATTTTGTTTTACTACTGGACATACATAATGGTTTCTTTTTTCTTTGACTAATGATTATTATTTTTTATTATTATTATTCTTTGATATATATATTCATAATGATTTAATTTATTTGATTTATTTTATTGAAAGTTTATACTAAGTAAATTTTAAAGTTATGATTGTTTCTCAATATTGTTAACGACCTCATTAACGTTTGCATGCCTAATTTAAGGTAGATTGTACAAGGCCCACTTAATTATTGTTCTAACTTATCTCATGTACCTACAATCTATGCAAATATATTTTTACTTACTTACTTATCCTTCTTTTTTTGCCACGTGGTGGCAATGCTTAATCTCTGACCGAGGTAAAACCCAGCCCTTGAGTCACCCGAAGTGTTAACTAAGCGTTTGGATAGTTCTTTAAAAAGCGTATGAGTGGAACGGGTCCGATTGACCCCACGGCCCAAAAGTTTCAACTCTAAACGGCTCAAGAATATAACTGCCGACGAGGTTGTTATATTTCCGCCGCTTGAGGTTCTCTGCAACCGCAGCGGCAGCACCATGGTTATAAAATAAATTATAGAAAGTAAACCACCTGCCTGGTTCTAAACCCATGATTCTAGGCTACCATCATCATCTTCCTGCCCTTGTCCCGTGTTATTTGGGGTCGGCGCAACATGTTTTTTTCTTCCATTCTGCCCTGTCACTCGTCATGCTATCACTAACTTCCTTTTCTTTCATATCACTCTTCACACAATCCATCCATCTTTTCTTTGGTCTCCCTCTCCATCCACCCACATGTAAACTCATAACTCTTTTAGTAACATGCGCTTCATCCCTCCTCTTCACATGACCATGATACCAAGACAAACGATTCCCTTTCAATTTTTCAGTCACTGGCGCCATTTTCAAACTTCCCCTAATATACTCATTTCTCACTTTACCCATTCTCGTCACACCACACATTTTTTTAAATTTTTCATTCATTTTTTTTAGATTCTAGGCTACCACTTAACAAAATATAATGAGGTGGGTTTTAGTCAGTTACAGTCTTACACTCCCACTTAGTCCCTCCAGAGCGGGAAACGTTACTCGATGATTTTCTTCCTCAAAAAGGGTGTCTGTATGAGGGCGCCATATTGGACAAAGAATGAACTGCTACAGTTTTCAGAGATGCATGTTCAACGTTTCTGTTTTTTCATTCTTTTTAGTTTAGTTTCACCTGTGTCTGTATAAAAACATGCTCGTTAGTATTTATTTAGCAGTTAAAAAGTCTTTCTGCAGAAATAGTGGTAATGATAACAGGATGATGAGGTAATGATAACAGGATGATGAAGTAATGATGAATTAATAATGACAGGATGATGAATTAAAGATGACAGGATGATGAGGTAATGATGCGTATGACTGTATGATGAGGTAATGATGACTGGATGATGAGGCATTAAGTCCGCCATTGACTGGCCTGTTGGTCTAGTGGTTAGTGGCTCTGACTGCTGTGCCGGAGGTCGTGGGTTCCCACCCAGGACAAATGTATGTATGATGAGCACTACCATTTGTTCTGTGTCTGGGTGTAATTTATCTATAATATATATGTATGTTTATCGGTTGTCTAGTACTCATAACACAAGCTCTGCTTAGCTTGAGACTAGACGACGTTGTGTGATTTTTGAGGAATATTATTATTATTATTGTACAGTGTGTTATTAGTGCATAGTTTATAATAAATGATGAGGTAATGACGACAGTTTAAATAGGTTTTTTAAATAAAAGAACAAATTCCCTAACCTAACTTATAACTAATTTTATTTTCCTATTTAATAGTATTAAGACATATTTTCTTTCAAATAGTAATAGGTATAAAAGCTACACATGAAATTGTAAACATTGCTACGCTATGTTATAGACACGCTACATATTATATGCAGCGTGCCTGCGTCTACCAGGAGACCAGGAGTTTGCCAGAGCCTCGTTGGTATCTTCAGCAGGGTGTACCGCGGGCAGGTGAGGTTGACTTTGGCTCTGTAGGTGATGGTAGAGCCACTTACACCCCATAGATGTTGGGGTCATGACTTGATGTGAGGGTTGAACGAATTAAGGTGATGTTACTCGTCATAGAACCTGAAAAGAAAAAAGTTAAAATGTAAGTAATTTTTAGGGTTTCACGCCGAAGACGACGTAATGGACGGAACCCTATAAGTATTAAAAATTTGGCAATACGTGTACCAGCAGGCTTGTATCTCATGATGATATTGTTGGAATATAATGGTTAAGATGAGATTCTCAATTGATCTGTATTTTTTGCTGTATGTGAGAGATGTTATTTTGAGGTTAGAAATTACTTTCGTCTTTTATTACAAGATGGCGTTAGTTTAGGTATATTTACGAAGCATTTGTTTTACACATTAAATCAAATGTTTCAGATATTTTATTAGCAATTATATTGGCTGTTTCTAACATGTACTGATTTAAATAAATAGTGTACTGTTCCTGTCAAGGTAGCGCGTTCAATTCGAACCCCGCTATTGCTTTCTCGTGCGGCACACCCTTGGCTTTAGGCATCTGTCCGTTGTCAACTTTGTAAGGAGCAAGTCAGGAAAATAAAAAGTAATTTACAGTGTGAACTAAATAAGTTATGTAGAAAACGCTTTCTAACACGGCAGAGAGTTGTCGTTTTTACAAAGTGTGTTTCTTTTGCTACTGTAACTTTTAAATGATCTGTAGTACGCATGCTTAAACGGTGTCATTAAGTTCTTACATATTGATTCCGATGGTAGCTCAAGTGTGCTAGGCAACCGTGATGATATCTACCACCTGAGGGAGAGGTTGCACACTAGATATGAACTCTATCCGTCTAATTTTGCAATTCCCGATTCATTTACGAATTGGATGTAGTGCTTAAACGCGTTGAGTTGGTTTATCTGTTTTCAGCCAACCTGGGCCTCAAGTCTGCTATTACAATAGTGTCAGAATGGTCTATCATTGATTTCATAATTGATGGTTTTGACAAGTTTGGTAATCTACTAATATAATGGCGTCATTATGACTTTCTAATAGTCAACAACTGACAGTCCATTAAAAGAAGTGGCATAGAATGGTAATCTCGTAAATATTGATAAATGAATGTCTGACGTGTGCGGTAATCTGCTAATATTTTGACAATTCCTTTCATCAGTGACCTTACCATTAGAACGTCATCGCCGGGCCTTGGTACAGGCCATGGTCCGGAGCGAGGAGGAGTGGCAGGCGGTCGCCTCCTTCTGCGAAGCAGTGATGCTAGCAAAGGAGGCGGCCGATCGCGTGAGGCAACGGCAACGGTCCTCACGCCCCAACCGCCGCCGGGATTCCGATCACGATTTCCGGCCACCGTAGGCGCGGGCTTGCGGACGGCGAACAATGGGTGGCTCGCCGTCCGATCGTCCCGTAACCGTCCGGACCGAGCCCAAGTCGTCGACGGCGCGTAGTGTTCCACGCGCACCTCAAGGAGATGTCAGCAACCGTAGGGGCCCAACAGGGTCGAAGCCTACTGGGGCCATGGGTGATGCGAAAGAGATCCCCGGGGCCCTGGAAAACAAATGCAAAGAAGGAACAGGAGTGGGTTTTTAGTCAGTAAAAGTCTGACACTATCTCGCGCTCCGCCCAAAAGCGGGGGATGTCATGAGATGATTTTCCCACCCGAAAAAAAAAAAAAAAAACCATTAGAACGTCATTGTGCAGTCATTGCTTTTAATAAGCTCGATATTGTCATTCTACATCAACTCTATTACGAGACCATTGACCGATCAGTGATCGATCACAATGAATTAGCAGATTACGAAGTTCTAGCAAAATGAAAATGGGTTGGAATGACGAATTTAAAAGTCAAAGTCAAAGTATTTTATTTGTTTAACATAGGTAATATGGTACATGGTATAAAATTTGCGTTGTATCACTATGTTGTTGCAAGGCGTACAAATTAGGCGTAAAAAAACTACAAACTAAATAAAACTGTTTTAAACAAGTAACGTCGAAAACAATAAGAATAACAAGTGGATCGAACATTTTTTATTTTATGCTTCTATCATCTAAAAACTCATTGATAGAATAGTATGCCTTTTCAATCAATAATTCTTTAAGTTGCGATTTAAAATGGTTTATGCTGATCATGCTTTTTAAAGTTTTTGGTAGTTTATTGTAAATCTTTGGACACATGCCGAGACAACTCTTTGAGAAAAGTGCAGTATTGTGTTTTTTTGATTTTAGTGTGCTTTGGTGACGTCTAGTATTAAGTTTTTCAAATTTAGACAGATTCTCCTTAACAAATATTGAAATTTCATAAATATAGAGGGATGGAAGCTTAAGTATTTTTAAACTAATGAAAAATGGTTTGTAACTTTCGGTGGTTTTTAACAAACATATGGCATAATTTATAAACATAGCAGACTTGGGCCCCACATGCTAAGCGATGATGCGGTCAACGATGGAGCACGCTTGCCTTGAAGTAACCTTTTGGAATTAAAGGGTTGTAGCTATCAGGAAACACAGAATCCGGCCCGGAATTCCACTACTTAGCTATGCGCACAATGAATATTTTCCCAAAACGTTTAGTGTGTCTGTGTATGAGTAAGATGTCCTCCAAATACAGTGGTACATCTTCGTACACTGGCGTTCCTATTATGGTACGGGTTTGATGGAATTAACTCATGTTCAGATGTGTGATAATTAAGTGATACTGGAACACCTACCTTCATTTTATCTTTGAGGTCTTCAGTGCTGTGGAACTGACAAGCTCGAAGACATGTTGGTAGCTTTAAGAACGAACTCCATCACTGAAGCCGTAGCCTTCTCATCTCTCCATCTGAAAATCACCGTCACATCAGTTTAGTGTCTATGCAATCAAATGGGCCACCAGCGGATGCAGAGCAAATGCTCTAGGGCTGCGAGATTTTTTAGAAACAGTCACTGCGGTCCAGACATACAAAGGGTGATTGAAGGAACACAGCCATTGGTTTCAGTTGGTAAAAGTCTGGCTCTCCCCTTCGCGGATAAGATATTTGATGATTTTTCATCACATAAAAAGGGTCGGTGAGGGTCGATGGTATATATAGAGTCCACGCATATATTGAGGGCGAGCAGTGGTGGCCGAGTGGTAACAGCTTACGAGTTGTAGGTCGCGGCTTGTGACATGTGTTTTTTACCTAACTCCTCCTAAACGGCTAGTCCGATTTGGATGAAACTTGGTGTGTATAATTGAGTGGGTCCCTGGAAGATTTGGAAATACAATTGGAGTCAGCAGGTGGTGTTGCAGTCGAGTTCTTCGCAGTTTTCGGGCAGGACAACGTTTGCCGGAACAAAAAGTTTAATATAACCAATTCCATAAATTTAGAATATCTTAATTCTGGGTCCGAATAGGGCTCCAATCTCCGGCATTGGAGCCCTATTCGCACCGTTTAGTACTCCGATGATGCAACGGGCGCGGGCGGAATTAAATTGTGGAATTCCATTGCACACACCCTGAAATGTAAACGATAGAAAACCGATAGGCTAGCTTGGAGTCAAACGCGAGCGTATCAATAATAAAAAAAATAGCATTACCTTTATCATCCTTGAGTATACAGCGAGGATCCAGCACCTTATTAACTAAGCGTTTGGATAGTTCTTTAAAAAGCGTATGAGTGGAACGGGTCCGATTGACCCCACGGCCCAAAAGTTTCAACTCTAAACGGCTCAAGAATATAACTGCCGACGAGGTTGTTATATTTCCGCCGCTTGAGGTTCTCTGCAACCGCAGCGGCAGCACCAGCACAGCACGATGGTTATAAAATAAATTATAGAAAGTAAACCACCTGCCTGGTTCTAAACCCATGATTCTAGGCTACCATCATCATCTTCTTGCCCTTGTCCCGTGTTATTTGGGGTCGGTGCAACATGTCTTTTTCTTTAATTCTGCCCTGTCACTCGTCATGCTATCACTAACTTCCTTTTCTTTCATATCACTCTTCACACAATCCATCCATCTTTTCTTTGGTCTCCCTCTCCCTCTCCATCCATCCACATGTAAACTCATAACTCTTTTAGTAACATGCGCTTCATCCCTCCTCTTCACATGACCATACCAAGACAAACGACTCCCTTTCAATTTTTCAGTCACTGGCGCCATTTTCAAACTTCCCCTAATATACTCATTTCTCACTTTACCCATTCTCGTCACACCACACATTTTTTTTTAATTTTTCATTCATTTTTTTTAGATTCTAGGCTACCACTAAACAAAATATAATGAGGTGGGTTTTAGTCAGTTACAGTCTTACACTCCCACTTACTACCTCCAGAGCGGGAAACGTTACTCGATGATTTTCTACCTCAAAAAGGGTGTCTATGCAGTTTTTAAAAAAGGAACGTTTCACAAAGCTAAGCCAGCAGAGGGCGCCACATTGGACAAAGAATGAACTGCTACAGTTTTCAGAGATGCATGTTCAACGTTTCTGTTTTTTCATTCTTTTTAGCTTAGTTTTACCTGTGTCTGTATAAAAACATGCTCGTTAGTATTTATTTAGCAGTTAAAAAGTCTTTCTGCAGAAATAGTGGTAATGATAACAGGATGATGAGGTAATGATAACAGGATGATGAAGTAATGATGAATTAATAATGACAGGATGATGAATTAAAGATGACAGGATGATGAGGTAATGATGACTGGATGATGAGGTAATGATGACTGGATGATGAGGTAATGATGACTGGATGATGAGGTTTTTTTTTTTTTTTTTTAAGGTGGGAAATCATCCAAATGACTTCTCGCGATCTGGGTGGAGCGCGAGGGCGTGTCAGACTTTTACTGACTAAAACCACACCTGTATCCTTCAATTACCCTTTGCATACTAGGACTACGGGTTGCCCTTTCGGAAATTCTCCGCGGTCCTAGCTAGCGGGCATCGGCCCCACTGGGCCCCTACGGTTTGCTGACATCTCTTTGAGGAGCGCGAGGATCACTACGCGCTGTTAACGACTGGGCTCGGTGCGGTTAATTACCGAACAGCCGGACGGCGAGCTACCCAGTGCTCGACGTCCGCAAGCCCGCGTCTACCGTGGCTGGTAGTCGGGGTCGGAATTACGTCGGCTAGGGCGTGAGGACCTTCGTTCCCTCACGCGTGCAGCCTCCTCCTTCGCTAACATTACTGCTTCGCAGAAGGAGGCGACCGCCTGCCATTCCTCCTCGCTCCGGACCATAGCCTGAACCAAGGCCCGACGTGAAAGGTCGCTGCCGCCAATTGCCTCCACGAGGACACGGCGGTGCTCCGCCCAAGCGGGGCACACCTCCACCGTATGCTCCACCGTGTCCTCTGGGTGGTCCACACAATGATGACACCCGGGCGTTGCTTCCGCCTGAATCCGATGCAGGAACCTCCCGAACTTGCCATGTCCGGTGAGGACCTGCGTCATGCGGTAGGTGAGGATGCCGTGTTGCCGCTCCAGCCACTCCTCAAAGAGGTGACTAACCGCCATTATTGTAGCGTGCCCAGCACTGGGTTGCGACAGTCGCCGTCGCCATTCCACCATGATGGATGATGAGGTAATGATGACTGGATGATGAGGCATTAAGTCCGCCATTGACTGGCCTGTTGGTCTAGTGGTTAGTGGCTCTGACTGCTGTGCCGGAGGTCGTGGGTTCCCACCCAGGACAAATATATGTATTATGAGCACTACCATTTGTTCTGTGTCTGGGTGTAATTTATCTATAATATATAAGTATGTTTATCAGTTGTCTAGTACTCATAACACAAGCTCTGCTTAGCTTGAGACTAGACGGCGTTGTGTGACTTTTGAGGAATATTATTATTATTATTGTACAGTGTGTTATTAGTGCATAGTTTATAATAAATGATGAGGTAATGACGACAGTTTAAATAGGTTTTTTAAATAAAAGAACAAATTCCCTAACCTAACTTATAACTAATTTTATTTTCCTATTTAATAGTATTAAGACATATTTTCTTTCAAATAGTAATAGGTATAAAAGCTACACATGAAATTGTAAACATTGCTACGCTATGTTATAGACACGCTACATATTATATGCAGCGTGCCTGCGTCTACCAGGAGACCAGGAGTTTGCCAGAGCCTCGTTGGTATCTTCAGCAGGGTGTACCGCGGGCAGGTGAGGTTGACTTTGGCTCTGTAGGTGATGGTAGAGCCACTTACACCCCATAGATGTTGGGGTCATGACTTGATGTGAGGGTTGAACGAATTAAGGTGATGTTACTCGTCATAGAACCTGAAAAGTAAAAAGTTAAAATGTAAGTAATTTTTAGGGTTTCACGCCGAAGACGACGTAATGGACGGAACCCTATAAGTATTAAAAATTTGGCAATACGTGTACCAGCAGGCTTGTATCTCATGATGATTTTGTTGGAATGGTTAAGATGAGATTTTCAATTGATCTGTAATTTTTGCTGTATGTGAGAGATGTTATTTTGAGGTTAGAAATTACTTTCGTCTTTTATTACAAGATGGCGTTAATTAAGATATATTTACGAAGCATTTGTTTTACACATTAAATCAATTGTTTCAGATATTTTATTAACAATTAATTTGGCTGTTTCTAACATGTACTGATTTAAATAAATAGTGCAAACGCTGCCAAGGTAGCGCGTTCAATTCGAACCCCGCTATTGCTTTCTCGTGCGGCACACCCTTGGCTTTAGGCATCTGTCAGTTGTCAACTTTGTAAGGAGCAAGTCAGGAAAATAAAAAGTAATTTACAGTGTGTAAATAAGTTATGTAGAAAACGCTTTCTAACACGGCAGAGAGTTGTCGTTTTTACAAAGTGTGTTTCCTTTGCTACTGTAACTTCTAAATGATCCGTAGTACGCATGCTTAAACGGTGTCATTAAGTTCTTACATATTGATTCCGATGGTAGCTCAAGTGTGCTAGGCAACCGTGATGATATCTACCACCTGAGGGAGAGGTTGCACACTAGATACGAACTCTATCCGTCTAATTTTGCAATTCCCGATTCATTTACGAATTGGATGTAGTGCTTAAACGCGTTGAGTTGGTTTCTCTGTTTTCAGCCAACCTGGGCCTCAAGTCTGCTATTACAATAGTGTCAGAATGGTCTATCATTGATTTCATAATTGATGGTTTTGACAAGTTTGGTAATCTACTAATATAATGGCGTCATTATGGCTTTCCAATAGTCAACAACTGACAGTCCATTAAAAGAAGTGGCATAGAATGGTAATCTCGTAAATATTGATAAATGAATGTCTGACGTGTGCGGTAATCTGCTAATATTTTGACAATTCCTTTCATCAGTGACCTACCATTAGAACGTCATTGTGCAGTCATTGCTTTTAATAAGCTCGATATTGTCATTCTACCACAACTCTATTACGAGACCATTGACCGATCAGTGATCGATCACAATGAATTAGCAGATTACGAACTTCTAGCAAAATAAAAATGGGTTGGAATGACGAATTTATAAACATAGCAGACTTGGGCCCCACATGCTAAGCGATGATGCGGTCAAAGATGGAGCACGCTTGCCTTGAAGTAACCTTTTGGAATTAAAGGGTTGTAAAGCTATCAGGAAACACAGAATCCGGCCCGGAATTCCACTACTTAGCTGTACGCACAATGAATATTTTCCCAAAACGTTTAGTGTGTCTGTGTGTGAGTGAGATGTCCTCCAAATACAGTGGTGCATCTTCGTACACTGGCGTTCCTATCATGGTACGGGTTTGATGGAATTAACTCATGTTCAGATGTGTGATAATTAAGTGATACTGGAACACCTACCTTCATTTTATGTTTGAGGTCTGCAGTGCTGTGGAACTGACAAGCTTGAAGACATGTTGGTAGCTTTAAGAACGAACTCCATCACTGAAGCCGTAGCCTTCTCATCTCTCCATCTGAAAATCACCGTCACATCAGTTTAGTGTCTATGCAATCAAATGGACCACCAGCGGATGCAGAGCAAATGCTCTAGGGCTGCGAGATTTTTTAGAAACAGTCACTGCGGTCCAGACATACAAAGGGTGATTGAAGGAACACAGCCATTGGTTTCAGTTGGTAAAAGTCTGGCTCTCCCCTTCGCGGATAAGATATTTGATGATTTTTCATCACATAAAAAGGGTCGGTGAGGGTCGATGGTATATATATAGTCCACGCATATATTGAGGGCGAGCAGTGGTGGCCGAGTGGTAACAGCTTACGAGTTGTATGTCGCGGCTTGTGACGTGTGTTTTTCACCTGACTCCTCCTAAACGGCTAGTCCGATTTGGATGAAACTTGGTGTGTATAATTGAGTGGGTCCCTGGAAGATTTGGAAATACAATTGGAGTCAGCAGGTGGTGTTGCAGTCGAAGTCTTCGCAGTTTTCGGGCAGGACAACGTTTGCCGGAACAAAAAGTTTAATATATTTTTAACCAATTCCATAAGTTTAGAATATCTTAATTCTGGGTCCGAATAGGGCTCCAATCTCCGGCATTCGAGCCCTATTCGCACCGTTTAGTACTCCGATGATGCAACGGGCGCAGGCGGAATTAAATTGTGGAATTCCATTGCACACACCCTGAAATGTAAACGATAGAAAACCGATAGGCTAGCTTGGAGTCAAACGCGAGCGTATCAATAATAATAAAAAAAAAATAACATTACCTTTATCATCCTTGAGTATACAGCGAGGATCCAGCACCCGGAGCCCCGGTGACAGCTTGAAGTAGCAACTCGTCACGCACGGCAGACGGCTGGTGGCGCACTGCGGCATTACACAAAGCAAGTCTAGTCTAGAACAGTTAGCTGCGCTGCGCAGGTCTGACCCACGATCAATACTCAGATGAGAGATATAAGATGAAATTATTTATGTAATAACGATATCAGTAAACAAAAAGATACACCGAAGATTCACTCCCAACAAACAGGTTTAGATGTATGCGGAATGAGGATCAATCACATAATAGCAAATCCGATTTTTACTAAGTACATCGTATATGTAATAATTTACTGGGCATTTAATTTTTTAAATTATTAAAATCCGTCAAGAAATGGTGGATTTACTAAAAATTTTCTGAACGGCTACTTGGAAACGCGCGCTCTTGCTGGACTGTTTACGATGACGTCATCTGTCATGATCGGTGCGACGAACGGCTTGATCGTATTCATTCGCCGGTGGAGACCGATCATGACAGATGACGTCACAGCGAGTCGCTTCATTCTCGGGCGCGTTTCTGGAACTAATACACTAAAATTGTTGTATCTTTGTCATTTTTGGTCCGATTTAAATAATTTCTTCACAGTATTTACTGTTTTTTTTTGACGCTATAAGTCTGCATGCTGTGCAAAAATCATGACTGATCCTCATTAGTGTAAAGTTCCACAAACCTCCGTTGAAAAAGAGGTCCTCCGGGTGTAATGCCTGTTAGTTGATTTCGGGCTGTTGTTTGTATATATATGTACTTGTCGCGCAGAAAGCTCTGCTCTTCTGCGAAGCAGTAATGTTAGCAAAGGAGGAGGCCGCACGTGCACGCGTAGGAGCGGCCCTTACGTCCCAGCCGGTGGGATCCCCATACCGATTTCCAGCCATCGTAGGCACGGGCTTGCGAACTGCGAGCAATGGATAGCTCGCCGTCCGATCATCTGGAAACCGTCCAGTCCGAGCCCAAGTCGTCGACGGCGCGTACTGTTCGATGCGCGCCTCAAGGAGATGTCAGTAAACCGTAGGGACCCAGCAGAGTCGAAGCCTACTGGGGGCAAGGGTCAGCTTCTGAAAGGAAGACTCGGCTCAGGGATGAGGAAAGGCAACGAAGGAACAGGAGTGGGTTTTTTGTCAGTAAAAGTCTGACACACCCTCTCGTTCCGCCCAAGAGCGGGAGAAGAAACATGTAACCAAGATTTATGTAACTCATAATATGATTTGGAGAGTACATTATTGCGTGGAGGCGTGTTTGCGAAGACTGGGAGGGTGGATTCGAGTCACGATTGACGGGGTCAAAATTACCAAGCACACTTTATCCGGCTAGTGAAGAAGAGATGTCTGTGCTGTTGGCAGACTAGAGCTGGTCAGCATAGAGTTGCTCTATATAAACAGGGCTAAAACAAAAATCATGGTGGTGGACCGAAGAAAGTCTCTCACTCTGTCTGGCACACTAAACCTGGACACTACCCCTTGTTCGGGTCGTGTGAGCAGGACATAAGAAGACGTATTGGGATGGCAAAGAGCACCATGTCACAGCTGAATCGCGTTTGGACCGACAGGAACATCTCGAGGAGAAAGCTCGTCACCACCCTCATATTCTCCATCTTCCTGTGTGGTGCAGAGACCTGGACCCTTAAAAAAGCTGACCGTTGCCGGATTGACGCTTTTGAAATGTGGTGTTGGAGGAAAATGCTTGGAATCCACTGGACGAGGCATCGGACCAACGACTCCATAATTGCCGAACTCCGAGACTCACCACCATATGCCAAATAAGAATCTTTGATTTCTTTAGCCACAATGGCAGATAACCTGGAAAAGTTGCTACTGACAGGAAAAGTAGATGAAAAAAGACCCAGGGCCAGGGGTCCGATACGCTGGTCTGATCAAATTCGTGCTACACTGGAGACCACCGTCTGTGACGCCATTCAAATCGCCGAAGATAGGACAACATGGCGAAATCTCCGACATTTTGACAATCCAAACGTTTCTGATTTCTGTTTCTTTTGCTGGGACTCAGGCTTTCTCTCTAGAAGAAGTAGTGGGCCGATTCGGCTTGTAGATAGTCGAATAGCTGGGCATATCGAAATAAAACAATGCATTTCTTATATTACATTTATTATTAGCTTATTATTAAGATATTAATTAAGTTGCATTATGTATTAAAGTACAATTAAGCCTGTTTGAATATGAGCGCCAGAATAAAAATTACATAGGTTCGCCAGAGCCTCGTTGGTAAGTTCAGCAGGGTGCACCGCGGGCAGGTGAGGTTGGCTTTGGCTCTGCAGGTGGAGGTAGAGCCACTTACACCCCGGTGGGTGCTGAGTTGGCGCAGGTCCTGGTTTAGCTGGAATACCTCGAGCTGGATGAGGATTTGATCTGATAGCTGGCTTCTTCTTCTCGAAGTTTTTGGCCCCAGTAAGTTGCCACATTTATACTGGTGTCAGTGGCATTTTTGGAGATATTAGGACACTGGGCACCTTAATAAGTGGGCTGTGGGGTGTGGGTCTGGTCAGGAGCACCACACTCGCACTGAATGTCGGAGGGGTCTATAATGCCCCATTTTTGCTAGGTTATATTTGCAACGGCATACTTGGGTGCACAGTCTATTGATTGGTTTCCATATAGGCCACTGCAGATAGCAAGCTGGTATATTTCTTCGCTTGTTGTTCACTGGTTGCTGTTGCATGTGGCTTGTCGGATCCTGGAGAGTCAGCAGGGTCAGTCTATGTTATTTCCTTTGAGTCTAGCGAAGCGACATATTTCTATTACTCCTTGGTGACGTAGAGGGTTGGTGTTGCATGTGACCCATCAGAATAGGAATACCGGCAGGATGAGGTTGACTTGGCTGCGACCTGAC